>JAMXBD010000111.1:0-1200000 GCA_024138025.1 Combretum micranthum | reverse complement strand
TATTTTATGTGGGAGAGCAGAGACCTTGCGCGTTCCATTTGCCGTAGATTTACAGTTCTATATCTACCCTGGGACTTTGTTCTCTGCAAAGTCAGAGTAGAAAAATGATTAGTAAACTTTTTGAAAAACACCAGACCATGAAATTTATTTTCAAAATTTTCGTAATTCATGCAAGTATGATTTTTATCCCTAATTAGTGTTTGTGTTATTTTATATGCATCTTTTTTAAAAAAAATTATATGCAAAAAAATTTATTTATTTTATTTAATTTTCTTTTTATCCATACTGATCTTATTCAAAATTGGATTATTAAAAGAAAAAAATATTTGTATAGTATCTATAATTATATCTTACCATTAAAGACAACAAACAGCAGAAGAATTTTATTGAAAAAGGATATACTCTACATCATATCTAATATGTACCATTACAACTAATAAATGGAATAGGTATTTCCATTTTTCTTTTTTTGAAACATTCCATTCTCTTTTTCACATCCAATAACACTAGAGAAAATGATTTCTATAAGGGGAAAATAAGACTTTTCCATTTTATTGTCTAGAAGTTAGAACCGCTGAATATAGTTGATTTTTTCTCTCGTTTCTCTCCATTAAAATGTAAATTGATATGGAAAAGAAGAAGGAAAAAAAAAGGCTTTCAGAATAAAATTATCGTCCATCATCCACTTCCTTTCCTTTTTTTTTTTTTTTTTTTTTGTTGCCATCATCCACTTAGATTTCATTTTTTGACAAAAGAAAATAACATAGGCCCCCACATGCCAGGGATAGGGGTGTTCACGGTTCGGTTAACCGGTCTGTGGCCCTATTTTTTTTATCTTAATCGTAATAATCGGATTTTCAATATCCTGATCCTAAACCAATCCATTATAAACAGTTAACCGCCTTAACGGTTAACCATTTCTTTCAGTTAATTTTTTCAGTTTTCGGTTTTTAATCGTTTATCATAATAGTTATACAAATTTTGTAGTTAATCATATTTTTCAATATGTCCGTAAAAAAATTAGAGTATTTTTTTGTATAATTATATTAAAAACTATAAATTAATAATATAAGACATGTAAAATAATTGTTAATATATACAAGTTCCATCAAGATAATCATCATAATAGCTTTTTACTCATATGTTCTTATCAACCTTGATCAATTGAGCTCAACACAAAATCTCAATCAAATACCACCATTCTAATTTTCAAACATATATGCATTTGTTTTTTCTTATCTGAATCATTCATTTTAACATAATTCATATTGATAATACTAAAAAAATAATTATATGGGTATATTATAAATTATATATATTTATAATTACGGATCGGTTAACCGAATCCATCGGTTTCTAGAATCTAAAAACCGAAACCGAAAACCAAAAAAATTAAAAATGCTAATCCTAAACCGAAACCGATGGATCGGTTAACCATTTTTTTCGGATTGGTTTTCCGATTTCGGTTAGGTTATCCTAAACATTCGGTTTTTTTGCACACCCCTAGCCAGGGAGCCAGCAGGGTCGTTTCCCTTTTTATTCAATAATTGAAACAGGTAACATGTGGTAGTTGGAAAAAAAAAAAAAAAAAAAGGAATCAACAAAACAATACTCCATTCATTTCATCCTAATACTAATTCTATTGTAGATTTAATTTTAGTAATTAAATTTTTAAAATAAAAATTAATAAATTATAATAAAAATCTTATTATAACTCTATTTTCTTTTTTTGGTAATAGTTATTGTATAGCAATCTTATTCAATTCAGCAAAGTAAACAAACAACAAGTGTTAATATTATTCTAAGATACAATAAAACCTCCATAAATTAGTAGTGTTAGAACATGAAATTCTATTAATTTAGAGAGGATTTAATTAATTGATAAATTAATAATTTATCAATTTTAAATAGTGGCTTTTCTATTTAGCAAATATAAATTTAATTACGTAAAAAATCATTATGTATCACAAACATATATATATATATATATCATATTTTATGAATTAATTTAACAAGAAAATTTATTGTACACATATATTTATGAAAATAAATACATAAATGGTACTCATTGTTTTTAATACTTAAATAATATTAATTGTATGGACTAATAAAATAAAATTCAATCCAAGTGACCTACATTAGGATTAGATAAATATAGTACCGTAAATATTGGAAGACTATGAGTTGGATAATCTGATCCTGAAAAGATTAATGTTTCATATGTGACCAATTGTCTTAGTTTGGATGATAAATGTTCAACAAGAGCCAACAAGAAATTGTTTCCAACATTGTAAAATCCATTTAGGGAATGAAGCAACCTTAACGAATATAAATAAAGCAACTTTTGAGAAAATGATTAATGGTTTTTGTTATCATAAAAAAATGATCTCAATCATTTGTCGAATTACGTAGATGAAAATGAAAGCTTAAAAGAAATTGTGGCTACTAGCTAGTGTCGTTAAAGATCCTATTAGGATGAAGCTCATGATGATTTAAATACGTTTCTAACCATTACACGAAAAGAAGCACTTATAGTACCAACACCTCTTCACAATTTTTTGTTTTAATTTGAGAAAACAATACCAAGCTTATGTATATAATTCGAAAAGTTGAGATGAAATCTAACATAGATTTAAATTTCAAGAAAAAATAAATAATAATTATTTTTTTAATAAATTGTCCTTCTAATAATCATTAACTGATTTATATAAGTGTCATCTTAAAAATTATTGTGTTATTAATTTATCGAAATTACAAATTTTGTGAAATAACCTACGTTGGGATTAGAATAAAAAATATTATTTAGATAAGTTATTATTTTATCAAGTATTGATTCATAGATGTTTAATTGAATAGTTATGAATTTAAATGAAAAGAAGATAGATTGAAATTATGCCCATTTTATATTCTCTTAGTGTGTACTTAATCTTTATCTTAATCTTGAAAATTGTATAATTAGACTTCCAAACCACATCTTTATCTTTGATTTCATGTGTGTATATATATTTTTTATTTTAGGGTTTTAACATTATCTCTAAAGGAAAAAAAGGGTATAAATACTTCATTTTAAAGCTTTTGTGCCTAAACAAGCAATTTTTTTACTAAGATTATTATAATTTGATGGTATGAACACTGATCTTCCGACATAATGAATAAGATTCAATTCTCTCATTTTCAAAATGTACTTGGTAAAGTAGTTTTTTTTTTTTTTAAGACACATTGATTCAAATGCTAAAGCTAAGCGCATGGTGTATTTGCAATTTATCTAAACAAAAATTTAAAACTAATTACCTATCTCACGGTGATTGGTGTAATGCATAGCTAATTATCAACTACTTAGTAATCGAATAAGGTTGTAATGAGCTTTGAATGCATATTATTATGTTCACTTGAATGCTATTAAAATGTCATTAGCTATTAAGTTGATAGAATGAATAATGTATATAGACCATGAATAGAAACAAAATGATGAAAATACATATTGTTTATAAATATTTTAAACAATAGTAGATTTTGGATCCTCTAAAGACTCATTACAATGTATACATTATATATGCATTATGATATGTTTATATATGTATTTATTGCATTGAACTTAAGAGGGAGTGACTTGAGTTTATAGCCTAACTTAATCGTTTTTCGATTTTGATCACAATTTTGCAAACTGAGCAATAGCAATAAGATAAATGACAATAATAAAGTGCTAGAACTATAAAAGAGATAAGGTAAGAGAAATTAGACACAGATTTAACATGGAATTTGAATAGCCTCTTACTCTCCATAAACCCAAAATGTGTCAAACCAAGAGCTTCACGCTACTTTTGTTCATCACCCAAAATTTTTGCTCACTTTGAGCTACACACAATACCACAATACAATCTTAACACCTTTACAAGGCTAATACTCTTTTACAGATTACAAAATCATCGAGAAGAGTATTGCTTAACTTTCTCTCTTTACAAGTTTGCAAATAATCAACAAGAGATAAGGAATTTTATTGCAATAATATGGGGATATTTAATGGCAAGATGTAAGCATTTAAAAATGGTTAAAAATGGATAATTATACCGGAATGTCACAACATTTGGAGATAAGCTCATTTGAAGTTATAACATTTCGAGTGGTTCATTTGAGGGTTACAGAAGAAAAATTTAATTAAAACTTAGAAAATCCGCAATGTTATGACACCTGTCAATGACGAACTCAATTGACTTACTTCTCTAAATGTTGTGGCCTTAACTAAACCACTTGAAATGTTATGACCTCAAATGAACTTACCCCCAAACGTTGTGACCTTTTAGTATAATTTATCCATTTAAAAAATTTGGGGAAATTGCAAATTACTCCTTTAAACTTCATCTTAGAGCAGGTTCACACCCAAAAGTTTCAAAGTGCACTTTTTTTCACTTAAACTTTTAAAAATTGGCATATTTAAGAATAATTGACCTATATTGTTAAAGCAAAACGAGGAAAATTGCAAATTACCCAATCGAACTTTTACCTATATGTAGATTTATCCTATAAACTTTCATATACGTGTAGATTTACCATGTCTAAACTTTCAAAGTACATATGAAAAGTATTAATCATCCTTAGTCGTGCTAAATCTTGAAAGTTTAGAGGTGAAAAATTGCACTTTGAAAGTTCAAGTGGTAAATCTGCACTTAGGTAAAAGTTTGATGGGATACTTTATAATTATCACAATTTACCAATAAGTTAATATTTATAGTTAGTTTGACCTATTTTGTTTCTTCATTAAATGACTCCAACGGCTTGTCTTCTGAGTATACCAAGCAAATGCCATTTGGAATTTAGTTGCCATCCTCATGTGTCCAATATATCATCTCCACCATCCTTGTAAACAATAAAAGTGAGATATAAGTACCCATTAGATGCTATGCCCTGATGTCTGGACCCTAATTGGATTACAAAAGGTCAAAAGCATCCTGGGCATGTTGAAACACCTTTACTATGTGGACAATAAGCCAATGTCACATGATAAGAAGCATTTTGACCATGTCTGATCATGGTGGCATTCGAATGTTATGCCCTCGTGTTTGAATGCTATACCCTTGCGTTCGAATGTCTTCCTGTAGATCTTGATTGCTACATGATTAGGCCTCTTGATTATGTTAGCCAATTGTAGTGTAGCTACATCTTAATAAAAGGAAAGGTCAACTTTAAAGGTGCTCTTTGGCTTCAACCATATACTTAACTATCCAAAACATGCTTTACACCTTTTAAGTTGAATTTTATACAAATTGCAAGTTGTATTGGTTTGAGTGCAATTTTGTCATTAAGTTAGAATTTTGCTGCTGCAATGTTTTGTATCAACAAAATGTAATGTCAATCTTTTGGTTCAACACTATTGACATATATTCAATAGTTGCAACATGATTATATTATGATTAAAATACATATAACATTATCTTACAACCACTAAATACATGTCAATAATAAGTATTTGTTATAGTGATTGTTATATACATCATGTTAATATATATGACCTAAGTAACATATTTATGATATACATACATTATAAATATGTGTATATTAAAATACATATGTTATCATAATTAGAACATATATATAGTGGTTAATACATATATATAAATGTATTATAGGGGTAATGCCCAATTTGATACCTGAACTTTAACGAAAATATCAATTAAATACTTGAACTTTAAAATATCTAATTTTATGACCAATTGAACTTTCCTTGCCTCTAAACACTATCCACTCTTTTATTGTCTCTTAAGTCATTGACATATATCAGACAATGATTAAACGATGTATTGTTTAAGAGCACGAAAAGTTTAATTGGTTATGTAATTGAACTTTTTAGAGTTCAGGTATCTAATTGACATTTTCGTCAAAACTCATGTACTAAATTGGTCATTTTTCTCACATTATATTAATGTATAACATATATGTCAACAATAAAACATACGTATGTATATATATCATATAACATATTTTAACGGTTGTAACAAATCTTATGTTAATACATATATATACATTATATACAATAAATGTGTATAATATATGGACACAAAAATGGTTCTTTTTTATTTATTTTTAATAAGAGAAAGTTATATTACAGGAGGAGTAATGTGGTGGAATATGATGATTATTAAGAGGTTAATTTGGAAAGAAGAAAAAGAAATAAAGTATCAAATATCTATTTTTGGTCTCTATATGCATTAATTTAAGTAAAAACCATTTCTTATTAAATTGCTATTACCGTTAGGAAAAAGAAAAAGATTACTAAACAAGGTTAAAAAGCAAATAAATACCATAGAAGCGAATCAAAATATAAATAATAAAATAACATAAGTGCCTATTACACTTATTACCATTATTATCAAAACCGGCTTGAACCAGTCGGTTCAACCTGGTTTGATGAAACCAACACTAATGTTAGGTTGAGTCTTATTTAAGACTCGTTTTTGCATCGAATCGAGAGACCCAAATTCACCTCGTTGACTTGAGAGATCGAATTGGGTTAAACCGAGAAACTCGAGGGTCGAACTGATTGACCCACATTAAAAAAAAAAAAAAATAGAAATTTAAATATTTATTCATACTTTGTTATAAATTTATAAAATATAATCATTATATCAAATTTATTTGATAATTAATTGATGAATTTGATACAAATATAGATTTAATTGCGAGACATTATATATATTGGTCTTTTATAATTAAATTATTACTTATATTTTTACTTTTTTGTGATTTCGGTTCGATCTCCGGTAGAATTCGGTTCGATCCCTTGACCCTTGACTCCCTAGCTTTTCCGGGTCAAACCCGATTCGGTTTCGATAACATTGCTTATTACAATTAATTATCTTCCATAAATATAAATGCAAAAAAAATGTAGGAAGAATTGTAGTTTAATATTTTTGCATAATGGTTTGACTATCAAATAAAAATAAATAAAATATATTAGACTGAACGTGTACGACTAAAGTCTAAAATAACGTGTCAACCGTCCCGTTATTCTTTATATAAACAAACCAATTAATGCAATGGTTGGTATTGCTCATGGAAATGCACATGTCAAGAATATTAATGCTGAATGATATGGATTTGATTACACATTTTTTTCCCAAACAACTACCTATGAAATCTCTTTTAAAAATTAAATTAAATTAAAAGATTATATTATTTTTTCAGGGATATCTTTATCCGACGCGCCTTTGACTGGCGTGTTCCAGACGAACCAACCAAACAGTGAGACAAAACCTCACGTACTTTTTATGTTGAGAAGTGCAAGGCTGCACTTTTACACAGAACTCTAATCTACTACGTGCTTGAACAGCGCGTGAACTTCCCTCGCGTTTTGCCATCTCCTAAACGGAGGAAGAAGTTTCTGTATTCTCTCTACGTTCTCCCAAATCAAAGACTTTTCTGTTTTTTTTTTTTTCCTCTTTTACAATGGGGTTTTATGTTTCTCAAAAACCCTTTTCATAGTTTCGATTAATTCTCAGGTATGTTTCGTAAAGTTGCAGTCTTTTTCACTTTTTATACATGAATTTTGCTGAAAAAAATTGATCTTTTTTGAATCTCAGATCCGATTTCTATGCTTTTTGTTCACTGTTTCTTGAAAATCTTTTTCTGGGTATTTAAAATTGATGAATTTCTTGTTTTAGGTGTTTGTTTGTTTATTTATTTTTGTTACTGAATAATGGGTTTCAATTAGAATATTTATTTATTCCAGAAAATGCATGGTCAATGTCATATAAGAAAACGAAAAACTGTAAAGTTCCTACATTTGGTTTGAATTTTCATTACACAGTTGTTTTTTAATGTTGTTTTGCTCTAACTTTTGTTCATATTGAATGCAATTCTGTTGCTGCATTTATAATGTGGTGAAAAACTATCATCATGTGATATATATCATGCAAAAAAGTTGATTTTGTTCTTGTTTTCTATTTTTAGCAACATTGTTATTTTGCTCTTGGAGCAATGTGGAAATGTTGAAATTTTGTGTCTTTACATTGTATTTATAATTTGTACGTTGTTGTGGATCCGGTGTGTTAGGGATCTGCATTGTGGTTAAAGGGAAACGATGAGAAAAGGTTAAAAAAGGGTTGAGAAAAGTGTTACTAGTGATTGCAATAGAAATTTCTAAACTCATTCTTTCAATTTGCTATTTGAGAACAGAGGAATGTAAGATGTTTGTGCACTTGATGCATCAGACTCGTGATAATGAGTTATAGAAAAATACTGATAATAATTGTTATTTCAGGTATTGGAGCTATTTTTTGGTTGTTCAGTTATGCTGAGGATTTGTCATGTCACATTGCCACAAGGTGGTTAATTCAACTATGGTATATATCTGCCACGAAATATGGATTTAGAGGAGAAGTTCCTACCTAAAGGTATGGTCTCTGTCTTGCCTTATCTATCTTATTCCTTGCTTTGGTTACAATCTCCTCTTTTGATGTGATATAGCTGCAAATGAAAGAAAATGGAGGGTAAGATTAGTTGAAAGTGTAAAGATGAGAGACATTGTTGTATGGCAGGGGGGATTTCATTTAAGTTAGTTGGACACTTGTGGGTTAAAAATTTTTGGAAGACTAGTATGTATTATCTGTTAAGGGTGAGCCTTGGCATGAGAGTTAAGTTGCTCATTTGGAAAGGTTCAAGAGGCATGGAAACAGCCTCAGGCAATGTTGCATGCATATGCATCCTGCTTTCCTTACCCCCACACTAGCCAGGAAGCACACTGTGCACCAGGTGAGCCCTTTAGTGTATATGGTTCTATTGATTCATTTGATGGATGTTTAGGGTGGTATTCAAGGATGGTGCAGGGTGCTGAGCTAGATAATTCTAATGGGATCATGGTTCCTCTGGAATATTTGTGTATTTGTGACAGATAAAGTAAGTACACAATGATAGGAAATTGATATTTAATAAGTGGACTAGCGTGGGACAAGATTAGATTGTGAGTTTCCTTTATTGAATATGAGACAGAGGTGCTGAATAATAAGAATATACATGCATGTGGATGACATTATGTACTTGATAGATGTGTTACTTTTCACGATATAAAATAATCCAGACTTTCCTTGGAATGTAAGATGAAACGTCGTGACTATATTGAGGAGTTGAAACACGTTCAAATTAAATGAATGGCCTGCGATTGGATCAGTGTCACAAAGATAGAGTTGTGTGTGCTTTCTAGTAGATTATTTAGTTTAAATCACTGGACTTCCTAATAGGAAATAAGTTACTTTTCTGAAACATGCGTGGTCACTAATAAGTGAATTTATTCAATAACTGGTCTTGACAAGGATGATTATGGATATAACATGCGTGAATATTTTTTGAGCATTCATGTCTTCCTAGGGTAGGATCTATGAGGAAAGTATCGATGGCATTGTGCTCTTTTTTGGCAATGAAAAGCTCCCAATAACTCTTGAGACCAAAATATTTATCTTTTAGATATTCATTTATGCAGAAACTGCTAGATTGCCTGCTGGTTTTGGATTGTCAATTCTCAACTAGATTTCATGCAGACATATCATACAGATTCTTATTATTTCCTTTTAGTGAACATACAAGAGGGGAAATTGCAGGTGGAAGAAAGGGGGAAGCTTGGTTAGGTGGAGAGTTAAGAAAATCATCTAGCTTGACAAAAAAGTTGGCATTGGATAAGCTTTACTGATAGTGAGTCAATGTCATGCAAATCCTCTTCCTTTTTTCCAAATGATGCTTGTGAACTGGATATGCTTTAATGATGGTAGAGATAGTGTCATGCAAATCATCTTCCCTTTTTCGGAACATGAGAATTGGATATTGTTTTGTGATAGTAGAGATAGTTTCACGCAAATCCTCTTCCTTTTTCTCTTTCTCAAGCGTTACATGAGAAAATGGAAAAGATAGAAACGTTACATAAGTGAGAAACCAATTAGACTTCATGTACATGATTTTGTGTGGTGACTAAAATTTTTTGGCCATACCATGCACATCCATCTGCCTATACGCTCAGGTGATTCACGCGACGTCCCAAATTTGGTTTGGACTTTTGAATTAGGAAGTTGAATGTGTGGATTTGCTTCCTTGAAAATTTAATGCTACCAAATTTGGGTACTTATTATCCAACGGTAGAATTTAAACTTGCCCATACACGTGGAATGAAGAGCTTGGTGGAAATTTTCTTTTTTTTTTGTCTCTTTCATGATTTTGCTTCTAAATTCTTGTTTAATGGCAAAAGAAGCAAGATAAGTTGTATGGAGCTGCCAATTAATTATTTGTCATTTTTAAAATTTATGGCATAATGACCATACATAGATGATAATTCCCCTATAAATGATGTCTCAAGCTTCTTGCATTGTCTTCAGTTTTATTCAAGGTTGTAGTAGGAGAAGCAATAGGCTCTGAGTTTAGGGAATTTTGCTATCTAGGTATGTTCAATCAGGCTATTGCATTATTGGTCTTTCATCCCTGTTGCACTGTGGTTCTCCATATTTTTATTAAGTTCTCCAGTATGGTTTTTGATATATGTGAGCAGGCAAGCTTGATTTTATTTGAGAACTACTAAAACCTAGAGATCTCTGAAAATTCTTATTAGATCTGTAGTTTTTAAATCCATTCCATTATAGTTTTGACTGCCTTAGGAGACTGATGATATACTAATAATTTGCCATTAGCACTTCTTTTCTCTATACTTTCTTCTTCTTTCTCAAACAAATCCGTGATCGAGCAGGTATGTTCTCCTGAAACCTTGATGGTATATCCATGTATCTTTCCTGGTGTTGCTTGATTGATAGCTGGTCAACTGATGGGGTTTTAGATCTATTTTCTTTGCGATCTTGCAAAACTGAATCCAATTTGTATGATGTTACATCCATCTTTAAGGTCAGATCTAAAGAATAATGTAAGGTTTGATATATTATTTTTTTATTAGAGTTCCTGATTATAGATTCGTATAAACTGGTTTTATCCCTCCTTGTAGATTCATCGCCGTAATTGGCCTCAATATCATGTGTCTTTTTATGGTTATATAGCCTTTTGGTTTTGTTTAGATGAAAAGAACAGGATTGAGTAATTTTGTTATGAATGTTGAGATAATCTCTTTTGTGTTTTCAACAGCAAAATGTTTTATCCACTGAAAGCTGCCTCTTTGCGGAAATGGAAGAATAAGGCTGCATGTTTATGAGTTCTTCCTCCCCTTAATCATTTATTGGGTTTGTTTGTTTTGGTTTTTTTTCGGCAGATACAGACACTTTTTCAAACTTTTTGCTAACAAATTATTTATCAAGAAATAGATATAGATAAAAAAAAGTTGACAGTTCTCATCAAAAGATCAAATAAAACAAATATAGATAAAATTTAGATGCAAATCGGATATATTTACATATATCATTTTAAAAAAGATACAGATACAGATGAAAAACAGACAATCCAAACAGACCCAATTAGCATGAGAGCACTTTGTGCAGTGGCTGAGCTTCTCTATATCGTTTTTCTAAAATTTCATGTATTGAGGGTTCTCTTAAGAATCTTTGCCAGGGTCTTCTGAGTCCATCTGTTTCCTTAAATATCAACTCTTTATCTTACTATCTCTGTTATCAGACTGTATGTAGACCTGTGTTTCAAAAGTTCATACATTGTCTCACACAATGATTTTCCCATCTTATAACTGGTTATTGTAAAGCTGAGCTTTTGGTACATTCTTTTGTCCATTCCTGCATACTTTACGTTCTTCACATTCTATATAACTCAGTGTGTGATTTTTAATCATTCTATCGAAATTTTTTCTGAGTTTGAGTTAAACTTCACTTTCGCATAAAGCTCTCAGAACCCCCTTGTACTCTCATGTTGTCCAGATGGGATCCTATGATCAGTCTTGTCTTTCAAAGGATGGAACCTAGATGTTGAAATCTTGTAGTCTTGGTTACAATCTGACCTCTGTTTTCATCTAACTTTTATTTTATACCATTCTGCCTATCTCTTGTTCATACCACTATAGTTGTCTTGAGCTCTTTATGTATGAAGATGCGAAAAAAGGAAGTTTTGTCTTGGAACTCTGATGTACATGTAAAATCAAGATCTATTTTAAATATAGATCTTAAAAGCAACTGAGTACTTGACTTTAATGATATTGATTACTAAATGCTATAGGTGTAGCTCTATCTAAGGTGTATTCTGATGTTCAGGTGTTAAAGGTCAAAATAGTCTTTGGACTTTGTTTACAGTGTGATTTGGGCTGAAGAAAGTAATTTATAATGTCCCAATATGTCTTATCTTTGATTTTACATATTAGATAATTTGGTATCCTTTCTTGGGTTATACATATTTTTAGTTTATGCTAAATGCACTAATGGTTATGGCAAATTGCTGTGGCTTAAAAACCAAAGTTTTTCCCATTTTAATTTTATATATGTATTTTCTTCATGCATAAAGAATAACCAATAAATGGAAATTTTATAACCTACCAAGAATTTCATAAGGATGACAAGTATTATAACAGATTGTTCTTGCCCCTGTCACTCCCTCTATTGAGTGTCAGAATGATTGTGCTGACATACACATATAGTAAACATATTTTGTGTTGATGCTTTTGTAATCTTGTTTCTCTCTAAGAAATTATAAAGGTACATGAATTCTTGTTTCATGCATGGCACTCTGATATGAAGAACAGATGAGATGAAAACCTGGTTTGGAGGATTTGAAGCTGAATCTTATGACTAGGTTTGGCAGGCTAGGAATAGTTTTACAATCCAGTTTGTTAGGTATGAAAGTAGAGTACTCAAAATTAATTTAAAGCATTAGGATACATTATTGTGCCAGAGGAACTATTTAGGGTGGTGAGTGACCAGGTTTTGATGAATGAGGAAGATCAATATTTTTGGTTATGTATGCTGCTTTTGTAAGATGAATACTGGATACACTGTGTTCTAAGTCTTGAAGATTTTTTTGCATTGCAAAGGAACAGGTAGTTATGAGTGTCTACTTCGTATTTTGCCTCAGGAAAGTTAATTTTAGTTTGATTCTGTTTTCGTAAGGTTCATCTGTTTATCTCAAAGTTTAATCTTCTATACCCCTTATATCCTGCCACAGGCATCCATTGCCTCTCTTCTAGTGTGCAAAGTACCCCTGAGAAAATTATCCATTCAGATGACACATTGAGAAGTAGTGATCTTCTGCAAGAGTTCATAAAATCTGGCATAAAGAAAGATCTTCGTAACCAGGACAAAAAAGCTCTAGCGTCATCCAAAAGCAAAATGAAAGAACTTCTTAAGGCAAGCAATAAGACAATGAAGAAGCAGGAGTTAAGAAAAACTACTACTTCTCCGACAAACCCACCTTCATCCAAGAAGCAAAATAGAAAAGGCGAAAACCCTGTGCGTCTCCCACTTGCTTCCCTGCAGGCTTCAAATTTGGGGTCTTCAAGATCTTGGACATGTAAAAATTTATCTTGTAAAGCGATTCTCCCCATGCAGGAGTCATTTTGTAGAAGGTGCTCTTGCTGCATATGCCGCTCATTTGATGAGAATAAGGATCCTAGCCTTTGGTTGGTATGCTCATCAGAGTCTGGTAATGAAGATTGCTGTGGATCTTCTTGTCACATTGCCTGTGCCCTAAGAGTCAAGAAGGCAGGGGTGGTTGACTTGGGGCAACTAATGCAGCTTGATTGTAGTTACTGTTGTGCTTCTTGTGGTAAAGTTTCTGGGATACTTGGGTAAGTTCTCTGCTGAAACTATGTTTCCAATATAGACTGATTATTGCTTGAAATCATTCCTTATAAGTGCATTTTATTTTACATGACTAAAATGAGGGAGAATATCTAGTATATGATATAATGTCTACGTTCTATTGGGTAGTTGACAGGAACATTTATTGTCTTTGTTCCAGTCTTTGCACTGTGATTCCGATTCAGGGAAAAGGTCTCATATGCCACAATAGAAGTTGGTCTTGTACAGATGATGAGTTCATATTTTGCTTGATATCTAATTTGAAATCATTCTTTTCACCCAAGCATGCTATTAGTCACATCCAATAAATCAGAATATATTTTCACCCAAAAAAGTTGCATGTTGCATTGTCCTTTTTTAATAGAATCTAAAATTTGTTATACAACAAACTATAGTATGAAGAAACTATTTTTGCTTTTTCACAACACAAGTTGATGCACAGATATGTATTCACTGTACCATGTTGATGCCCTAGCTGGCTGGTTACTGGTTTTGTTGTTCATAAACTAAATGAAGTAATTTGGAAGGAATATAAGATGAAATCCAGAGGAAATATACAATGAGCCAAAAAAGCTTTTAAGATACATATTTTCAGGATAAAAGTATGAAAAGATCTTATGCAAAGGAGGTTCTCATGGGATTAGCACAAGGAGCATGATTTGTTTGAAAGAACTAACCTGCTTCATGACTTCCTATTAATACGAACATTGAGAAATGAAGCACATTCACATATTTTTGCCACATTATGTTTTTTAGAGAGGATATTAGTTTTTATACTGATGGAAATATGATTTGATTGGTGATACTGTCAGTACTTGGAAGAAACAGTTAGTGATAGCTAAGGATGCCCGCCGAGTCGATGTCCTCTGTCATAGGATATACTTGAGCTATAGGCTTCTACAAGGCACTTCGAGGTTTAAAGAATTATATGAGATTGTAAAGGATGCAAAAAACAAATTGGAAGGCGAGGTGGGTTCCATCGACAATGCATCTGGCAGCATGGTGCGTGGCCTTGTTAGTAGGCTTTCAAAGGCTAGTGAAGCACAGAAACTATGTGCTGTTGCTATTGAAAAGTTGGATGAACTATCATCTTCTGTTGCTAATGGGAATTCACTCCATGGAGGTAAGAACTATTGTGCTTGTCACAGCTTTTTCACCTTACTGACATCTAATACTTCTATTTTCTTGTTCAGCTACAGGTGATGGACTTCATCCTGCTTGCAATTTCATTTTTGAGGAAATAACTTCATCAAAAATTTCAATTGTACTTCTCGAACCACTGTCCCAATCATCTGATAGCATCCTAGGCTACAAGCTCTGGTATTTCAAGAGTGAGGAAGAAGCAGCTGGCGAGGAACCTTATTGTGTGCTTGCAAGGAATGAGAGACGAGTTTCAATATCAGATCTTCAGCCGTGTACAGAGTACATAATCAGGCTCATTTCCTTCAATAAAGAAAAAATTTATGGGCATTCTGAGGTCAAATGTTTCACCAAAAGCATTGAACTCATTCAAAAGAATGGCTCAGATGCTAAGGAGGGAAGGCTTGATAAAGCCTTTGTTGAAAGAAGGTCAACCTGGGCTAATAATATATCCCATTCTACAATTGAACCTGCTTCAGCTTCATTCAAGGTTCGTGAACTTGGGAAGGTTCTGTATACTCCAGGAGCCCAACAAAGAGGTGTTTCCGAAAGCTTTTGTAGTGCTGGCATTGAGAAATGCTGTGGTATGGGCAAAACCGCAGAGCCTGTAGATGTTGTAGAAGATCAGTTGCCGTTACCAGCTGGGCAACTTGACTTGAATATAGTTGCTTCAGTGCCTGATCTGAATGAGGAGTTCACTCCGCCTTTTGAATTCTCCAGGGATGAGGAGAATGGCTATGCTCTGGTCCGAGTTGTTGAGGAATACAATGATGCAGCTTTGTGTGATGTACAGAACGGTATTGCTAAGACTCATAAGAACGATGATCCACAAAATTCTGCTGGTGGAGCAGCTGTCAGAGTGGTGTCAGCATTGGATTCTTTTGCACATCCTTGCAGAAAACGAGCGATGTGTCCAAACGATGAGACACATGACTGTGACAGTACTTTAGTCAATGCATCAACTCCTGATGCTTCTAATGGGATAGGTTGCTTGGATGAGAACTTTGAGTATTGTGTCAAGATCATTAGGTGGCTCGAACGTGGGAGCCATATTAACAGAGAATTTAGGATGAAATTTTTAACATGGTATAGCTTAAGATCAAAGGAGCATGAGCGTAGGATAGTCAACACCTTTATTCAAACTATGCAAGATGACCCGAGTAGCTTAGGAGGACAGTTGGTTGATTCCTTCAGCGATATCATTTCCATCAAACGACCTCGAACCGGGCCTCTGCAGTAGGCTGGCAGTGTCACGGTCATGATCAGAGTTGAAAGGTATTCGATATTTTACCAAAACAAATATTACAATATTGTTCTGCTGCAATTTTTGGTGTGCTTTACATCTTCTGTCATATATCCTAACTATTTTTTTTTTTTTTTTTTCATTCTCTTGTGCAGGGATTTTTTCTTACATTATAATTTACATTTATCTAAGTCATTTATTTGTGTTTTAGCCATCATTGTTCGGATATAAGAAGATTAGATCGTTGATTGAGGAAATAGAGCTGACTATACTTAAGGCGAGGGAGAAATCGGATGTGGGCGGGCGCATTCTGGGAGGAATCTCTATCTTCTTTAGTCATTTTTAGTTCTATAGTCATTCTAGTTGCATTGATCCTCTAAATGAGGGGTTTATGGACACCATTCTTATTGCCTTCTATTCAGAGGGGGTTACATCAATTGCTCATGGATTCTTATTGTTGGTTTAAGACATTGTCTTCTCGATAAGCTATTCATGTTGTTTCCTTTCTTGTCCTAATTGTTTTTCAGTTTCCTGGTTCCTCTTTTACCTGGTCTTGTTTGATTTATATCATTTCATGGAATAGGTTATTATTAGAGAGAGCTTGATGACAATGTTAGACGAGAATCCAGAACATAATGTGGCTCCTAAATCCTTATAATCTGATGCATCTCTTCCGGTAATTGTTAGGATTTTAAAGCATTTGTTCATCCTTAGATTACTTACAATCTCATCCTTTAATTTATACGACATATGATTCAATCTTGTTAATGTTTCATTAAATTTTAATAAACCGATAATGTCTTTTTTTTGCATTATCTTCTATAGCTATCTTGTTTGATTATAAATTGGGCTGTCTCGACAATAGGATTATAGAAGTTTGAACTTTTGACTGCAACATAAAACGATAACATAGAGCATTCTATCCATGTTACATTATTATTAAAATTATTTGTAAAACTCCATTATATCGATAACATTTAGGATATAATATATCCAACCTTGTTTGGCCAAAAAAATAATCCAACCTTTCAACTTGCTTATTTTTAGGTGCAATTATTTGATTACTTTATTTTTGCTGGATTGGCCCTTTACGTTTACCAGCTTGATGCAATATGATGATGATGTTGGGTTTCCCGCTCCTCCCACCTCCCCCCTTGTTTCTATTTTTCCGGCAAAAGTGGATTTCAATTGGATAGCTTCGTATGATCATGTCATGCCAGCTTCTACTTAGCAGTTTTCTTTCACTCCACTAGAGTTTGATTGCATAATTTTTCATGGTATTGAATTGGACAGAAGTTTCAGGATCGGATAAAATTCATTAGGGATTGAATAAAATTCTCTTTATGGAATTGGACAAAACTTAAAATTCTTTCTCTTGTATTTCATGGTATCATGTTACAAAAATATTGAAATAAGAAAAAAAAAATTTACAAAAAGAATTTTGTCCATTGCTATCCAGTACCATATATATTAAATATGGTACAAAAGAGTTATATTATCTAATTTTTGCAACTAGATGATATCTAAACTTGGTTGCTAGAATTAGTAGTTAGGTCCAATTTGCCAACCTAGATATAACATGACATAAGTATAAACGTGTGTTTATATAAATAAAATTTGACATGATTAATAGATTGAGTAGACTTATTTGGAACTATTTATATAATTGGTAAGGCTCCAAAAGCATTTATACCCATTAACAAGCTTGCCTAATGAACAAGTGTTGTACACATATTTGCATATGATTTTTAATCCTGTTTAAGATTAAGATTCTAACACGTATAGATTAATTATATACCCTGTTTGGATTATTTGAGTTTTATTTGTATTATATCTATATTATATTTATATATGTAACTTATCTGTATTGTATTTGTATCACATTTATATCATATATATTTGGTCTATTTATAAGTAAAACTATCGGTTTCTCATTGATATTTGTTTCTTGAAAAACAATTGTTTGAAAACAACAAAAATATAATACCAAAGTGATCTGAATATAATGAAACAAACAAACCCGTCAAAATGAAAAAAAAAAAAGGCAAGAAACACAATATAAATCATATTAAACTTTTCTTTTTCTTTTCCTTTTTTCTTTTTTTAGTAGGCACATGATTAAGCATACCTTAAGTTTCAATCTCATCAGTAAACTACTTGATAGTTTAGTAAAAGTTATATTGAATGTATTAGTCGATTTTTGTATAAGTTAATTGCTTAATATCATGGATTGACCCACATAATAATTATACCAAAGATTTTCGTTTTAAGTTATTAGATACTTGTGGTCCACTTAATGGTAATTCCATTCTTCCTTTATTTTTTAAGGAATGCTATTATAAAGTGTAGTTAGATTTTAGCCCTTAATAATCATTCCACAAGAAATTGCTATAGCCAAAAATATTAAATAGTTATTTACAATTTAGACTTATTAATAGGTATTCATTGCCTCTCTCCCCTGCCTACCCTTCTTCAACTTATCTTATCCTTCTTCCCCTTCCTATCCACCATGCACACACCAAACCAAAATTAGCCCACGCATCACACACCAACCACCACGACCACTACTGCAGATCAACACACCATCATTACGAACCACCACATGCACCACCATAACACCATCTATTGTTGACCCATTGGAGCTTCTATGACCAACCAAGCCCAAATGAATTATGACCGTCTCCATTAAACATGATTCATGATCACCTTTGTTACAAAAAGTTGACAAACTAATATTCAATATCCATCACCTCCATCAATATTCAGCATGACCATCAATAATTGTATTGACAAAATGCGTTAGAATGTTCCTTAACCATTATATCTATTGTCTCCATCAATTTTGTATACCCTAACTTTAATAGCTGGTTTTTCATTTTTTTGTGTTCTATTTTTGATGAAATTTTAATATTTTCAGTAACGAATTGGCTCTCTCTATTTATTCTTCAATAGGGGAGGTATAGTCATCTAATTTTTATTACATATTTATTCCTAAGGTGTTTGATTATGTAATTGAACATTCTCCTACAAGCCTATCACATTCTATAAAGTGAATGGGCGATTAGTATTTAACCATTTGAATCAATGATTGATTTTTAGTTTATCATATATTTATTGGAATTATCCATACATGGAGCTTCTATAGTCCTATCAATGGGACCGTTTTGCCATTAATCTAACCGTTAAAAAATAAATATAGTAGATGAAATATTAACTATTTTAGTTATTTGATCACTGTTGGATATGTTGTGAGCCGTTGGATGATGATATGATCGATTTCGTCAAAATTAATGATGAGACCATAGAATAATTTTTTCATACATTAATAGTTTCGCTTGTATCAATGACGAAATGGGCCACACTTTTTCCTTTTTCTTCTGAATCAACGGGCCATTGGATTTCTTTGTAAGCATCAGTATGCATTAATGTAGTAGTCAATGTAATTTCCATCGTAAGTATCAAGCAAATTTGAAAAAAAAAAAAGGATAATAGAAACATGTTTTCACTTATTAGACAAGGGAATAAATTACATTAAAGTTGAGACTTTTAGACATAAATATGTTTAAATATAGACATGAATCACGACTGGTTAACATAGAAATGCCGTAATACAAAAATCAAGTTGTAGGTGGATCTTGACCCACTAAACAAATCGAAAAACCAAAGATGCATACTGAACGTGACCTATCGAAATATGCCAACCAAGGACCTTGGTATAATTGAATGCAAACCTCAATCCACTAATTATACCATAATCAGCCACATCAATATAAGTGATTTGAATGTCATGAGAATTAAAATTGTTGATAAGCTTAAGGCAAAAGATAAGATAACACTTAACTGATATATCCATAATTGATTGATTAAATTGTTCAATACAACTAGAATAATCTAAGTAGAAAAAGAAACGAAATAATATATTACAAACTAGGAAACAAAAAATAAAAAACACTCAAATAATTTCCTAATAGTGAAAATTAATATGATATCTTAATAATATGTCATTAAATGACTTATTCCTAATATAAACACATATATATCCAAATCAAATGACAAATTTGATGATTTTGTTGTTAACATTCATTTAATTTTAATGACTTGAAATTTTACTTGAATCTTCATATTGCATTTTATAAACTCATTGTTATACAAGCATCATCCCCCTTTCATTGGAGAAGATTCATCCTTGAATTTTGCAAATACCACTTGAATAAAAAAAATCATCCTACAAAAACCAGACTCATACAAACCATACCAAATCTCACATATATGAAATTGCACAATTATTTAAATTCAACGCTTACATTATGTACCCCATCAACTAAAATTAATAAAATGAAGTATTTCCTACAACACTCAATTGATATAACATATTGAGTATAATTGGTGTTGAATCATCACATGTTAGCTCGGTGGAAAATTGATTGACTTAGACAATTGCTAGATTGCTTTCAATCTTTATCCTTGCACTAACAGCCTCAACACTAGAATTTTCTAGCACTTTTTCAATGATCATGATCTCTATTATCTTTTTTCAAACTTCACCATGTTTACAACTAATTTCTTCTTCAATGACTGCATATGGAATCTAGTCTATTGATTCTTCTTTCTCTAAAGAAATTTCAATATCGTGATCATCAACTACAGAGCCACATTTTCTTTATCTAAAGAAATTTGTTTGGCCAACAAGTCAAGATCTGCCTACAACCCAATTTTAGCTTTTTGATATTTCCATTAAAGTGTAATTTAGTATCAAAGTTTAGCTCTAAAAATAGGTTTCTTTCAATTTGTTTTGGTATTAGTAAGTCATGTCAAATTTCAGTTTGTCCAAATCTTTTACTTATCAATTTTTTATTAAAAAAGAATAATTTTTTTTTTTATAAATGTTGATTGATTTTTTTATTATGAGTAGAATGATGGGTAAAAGATATGCAAGTTAATATAGAGATTTTATTACTAAATGACGGGTTAATGGAAATGTCAGAATGCCAAAATTAGGTTGTAGGCACACCTCGACTTGTTAGCTAAACAAATCGTCATGCCCCGAATGGGGTCAAAGCGTGTATGGTCTCGTCACTTATAATACTTATCTATTATACGTACGTTAAGACTACCCTAAACTATTTGTTTTTCATAATCGTTTGCTAACCAATTTTTAAAGTTAATTTCTAACTTGAATTTGCTAACCAAAACATATTATATATTTCATTTAATCTGCTTAATTAAATTATCTCACTTAAATTTTAGTTTAGATTTTAATTTTATTTAAAATTGCCAGTATTTTTATATTATTTAATTTACTTTCTTATTTAACCTAGTGAAATTTGGGATAGTGCACGAATTCAAGAACTAAAGATATATATTGAATTTGATCCGTTGAAATGCTAACATAATATTGAAATAATTGAATGAAAAAACAACTTACTACCTATACAACAATCAAGAACCTCGGTATAAGTGAAGTGCATGTCACAAAAATAAAAATCATGATAAGTTCAAAGGAAAATCATAAATCCATTGACCCAATTATTCAATATAATGGGGCCTATTTACTGGTATAAAATGAAATTTTTGATAACCTAAATATAAAATGAAACTAAATAATATCTTACAAACTAGGAAAAAAAATAAAATTCTCCTAGATAATATCCTAACAATGGAAATTAAAATAAATTAACATTCCAATAATATGTAAACCCATATCCAATATAAATTGATGTCTAAATCAAATGGCAAATTTGATAATTTTGTTGCTAAAATTATATAAATTATAGTGAATTGAAATCTTTATCAGGGTCTTTATGAACCCGTTGACATGCAAGCATCAACGAATCACGTCCTCATAGATTGCAAATCTGAATTTCTAAACCAAATCATCCACCATGTGAACTCCCATGTATCATACAAATGACTAAATATATAGACCGAAATATTATAATGAATACAACCATATTGTTCATATAGAATATTCTAAAGAAGAAAGATGGACTTGGCAACACGTTATCCTTGGATAATTAGCCCTATTCCTTCCGATAAGACAAAATGGTCCTTTTCTGATTGACTATTAAAGGAATAATATGTGAAATGTCCCACCTTGTTTGAAATAAAAAATTCATAGTACATGTGAGCATATTTCAAAATGCATACTCTTGGACTGGAACCTTCAGCGATAAAAAGCACTTCTATTATATAATTTATTACTAAAATAAAAGATTCAATTAAAAAAATACATAACCTCTCCAATCTTTTCGTTTTATACTTATACCAGTTTTTTTCCTTTCGTTTTATAATATGAGTTTTCGCAACTCTTTCACTTGCATTCTTGTATTTTCTTATTTAAGTTTCATAACCAGAGTTTTTGAATTTTTTTTTTTTTTTTTTTTTTGTTTGGCACTCCTATATCATTTGTTTTTTTTCTCCAGATATATGACCTCAGTTCTGTGACTTAGAAAAAGAAGGATATCAAGAGAAAATCATAACATGGTTGATTCCGTTGTAATACTTGTTTGTCGTTTTTATTTAAAAGAATTAACATAATATAGTTTATGGAAAATTATTATATTCTATTGATGCGATTTTTTAAAAAGATGAAACTTAAATTTGTAAGTTGTGATTTCCAACCATTATTCTGAAACAAAATCGCATTTATTATTTATGATTTTTTTTAAATTACTACCGTTATTAAATCTCACATTAGATGCGATTTATGAGAAACTTGACTTGTAAGAAAAAATCGCATGTATAATATGCAATTTTGCTATACTAATTTGGTAATTAATATAATATAAATTTATTTGTGTAATTATTTTCTCCAAGTGCTGCAAACAAGGGAAAAATGGATAGATATAATAAAATTTTGATTTAATTAGCCTTCGTATAAGTGAAAATGAATAATAATATAGATATCCTAAGTGAAAAAATATGAAACTAAAGTTATGCAATTGGAGAAAAAAACGGAAGCGCAAAGTTAAAATACAAAAAAAAATGATAGAAAATTCAGGTTTATACAGCAAAAGATAAGTAAATGAAGATATTATATGCAAAATAAAAATATATCTATCTTTACGCATGATTTTTGTGACTCTGTACTAACCAGCTTAACAGAAAAATAGATATGCAACAATTACAAATTTTGCTACATGGAATTCGCACCCAGATATTTAAATACAACCGATTCTATATTTGGATCGAACCAATTGATTATAACATATATTGATTGATTTAAAACAAAATTAATAATACTAAAGGATTCAGTCTTCTTAAGGAGAAAAAAGAAGAGAAGGATTTATACTTTTTGCGTGGATGCATCAACTCGTATAGCGTGTTGGAGCCTACCTATTGTTTAAAACTCTATGCATTTTTTTTTTTCAATTTAATTTCAATTGTTTGATCCACGGATATATCTTGGGAAAAGGAAAAAAATTTAATATTTAATTTTAAAAAATGTCATTGGGATGAAAATGATCATAATTCTAAACGCTTGAACTTCTCTATAAGAGTCGAGTTCATTAGTGATTGAACTTACTTTTTTAAGAGATAAGTTCAGCTGAGAATAAAAAAAATTGATAAGATTTAAATAAACGTAAGATAAAAAGTAATGCAAAAAATAAAAATATATTAAATATTTATACAATTTTTCATATATGTATAAAAATTAATCATTATCAATTCACAATATTAATATTTTATTTATAACAACACACTAAATAAATTTTAGTTTAAAACCATGTATATTTGCTTTATATAGAGTACCACTAATTGAACAATCTCAACTTTTTTTTTTTTTTAATCCAAGTGGAATGTGCTTGTTTATAGAGTCAAAAAGAAGTCTCACGTTACTTAGAAGTGGGTTTGTTAGGATAATGATGAGTGAAGTACCTCTATTTTTAATTTTTGATAATTTAGTATCTCATTTTAAAATTTTGGCAAATAAGTGCTTGTACTTTCAAACTATGTGCAATTAGGTATCTCCACTAAAGAATATTTAACGGTTGTTCTTTTTGATGATAGGATAATGACAAACCGAGTACCTATATTTTTAATTTTGGCAATCTTTTAGTAGTTAAATACCACATCTTTGGATTTCGTCAATTTTTGATCAAATGTCTGACATTATCTCATTATTCAAATAAAATGCCTGTCAAATATTACTCAACGGAGATAGTAAATTGCATATACTTTAAAAGTATAAGTATTAATTTATCAAAATTCAAATAGAAAATATTAAATTGTCAAAAATTAAAAATATAGATACTCGTTTGTCTTTGTTCTTAGGAATTGGTTGCATGCTTTATTAAGTAAATAGACATGTTTCTAAATTATATTTATTAAGTTTGTTGTAATTAACAACATGTTAAATGTCGTGAATAGATAAAACTAAAATCTATTTAGATGGAAATTAGTATAACATTTGATATTTTTATTTTTTTTATTTTTTATTTTATATTTATTTATATTTTATTAATTTTTTATTCTTGGCCAAACTCATTTTATGGAGAGACGTGCTTGGTGTAGTGTAATTCTACTAAACTCTTCTCTTGAAGAGACGTTCAAATTATCTATAATTGGAATTTTTTTCATCTCAATGAAATTTTTATAATTAAATATTAAATTATTATTAATTTTTTTCCTTTTCTGATATATCTTCACGGTTGTTACGTTTTCCATAAATTCAAATCATAGAATATATTTAATTTTGGAATTTCCCATGCAGTTAAATTTCATTATTCATTCAATATTTTTCATTGACTGTAAGCAATGGAAATTTGCCATCTGCGAATATTGTACCCATTTTATCCCGATAAATAAACAATCATTACATATTTATAAAATAATAATAATAACTATTTATTTTATTATAAAAATTTTATTAATTTTTAAATATATTTAATATGTAATAAATATTTATTTACTTAAACAGAATAAAAGTACGATTTCTCAACAGCCACCTTAGGTGTCCATTAATGCACATGACTTTGTTCCAGCAGCCTTATAGTTCCGAATTCCGATGTGACCCTTGAGTAATTACCGACTGAGGTCAGGCAAGAAAAATCAACTCCGAGATTAGGTATTGCGATAAATCATTATCCTCAACTGCCCCACATTCACAGTTGAGATATAAATGCCATGTCTATGATAGCTGCGCACTTATACGAATTGAGGTACTTTCAGATTGTCTCCCTTTTCGTATGAATCCTGTATGGGTTGAGGTTCATCGAGATATATGATTAGAAAAACGGTGCCCGACTATGAATTCAATCGGAACGGATTTCATATGGTTTATATAAACCTGAAATTCAAGTCGTCACCATTTAGGTTTATCAAATCTAGTTTTGTTCTATAAGATTTTTATATTTTATCTAAACCTATAATTTTAGAATCCAGAATCCGACCATTTAATTCTATAATAAAACCCTCTTTTTTTTTTTTTTTCTTTTATCCCATCTCCTATTTTATTTTCCTTTTCCTCCAAACCAACATTTCTCCCCTTCTTTATTTATTTAATAATTTCCTGTATTTATTCCTTATCCCTTCTTTGTGGATTAGCTTTCTCCAACAATGAAGGATTTCTTCACAATATCTCTCCATTCCAAGTCAAATTCTACCTCGCCCTTCTATATATAAAATACCTATCTCAGCTGCTTCTCATATCTCCCCCATCTTCTATTTTTCATTTTTTTAAATTTTTTTGTTTCATATATATTTTGGTTGATATGAGTGTGTTGTGTGTGTTTTAGAATATGATATGTGTGTGGAGTGTGAATGAGATGAGGCATGATAGAGGTTAGGATTTAGCGGCTTTAGTTTTATAATATTTTATTTTGAATTCTAGTATTGGGTCAGATATTTGTCTTGTATCTTGTAGAATCCAAACCAACCACTACAATCTTGTAGTGTTTTGATTAATAAGATAGATTAAAAACTATATAATGGCTTGCCCAATTACATCCTTATACAAGAAGAAAATAAAGTAATCTCAGATTAATCTGACAATACCGTATTAGTGTAGTTTATATCGATCTTCTTAATGTGCCAAATGAAAAGGAAAAAAAAATCTATTTGTAGAATCTAGACTTCATCCTCGTCGATAGGATGATGTGCAAATCAACAAAACAAAATGAAACTTCTATGACATTAATTGGATGATTCCATTGAATAATGAATGAGGTGCAACATTTGTAACAATTTTGTCATTAATGTATATCACTACTCCTTGGGCATCTTAAATCCCAAGTGCATAGATGAGTTTGCTCTGTGTACAAGCTTATTGAGAAAGGCTAAGAGTGGCTAGTCCTATTCTTAATCAATAAACTAAACTTACATGCCTATTCAATAGGTGTGACCTTTTGAAATTCTAGCACTTGTATTAATATTAGCCAATTCCATCCCTAAATACGCCTCTACAAATCCTACTTGTTTATTGGCCAAAAAAAAATTTCCAATATGTTTATTTTATATGTGATTTGAGTGCATTTTAAATTTAATTTGCAAAAATATACAATCTATATCGGCTTTGTTTTAGTTTTAAACTCGATATTCAGATGGATTGTTTTATTGTATCTTATTTAATATGATGAAGATGGTAATTTGAGTGGCCAAAAAAAAAGGTAATTTGAGGATGAAAATTCTGAAGTGAATGTCACATATTTTTGAGGAAAAGAATATGAAAACGTCTAAATTTATATGGATTTATTGTGTATTTAATTTATAAAAGAGGTATGTATATATATATTGATGCTTTCATTTTTATATTATCTTGCTTCGCTAGATATACAAATTGAAAATGGCATTCAAACAATACAATATTAATGAAAGAAAAATAAAATTAGAAATACAAAGAAAGGCCTGAAGTGGTGATTAAATTTCTCGTGGCAGTTGCGATCATTTTATCTTACCTGGTTTAATATATATATACATATATATATATATATATATATATATATCAAGAGAGATTGTGGTCTAGATACTTCCTTCATAATTTTTCCTTCGTATCTTTGCCTCATGCATTATCGACTTTACTCCTAATCAAAGTGATGGTTCTAGGTTTTGAACTTTCTTTACCTAATGCATTAGCCAAATTAATTAAGCTGTCCAATTTTGACTCCATTTTTCTTTAATTTACTATAAGATATATGTGTGAGCACAAAGTCTAGCATATAATATTCAACATTGGAAAACTATTGTTTGAATAATCGGAATACAGTAGAACTCCATTGAATTATAGTTTTATTTCAAAATCGATGATGAACTTATTGGAATTAAATTATAGAACTTCATTTCTGCTCTCAGTGCTATTTAATATTGTTTAGTGGGGCATTTGGTTCGCTTAAATTTACGGGATTGGACTAGAAAAAAAATCCTAGTTTCTTATTTAGTTGTTGTTATGAGTTTTGGTGCCAGATAATAAATCTTAAAAGTACCAAGCAAATTTAAAAAAAAAATGTACCATGTGAAGAATATGACAATTGCTATTTTCATTAGATAACTCGTACTTTTTATAACATTATGGTACTGTATTTGGTATACTAAATAGTAGACAATAAAAAAATCATTGTTCAACAGTGTTGGACAGCCCATATGAATTTTCCATTCCGAAAGCACAAAAGCATAAAAAAGCTTTGCGTTTTTTAATAAGTTAGAATTAAAAACCAATGTCTTCTGCTCTACTCTCTGATCACAAAATGGTTCTTTTGATATATGATAACGATTTATTGAATTGATTGGAAAACATCATCGATGTTATGGGCCTGGCCGCCTGAGATCGATAAACATCCGTCAATAATGTGTTTGGAGATTATATAAACATCATCTATTTTAAAAAGCTTTATTTCATCCCTTTTTTATATTTTATTTTTTTATTTTTTTCATTTTCAAACAGATTTTTATAAAAAATTAGACGTTTTTACTTATAAATATATCTAACAGTCAAATACAAATAAGATACAGATACAATAAAAAAATATTCGAAATTCATATTCTTGCATTTTTTTCCCTTTTTTTTTTATTTCACTTCAAATAAGTGTGATCCAAAATCCATCGTCTTTTATAAACAAATGAAAATGTTTGACAAAATGAAAAACTAGGGTTAGCTAGGGTCCAACCGTCCAAGGACCTGTATGGCCATTGAAATTAAACATATGGAACTCCAATAATTTTTGTTCATACACGTTTTTATAAAGCAAATTTTTTCTTTAATAATCGGACTTTCTAGTTATTGTCGTGAATGGGTAGTCCTTTCATGTCTTGGCAAGTTTTTGGACGTGAGGTATGTGCTGAGTCATCCTACAATGTTTTATCTCTTCGCTCGGTGGATCATACTAGCTAATGTAGTATAGTGATTTTGAAAAACAAGAAGGTGTTCTCTGGATGTATAATGGTGATGAGGTGGGTCTAATCCAGGAAGTTATTCTTGTAGTAAGAAATGGTGATTCTTATTTAATGTGTGCTTACTAGAGAATCTTGGTTTTTCTGTTATTGTCTATGATAAGAAAATCCATATTGGTTGTGTGATAGAAAAGTTTGTTTTACTAGTATTGTATGAAGTCTAAGGTACAAAGAGTATAAAGGAAGATGAAACTTGAAAAATCCAAAATATACTTGATGCGGGTCTACTTTTTGGAAATTAAAGAAACGTCGCATCTAGGCATGCTTGTCAAAATAGGTGGGCAACATTATTTGGGTATAAGATGTGGAGGGTTGCACGTATGTATAGTGCATTAGATAGCCCGGATATATATAATTTTGACAAGATTGAATTAAAAGAGTGACAACACAGATGCTACCTAGGTATATAAGTGGGCGTATTTCATTGTGCAAATTCAAAGCTAGATGGAGATTGTTGAGTTTGTGTTTTAAATTTACTTGAGAGTAAATTTTGAGGTGTACTAAGGCTGTGTTTAGTATTGGTTTGCCATCAATTCGGTATTTATTTGAATCTAAGTGTTTATTGTAGTAGGATGAATTTGATTGTAGTGGTCACATACTTATGACGTGTGTTTCTGTAATAGTGGTCTTAGAGAGTGATATGGAATCACACCTAATGAATGACTAAGGGTGAGAAGACAGAGAAGAGGAGTATATAATCTTAGTGAGCTTGGATGCACTAGTGATCGGTAAAAGAGTTATATAGTATCAATCCCATTATTCTTGAGAAGAGTTAGTATGTTCTTCATTTTAAGTTCTGTTTGATCTTTCATAAACGTATTTTGATAGCACAACGGCATTTTTTTCAATTTCTCAATCCCCTAATAAAAGGAAAAGCTTTAGGTATTTTAAAGCTTAGCTTTCAATGGCAACGACGGGATCGCACTAGCAATCAATGCGCGAGACGAGTCCTCCTAAAAATGGATCTTTATATAGGATTTTTAGGAAACCTCTTTAAGTGTATGAGTCTCCTTGAGAATGGTTGAGAGTGGATGAGTTGGTCCCATCCAATTATCTACCTCAAACCCTCCATGTCATATCTCCCTAGTCATCCTAATTTATAATCGTGATTCTCTAAGTTTTTTCAGTTGACCCAAAAAGTCAAAACCAAGTTATTACTGCACTCAAAGCCCATAAGCCATATTCATCCCTCCACATTTATTAAAGAATAAATGCTGAAAAGATAAAGACTTAATTATATAGATGTAAATTACATATCGATCAAATATAAACAATCCAAACAAACCTCTAAGAGAGTGAAGGCATCATTTGATTTTCAAGGCTAGGGATTCTACCACTAGCTAAGGCATTTAATAATACCTTCCTAAACTCGACCAGTCTAGTCAATGGCCCTAAAAGTTTCATATTTTGAGTGGTCTTATTGTTTAAGTATGGTTTTTGCTCTATATACTGTATATGTGTTAGATGTTTCACTCTTTGGAGCTTTTTACATTAATTTTGTGCAATTTTTTTTTCTATTTTCACTAGCTATTTTTCTTATTACTATGTGTTTTATAATTTGTAGTTGAAAATATAGATCCAGTCCTAATATAATCAAAGATGAAACATGTGATAACTATGTGGTTTACAAAATAAATCTAATTGTCAGAAGTTAGCTTACTATGCTACTTAATGCATTCAAAAGGAATAGGTAGATCCTTTATTAAGGGACTGCTATGTGGAAAATGATACTGCAATGGTCCCATATACAATACTGTTTTTTCACTTGATAGACCCTCAATAGAAGGTTTATCTAAGATAGGTAAACTAATGGTCTATCCACCTTTTGCTTGTTCAAAAGAAACAAGATATGGTTAAAAATAAATAAATAAATAAGAAAGAAAGAAAGAAAATAAAATAAGGAAGAGATGCAAGTCATGTTTTTAATTTCTATTGACGAAAATGTAATTCCAAGAATGTAATACTAATATATTTTTTTTACCCTCAACAAATCTTTACTTTGATTCTTTTTGTAAAATTTTAAAGATCAATTAGTTAAAGGCTTTTGCATATATTTTTTTGGTCATGTAATTACTAGTAAATGATGAAAGGAGGAAAGAAAATATTAAATGCTCTCATGGGACCATAGAATTTCCCATGCTTCTATATCACCTTATGTCATCATTCTTATCCAACTCATTGAGGTGGCTTTTATCTCTTTTTACAAATAAATCTTATATTTGGTCAGCCCCATGTAAATCTTTCATTCCAAAAGCACCTAGATAACCAACCATGATTAATATACCAATTGGTTTTATGTTTTACAATTAGCAAGAAAACAAAATTTCTTTTTTTTTTTATTTGATTATAAGATTTGTTTGATAAATAATAAATGTTTATAAATGGGGTCTAAAGTCCTTGGTTTATGATAAAAAAATTTTAAAGTTTGATATTAAAACCGAAGCAAGGACAAGGTTGATCTTCCCTTAACTTTGGCCATGAGGGTAAATGTGATGGGTTTTGGAAGGGATCATTCAACTCATTTGTTTGAAACAAACTTTTCTTTAATAATCTAAAGCTCTAAGTTTGGTGATAATGGTGAGTCCTTACATGTATGGATTGTATTTTTAAAAATGTTGGTGCCATGCTAAATGGATAAGAAGATTTCATCACCCGTTAAAGAATGTTGCTATAGTCTCCATTACAATTAAATTATCTTCTTCTGGGAACATCATGAGTCTCTATGCCGGAATGTTTCTGGCTTTTTCTAGTTATCCATCATAGAATCTACATATATGATGATGCAATAAGTAAGAAAGAAAAGAGTTACATAGAATTTATATGGAAAAAAAATTAAAAATCCAAAAAAATAAGGGGAGAATTTGCACATAAAGGGGCTCTTGATGTCAAATAAACTATATATAATGAACAGTTACAACTAGAGTCTATGTCAAGGCATGTAACGTAAAATAGCTTACCAACCTCTAATTCAATAATCACCACATTAGTAGCAACTCCTCTTTCATCTAGTAATTAGCCTAGTTCTACATGTCAAGGAAAAGTGCCATACATGGTCATTCTATTTACAATAATTACAAGATATTACTTTAGAACTTCCTTGTCGCTCACTAGATCATTAATCCTTAACAATTAGACCCTCTATAACTTAAATGCTTATAGATCTTATCTCATTGTTTAACTGTCGCTCACTAGATCATTAATCCTTAACAATTAGACCTTCTATAACTTAAATGCTTATAGATCTTATCTCATTGTTTAACTAGTCTTGTATCAACATATTACTTTTTACCATTTCTATAAACAAGTTATCTTTTCCATGAGTCATTGTTTCCTCTATGACCTTTACCCATTTGGAGTGAATATAGCCTCCACTTTAGCATTGATACCACTTACATATAAGATGTTGGGATTCAAATTATTGGGCGCCTTTTGAAGTAATGGTCTAAAATTCATTAGAACTTTAAAGTTAAGCGTGCTCAGTAAAGAGCACTCCTAGGATAAGTCACCTCTTAGGAAGTAGTTGATACCCAGAACAAAACTATGTGACATCTTGTCAAAGCAGATAATACATTTGTGGGTAAATTTTTGGGTCATTGCATCAACATTTATCAGTTCACAAAACACTTAGTTACATACAACTATTTCAACTTCTTCCATGATCTACTGTAATCTTCTTCACCATTACCTCCTACAAAACACTTTGCTATATTTAGCTGGATTGCCATCAGGGTCTTCTTGTCAAGACTTACAACACATCATCTTTCATGGACTTTAGTGTTGATTTAAGCATTCTTTAATTTTGATTGTATGAAGACTCTTCGCATTCACACTTGCTATAACTTAAATTTTGTATGACTATTAAACTTCTCAATTATACTTGATGGCTATCCCTCATTTGTGTAAATCACAAACTCTCCAAATATATGCATGTCTAGTGTATCTTTTAAATAAGTAGATATGATGAGTTAATCTCCTAGCTTTGTTTATTATTATATTATTAATTAATTTACAGGTGCAAGTTGTTTCATCAGGTGATACATGTTATGTTATGACCTTAAAGTAGCTTCTCCATCTTACTATAGTAACCTTCATCATTGACTCAAGGTGGTCTTAGATAACCTATCTAACTGCAAAAAGTATTCTAGTATATAAGTTTTCATTAATAAGCCTTTTCATTCTTATGGTAGCATGAGAAAGGCCTTTAACGATTTGAAGGTTAAGCAAGTAATGAATTTGTTGTGCTATCATCAACATTAGCTACACCTCCATTGACTAAAACCTTCAACTTGACCATCGCAAACACAAATCAACACTTACGGCTTTCTCTTTTTTATGCTTCTTAGTTATTGGAAACATTTGTGTTAGCAAACAGAAGTTATGGATGAATTGCTTTCTTGTGGAGATGCCATGCTACAATTACAAAATTTCCTAAGTTTTAAAGGTTTTCTTTTTCCATGTTGTAAGGAAAAATTTTGGCAATTGAGTCTTTGGCCCAATATTATGATGGACCAATTTTTTGATCCAGTGACAAGGTTAAAGAAATCAAGCCTAATATACATTATCTTAAAAAGATCTTCGTTAGTAGGTATGAACTAAGTTGTGTACTGTTAACCCTTCTCAAATTTCTCATGTGCAAAGAGAAGCCTCTTATTAAGTCTTTCGTTTTCATAAGCTTTCTTAGGCTTATTTATAAAGCTATCGAGCTATGTTATAAGGCATTACAGGTGGTCATAAAAACCGACTAAACCGAAAAAAAATCGACGGTTAACAGTTAACCAATATTTATAAACATATAATATTATATATAATTAGTTTTTCAAAAAATATAAAAGGATAAAGTTGAAACCGAAAACCCTAATCACTTTCTTATTTCTACCCCTTTCTCTTTTACCTATTCCATGTTTCTTGTTTCCACGTCTGGTTTAGTGACTCATCTCTAACTCAAGTCAATGTAAGCAAAAGTTTTCTCACGAGTCATGATATCAAAGCAAATGTCTAGTAACAATAAACGTTTAAGCAAAAATAACTATTCCTCTCAATCAAATGCCTAGCAAAAGTTCCAAATGGTTTTGATCGAAGACCACTTGAACAATGGAACAATCAATAACATTAAGAGGAGGTTTTAATAGGATGTAACTTTAAGAAAATAATAATTTAATTTTTTATAGACCAACTGAAAGTATGGTTAATTGCAACTTTTAGTTAACCAATATACTAAATAGTTAAAAACAAAAAACCAAAAATATTAACAAAAAAAATGATTACCTGTTAAGGTGGTTAATTGTTAATTATGAACCGGTTTAGGTTTGGTATTTTAAAAAATCGATTATAATGATTAGGTTCAAAAATGGGTTCATTGACTACTTAACCGATCCATGCTCACCCTTATAATGCATTGGGTTTGACCAGATCCATCCACAACTACACCATAAAAAGAATTATAACACAATTAAGAAAGCTTTGCCTTACCTATCCACTGTTAGAAATGATCCAATAAATGTCATCAATGACTTAGCTCATCTATCAATACCTGAAATTATTCGAACATTAAGACCAAGCACAAAAATTTATAAATAGAGGCCTTCTTGCTTTTACAACATTCAAAGTATTATGAGCTCTTAAAACCATGCTAGAGAGAGACAATTGTTAGGGGCAATCCTATATTTGCAATTTATAAATAACATTATGTCAGCAATTTATAAATAACATTATGTCAAATGTAAAAAGCAGGAAAAGATAGTTTGCAGCGAATTTTTGACAAACAATAAAGTGTTACCATACTTTTGAAATGCAAACAATTTCAAAATAATCTCAAAGAAGAGACAATTGCCAATAGTTATTGGATTGCATAAATAAGCCTCTTAAACTTCAAAAGGTGACTTCACCTCCTCTCATGTCTTTAGGAGTATGCAAATAACTATGCAATCATTGTTAGAACACCAAAATCCTTCGTAAGGGGTTATATGTGCAATGCTTTTAACGATTAATTATTGGTGTGTAAACATATTTTAAAAAGTGATAAAAAGGAAAAGCTGCAATTTAAAAATTTAGGCAATCTATAGATACTTGGTCAATAATATAAAAATGTTATAGCGACTTCTCTTTGAAAAAAAATATAGAAATGAGAGAAGTCAAGACATAGAGATTAGAGTTATATAAGTTGCCTAAGGCCTAAGGGGTCTAACTTGTCTCGCCCCACTTTAACCAACGGATTATGCAGATTGGCCCCCTATAACTATAATGCGGGTCTAAATTTTTACTTGCCCTTTTTTTTTTTTTTGTTTTGCAAAATTCTAATATCCCAATATAGTTATATTAAATGCAAATGTTGTTTTCAATCAAAATTAATATATATATATATATTATATATAGGATAAAAATAAATAAAGATTAAAAGATATTATGATAAAAAAATATATTATTTAATATGAATATTTCACTTTTTTATTCGTTTATTTTTGCTACAGTGATTACATATAGTAATTTACTATCACTGGTGTTTTGTTTCTTTTTTTTTTTTTTAAACTTTCATGGATTTGTTTATATTTAAAAAAAAATTATGGGTATGCAAGCCAACACGATCTGCAAGCAGGTTATCTTCCTTTAACGTGTGGATTACGCATAATGAAATTAAAGATAAGTTTGAATTGTCTGTTTTTCATCTGTATTTGTATCTTTTTTAAAGTGATATTTGTAAATATATCCGATTTGCATCTAAATTTTATCTATATTTGTTCTATTTGATATTTTGATGAGAACTGCCAACTTTTTTTTATCTATATCTATTTCTTGATAAATAATTTGTTAACAAAAAATTTAAAAAAATATCTATATCTGTTAAAAAAAGCCAAAATAAACAGACTCTAAACCAGTTCATCGTATCATTTATCTCCTTTGCACAACTCTGCTATGGATGCCGTACTCTTATGGGGCCACCACCGGAATAGAGGGAGCCATCGAGATTTGCATTGGGGGTGGTGCAATCGATGTAGGAAAGATTTTATTTTAGCTAAAGGTGACAATAGAGTTCGAGTAGGGGCTAGCACAAAGGGTGTCCCCAACAACAAATGTCCAAATCCTCTGCATACAAGTTCAAATATCAGCATTAACTCCTGTTAGGAACCGGCCTTTTAATAGCATGACACATGACACCCGACGATTCATGAACAATGCCAGACTGTTCCATTGGCAGGTTTTCTCGTGTCACAAGGAACTGTCCATTGCCAATGTCCTCTCTTCCTCAGAAACTTATTTTCCATTGGATTTGAGAACTGGGACCACCTGTCTTATTCAGCATCTCCTTCGGATTTCCTTCTCTTCTTTAGCTTTTTAATTTTCTTAACCACTTGTCCTCTGTCCACCAGTCAATAGCAGCTAAGGCTACTATTTTCTGCTTCCTTCAGTTACAGCATTGATGATAAAAATGAATTGAAAATCGGTTCCAATAAAATGTGTATCGTGCATAAATTATTTAGAATCCCAAGATTGCAATTCAGCGGGGTTCAATAGGAATGATCCTCGCCCCGAAAAAAAAAATAAAAAAACAGAGGAATGGTCCGGTCTGCTGTGATCCAAGACCAAGATTTCCTTTAAAGCGAGAGGGATGGACCGAGAATGGCATTACGGATAAATCTTAGTTAAGTTGATATCATAAGAGATTGTATAGTGGAAAAAAAAAAGATTGTATATATATTACTTGAAAATTAATTATTAACGTATAAAATAAAAATAATATATGAAATTGGTATAAGTTTTGTTTTTAGTAAAAATATATTATAAAAATATCTATATAGAATAGTTGTTAAATAATACATGTTTTTTTTTTTTCATAATATTAACTGTGATATGTATGAATTACCGAAAGAACCTGTAATATATATTAAATCAAGTTATATAATTATTGTGATTTAGTGTTATTTTATGTGATAAGCGTAGAAGTGGTCAATGTAATTGTTATTAATGATTTATAACATTAATTGCAAAAAAAAAAAAAAATTATTGAATCAAGTAATATAATTAATATCATTTAGTAATACTTTGTGGGATCAAAACATTTTATGTACAAATAAATGTAATCATTTAAGATATATTAGAATAAAAATAGTTGTTTACAATAATCTATTTAATTAAATATAATTTTATAATAAATGAATTTAATATTATTAGTTATTCTGAAAGAAAAAGAAAGTTAACAAAACAAAAGACAAAAAAGAAGCCTAGTAGTAGATCCATGAGAATTGAACCCAACACTTCATAGATGTAAAAACATACATTTAACCTTCACCTTATATTAATTATCATATTATTATTTGCATTTTATAATATACATATAATATGTATATTTTAAAAAAAATTCAAAAAATGAATTTTCTCTAAATCTTGGGGTCAGGGCCCCTATCATGCCCCATAGGTGTGCCCATGCCCCAGAGCCTTATAACTCTAGTTAATCAAACTTGATGTACATCGGTAAATATGGTAGGTTAGTTTAGATGAACTATTTTTTATGGCACTTAAAAGAAACCAATCATTACCTTTTATTTATGAAAGGGATTATCTTTCATTTATAAATCATCTATTTAATAATAAAATGATATTCTCCTAAAGCATCACTTTCTATGTATTCTCTCTAGAATCCATAGTCATGTAAGGCTGACTCAGTATTTTAGATAGCCTTTGGAGCGCATTAGGAGTGAGCAAAACTTATGTGACATATGCATCACACGAGTTATGGTCCATAAAATGTCTTCTTTTTTTTTTTTTTTTTTTTGCGCTAATAACACACTATATGACAAGAATAGATATAAAAATAAAATGTTCTTAAGTTTAAGATGACTATTTTAACGCAGATCCACTAACATTTTCCGATTTTAAAAGGTGTCCGGCGTCTTGTTAGTTTGATGAAAGGGTGCTAGGGTTTATAACTTGTGTTTTGTGACTTTATTAATCCAGGGGCAGATAGCCTCCAATGAACCCATCAAATGTGAACCACATAATATATTGAGAGGCGTGGACCTGCCCCCGAAAAGTTGTAATTTGGTTGTTAGCTTTATGCTAGGTCATTGTTGATGTCATTAAGATGTCATTGTCCAGAAAGTAATGGGAAAAGAAGCAATTTGCGCACACAACAAAAATATCGGATTCTTTGATATTCAGTTGTAGTCTGATAATTATTTAGGATGTACATTAGTCATATGTAATTTGTTCAGGGAAAGATTTGAAGTTATACAAATTCACTTGTTTATTAATAGAAAATGGATTTGTGATTTAATGGTATTATCATTAATATTTAAATAAGAGACGTGATGTTTAAATCTCTCTCTCATTATAATTAATAAAAAAAAAACATTCTTTATTTGTTTTTGTTCATTATTTCTCAAATAAAATAATGAATGGGGAAAAATTAATTTTAAAATCGGGATAACCTTGAGTTTGCTATCTCATGTTTAATAAAAATTTCATTTTACTAGGTAATGTTTCAAATTGGTCAAATATTACACCTAAAGTTTTACTAATTTAAAGTATGCGTTTACATGTGAACTTTCATTAGAAATTCAATTTAGTTCCTACTCTTCATTTTTTTTTTTCTATTGGAACAAATATCTCCATTGAAAATGTCATGAAAAATGTTTTCACGTACAAATTTTAATATAAGATAAATATTTTTATAATTATCACTCTCAATCGATAAAAACTATATTTAAATATGAAAAAAAATCCATATTTATTCACCTTTTTACTTGCCTGGAACAAAATGTTTCCATTGATAAATTAATCAAGCGAAAATGATACTTTCATTATATTGAAACAAGTAGCAACATGTAATATTTTTCAATGGGAAAAAAAATGAGAATGATGATTATTTGAGGTCAAGGATGGACCTATAAAGTAGGGCTATGCAAAACAACTGACTGAGTTGCGAATCGAATCGGACTAAACTAAACTATATCAAAATTTTGATTCTTTTTTTGAACAGTTCTATTCGGTGAAGAGAAAATGATTTGCAGTTCAATCTAGTTTTCAAATAATTTTCTTTATTATTATTTTTTTGGGTATAATCTAGTCTCCTAAGTCTTGCAACACGTGAAGTCCCAGATGAATTTTCGTCTACGTTTGTTCACGTGGGATCAAGTGATCAACTCTCTTTGCTTCAAACAGACAAGTCTTCATAAATTAATAATATGGAGATATAAAGTTTCATTAATTTCGAACTCACTTGAATGAAGTTTGTTTAAATTCGATTTTGTAAAAAAATATTTTTCTCCTTTATTTGATATAATAATATTTAAACATAGTTTAAATTTGACTAGCACTTAAACATGATGCAAATTTAATTAAGTTCATGAGTTAGTTGAGCTCAATTTAATAAAAACTACTTGATTACTCAATAGTGAGCTTAATAAGGCTATTATCGAACCAATTCAAGTAGCTTATGTATATATAAGTTCGATTTAGATGTCCCCCTAATTAGGGTAATTGCCACATTTAGTATCCAAACCATATTTTTACAATTAACAATTGAAATTTAAAAGTATCAATATCTAGTACCTAAGCTTTGCCCATTCTAGCAATTACCTACTAGATTTTATCAAAATTTTCAATTAAATATCTAAATTTTACTTATTTTTGTAATTAACTATTTTATTTAGGTATTATAAATAAACTTTAAAAGCTTATGATAGTAATAAATTTACGCTTTTAAAGTTTTGATAGTTTATTGTATAATTTAATAAAGTTTATTTATCAAATGTGATATTTATCATTTATATTATTATATTATATTTCGATGTACAAAACTTAAAAGGAAAAAACACACTAATATGTTAGATAATTTTATTAAAGGGATAGTATAAAGATTCAATGGTTTATATTATTGGATTCATCTTAGTCACTTCACATGTGAGACCAATTATTAGACAAATGTTCCAAATAATATCTAAATGGCGGAGATTAAGGATCATCTTATCATGCTAAGACGAATCAAACACTTTGTTGGTAAACCAGCCTGTCCCAAATGAAACCTTTCCTTTCAATAATAAAATGAAAATGTCATATTCTAGTCAAAATTGACATGCGAACGAATGGTGATGCTTTATTATAATAATATTATATATAATTCTACACAATAACGCGCACACAAGGTTCCAAAAGTCTGCTTTTTCTCGGTCGCTGCTCTCATGTGGGCATTGTCAATCGTCATACGTTGGATTTCATATCCTGGGTCCACAGCTTTTTAATTTTAGTGTTTAGTGGGGACCAACATCGAGAATTGGCCCTACATGTGAATTAGCCCTTGGAAAATTCCAAAGGAAAATGATTTTCTGGCTAGGCCAGTATCGCTTAAAGGAGATTCTTTCCCACCTAGTTTGTCAATATATTATCTCTCCAAAAATGAAGCAATTATGGCATTTGAGTTATGATAAAACTACATCAGCACTCGGCAGAGAAAGAAATTTTATATGGTTCCCATCCCACTATCAAAAACAAATATATAAAAAATGTTTTTTTCCCCATTGATGTCTTATTAAGAATTCTAAACATCCATTATTATTTTTCATTTTTCATATAAGAAATTAAACTTTCATATATGATTTACATTAATCTTCGATATTGTTAGAACCGGACCGGGGCATGGCCCGGACAGACCAGAGGGTCAGGGGTCGAGGGGTTGGACTAGGTTCCACCAGTGGTTGAATCAGGATCACAAAAAAGTAAAAATGTAAGGGATGATTTAATTATGAAAGATAATATATGTGTCATCACTCAATTAAATCTATATTTGGATCAAACTCATCAATTAATTATTAAATAAATATGATATAATGATTATATTTTATAAATTTATAATAAAGTATGAATAAATATTTAAATATCTAGTTTTTATTTTATTTTTTATATTTTTTGGTAGGGTCAACTAGTCTGGTTCGACTGGGTCAATCCGGGTCTTGCGGTTCGTTACAAAAACGAGTCTTAGGTGAGACCCGTCCCAGTATTAGTGTCAGCTCCGGTCGAACCAGGTCGAACCGGTCGGTCCGAGGCGGTTTTGACATCAATGTTAATCTTCGTCTAGTTGTACTAGATCTAACACCAATCGATTAATTCATGTAAGAAATGAATCCTAATAATGACATCTCATCTTATGAACTTCAAACAAAACTTGATGCATTTAGAGCTGACAAAATTGCAAAAGTTTAGGGACACATACATGGAGAAGTTCTTGTAACTTGATAGAAAATAACCTTAAAAAGAATAGTGATGGGTTAATGGAGTAAGGATCTCTCTCTCTCTCTCTTATTGAATTTGAATCTTATGTTGGAATTTCTAGATATTCTTGGAATATTTTTGCTATGTTTATTGGGAAATCAGTTTCCAATTGTGGTCCATTTTTAGCAAAAAATCAACCCATATCTTCAGCAACTAAAGCGCGAGAAAATCTAGTGCACACGCCTTGCACACATCCAATGGAATCTGTGATGGGCAGAGATCTATATATAGGATGTGACACTCTTTGATTTGGGTCCACTAAGCCTAATCCTCATTTAGAAAAATTACACCATCGAATTGTGAGTGAGTAGGGGTTTAGAAAACCAAAACAGAAAATGAAGCACGATTACTCAGAGTTAGACTTTAATTGTAATGGCTGGAGGTATTATTCTTGATCCATTACGCTTTTGCTATTTGATCTGAATATGTTTATTTAGATTAATAAAAAAGCATATTTAGATCATTCTTGAATTTACATTTGGTATGAGAGCAATATACTGCCTTTGTCTTACATATCGGTTTATTTCTATTTTGGATTTTTGTTTTATGCCTTGGTAATTGAAAATCTTTAAGTTAATAAATTATGAACACATCAGTGTGCTTAACATATAATGAGAATCGCTTTGCTTCCTTGTGAATGTTTGGAACTCGCTCTTCTACAATTTTGAATTTTTAATTAATTGGGAATTAAGATTTTTAATGTTTATTAATCCCAATAAGGTTAGAAATTAATAGAAAATTAGATTTCTATGCTTTACGGGCTCTAAAACATTGAATTTGGAGTTAAAATTTGCCGGAAAATCATTGGGTTTTCCATTCGGAATCGCGGGTCAAATCGGGTCATAGTGACCCGGCTGAAGGTAGAAGACAACTCATAATAATAATAATAATAATAAAACCAGATGTCAGCACGTTGTGTATAGAAGCTGGCCTGTACAGAAAAAGGTCAATATATACGTATATTTTCGCGAAAAGTGTCGTGGTAGGGTCTTTTCAAATGTTCTGCTTCTTAACTTGGCGATAATATTACATGCTTAAACTAATTTAATTATAGGAGTTCGTATGTACATGATTTGTTTATTTTTGGTAACAATTATATATATGTTGAATAATTAAATTAGATTATTTAGCATAAATAATTGCTTAAGATTACTTATGAGTTCTTTAGTGAATTTTAATGTGTTTTAGTTATTTATTTATTTTGATAAATTGTATGTTTAATTTTGGTATTAATTTAAGCATGCAATACTAAGTTGAATAATTTATGCACATTAAAATTAGTGATTAAAGAGCATATATGATTTAACTATTGAATAATTGTATGCATGCATCATTTGTTTATTTCTTGTAATTTGTATGTATAAATTAACGATTATTGAGCATGCAATATTATGTGAAATAATAATTGTGCATAGTTATTCAATTCATTTGCATCATTTAGGAATTTATGCGACTTATTAAGAATTAATATTCAGTGACCAATATAATTTTAATTAATCGGGAGTAGCCACGGTATCTCTAATTAATTAGGAATATTTAGTTTTAAGATCACATTAAAATATTAATTGTAGTTGATCATACGTGATATAATAAAATCTACCCACATGAATTTTGTTATATTTGTATGGTTACTTAGGATGAAATATCATATTATATTTCTTAATCTACCCATAGGAAATAAGAAAAGGAACATAATTCGATAGTTTTATCATAAGGCTATAGATGAATCTAATTGGGTAGGACTTTAGCTCTTAGGCAAGTTTTATGTCACTAGATTCATGGACTAAAACATGATTTACATTGGTAAAGCATGAATTTTTATTGGTCTCAAATTATGAATAATAAGCATATGTTTAAAATTTGTAGCTATTCAAATTGCAAACATTTTTTATTACATGTGAAATTCCCAATTAGGGGGTGACAACTATAAGCCTCTAGATTTTATGCTACGTTTTATCCTTAAACCCTAAACTGAAAACCTAAAGTCAACAAACCTATAACAAGCCCTAGTGGATTTAGATTCTGCAATTCCGCCCTCTTAAGTCCTAAACAATAAAATTGAGGTAATTATGGAGTATAGTCTGTAACAATATAGAGAAGTTTAAAAATATCAAATTCGTTAAAATTTATTTATTTCGGATCCGAACGGGATCATATTTCGAAAACCATGCCTAATACACCAAGTCGTAAAAATATTTTGATAACACCATTAGACTCGTAAAAATAAGGATTTCAACAATATCAGTTTTATAATTTTTTCGATATTTAAAAATATCAATATAACCTATTTACGCGTTTTTTTTACTATCGGTATTAATTTATCTTATCTACTACTCGATACTATTCTATACTATTCATTACTATTCGCCTATTTATACTTTTCTGCTATCTATTTTTATACTCTACCATATCTATTTCTTACAATTTACTTTTTTTCGTACAACTTTATTCATGTTTCCCAATATATTTTTATTTTACTAAATTGATTATAAATGAGTTTAATTCAACTGAACACGAGTTAGTGTATTGTCATTTGAGTCGAGTTTAGGCGTAAAATTTTCACCTTGGCCATTTTAACTCAATTCTATTGCAATCATAGTTTAGAGGCTATAAAAAAGATTAAAGGATAAAAACAAGTCTTTTTATTATGAAATGATATTATCTTTTTGGTAGAAATTTATATAAAATAAAACACTCATACATTTTAGGTACTTTTACTTTTTGTGTTGTGAGTCTCAATACAGTGAATTCAATAATAGATTATCTCTTCCATGTAAGCCAATAGAGTAAATGTATTAAGAAGGTAGTAAAAATAACTACAAAAGGTATTATTAAGTATTAAATTGACCATTTTAAAGTTTAAATATAAAATTGAATTTTTATATATACTTCGAGGACCAAATTTAATATTTACCATTAAATCATAGGTGCTCGATTTATTTAAAAAGAGAAAAAAACAACATAAGGAATAGTATTCGTGTAATAAAATATTCAAAAATCTAAAAAACATTAGAGTTCTTTCTTTTTTATGTAATATTTGAATTTTATTTTTTATTATTTTTTAAGTGAAAATTTTTAAAATATGATTTAAAAGTATATTTTGAAGATTCAGAGGTTTAAATGTTTGATTTGTAAAAAATGAAAAAGTTAGGTACACATAAAATAAAATAAAAATTACAAATAGTCGCCTTGAAATTTGAGGGACGTCCTGAATTTTTAAATATTGCAAAATAACCCTTGTAAACTTTGATAATTTAGGCCAACATGAGTTGGCTCAACTGACAAGGGCAATCGCCCTTGGACCACGAGGTATTGGGATCGATTCTTGCCACAGGCAAAGATATCTTCCTATGGTCTGTGGTCAGGGGTCGGTTCTTGCTAGTGTATTAGGACCCTACTAGTGGGTTGCTTGCCCCACCTAATTTCGGGCAGGAGTGTCCTAGTGATCTTCCCGTAAAGAAGTGGAAGGGTAGCCGGGTTTCCTGGGTGGCTAACTGGAGCTGAAGGCCAAAATCTCTAAAATTTTTAATTGGCCAAAAAAAAAAAAAACCTTGATAATTTAGCAAAATGAAAGATAACTTCAATAAAACTCCTAAAATCAAAGTTTAAGAAGGTATTAAAGTATACTAGAATGTGTAGTGTTTTCATACCAAATCAAAGTTTAGGGGTTATTTTAAACTTTTAGGAAATTCTTGTTAATTTATCAAAATTTAGCATGATGATTTATAATAATTAAAAGTTTAGAGGGTGTATTGAGTAAAAAATCGAAATTGAAGAATGTTATTTACAATATTTCTCATCAAAGAAACATAGAAGCTGTTCATTTTGGATTCAGCAACGATTAGTTTTTTTTGGCCAAAAGCAACGATAAGTTTTGAAAACCAAACCATCCACTGTTTTAAAACAATCACTTATTAACAATCATCACTAATGTGTAGAGTAGATATATTTATCAAATAAGTTCACATGGGGGTGATCACTAATAAGAAGAATTGGCCTTTATCAATATTGTTATCTATTATTCTTATAATATATCATTCTTTTCCATTTATTTGATTTTATGTAGAGATTTTTATTTTTTCCTAATTTTTATACCTAAATAAATATACACTCTCCACACTAATGAAAACCATGAAACAAAGCTCTTTAAATTTTTTAAACTGCGGTCTCTGTCCATCTATGTTTACTAAGTATTTTATTTTATTTTTTATTCTTAAAAGACTTCTGGTGTGTTTTGTGATTAAATCACATTCAGTCAAAACTCATATGTAAAGAATATTTAGTAAGTATTTTATTATTATTTTTATTTTTTATATAGTAACCTATATGTATATATGGCCGGTTATGCAGTAACCTACAATGGATGAGACATAGTCAAACATTGGACGCAGTCGGATCAATTTAAGAAAGATGAAAAGGTTCTATCAGGTTGTCATGTAATAATTGAGCAAAAGAATAATGCACTATAATCTACTCGATGCAATGCTTTTTATTTTGAAAAATTTAGATATTCTAGGGTAATATCTAAGATTCTACGTAAATAAATTTTAGACCTCTTTACATATATTTTTTAAATAAATGTAGGTCCTACTTATTTTGAGAAAAACTATTTGCTAATGGAAAATGTTTTTTTCTTGAGAAGGTAATATTATGAAAATATTTTTTTTTAATTTCTTTCTTCCAAATATTTGAGAATAATCATACTAGAATAATTAATTAATAAAGCATATTTTATAATGAAAAATAAGTACACCTAAATAAAAAATTAAAATAATAATAAATATCATTATTAGTAAATAATTGATAGATAAAGCTTGTAAATTGATGAAAAAATAACTTATGCTTTTATAATTTGTAAGTTGTTTTTTTCCAAAGACATGTTATGAATAATTCTCTATTATTCAAAATAAGGAAAAATGTTTTAAATAATGGTCTCAATTTTTTTTAATAAATATGGAAAAATAAAAAAAAGACATTTTTTTTGGAAAATATTTTTATTAAAGCATACTAGGTCATAATTAATGTTTAAAATTGATATTTTAAAATATGGATGAAGAATTTGGAAATACTCATTAGTTATTTTATGGACAAATTGAAATTACACTCTTTATATTCACTCAATGTGTGCTTAAACCTTTTGGCCAAAAAAAAAAAAAGTGTACTTAAACCTATTATTAGAAAATTTTATGGCCTCATTAGTTATTTAAAGCTTAAATTCATTATCAACCGAATACTTAATATTATTTATCGTATTTAGTTTAATAATTAAATAATTGATTAAATGGTTCATCAATAAGATAGTAGAGTTCCTACCTTTTATTTTTAAAATTATGTTTTATGTATTTAGACTTCCAAATATTTTAAAAATAAATGTGACATTTAGCTCCATATAAATTTGTCCTTTAAAATAAAAAAAAAGTTTTAGTATTTTTTTAATATATAATGAGAAAATAAGATATAAAAACAAATTTTTATAAAAATTTGGAGGTTTAAATGTAAAATTATAAAAACAAAGTACCAAACAGATATTTTTTATCATTCATCCGGCAGTGGAGAATGGCGTATCTGCATATTCCTTAATCCTTTACGACCGGGAGATGAATGAACGTGGTGGGGCTGACCCAGCTTTACGGGCAGAAAAAGGAGGTGTTTGGACATATCTAGAATTGCAATAAATGTATGAAAAGGGACATGATACGAAATGGGAAACGGCAAAGGACAAAAGAGGCCTTTTGTGTCTCAAACATTAATAAACAAAGAACGACCATTATTTTATTAAGGATGGTCCCCCTTATCACCCCATTCAATGCTACGTCTGTCTCAAAGTCGATGGCTGTTGCGCGTGAATTGAAAAGAAAAGGAGGTACCAGTGCGGGTAGTGCCAGACTTTCCAATTTACTTGTCTGTAAAATTCGAGTTGCGTACCGTGTTGGGTTTATCTTCTCTGTCAAATTCAGAAAATAAGTAGATCAATGACCCCAAACTACCATATCAAACCCTCTGGTTTCCTCAGGACGAAAATGAAATATACTTACTCGTTACCTGCTCCCATTGGGCTAGAATTTTACGTTAAAAAGGCTCATATCGAATCCAAGTTGAATTTTCTCCAATAATTCATCTAATCGAATTCAAGTTTTAATTGAATTGGCTTTGAGTTTATTGATCTCCAATGTGATTTGATCTTAAACTTACATAGATATTATTTATAATATATTTTATTATGTTATTATAAGAATACTGATACTTATATAAAAGAAAAAAAAATATAAAAGGTCTAAAAATATTATTTAGCGAATCTTATAGGGTTAGGTTCGGATAAACTTAAAGCCTTATACAGTCAGGTTTAGTGAAACCCATGAAGAACCAAGGTGGGTTGTGATTTTATATATCTCATGCCAAATTTGCCCCAATCTATTCAAAGTCTTGTCAAATCCATCCCTTATAAGAGCACCACAATTAACACTAACTTCATTTATTATAACCTTTGCCACAAGTGAGATGTTGATACATCCATATCATTTAGTATTATATTTGAATGGATCTAGATTTAGGATCTTAACTCTAATAAAATTGAAATTTTTAAGTAAGATAATTGAGATGTAATGAATTAATTGTTCGGTTGGCTTATTTAGACTCGTACCAAATATTATCTTTGAGAGTAAAAGTAGAATTCGAATGATTTTAGTTATTCATCATCTTAGTTTTATGTTTATTTGTGACTTCGCTTATTGTTACTCCTCTAAAAACAAAATGTGTCATTGCCATGCTATTGATATATATATTTTTACAACATTCCTTCTTGTTTTTTTTTTTTTCTTTTTCCTTTCAATATCATTACCAATCAATTCGTCTATTTTAGTATATGTGGATTAATATAGTTTAAAAAATATATAGCAAATAAAAGAGTACCCTCAATAAGATATTTTTAAAGCAAAGCCAAATGGAATATATGGAGAGAATTTCCTATTACTTGGAGGGAGTGGCTGTTGTTCTTTGCATAATTTAGTTGTATTACCCTTTTTTTTCTTGCACGTTTAATACCCATTTATAATTTCTTTCGCTTTACTAACTTGAATTTTACTTGATCACGAATGCATTAGTCCCTCACTACATTAAGGCATGTGGGATGGATTTAGGTTTAAGGTTTCTCAATAGTTGCTATTTGAGTTTGTTTAGCTTGTAATTAAGGTAATTGGCATTATTTTTTATTTACTTGGGTTTCAAGTTCATCTTTGTTGTTGGTCAAGTATAGGATATGGGTTCCGCTAACCTAGACCAACTCATTTAGGGCTTAGGTCGACTAGGGTGATCGGTTCTAGCTCATTTTGAGCTCCTAAGAGCACTAATCTTCTCCTTGATTTATCAAGCTAGCATTTCGATTTAGACACCTGATAACACCTGGTCGATTCACTAAGCACATGACCCATAACTACCAATGTCCTTATTGGGTGAAATAGTTGGACATGGCTTTGTGGATTAACTTTTACATACCTAACAACCATAATTGCAAGGAATCCATCCCTTACAAATATCTTCTTCACAGTGTTCACGTGAGCAAGCGTACCACATTGATAATTCTCATATCCAGTTATTATCCATTTCATAATTTGGATGACCACCGACTTAAGCGTTAAAGTGACTGCACCACGCAATCCCCTAATGCAATCCAAATCATTTTTTTGTTTTACAGACTCCACTACACGGGTACACAATTAAGCCCAATTAACACAAAGCCTTCTACTAGTTTTATAATAATGACAATTTACAATTTTTTTATTTATATTTGTGTTTAATCTTTTGCAATATTGCAACTCTATGTTTTGTTGTAATAAAAATTTTATAGAATAATCAGTTTGCAAAATAAACCTGATAATGGATTTAAAAGAGAGAAATGGCTATTTTAATATATTTTTATAAATCCAATCAAATGGACCGATTCTAAAAATCTTTGAAGGCATACATGTTCGTCAATATACATCCATAACCTTTTGAAACGCCTACTGGTGTTTTGTCGCTTGTAGGATTTAATTTCCATCACACATGCTTCTGTGGTTTGAATAAGATCATTGCGCATCTAGATATATGCATGGTCCTCCAATTACGAAATCAATGGTCCAACACACCTCGGAAGCAGGACTTTACTCATAGAGCTAAAATGGGAAAGATCTCCTACTCCTGTGTTGACATAAGTGCCTGCTTATGATGGGTTATACCCTATCCATAAGAAAGAAACTATTCTTAATAAGCAAGTCACAATAATAGTGGTAGTTTGATTTTATTGCCTCTCTGTAAATCATAAATAGTGATTAATTCTTTTTTCTTTTTTTTTGTTTTTTATTCATGAGAATAAGAAACTTCATTCATTGATAGAAAGAAATTAAGTACACATCCATTCAATACATGAAAATTAAGAAATGAGATAACAAACCCTAACTGACAAGATCACATATTATATACTAAAAATGGATATAAAAAAGGAAAGGAAATTGTGTTGGGAGCAGCAGCCCCAAGAGTTCTATTTTATTTAGGGTTTCTTTTGGAAATGAGAAAAAAGAGAGGAGAGAGCAAGGTAAACATTGATTAATTGACCATATGAAATGGATCAAAGTACTATCTTATTATAAAATTATTCAATCCATTATCTAATTGTTAACATTTCTACACCATGGAAGTCCGCCAAATGATTCCTACGGAAAAGCAAAACAACCATTATGACATAGTAAGGTAAAATACAGAGTTCTCCACCTTATTAGACACTTCATCTCTATTCCATCAATTATATTTTCAATACAAATTTCTAATATAATATCAAATGATTTACGAAGATATGGATAAAAATACAAAGAGAATAATAAAGAATTCCTTTTGAATAATTACAAGGAAGCAGGGTATATTTATTTTTATAAAAGGATAATTTTCGTACGTACTAAATCATTGAATCTCGATAATGGATGATATTTCCTGCAATACATATTACCTTTTTTTTTTTTTTTTTTCTTTTTGTGGATGGTGAGGAGACGACTAAGTGTCTGGACGCCGGAGCACCGTATTGTGCTGTCCCTAAAGGTCAAGTTCACTAGCTAATTTAGTTGATCTTGACGGATGCAATGAACCGATCACTTTCTATTAGTATTTGTCAGACACCAACTCGCTATAATTGTGCATACGTAGAGGCGGGATTGACTCCTCTTTTATATATATATATATATATATATATATGTTTAAAATTTTAATTATATGCCATAATTAAGGTATTACAAGTTACTCACTAAATTTTGATAAATTGATAACATTACCAATGTTTGCTTTTTCCAATTAAAAATAATATATTAAGATCAAAGTTTAAAGAGTAATAAGATTTAATTTGATTGATTTGAATTGATGTTTTTGTCATGATCAAAATTTAGAATTTATTTGCAATATTTGGGAATATTTGTTAATTAATGAAATAAGAAATTATTTATAATCTTGAAATATCCAAGTTATATCCATAATGAAGTCAAAGTTTAGAATGTCGTTTGTAAATCTTAAAAAGAAAAAAAGATTATCCTATTATCAAAATATTTTCTTTTGACATAATCACTAGGGATGCAACCGGGGCACGTTTGGGACTGGTCACGTAAGACCCAAACCGACCCGCTTTCTAATAGAATATCATTACTCGACCCGCAACCCTATAGGGTTTTAATACCCAAACCCGCCCCGTTCTACAACCCGCTTCATTTCTTTTTTTTTTTTTTTCTTTTTTTCAACTCTTAGTGAAATTCAATTGCATCTTCCAACAAAATATTGGGTGGTAAACCAGCAGCTAGACTTCAGTAAGGTCTAAACCGAGCTAGGCTAGTTACAACATACTCGCTAATTCATAGGCTTATAGAACTAGCTATTTTATTTGTTAAAACAACAAAAATTAATAATATTGTAAAAATAATTTTTTAAGAGATAAAATTAAAAATTAGAAAAAAAAACAAAATAAAGTTAAAACTATTAACAACCATTCTTAAAGACAAAAATTATTGGGGTTTTGTTTTTTAAAATTTCAAACTCAATTTTTTAAATTGTTTATAATATGACGGGTTCGGGCTACCCATCGGTTTTCTTTTTTTTTTTTTAATGACCCGAGCCAGATCCAAAACCTATAGGGTCGGCATATAATTTTCCAAACCCACCCCGCAACCCTATAGGATTTTTAACGGTTCGAACAAGTAGAGTACCTTATAATGACCCGCTCTAGTTGCATTCCTAATAATCACATAAATAATCATTTGATGAATTCGAGAAAGTCTGTGATTAATAAGGATTTAATAGAGCCATCACCAAAACATCCACCATACAAACAAAAGAATTATCAGGTGACAAGTTCCTAAGGGACTCTTTTAATCGCTCTAATAGCTAAAGCAATAACATAGTTTCTATGAAAATACTATTATCTTACACTTCTTGATGCTTTCGCCGTGAATAAAGCTTGATATATATATATACACACACACAAAACCGTTAAACTATTACCAAGAATTAATGTAATAGTAATTTTGGAATCATTTTCCTATTGTTTTCAAATAGATTTGGTCAAGAAACAAATACAAATAAAAAAACTGATAGTTTTACTCATAAACTAACCAAATACAACCAATACTGATATAATAAAGATAAGTTACACATATGATCTGATACAGATAAAATATAGATAAAAATCTGACAATCCAAACAGATTTGGATTAAATAATCTCATAATTAATATCATAAAATATCCTCGCTTACCGAGGTAGACCTGCCCACTTTGGTCTGTGGGTTAAATGAGCAAGAATTCTTAGTCCGGCCCTAGCCTGCAAGCTAAACGCACCGGTCCTAGGGTCAAAATGATTTTTTTATTTTTATTTTTATTTTTATGTTAATTTTTTCGAAAATTAGAATATTTATATATATATTTTAGGGTTATATATATCACTAATTAATTTATTGCTATTTTAATTACTTATATATAAAAATAAAGTTTTTGAAATAATTATTGGATATTATATTATGTTTAAGTACATAATTTATTGGATATCATAATTTATTGAATATTTATGTGCTTTTATATTTAATACTTCACGATCATGGCATCAAATATATCATCCACCCACGTCCATTTTACTGGCACATAATTTCTAAATGACTCATGATTCGAACCGTGCTTTGTTCTTACAGATGACCCGAGCTATCAATTTCATGAAATGGACTTGGTTCATTCTAGTTCCAAATGAAGACATAGACAACGGATGAATCAAGCATTTTCCATTAAAAATTGATACCATTTACTAGCTACACAAAAAAAGACAAAACAACAACAACAACAAATCACGTAATCATCATGACCTTAATTATTTCGTCTTGTTCTATCCATTTCATCTGCTTTAAGTGATTCAACACTTGTATTACTGAAATAAAATGCAAATGATTAAATAGAACAAGACATTTCTCCATATACAATTCATCTCTATGAACAGTTACAAGGAAGCAGAAGTAAAGATCATGTGCCAAAAACACAAAGACACTCCGCACTAATCTTAATTTCCTTTTTTTTTTTTAGTTTGGCATGTGGGCTGGCCTAATTTTTTATGGGCTAGCCCATTTTGACCCATGAGTTAAATGAACCTAACTAATTTGACCCGCTTTTAAACGGGTTGAAAAAAAAAATGATCACAATCCATTTTTTAAAGTGGATAAATGAGCTGACTCGTGAGCTGACCCATATACCCATCTTTGCCCACTTGCTTTATTTGGAACACTTGGGAAATAGCTATTCAACACAACATAAATTGGTTGGACACATAAGAAAAATGAATTATTAATTGAAGTTACAATTAAAGTGTCTCTCATTGTAAATAACCTCTTACTCATTTTGTTGCTTTAATATGAAGTGTGCCCACAAAGTGGTCTCAAAAGTTAGTTCGATGATGCTTATAATTTGCTTGCCTATTTAAGCGCTCATTAAATTGCAATAAAAGTGAAAGTGATAATACATTATTATATTAAGGGACCAGGACTAGATAGAAATATTTATAGCTTGTTCACTCAATATAAATAGTTATTCATTCATTTTTTGCTTTATGTAAAGATATTATTACGTTGTTTACTTGAGAGAATGACAATTCATAATGAATTGCTATTACATAATAACAAATGTTTTTTTTCCAACTTTATTATAATATCACTGTCTTGAAAATATTACACATGCAATTATCCTCTCTCTATAATAAGAACAATAGGAGAATTATAGATATTTTAGCTTTTATTCTAGTAATAATTTGTTTTATTTTTTACACTAAGCGAACATTATATAGCTTTTGGAAAAAAAGAAAAAAAGAATACTGTAATAGTCATTACAATTTTATTACATTCCTGCTGAATTGGAATTCAATTCATTCCTTATTTTATACAATAAAATGAACAAGTCCTTAGTTAGACCTATTTTTTAATGTAATATTCATTATTACCTTTTGTTAAACACATCCATGATACTTATGTTTATATACAGAAAATCGAATCACATATATGTCCTATCTTTCTATGTGTTAAAATATAAATAAAAATTATACCTATTTTTATATACGATCAAACTTGCGTTTTTCGTTTCCTTTTGTTTTTTATTAAAAAATAAAAAAATCCTTTAGTGATATATATATATATATATAGATGTTTAAGTAAGACTTCAAGTGGACTCATAATTTATTTTTTGGTGAACCATTTAAACTCAATTTATAAAATGAGTTGAATTGGAGTTTAAAATAAATATAATTTATTTGAATGAGATGAATTTAAACTTTTATTTAAACTTATGGGTTGGCTCACCCAACTTGTTTAGGCTCATGTTTTATATATAATATATATTATATAGCTTATAATTAAAACTAAAAACTGATATTTATTTAACACATATTATATTTAACATTTATAGTGTGTAATCTAATCTATTATTTATCATATATTCATCTATTTATTTGTATGTATATTCATTTTATATATTTAGTTTGGAGAGTTTAATTTTATCCCATATCTTAAAGCAATGATTGAGTCAAGTAATTCTTATGTTCTTCAAATTTAACTCGCTTTAAATTCAGCTTAATTTGAGTTTGATTTATATATGAGTTAATTTAAAATTCTAAATAAGATTTGTTTATCAAAACAAGATTATTTAATTTTCAATAAAAATTAAACTCTATCAAAACTTTATAATTTTTTAACCAAATCAGATTCATGTCTTGAAATAACTCCATTCCGCTCAGCTTATTTGCCGTGTCTTGTTTTAAGCAATTGAAGAAAGGGAGATTAGTCATGGAGACTATCTATTTTTCATGATAACAAGCAACAACTAAGAGAGGATGCCGTGACTTATGCGCCCATAAGCATGGCCTTTTGAATTTTATTTCTTAAAGTACCAACATTGGATTCGTGAGTCAGTAAATGATGCCATCAACTTTTCATGAACCACGTTAATTTATGAACCATGACAATGACACTGAACGTGTCGTTCGTGAGATTTGTATTCTGAGGATACCACATTCTACCTTTTGTGTTTCTAATATTTTAATATATTGTGTCTTTCAACCAAACTGCAATAATGCCTCATTGTATGAAGGAGATGATTTTTTAACTAAAAGCTTTTCGTGCTTATCCTGATTGAATTGTTAACTCCAAAAGTAAAAATATGTTAAAGAGATCATTGGAAAACAAATCATTTATTATCTTTCATGATGATCGCGATTTTAACAATAAACAAAATCACTTAGAAAGAGAGATGGATATAGGATAAAACATGTCTACTAATATAAAAAAATATTTAAATATAGCTGAAATAATTTTGATTACCAAATTATATCATTAAATTGCATGTGTGACATGCTATTTATGTGTCTGCACTAATTTCACATATGATGGAAGCCACCTAAACTTTAATTCAAAAATTTTATTTATAAGATGGGATTTTTCATTAATATTTTGATAATTATTTTGATGTTATTTGTATTTGTATAATTTTTATTTTAACAGATTGACAATCAAATAATTTTCTCATTAGATAAACTAGATTAAAACCCTCTTCAGATTTTTTTTTTCAAACACTTTTAGGATAATATATCTGCTCGTTTAATGATGGATAATGGTGGCCATTATTTGATAGAGGATTATTACGACATGATCATAATTTAATTATAAAGAACTAATAGTGGCAACTTTATGAGGTTTCCCTCTCCGTTTTGAAATGATTGCTTTGTAACAATCTAATATTTCTTGCATATCACCAGCTGGGTATTTCAAAGTGGCTTTTGTCACCCCTGTGGAAGAAGTTGTATCCCATACATAGGACTAATTTTCTAAATCAATCCATGAACTGCTACAGTACCACTTGTAATAATTAATCTTTATGAGGATTGAGGAATTGTCTTGTGTGACTTAATATAATTTAAGAATTTGTTACAGCTGATTTATTTATTATTAAATATGCTTAGGTTTGATATTTTAACAAACTCTAGAGGCTGAACTTAAAATACACACACACACATTGATATTTACGAGTTTTACTAAGCATATATTTTGAGGGATATTACATATAACAGTTCTCATCCAAGGCCATCATTAGTAAAAATAGCTATTTCCATTTAAGCAGGCGAAGATGACCCTTGATTTTTGTCATTATATTCTATATCCATTTTAAGCTCTCACAGAAATTAATAGGAATTCATAGTCCATTTTGTGAGATTAGCGAATTGAGGCTCAGGGAATGAATTATATTTTTATTTTTCAACAATCTAATAAACAAAATACGGTTATAATTGTCTAGTCGATCATTTGACTATTAAAATATATCTAATAATTAATATATAAAGTATTTTGGTATGATTATAACCGCCTAGAAGTTTGAGTTATTAAAAAAACCCGTAGAATCATAGAATTTTTGAAAGAAATTATTAACTGTAGATCTAGTTATGAAGTGAAGCTTATCCACTAAATTTAAATGAACTTCTCATTTGGAATTTTCTCGCAATTAAATTATTAAAACGAGCAATTTCTGTTCCCTATTTAAGTATGGCCGTTGCCAAGCCTAACCAGCACCAAAAAAGCTCATCTCAAACCTTTCCCTACTCTGTCTGTCTCTCCTGCTCTCTCTCTCTCTCTCTCTCTCTCTCTAGCTTATTAAGTTCCTTCTTCATTTAAACGAAAAAGGAAAAACAAACAAACCAAAGACATGGTTAACCTGCTAGAAAAGGGTCTCTCAGTATCCATGAACGCAAAAATCCTAGGCTCGGGCTCAGAAACCATAGTCCTGGCTCATGGTTATGGAGGAGACCAAAGTTTGTGGGACAAAGTTGTCCCTTACTTGGCACAACGTTTTAGAGTCCTAGTCTTTGATTGGGGTTTTTCAGGAGCCATTAAGGAACCATTCAGCCAAAACTATGACCCTTTGAAGTATGCTTCTTATGATGCTTTTGCAAGTGACTTAATTGACCTTCTTGATGAAATTAACTTCAGTTCAACCATCTTTGTTGGTCACTCCATGTCTGGCATGATTGGGTGCATTGCTTCCATAAAAAGACCAGACCTGTTTAAGGGGCTTGTGTTCGTCGGATCTTCTCCTAGGTAATCAATTATTATCACTCTTAATGTTCTGTTAGAATTGGCCGGCTTGGTTTGTTTGACAGTTTTGGAAGTTAGGATGATTATGGAATATTTTTTTTTTTTACCACTGTGTCAACGTTCGTATTTTAATGTGTAGAATTTACTTATATCTGTCCAAAGTATATAATATTGTGGAAGTTAGAATTTTATTTTGAGGAAAAGTTGCATAAATTATAATCAAAGTCCTAATTATGGACATCTAGTAAATATCAATATCATTTTTTGAGATTACAAATATTAGTGGTCTTTAATTACATAAGGGTATAGAAAACAAAATGATGGTTAATCATCCATAGCAACAGCTTGAGGATACTTTGTGTGTGGTATCTGATAAAAAATTGGAAAAGAATGAAGAAAAGAAGAAAGAATATAGGACGAAATAATTATGAGAGTGTTTGATTTTCTACAACATGTTTGTACTATGAAGAAAAAGAAGAAAATCTTAATCACTACTTAAATATAATATAAAGTATGATGGACTTAAAGATGATATAAAGTATATTATAAAATTGTTAATGCACTCACAATAACAATGAGAAATTAAAATAATAGGATTAGAAAAGGGTAAAAAATGATATTTCTCAATTACTTTTAGGAATCAAATCCGGTGACCTTTGGGGAAAACTTTTCCTTCTAAATTTAGGACACGTCCCATAATTACAATTTCTGTACTGTAGAGCAGCCTATGATGTCGCGCTACGAAGTGGAGCTTGACTTCTTAGACTAAACCCATGCATATAGTAGGACTGTAAGAGTGATTTTCGACCAAGATTGCTTGATGTGTACGTCTAATTTGTTGCTTAAACGCAAATATCCAAGTTAGTGTTCTCTAAGAGGAGGACATACCTGAGTAAATGTTGTGGTCAGGTAGTAAGTATTTATACTTTAGTTGTAATTACACAACTAACCATTTTTTATTATGTTTTAATCTATGATATAGGCACTGCACTAATTTTTCCCCCCATTATCAGGAGATTTTAATTTTTTTTTCACTCAATTATAGTTATAACATTAGATTAATTTGATAAATTTCACTCTTATTTCTTGCAGCTATTCAGATAATACACATTAACATTATTAACTTTATAAATGTGGGATAAAATAATTAATATCTTTTAAAAATTTAGTATCTAGCTTGGTTCATAGAATAATTATTGTTACTTCACAGATCAAAAGTAACTAATAGTTAAACTCATATGTGACTAATAGATCTTTTTAACCATTTTGCCAAAAAGTTTATATTTAGTGTTAATTTGGTATTTATTATTATGCTTTTATAAACTAGTATCATTTTTTTCCCATTATTTTTTTATGACTTTAGCTCAGATGGGATTTCTTAGCTATCCTATAAAATTTTTAATCAATAATGTCTCATAAGAAATTGCAATTTCTTATTATCAAGTTAAAAAAGAAACACTATCCATTGATTTTTTTTTCCCAGCAAAACATATGCCAGCCATAAGACCTAGCACACCATCAAATATTTTGCAATCAAAGGAAAATAACAACCAATTAATTATCTATTTTCTTCTTTTAGACCCGTCAAAGGAAAAATTATAATATCATATTATTATAATTTCTCCATCTGTTCATAACTCGTGAATAACAATCTGTGTATAACTATTTCTATTACTTTGTCGGCGCAATTCCTAACAAAACGGCAACCATTAAATTATGTAAGTTTAACTCGACTCGAAAACCCTAGTAAAGGACGTCCATCATGCTCCTTATTTATTGGTCGAGAATTAACATTATTATAATATTTCCCACAATTTATATGGCGACATTGACATTTATCCACAATAAGATACGATGTCTGTGGAGAGGAAAATAAGGTTAAGAAACTTAAGATGTCGTCGTTGTACTTTCATTTGTCGTTTTGATATATATGGTTCTCGGTCCGCTGGTGCATCATGTGAACTGCAGCCAGTAAAAAGTTTATAATGCAATGTATTCTGTCCACAATAATTGACAAGTAATATAAGTGGGTCTGCATTGGATTTCCACAAATCCCTTATTTTCTAGAATAAGACATTGACTTGTTGTTAGGTAGCTTAATATAAAAATGTTGTATATGTTTAATAAATTATCTTATGGGATACAGATTTTAAAATAATTTATGCTTATTGTAGGATAGATTTTTGTTTTAAGATCCGATACAAGTAGATTCTTGAACCCCAATTACTTTATGCTTATTTATTTATACTATTAAGTTATATTTGGTTTATTAGAATGGAATTAGTGTTTCACCTTCATAATCTACTTTTATCACTGCTGAATAATTATTTTTTCATTTCGTTTGTAAGAAATTTTATAATAAAAAATGCTTATTCTTTGTTTTTAATGTAGAATAAATTTAAAATTTTTATTTATTTTATTCATTAAAAAAATTGTTATTTCTAATAAATTTTTTTTTTATTAAAAAATTATCCCTAACCATAGAACAGAGGAAGTGATATTCCATTCCATGGGTAAACCAAACCAAGCGTTAGTGTATTTTAATTTACCCTGAAAAAACTATACAACTTTAAGCCGACCAATTAGAGATGATTACTTTAATTATGTTGGGATATTGGGTCGCCAAGAAAGTTTGAGAGACTGAACGTTAGTCCCACCTTTTCGACCAAAAGTGCCTTTAAAGGTTCCGTGTCAGACCTTTTCTTTTCAGTGCTCTTCTACTTTTTGAATTGATAACATATACGATGATAGGGCAATTTTTAATTCTAAGAATTCCCTGAGATTCGTTATGATATTTGAAAGAATTTTTACTTTTAGAAACTTCTTAATTTTATTCCTATAAAGTATAAAGCATATGTGATACAGGGATACTATTGCTTTTTTTTTTAAAAAAAAATTAAAGAAAAAAGAAAGAAAGAATGCAACAACTTTGTATATCTGAAAAGGAAAAGCCGAATTGAGGAAAATCGCCAGTCTTGATGTTTTATTTTTAAGAAAAATAAAAATAATATATATATATATATTTATATGGAATAAGCGTCAAGACCAATCTTGGACAAGCATAATTCTTTTTCAAAACCTTACTTTATTGCGTAAGAGTCTCCTAAAAAAGATCATTAGTCTTGGAAACTTGGTAATAAAGATTATTAAAAATGTGGAAATTGTTAAAACCAAAAAAAAAAAAAAACTTTAAAGAAATTAATTTCCTATCTATCACATGGATTATTCGTACTTACACTCTTACATATATATATATATATATATTTATCAGAGTGTACATGCTGCATGACAATTTGTAATCTACTTGACGTTTTGCCTTTTTAGGATGCAAAGGATTAAAATTGCAATGTCAATTACCATAACACTAAGAAAAAAAAGAATCATTATCTATTATAACCTCCATTAAGGCTTTATTTGGTTTGTGGGCATGTTACCCTGAGAATCTTTTTGTTGCTTTGATAATAAAATATGGACTACGTGTAGGTACATGGACATGGAGGATTACGTGGGTGGATTTAAGAAAGAAGACATCGAGGAACTTCTCTTAAGCTTAGAATCCAACTATGAGCAATGGGCTTCAGGTTTTGCTTCACTTGTGGTGGACATGAACGACCGTCCATCCGTTGATTTATTTGCAAACTGCCTCAAGAGAATGAGACTCGAAGTTGCACTTCCTTTGGCAAAACTCGTGTTCTATAGTGATTACAGAGACATCCTCGAGAAAGTTAAGACACCATGTACTATCATCCAGACAACAAATGATGTTGTCGTCCCAAACTCAGTGGCTTACTACATGCAAGAGAAGATACAAGGAAAAACAACCCTGGAGATGATAGAATGTGATGGACATTTCCCTCAACTGACCGCACACACAAGATTCCTTGAAGTTTTAGGTGGCATCTTGGGCTTTGAATACCAATGTCCCGAGTAAGATCGGTTGAATATAGAAATAGATGCGGCTTCCATAGATTCTTTTTGATGCATAGGAAGATAAGGGCCTATCTTTGGTTCGATTTTTAACGTTGGAGTTATATATGCTATGCATCAAAAGATCTATGTGAAGTTGTAAATAAATCAGGTGCAATTGGTGTAGGAGAACGATTTTACTAGAAAAAGATCCGGTCGCATGTTGCATGGTGGGATAAAAGGGGGAAGGTAAAAATCCAACACATGGGATTTTTTATTACCTTTCATAGGTTGTGTTAATATGATAGGTTAAATAGGTTAAGTATCAAACTTTGATGAATGATCATGTTTATTACTAAGTATTACACATGGCATGTCGGTTCTAATTACTTCGCCAGAAGGGATCGCAATAGCAGAGAGGTCATAGATTCTCTGCTTATTATCCACCTCTTGATGGAATGGATAAAGTTTGAACCAATGCTTAGCAATATCTGGATTTGGTTTTCTCTTTTTTAATTTTGGATAGTTATAAGGAAGTGTAGGACTAAGGTTGGAATTGAATGCTCATGTCAGAGATTGGTTTGTATTGTATTTATTTTCGTGTGAGATATGGCTGATAAGGGAATTGTCTAATTTTGTGGCTTTGTCTTGTCGTAGGGTTTGAGAGTAGGTATTACAGTTGGATTGAGTAGTTGTGCATTGAAAACCCTCTGGCACGTCATTCCTTAGCCGGGATTGACATGTGGTATTTATAGTGGTTTCATTTTCTTTGACCATAATTTCTTTTCCCATTTATAGCAGATAAGGAATGGATATAAAGTAATAACTATTAACTACCTAAGGTCCTATCCTATCACATGTTAAAGATATATATCGTGGTTTCGTTATTTATTTATTTATTTTTTTTTCTGTAAGGATTATTTCTAGAATGATCAAAATGGGTCCATTTAGTCAAACCAAATTAAAAAAAAATACTGCCCCAAAATGTATAAAATTTGGCTTTAATATTTCAATAGCTATATATTCTACTTTTACTTCCCATTTTCAAATTTTCCCACTGATCCTACCAGTTTCCAACCCAAATTTCAAAATCACCACATTTTTTCTAAAGCAGTATCAAGGTTTGATCTTTCATGTCATATTCACTAACCCAACTTGCACTTAAAAAAGAAAAAGAAAGCAAATGAAAATTTTCAATTATAGTGCAAGCGATAATTAATCTTAATAAGGAATAAGGGAAAATAGAATAGAATGGCAAGTACCTGGTCAATCTCTAAGCCGCCTGCGACTAAGGCTGCGGCCTTGTCTCGTTTTCGTGGATTCTGTTTCTGGGTATCACTCGAAGACGGTGAAGAAGAAGAAGAAGATGGAAGACCTGGGTCATCAAAATTGCTATTACTAAGGAAACTAAACGAGAAGAGAAGAAGAAGGAGGAGGAAGATAATAAGAATGTGGATCCAAACAAGCCACGGAATCCTATAGCTATCAATTAGAAACTCATCACCAAATTCAACCATTTGGATATTTTCTATATAACTTTATGTAACGTAGAAATAACAGTTGATTAGAACCTTTTTTTTTTTTTCCCTAGGACAACCAGTTCAAAAAAAAAAAAAAAAATTAAGGTAAGGTTTAGGAAAGGACTGGTAGGTGAGAAGGGAAGGAAAATATGGTTTGACAAAACAATATTCCGTTGTCTCGCTTACTTCCAATGATCAAAATTATAAACAAGCGCCATACAACATTGGAAATATCACGCTCTAAATATGGTAAAAAAATCGTTCAGTTTTGGTACATATAGTACTTAGATATTATATGCTAAAACTATCATAAATTATTTATTTTTGTTAACTAATTTTAGATTATAAAAATCATTTAATTAGGCTTTGAAAACATTCGATTGGGCAGCAAAAATGTAACTAATATACCTAAGATAGATAATTATCAATATGAGGTATATGCTAAAAGATTATGCAAACCACATGCTCAAAATCAAACCCTTAAAAGAAATACAAATGTGAAAAGATTGTCAGAATGTGACCCGATTATGTAGTCATATTTCTTATTTAATTAGTAATTATTAATTCCTAATTAGCTCCTAACAAATATTTAATTGTGGGGCAAATCTCAACCGTTTATTTGTGTTTTTGATGGACGTACCAAATTAAAGATTATAGATATATATAAATTGGTCCTTTCTCTACCAGTTAGGGCTACAGAAAAACTATCTCCATCAATCTCTATAACAATAGAAAAGGTTGAGAGAGAGAAATCAATTTAGCTAAAAGAAAGGTGTGGGTTTTCTCAATCTCTCCATAATCATGTCATCTTCTACATCGGGCACATAATATCTTTTAATTATTTGCGACAATTATTTATTTAAGATCCTATAATCATGAAGATTACATATTACATGTGGTATTAGAGTGTGAGTTTTTGAATAAATATTGCCCATCCATTTTATCATGATGAATTGTTAATTATTGGTTTATTTTGTTTTTCTGAACAGTGATGATATCTTGGCATTCATTAATGTTTAATAATCAGAAATTGAATGCTCGTTTCTTTCTGGCTAGAATTTCATGAAAATTGCGACATTAATGTTATGCATATTTTAATTTTTCATGATTGCATTTTATCTAGGGCCATGGTTTTATTCTTTTGTGGCTTACAAAATTTGTGTATTTTTCTTTCATTTCCTCAAATTCCTTTTGATTTGTTTGGGTCATGTCGTGCTCAGGAATACAATTACAGGATCTATGGCAAATTTTATGATTCTTATGTCTCATCCTTTGTTTAATTGTTTTTGTATTCCGTTTTATGGCCACTGATGATTATGTTTTATGTATTACAAATTTTGGTTAATTGATTTGTATTTTTCTTTTAAAAAATTAGAATGATGAAATTACGTGCTTTATACAATTTTGATGGAGCTATGCATTTATGTTAGCCACGTAATTAATTCCAAAAATTATGAAATTATGGTATTATGCTGCTTTTTTTATTTTAAGATTTATTCATGACACATATATTCTTGATGATGGTTTGGTAGTCACCAAAGTGGACCAAACCTATAAAATGATTTATAATTCATGTATAAATCAATTATTTATTCATACAATGTTAATGCCTATTATTGAAATTATATGAATAAATGATGTTTATTGGTTGATAGAAATTTTGGGATTTACCCAAAGGTAAATTAATATTCTATGACTAATAAACATGGCAAAGGACAATAATATTACTTGTAAAATATGTTTATTATTCAAAGATACTAGTTTTATTTGATTACCTAAAAAGTTGTATAGCATTAAACTTATAATAATATATTGTTGAGTTTACCAAAGGAAACTTGCAATGTATCCTAAATGTTTAAATTATTTGAATATGATGATTGATTAAGCATTTATGTATTTGCAACTATTTCTCTTCATTCACATGCTTCTTTTGTTACTGTGTTTAATGGTTTAAATTTCTCGGAATGGTACAAACAAGTCAATTTCCATTTAGGTGTCTTGGATCTTGACTTAACATTCTTTGAAGAAAAACTTGTTGCTATTACGAATACAAGCAGTGAGGCTAAGAAATTAAACTATAAAGCATGAGAAAGGTCTAACAAATTATGTCTTAATTTCATGTGATTGACTATTACTAACAACATCAAGACTAGTATTCTATAAATTGAAAGTGCTAAAAAATATCTTAAGTTTGTAGAAGAATGTTTCTGTTTTGCTAATAAGTCTCTCGCTGTACACTAATGGTTGAGCTCACGACCATGAAGTATGATGGTTTGCGAAGGATGTTATGTAGTAACATGTTATCGAGATGAAAAATATTGCAGTAAAACTAAAGACCATGGGTATGGCATTTGATGACTCCTTCTTAGTGAAATTCATTATGAACTCATTGCCTCCTGAATATGGATCTTTTCAAATTAACTACAATACTATAAAAGATAAGCGGAATGTTAATAAATTGTCCACTATGCTTATTCAAGAGGAAATAAGGTTAAAGAGTCAAGGAGCTCACTCCATTAACCTTGTGGGTCAAGGAGCTAGTAAGATTCACAAGCTAAAGGCCAAGAAAGTTAAGAAGAAAGCACCTGTTAAAGGGACACATGTTGCTACCGATACTAACAAGAAGGAACAAAAGGTATATAAGTGTCATTTCTGTAAGAAAGAGGGACATAATCAAAAAGATTGTCTAAAACACAAAGCTTAAGTAAAAAACAAACATACAGTTAACCTTTTCATATGCTCCAAACTAAATTTAACTAAAGTTCCCCTTAATACTTGGTGGCTTGATTCTACTGCTACCATTCATGTTTCTAATATGATGCAGGGATTTCTTTTAGTTCAAACTGTAAACCCAATTGAGAACTTTCTATTCGTGGGAAACCACAAGAAGGTCCCAATCGAAGGTATAGGGACTTTTCATCTAGTATTGGATACTAACTATCACTTGAATCTAATGCAAACTCTCTATGTACCTTCAATTTCTAGAAACTTAGTATCTATTTCAAAACGTCATGTTGATGCGTTTACTTTTGAGTTTGGACATGGTTGTTTCAATTTATTTAAACAAAATTCCTTTATTAATTTTGGAATTTTTGTGGATGGTTTTATATAAATTGAAACTTGATGTTAGTTTTTCTAAATATATGTTTTCTATTTACCATACTATTGGAAGTAAGCGTAGCATTATGAACGAAAATTTTGATTACTTGTAGCATAAGCGTTTGGGTCATGCATCCAAAGAAAGATAAGAAAGATTGGTGAAAAACTAAATTCTTATGAATTTAGATTTTACTAATCTTGGTATATGTGTGGATTGCATTAATGGAAAGCAAACCAAACATAACAAAAATGGAGCCATAAGAAGCATGCAGCTCCTCGAAATTATACACACCATTATATGTGGACCTTTTGACACTCCATCCATTAATGGAGAAAAATTACTTTATCACTTTTATTGATGATTTTTCGCGTTATGAATATGTCTATTTACTTAATAAAAAATCTCAAGCAATAAATGCCCTTGAGGTATTTGTAAGGAGGTTGAAAGGAAATTAGTTAGAAAAGTGAAGATTGTAAGGTCTAATAGAAGTGGTGAATATTATGGAAAATATGATGAGTCAGGATAGTGTCTAGTCCATTTGTAAAGTTCCTTAAAAAATATATCATATGTGTGCAGTATACTATGTCAGGCATACCTCAATAAAATGGTGTTACAGAAAAGTGCAATAAGATATTAATGGATATGGTTAGGACTTAGGAGTATGCTGAGTAATTCCCCATTACCCAAAACGTTGTGGATGCATGCACTTAGAACTATTGTATATTTGCTAAATAGACTTTCAGTAAGGGAGTTCCTAAAACTCCTTTTGAGTTATGGACTAGGGGAAACCTAGTTTAAGGCACTTGCATGTTTGGGGTTGCCCAATAGAAGCACAGGTTTATAATCTACAAAAAGAAAATTAGATTCCCAAACAACAAGGTCTTATTTTATTGATTATCTAGAGAAATCCAAAAGGTATAGGTTCTATTGTCCAAACTATAGTCTAAGAATTGTTGAAACGGCTATGTTTGATTCATTGAAAATGGGGAAGTTAGTGGGAGTGCTGAAAAATGTAGTGTGGATATTAATGAAGTAGGGGTTGATATTCCATTGCCCATAAGTGTTCTAATGTCCACAACATATCTAGTGTTGCTCGAATATTGGAAGAACAATATGTTCCTAAGCAACATTTGAATGAATTGACACCTCAAGATGAAACTAGCTTACAAATAGTTAATATGAATGAACCACATGGAGTAGATTTAAACAAACCTATGAGGAAAGAAGGTGAGCTATCCTGATGACTATGTGGTTTATTTGCAAGAGTTAGAATTTGAAATTGGCATTTATAAGATCCTTTGTTTTTCACAAGCCATAGAAAGTGATAAATTTGGTAGAAGGGTTGAGGCCATGAAAGATGAGATAAACTCTATGGCACAAAACAATGTCTAAGATCTCATCGATTTGCTACAAAGTTCTAAATAAGGTGGGTGTAAGTGGCTCTTTAAAACTAAACATGACTCTAATGGCAATATTGGACAATATAAAGCTAGAGTTATTGCCAAGGGATATACTCAAAAGGATGACATTGATTATAAAAGACTTTTTCGCTTATCTAAAGGAAAGATTCATTGAGAATAATCATGGCATCAATAGCTTTGTTTGATTCAAAGTTACATCAAATAGATGTGAAAACTGCATTTCTAAATGTAGATCTTGAGGGAGAAGTTTATATGGATCAACCTAAAGGTTTTTCCATAGAAGGAAAAGATCATATGGTATGTAAACTCAAGAAGTCAACATATGGATTGAAACAAGCTTCCTAACAATGGTATATTAAGTTTAATGATACTATATCATCTTTTGGTTTTCAAGAAAACACTGCTGATCGGTGTATCTACTAAAAGATCGGTGGGATTAAGTTTATATTTCTCGTTCTATATGTTAATGATATTCTACTTGCTACTAATGATTTGGGTATGTTATATGATACTAAAGATTTTCTCAATAAAATTTTGAAACAAAAGATATAGGAGAGGCATCCTATGTGATAGAATTTCAATATTTGGAAGTATATCTCAAGGACTAGTAAGATTGTCTTAGAAAGAGCATATCAAAAGAATTCTTGAGAGATTTAACATGACCAAACGTTTAGCAGGAGTCATCCCAATATAAAAGGAAGATAAATTTTCTCTTAGGCAATGTCCAAGGAATGATGTAAAATGTAAGGAAATGGAATCTATTCCATATGATGTTGTTGTTGGCAGTTTTATGTATTTACAAACATGTACAAGGCCTGATATTAACTTTGCAGTCAGAATGCTAGGGAGATATCAAAGTAATTTTGGTATCGATCATTGAAAAGCTATAAAGAAAGTGTTAAGGTATCTTCAAGGAACAAAGGACTATATGCTCATGTATAGAAGATCTGATCAATTAGAAGTGATTGGATACTCAGATTCAAATTTGTTGGATACATTGATAGTAGAAAGTCAACATTTGGTTATTTGTTTCTACTAGCAAAGGGGCAATTTCATGGAAGAGTGCCAAACAATCTATTTTTGCTGCATCCACTATGAAAGCAGAGTTTGTAGCTTATTTTGAGGCTACAATCCTGCATTATGGTTAGAACTTCATTTCAGGACTTGGGGTATTCGACACCATAATTAAGCCTAAAAATTTATTGTGATAATTTTGCAGCAGTTTTCTTCTCCAAGAATGCAAGTACTTCAAAGTGCTAAGCATATGGAGTTGAAATTTTTTGCCGTAAAGGAAGAGGTTCAAAAACAAAGAATGTGTATTGAACGTATTAAGATGGATCTTGTGATTGCAAATCCTTTAACTAAAGGCTTATAGCTTAAGACATTTAAAGAACATGTTCAAAGAATGAGTCTTAGTTGTATCGATGATTGATTTTATGATGTTTTAACACTCTTGAGCTCAATAAAAGGTTTCTGACATATTGATATAGTCCATGAAATATTAATGTGGACCTTTAGATATTTATATATCGCTGATGGTACCAAACTTGATAAATTGCTAGTGTTGTCGCATATGGAACGGAGTATGCAATATTAAAATGTATGACTGTCGTAACTCTCATTATGTGATTTATTATGTCAAGGTAAATTATGATGATGTTAAGAGGTATGTTTACACATGCTTATGTTTACATATTAAAATAAAGTTTTGAATTATCAGCCAACTAAGAGAATGGTAGAATGTGGCTCCATTATGTGGTCATATTTCTTATTCAATTAATAATTATTAATTCCTAATTGGCTCTTAATAAATATTTAATTGTGGGGCAAATCTTAACCGTTTATTTGTGTTTTTGATGGACGTATAGATTAAAGATTGTATATATATATATATAAATCGGTCCTCTATCTACCAATTAGGGTTACGGAAAAACTATCTCGATTGATCTTTGTAACAAAACAAAGGTTAAGAGAGAGATCAATTTAGCTAAAAGAAAGGGGTGGGTTTTCTCAATCTCCCCATAATCATGTTGTCTTTGCATCAAGTAAGTAATATTATGCTCTAATTATTTGTACAATTGTTTATTCAAAATATTGTATCATGACTATTACATATGATAAAGATAAACAACATTTAATAGAATTGCAGCATTCCTAGTCACTCCACTCATCAAGGAACATCTCATATCAAAGATGATCATAAACACTAAGGTTATCACATGAAAAGAAAGGAATGAGCAAAACCTAGTACATAGTAACATAATCACACATGATATGGCAAGCGTACTAGACTATATGCAATGCAACAATCAATAGTTTGCAGTTATTATTTAAGGTGAAACAATCAACATAGGAGCACTCACACAGTTTTAGAGATCTAGGGATCATGAGTAGTAGCAATTGTTTAGGGGTTAGATTAAGACAAGCTGGATACCTTAATCTCCTAGAGAAATTTTTATTTGATAGCCTCGTCTAAGGTTTACAGTCGTTGCGTATCTCTACCTATTTCAATCCATTATATAATGCAGTTTAACTAGGCCTATTAACACGAACCATGCTATATTACTTCTATCGATTTAGGTAGACATTATCCCAATACTATTCCTTCTATCAACTACTCATCCAGCCACAACGATGGCTAAACCCCTAACTATCTTTGGCATTGCCTGATAAGGTCGTCACTCCCTAGCTCGAATTAAATGACACATGCACACACAACACATTCAATCATGAGTTCATCTTTAAGTTTTAGTTCATTTAAGATGTCTAACCTTTGCAAATACACGAGTTATTACGTACATATCATATGTGTAATCAATAGAAGAACACACAATAGACAAAAGGGTGAATCAAATATATGTTCAAAGAACATTAATTTGTATAAGAATTGAGTATACAAATAATGATCAAAGTCATATTGTTTAGTCAATTAATTTATGGTCTTATATAATATAAGATTTCAACCATCATTTTAAATTGAATCCATTTTGGGTATTAGGCTTAACTCTTAAATGATTTAGACTAAGCCTATTGACTTAGGGTGCATTTAATTGGTTAGTTTAGGATATGTTTTGTGCCTATTTCAATAAGATTATTTGTCAAAAACACATACAGATGAAAAATTGATATTTTTACTCATAAATAAACTGTACAGATAAGATGCAGGTGCGGATCAAATAAAGATAAGATATAGATGAAAAATAAATCATCCAAACAAACCCTTAAGAGATGGAATTCCTTATTTGAATGTATTGAGCCTTTAAGGATCCTAGATTAAGTCCAATAAGAATAATATTTGAATGTTATACTTTTTAAGGTAATAGGCTTTAAGGATTTAATAATTCAGTCCATTAAGAAACTTAAGTTATAGGAATTGATCTTTGATTTTGAAATTAGGCCCAACTGGAATAAAATTGATTATTGGACCTAAGAATTGAGTTTAAGCCTAGTTAGATTGAGTTTAGACCCTAATTATGCTATTAGACTTTCTAATTTTCTATTTAGGCTATTAAGTGTGTTATAGACTTTTGAGTCTAAATTTGAGCCCAGTAGGTAATCTAATATCTAGAATAGATGATGCACTTAAATATTTTAAGATTAAGCCCAATTGAAATAGGTAAAGGATATTACAACCATATTTTGGATTTTAAGCCCATAAAGCATAAAATTCAGTTAAAAGCTTTATTTTGCATATCAGGTCCTAATTAGCTAAGGAAAGCCTAATTAGAATTAGAATGGGCCCATTTAATGTAAATAAGCCTAGATGGCTAGAATTTCAAGTTATTAGGCATAAGGTTATATCTCTAAACCAATTTTAGTTAACAAAGTCTCCTAGAAGTTATTTAGTCTTGGACCCATTTTAATAGCTAAGCCTAAAATATTTATAAATTTCCATTTTAATACTAATTAATGAATCAAATATTCATCCATCATGTGACATGTCATATTTTATAACTTTCTCAATATATATGGCATAGAAGAATTTATGTACAATGAGATTGGCAATTTAAGCCTAAGTATGTATTCTACACATATTGCATGTTTAATATCATGGAAAGGTCCTAAATTTCCAGTGTGTTCCTAAGATTTATATTCCATATCCAATTAACAATGGGAAATTATACTAGAAGTTCACAATATTTGAGTATAAGTTTAATTAGCATCTAAAAAAACCAATTTATTCCTATTTTATAAGTGCTAAAATACACTTTTATTGGTCATTTTATTGATAATTATTATAAATTTATCACTTATAACCATTAAATTTTTCTTTCAAATCTTTGAAGGTGATATTTTATTAAAAGAAAGCAATTTTGGCAAAAATATAAAGTTTAGAAGCAATTTGTGGTCAACACGACAAAGACATACCATGCCTTCAAGTTATGTTAATTAAAAGTGTGCCTGCACACAAGAATTTGAATTTTGGCATGACACAGCTATGACATGACCTCTCACAAGTCCTGTCGATCTAGGAATTTGGCATAACAAGGGATACTATCGCAGCATGACCTATCTAGGTCATGTCGTTTCAAGGAACTAACGACAAAAAGTTACACAACTTAGGAACATGAATTGTCTTGGTGGACATGGACTAGGGACATGACTTATCCCAGTCGTGTCATTGCAACAGCGAGTATTCTTTGGGAAAAGACTTAATAAAGGAAAGTTGGCTTCTTGGTCTTTGAAATAAAGGCATCTACGCTTAACACTCCTTACACTCAAGAAACCCAACAACTTTCCATTCTCGAGAAGACTATTTCCTAAATCAAAACCTTAGCTTACTTATCAAGAACATAAAAATTTCCTATTTTTCAAGATCTTAATTTTCCTCTTTTGGGTAAAGGGATTTCCTCTTTTGAAGCTTGAAAACATATATAAGGGGAAAGACCCAAGGGAAGCATAGGCATAGAAGCAGTGATATGAATTTGTGTAGGTTATCTTAACAAGTCAATTTATGCTTAATTTTCCGAATTGTAATTATGGATTATGTTTGATTGTCCATCTTTTTGAATGATGAATTCCTTTTCTATGGATTTGTTTAAATTTTGATGAACCCTAGGTTGAATATATGATTTATTCTTTATTGATTTTAATATATTGCTTGGTTTCTTGAATTCAATTGTGTTATTCTTTCTTGTTATCTTGAGTTAATAGTCCAAAATATTGATTCTTGATTTGATATTCATGTAATTAATTGAACAATTTGTTTGTGTGATTAGATCTACATAGTTGAAAGGAATAAGATGCAATCCTAGAGATAGGACTCGCGATTCTTCGGGATTAGGGAGTAACTTAATAGAAAGATCCTAAACCGATAAAGATATTTGAAGGAATTTAATTAGGAAGAGATTCCAATTAATCAATTAGGATAAGATTCCAATAGTCTCTTGAGAGATATTGGATTACATTAAGAGTCTTCATTGTTTAAGAAAATCAATAGTAATATTATAATTATCTTTTGTGTAATCACATATCACCTAGCAGAGATTCAAGATCTAAATAGTTTTGCAATTTAGAATATCTTTTGGTTGACTAATGTTCTTCCAATTTAGGCAATATTATCACATACTTTGCTTAATCATCCTCTTTTGTAAGTTGAACAATAGAAAAGTAGTACATAACAGTGTTCATTAGGCCCTATGGGACCGAACTTGTGATCTAAATCTATATTACCATTTTCGATAGGTACACTTACCTTAAGTACGGTCATATCAAAATTTAGGTACAAGTTTTAACTTATTATTGATTTTGTTTGCTATACGACTAGTATCAAGATCACAATGTTTTTAGTGGTTCATTTAAGGTGAGAAGGTTGAGTGTAGTTGGTTAATTAAGGTTATCATTGACACGTGTCAATAGGAGAAAAATTTAATTAAACTTTAGCGAATCTATCATATTGTGACACGTATTAATGATAACTCTATTGACATACTTTCGTAAATGTTATGACCTCAAATGAATTACTCATAAATATTGTAATCTTTTAGTATAATTTACCCAATTAACAATTTAGCTCCACAAATTTTCATGCAAGTGTCAATTCTTTAGTTAATGTTGAAGGCGGCCTCAAACCCACTGACCTGGGAAAAATTAATTTTTAAAGGCTTTTTAAAAAGAAAAAAAAATATTTTTTATATGTATATTATAAAGAGAGAATTATGGCATAAAATTAAGTGTCTTACACTAACTCCTCTCTCTCTCTCTCTCTCTCCTCCCCTCCCCCCCCCCCCCCCCACAATATATATATGTTTCTTTTTAACTTTTTCTTTCACAATAACCAATAATATCCAATTCTTTCATCATTAAATTATCAAACTAACTAAATAAATTCTTATTAATAACTATTTTACGTTCAAAGCATACCACCATGTAATAATTATTATTATCCATATTACAATTGAATATTATAGCACACTAATCATATAATTTTATTTAGTAACTTTTTTTTCTTCAATTAATGTTATTTAAATGTATATGAATTATTGAATAACTATCTTATCTACATATATTTTATGATCTATTTGTGCTAAAAGCAATTACATTGCACATTAATTATATAATTTGATTAAGTAACATTATTATTTTTTTTTACATGTAATGCTAAGAAAATGAACACAAAGTATTGAATAAATCATATCTAGATATATTTTATAATTTATTTTTATTAAATGAAAAATTTTGTACAAATATTAACTCTATATTTTTTGTTAATAATTAATTTTCAAGTGATATATATATCATCTCTTATGAAATGCACTAAACACTCTTAATTTTTGTTTGAATGATTTTTTTCATGAATTTTAAAAAATATCACATTGAAATCATTATAAAATTCTCATAAATATATAAGATGTAATAATTATAATAGCAGTGAATATTAATAAATAATTTTTAAATTAATTTAATTAAGGTCTGCAACTAAACCCTCCCTTAGCCTTATGATCTTGCATCCACCTTTGCTTTTGGGTAACGTCTAATCATCATATAAACAATAATTGTATGTATAATTTCTCATCATATTTCCTAGGTCTTCCAACACGTATTTAATTACAAATAAACACATTGTCAAATTACTATATTATTCTCATTTTAATTAACAATTAACAGAGTAGATATGAATCTACATGTAAACATAGCCAAGCATGACATATAAGTCATATTACATTTGTTAGATGAGAAATTCTATGGTCCCATCATCCAACGACTCATATCATATCCACTGTGATTAAATTACTAAAATAGTTAATATTTCAATTATATATTTTTTTAATGGTTATATGATTAACAAGACGGTCCTGTCAATGGGACCATAGAAGCTCCCTTTATTGGATATGTACTTACAACAATTAATTTAGGCATTTAACAATGTTGTATGATACATTCATTATTCATATTTCTATTTTATCAAAAACATCTCACTAGGTTAATAATTCAATTATATAAGTCTCCATTTCGCACACAAAAGATTGTGTCTATAGTAATACGTGGTATAAATGCACATCAAGTAAAACACATTATAGACTACTAAATTAATATGAAAATATCTATTTTGAGGAGGTCTTTGGATGGACATTTAATCTAAAAAATTCAAAAAAAATCTCACTAATCATTTTTTATCGATAATTAGTAAGATATGGGATTGGTTGTTAAGTATGCATAACCATTTGACACTTATAAGCATTATGGGCATCTTATGACCCAAATTAAATCCTTTGCCAAGTTTGTATCATTAGAAAGGTATATTTATACCATATTTTAGTTTCGTTCTAGCATTATGCCTAGAGGAAAATTCAAATTCGCAAATACGTTCAGAGTATACATTATGAGATCCACTAATTTTATGACATGTCTAAATCCAAACAACATTTATACTATTTGCACACTCATCTCCTAGCTAACAATCACTAACGAGGCATCTCCAACAACTTAGAAAAATATCCAAACTATCCAAATATAAAATTATCAAGTCTAAACCATTGTATTCCATATTATTCTCAAATCACCACATTTATGCTCAATTCTTCCAAGGATAATATCATAAATACTACATAAGCTTTTCAAAAATATTTAATTTACTACCTCAACTTTTAAATTGCTAAATTTGGTACCTAATTATAACTTTTCAAATCACTATTGATACCTGAGTTAACTGATCTAACATCGTTTTGCACAGTCACATCTTCTAGCCAATAAATGTGTGACATGTGGATAAAAAAATAAGAAAATTGAATAACTATAAATTTAAAATTAATCAATAAAACCTAAACTTTATTACAACTCTCTCTCTTCATTTTGTTCTTTCTCTTCTTCTTCACATTGTCAGTTTTAATAATTCCAACATCACTCTTGCGATTTAACCCAGTTAAAGAAGTAGAGTTTAGGAAAAGCCTAAATGGTAAATTCAAGTTAATATGTTGGATTTGCTTTGGATTGTTAACATCCTGGATTGGGTTTAAGAGAGAGAAAGGGGGCAGGGACTTAGGATAATCATGAAGATTGATGTGAGATTAAGGTTTGTGGGAGGTTAGCACTTAGGAGTGGTGACAATTTAGGTTAGGGATGGCGTCTCATGGAGGGGGGAGAGATTTTGATAAAAATGGGAGGAAGAGAAAGTTGAGAGTACAAGAAGAATTGGTTTGTGTTTTTTATTTTATTTTATCTGTTTTGCTTTTTTGTTTTTCCTCCATGGTTTTTCCTTTTTAGAAAAAATCAAATGACACGTATCGCACCATAAATGGTTATATACAAATAGTCATTATGTTATTTAATATAGGTAGTAACTTGACCCGAAAAGTTACAATTAGGTATCACATTTAGTACTTTAAAAGTTTAGGTAGTAAGTTGAATATATTAAAAAAGTCTAGGTAGTATCCATGAATTATCCCTTCTTCTAATAAGCTTATCCAAATCCATCAATTACTAATCGCATAGTATAGGGATAAAACTCTACATATTAAGTCATATGTGTAAACCACTAGATTTTATAGTAGTTTATAAGTAAGTTTTAGAGCTAGTTACAAAACTGAAACCCTAAAATCAAACAGAGACAACCTTAAATCCTAGAAACCCTAGACTCGATCAGACAATTTCTAGAATCCTAAAAGATTTAATACATTAGAAAAATAGGATAACAAAATTTCTCACAAACACTCTCTCTCTCACTATCTCATACACATTTATCTTCCTTAGGTAAATTTTTCTAAACACTCGCTCCATATTATATGTAATGTAGCATGTGAGTGTATGTCTTTATCTGTTTCCATAAAATCCCATGGTGCATAATGTAGGGAATGGAAATTTCAAGACAACACATTTAGATCATGTTACATAATGTCATATTTATGATTATGTACATGTTATATTCATATTGTCCATATATTGTTAAATAATCTAACTTTTCTATTTGTTATGTATGTATATAAGTATGTATATTTTTAGAGTATATTGCTCACTAACTTAACTTTATTTATTTCATGCATTTAATTTTATTTGAAGTTCAATATTTTCATAAAATTAGTCCATTGTCCATATTCAAGTCTGAAGAAGACTAGAGTAATTGAAGTCTCAGGAGCCTAGACAACAATCTAAGGCTCCCATACTTTTCATATTTATATATCTTGATTTTTTTTATGACACTAGAAAATTTTAAGTCTTGGAAAGCCTTGATAAAATCTAAGACTTTTATTTTTCATCTCATTATATTTGTTTTGTTTTATTACACATAGTGATTAGATTATTTCAAGCCCAGAAGAGTCTTCATAACAAGTTAAGACTCAGGTTTTTGTAACTTTATGTTCTTATTTATTCATTTCTAAATTCTCTATGTTCTAAATAGTTCCATGCTCTTAATTTTGTTATTACTATTTTTAACGTTTATGCACATATATGATCATAGGTGATGTTGTTATTATGCCAAAATGGGTTTTTCTTAAAACACAAATGTTAATAATTTTTTGTTATGCAAAATATTTTTCAAAAATCTTATTTCCAATATGATTTTTTTCATTAGGAATAAAGAATTAGAAAGAGGCATTCAACAATATTTTTTTTTAATATCAAGACTCAAAAGAATTCCTAAAGATTTACCGCTTGAAGCATTTTCTTCTCAAATAAGCACAATCCATGTTTTGTAAAATGAATGGTTATATGAAGTTTTTGAGCTAAATATAAGATCTTTAAGGTTTCAAAATAAATATCAATTCATGATTTTTAGTAAGTTTCATGTTTACAAAAATTTAAGAAAGGAGATCTTATTACAAGTCCAAAAGTTATTTTTCATAAAACTTAACTTTTCTATTTTCCATGAAGATTGTTTTAAGAACAATTCTATTTTTAAGCAACATCACTAGAATCATCCATGCAATATGAGCTACTATTATTAATATATGATTTCCAAAGATAGAAATATTTTATACATACTTTACAGAGTTCAAATGAAGTAAAATGTAAAAATTAAAAGTACCAAAGCCTGGAACGGTTTGGATGCATTATGTAACGTGCCATTCCGAGATCCTAATAACCTTAAATGTTAAAAATAACATTAGAAATGGATATAGCATTTGAAATAGGTAGAAAATGACTACTCATACACGAACTTCCGAATTAAAATGAGCAAGTTATGGTCATTTTAAGTTGGAGCTTCCATAACTGGGAAGAATGGCACGAATAAAATAAATAGAGTTAAAAATTTAAGTAAAACCTATATGAAATACTCATTCCAAGTATTTCTTTTGCTTAAGAGATGAAGGAATTGACACACCCTTTGCCAAAGACTACTTCGATTGAAGTTTTTCAAGAAATGGTTGAGTGAGTTTTCCTCTATGTTTTATGTATTCATGTATGTGCTTGTAGAGTAAAGCACTGGATTATAAGAAAAGATAAAAATGGTTTGCATGTGGAAATCGGAAATTAATTATAGATTGGAAATTCTTTTTAATAAATTGATCGTGCATGTCACCTTGTGATTCACATTTGTATTTGCTACTACTTCTTTGCATGAGACTAGAAAGGTGAGATACCAAACTACTTCATGAGAAACTAAAACATTCAAGGATTACAACCTCATGCATTAGCTACACTAGATTGATCGCTTTGGGTAAAGGATACCCGAGGACTAGTGTATGGTCGATTGGAAACCCAAGTCACGTGTATAATGTCAACAGTCGGGCGGATCCATTCAAAGTATTCCCTAACCCTTGACATGCAAGATGGAAATCCATTCTACATATGATTTATGGCTAATCATATGTACTTGTATGATCATATGGATATTGCATCTCATATGTTTGTTAACAAACTTGTTTGTTATTATTTTGTTATGAGTACATTTTTGTGTAGGAAATTATCTCACTAAGCTAATTGTACTTATACCTTAATAGATTTTTGTCATCATAGGGGCACTTTTTCTTGTGCCCAAGGTCCGCTTTTTCTCAAGTGAGACTTAGCTTTTGGAGAAAATTCTTCTTGATGATTGTGGATTAGATTTTCTTTAAAATCTCTTAGTTTTATGTTTCTTTTGTTTAGAAAAGACCATGATAGCATAGTGATATTTTGGAGACTTTAACGGGGGAATGCCCCTTTAATGATGTAAGACTTTAAATATTTAAGTTATGCCATTTAAGCTTAAATGCTTCTTGTAAGCCATTTACTACTATCATCTTGAACTACATACTCCATCGATGTTTTCTATTGTTGTGAAAACATGCCTTGCATATGGTGTCGAAGCTTTTGCATAAGTAAGAGAAGATCTGCTTTTTCTATTGTTGTGAAAGTATGTCTTACATATGGTGTCAAAGCTTTTGCATGAGTAAGAGAAGTCACTCGTAAGCTTTAATATCATATGCAATCAATTGTTACGTTTAAGATACCCTTTGGAGTGTGACAATATGGCCATTTAGTTCCTCCTTCATATGTATCATTATCAAATAATCTATTTGTCATTTTACATCATCCAACATAACACGCGAGTAACTCATTTCAAATAATGCTTCTAGATCTACTAATTAAGCTAATTGTGGGTCAATTTGACCATTATTCAATTCTATGCCTAAAAGGAGATTTTCCATAACATATTATATTATAATCTAATTAGGCTCTTAAATTATCCCATTCAAGTAAGATTTTTCTTATAAATCCCTTAATTTAACACAATTCGTCAAGGAAATCATCTCTACTTATCTAATCACTTGGATACCAATTCTATTAATTCATCACCTATATGTTCTAAATTCCATCATAAACCATATTTCTCATATTTTAAGCATTTCCATCCCTAGGAGGTTCACACCATAAGTCTAAACACACGCATTACCTCATTTCCATCAATATTCTACTTTTAATCATTAACTAACAATATAATCCATCACATATCCATATATCCCTCAAGAATTCATACATTTGACTACCCAAACATCAATTTTATTAAGAGAACTCAACTTCCTAGTTGTTCATAACACTAATTTCTCAACCCATACGCCATTCGTAAACAATCTTAGTAGGCTCACATCAGCTAGCATCAAATTCCAACACTATTAACTAGTTTAACAACTTCACTTGATTTTGCACCATATCTTCTTTTTCTAGCTATAACTCCAAATGAACACTCTTAAAATCTTCTAAAACCCAAAATTTAGCTACTTCAAACATAAACCAAGTACCCAAGTCAATTTTTTCACTTAAATGCTCATAAAACTCCTAAAAACACTCTTTAAATTTAAGGTCTTACCTTGGCACGATATTTAATGAGCTTGTTGGACTTCCTCTTGTAATATTTCTTCATTTCCCATATTTCCTAATGTAAAATATATGTTAGAAGCTAATTAGTGTGAGTCTCTCATTATTCTAGCTTAATTAGAACTAAAAGTAAGGTTGAAGTATAGGGTTTACATACCCCATTTGAGAACCTTAAGAGTTGTCCATAATAGAAGAGAAATGTGTGTATAATGAAATGGAAAGAGAGCTGGCAGCTAAAAAGAAGAAGAAGAAGAAGAAGGTAAAGCTAAGGCTTTAGATGGGCAAGGTGATATCTTTATCATATTCTACCACATGGCTCAATCCTAAGAATCCACATTTTTACATGGGTATAATTCTTGATTAGTTTTGACTCCCTTGGGCTTTTAATTAATCTTATGGTATAGTAATAATTTAAACTATTCAAATAAGTTGAATTATTTATTTTAACTAAATTTTAAAGTCTAATGCATGTAAGTTCTTGGTTAGAGGCAAATCATAATTTTGTGAAAATAGTGTCTCGAATTGTATTGTTGTAGTTTTCTTGTAAAACTTTCATCTAAAAGCATTTTTATATTCTAATTGATTTTGTTTTAATACTTTTGGATTGTTTTTAATTTTTGAAAAATTGATAATTAGAAAAAAGAATTTGTTATGGTTAAATCTCTCATTTCAATTTAATTCAATTACTAGTTCAATTATATCAAAGCACCTAATTATATATTATAATTCACTTAAATTAATTATCTAAGTTACGTAAGTTCAAATACTAAACCAATTTTAATTTAATTTTTAAAATTACTCATGTTTTTATAATATTTTATTCACATTTTCTTAAATTAACTAGGTAAAATTGGGATATTTTTGGAAAACATATCCTAAAGTCTATATAAGGAGTACCAAATCCTCCTTCACTTTCCCGATGGCTAAAAACACAATGCAAATGCCTAATAGGGAGTGAATGTGATAAATCTTTGTAGGAGTATTTTCTCTGCTAATCTCAATCCTGCATTTATCATCATAAATTAACAAAAAAACCATTAAATTGAATTTTTAAAATTATAAATCGATGGTAGTATTTGTTTTTTCTTATTAGAATATTGTTAAAAAATCATTAATTTAATTAATGAGATGAAAAAATTAATGCTATGGGTAATTGACTCACTCTAGTCAAGCTCTTAAAAGCAATCAACATAAGCTGCGTGATTTTGTAAAAGTTGTTTTACATGAGTGAAAAACTAGCAAGTGAACTCGGTCATGCTAGCTATATAGTGGCAAGTCAAGGTCGTATCCTTAAAGAGCTCATGCTAAGTACTAGATATCAACTTGATCCTTAAATTAAACTATTGAATTTTGATTTAATTAAGACTAAACTAACAAACTAATTGGAATAAATTAACCGAATGTCCTAGCAACACTATTGAGGGTCTTGGGTTTAAGAGATGCTAAAAATTGATTAAGAACATTGCACTTATATTTTCATTTAAATTGACCGATGAATTGAATGGATATTGATATTGATTACGTGGGATTGAACCAAACTTACTAGAACTCGCCCACCTTTTAGAGTAGCAAAATTCCAATTATAGCGTAAATCTTCTCGCAAAGGCAATTTATCTATAATTATTAGTTAAAATAGTAATTCCTTCATATCGAAATTACTACTCTAGTTAAAATTACAAACTAAGCACCACCGAGAGACTTAAATTTATAGTTTTAACCACATTAAGCAAGTAGGTTCAGAGTTTCGTCGAAACCCATATATCCTTATGACAGACTTCTTTCAAAGACCCAAGTTGTGTTCATATGGATTATCAAACCTCTCCTGAGTATCTCTAATACTAATCTATCTCATCAATATGGGCCTAATACTGACTAAATCGATCAAGGAAAGCAATAGATAAATATCCAAATAATCAAATATCAACATCAAAGCAAGTCAAACAATTCATTCCATCCAATCCATCAATGCAACATTCACGAAAATATTAAACTCAACATCTCAATAATGCAATCAAGCAACAAACATAAAAAAGCAAGGTTTAGAAACACCTCAAATGAATTTCATTCTTCAAAGTCTTCAAAACCATTAACCCGATAATAGGCATTGCTTGATTGCATCTAAAGCCCAAAAATCCACTCAATAATGTCTAGAACAATAGGGTTTAAGTGCTTTTTAATTAGAAAATACATGTTAAGTATTAAATGGAAATTCATTAACTCTAGTCAAGCTCCTAATCTATCTATGCTACTCTCTGTTCTCTTCTCTATCCTCTTTTGTGTGCTTGTATCTCCTCTTGTCCCTTTTTCATTCTCTACGTATGGGTAAAACAATGTGTCATGGGCCCTTCAAATTTTCTTCCTATTGTCTAGCCCACTGTTGTATCCATGCTTCTCTTTTCATAATAGCTATTCCCTTGTATCACTCAAGTGACACGGACCCCTACTGGCTACCATTTGAGAGGTTCCCAATTTCATCGATTTTAAGATAACATGGCCTCTATAGTCACACGCACAATGGCCTATATCAGATGACTGATAATACATGTCAGCCCAATGTCATTTTTATTTCTTTTAATATCAATTTCTTGTTCAGTCACATGATAAGTGTGTTACTCGGTAATTACTACAACACCTACTTCAAGTTGGTGCTATTATAAAAGGAAGCTCTTTCGTTGCTTTGTCTATCTTGGTGGCTTCTACTAGGACTAAGTCACAGTTGGTCGGATCATCAAGTACAGTAGCGGTGACTTGAATTCAAGCTCGAGTTGAGTTTGGCTTTGCTTCTTCTACTTAATTTTTATTCACAGTTAGTACAGATAATCACTCCTCCTGCTATATCGGTTATCCAATGACAGCTTAGTTTAAAACTTGCATTGCAAGACTCATTCAAGTGTGGCATGCAGAGCTCCATGATTTCTGCTGCTTCCGTGTGGAGTTTGTGTGCTAAATTCAATAGCTATGATAGTTGTTGTTGCTGTCGTAGGTCCTTGTAAGCTACTATGGGATGCCTATCACAGGTGCTTGCTGCTATGGGACATGTTGGATTGGCCTGCTATTGTTGATGAGCACTTCAACATGTGCGCAAGAGGAGTTGGTTGGTGGTTGCTGTCATGTGTGCTTCTGCTGGTGGAATGTTGTCTTGAAAGATGGAGTGGAACTAAGAGTTGTTGTTGATGCTTGGAGTTGTTACTGCAATAGGGTTATGGGCAGCGTGTTGATGGCTGTTTAGTGTGGCGCTGCTATTGTGTTAGATGGAATAAGGAGCTGTTGTTGTATGTAGTACTAGCTGCTGCCCACTTGGTGGATGTCTGCTTTGCTGGTGATAGTTAGTGCTCCAGTTTATTGTCAAAAGACTAGAAGTGCTTTGGTCAGTCACAGTTGCTATGAAAACCTGGTGTCATTGCATTATTGATAGCTTGGATAATCAACAGCTTAACTTACTGTAACTCTTGCTATACTTAATTTCAAAATTCCCAAATGTCAACTTGAGTTGTAGTTGTTGTTTGCTCCATTTGTCTGCTATGTGCATGGATCAGATGTGTTCTCCAGAGCTGGTCAGGGGCTACTTGAAACTGATGTTGAGCTTGTCCTAGTATTGATGCTATGTCAAACTATTGTCATGGTCTTATGGTTAGTTGTCCTTAGTTGAAGTTGCTATAGCATGAGGTTCCATCCATGCTTCAAATCTTTTCCTTTCTGTTTTGCTTAGTTTGGAGTATGATTTGCTACAATGTGGACTTCATAAGTTTAGGTGAGCTCATGGGTGCTCTACATGAGTTGTTCTAACTGCTTTTGTCATACACACTCCAATTAGAACAGAATTCAAAAATACAAATCTCAAACAAATTATTTGAATCCTAAATGTGATCCATCTCTTAAATATTGATACAATTTATCAAAATGGCAAGACACCAGTAACTTTACACAAAATTGGCACTCAAAGTTCATGAAAATGAATGAATATGATTTAGTTAGTAAACGATAAGTGTGTAAATAACACACTTATTAGTAACAAATGGTACTGATAATAGATAAATTTTTTCTATAAAAGAAATTTTCTATATTATAATTTTAGTGATATTTATATACCATCAATCGATTTACTTTTTAAAGAACATTTTTATAAAAAATAAAAATAAGGAAATGAAGCCATCACCAAATATTTATTGGGTACCAATATACTACTATACATTTATTGGTAAAGATAGAAAATGGGATCAAATATTGAAAAATCTATCTTATTTATGGCAAAGATTGGTGGTTATTATTATTTGAAGGACAAATTACATTGAGTAGATTTTGTAAAACATATCTAACATCCCATTTTTTCAAAATTAAACAATTATCCCTATTTTTGTCTACACAAATGCTAATGTGGCATAAATGTCGATATAACAATGCTAAATCGTTACCACATCAGTATTATTAATATTTATTTAAATTTTATAATTATATATATATATCAATGGATATGATAGTAAAAAATTAAAGTAAATTTGAAAAAAAAGTTAATTTTCTTTATCAAAAAGTTGCTTAAAACATGAAACATTTATTTATTTATGAAAAATGCTCTAGCTCCATACATCATTCATTTTTGTGGTTCAAGTGTAATAAATTCTTGCTAAGATCCTAAACTTCCTTTCAATCTTTTTTTTTTTTTTGTCATTTTGAATGATTATTATGTAGGTATACAATTCATATATATATAAACATGTTCTATAAAATTTATCTAAAATTATTTTAATTGTTTTATAATTTTATTTAGTTAATACATATGTATACAATAATATATAGTATTTAAATGAAATCAATTTATTTACACTGACATGGTAATGACACGATGATGGCATGCATAGCGATGTTCTGATGATGAAGTGTTGGTATTTACGTGATGTCTTGTATTAAAATTGACATTTTAGGGAGTATTTGTTGTATTTTCAAAAATTAGAGTATTAGGTTTTTTTTTTGTAAAGTTTATAGGAAGGTCAATGTAATTTATATAAATATTGTAAATTTACACAATAATTAAATTATTCCAATCTCCAAATACATCACGATTACAAAATGGACAAGTAGTCTTCTTTTTCAACCGTTCAATGACGTAGCTAGAGTGGTGATAACATCAACATGGGAGCCTTATCAACTCAATGGAATCTTCATAAGTGTCTATGTAGATGCAACATCTCTAGAATTATCAAAAGCAAAATTTTAGTATTAAAAATCGAAGTTGAGGAATAAATAAAACAAAAATTACTAAATATTAAAGTAAATACCATATTATTTTGATGTAGAAACTCATCAACGGAGGAATTCATAATGGCACATGGAACCAAGAATCCTCTAGAAGGTTGATAGAATCATATCTTACTCACTTCTCATTGATCAAATCATGCTTATTCATTATGGATTTTTGTATAAATCATAAGGAAATGGTACTTATATGTGTTTGTTATGATAAATTAGGTCATGAAGGAATTGTACAAGCAATTGAGAGAAGTTTTGTGCAAGATTAGATAAAAACAAAGAAAACACCGGACAAAACAAAATCAGCACCGCTGGCCTTCATCTGCAATCTTTTATCAATGTTTGATTTTACAACGTATGCCGGCAAATCCTAAGTCTACACTGTCGGTGTTAAGCCGATGCTCGTTGTCCACGAAATGCAAAATTTAAAAGCTAAACGCTACACAGCCAGTGTAGAAGAAAATTCCATCAACCTTCGTTTTTTGTCTTTACACTGGTAAATGAAATATTTACGCCGCTGGCGTACATACCGGCGTAGGCATACACTGCTTCAACACTGGTTTGAGGTTTGGGTAAATGTGTTGCTGTTAATAAAATGTGATTGGTGAAATTCAAAGCTCAAATTCCACTAATCATTGACCGGGTTTTTCAAATTTATAAATGTTTTCTAAATCAACAACTACAGTCTCATAGGGCAAGCGCACCCATTAAATGTAGCATAGAAAATTATTTAGGTCAGTCCCAAGGAAATGATTGACAGCTAGTATACTATCAATCACATTAATTGTCTAGCCAAAGAAAGATTTTAGAAAATCATAAAGAAAAATAAGCTAAACTAAGTTAGAAATATTCACAAATGTTTACTGGGAAAAATGAGAAATAAGCCTATAACTTCTATGAAAAAGATAGCTTAGGGTTACTTCACCAATTCTTTATCAGAATAATTTCTTAAGGACAATAATTTCTTGAAAGCTGTTTGAAATGGTGTGTTTATACCGTCGGATTCTCTAAATTAAACTAAAGCTTTTCTCGAAGTCAATAGTTCTAGATCTAGATAAAACCAGTAATCTGAAGTTTTAATTAGATCCGCATAAAGAATAGGAATCCATTGTTTTAAAAAGACAACTCAATGAATTTTTGAAACAAATAATAGGAAGTCTTTACCCATTCCTCGGTAAGAGGTAATTAAGATCGACTCCATTAGCAACAACGGATCTATTCAATTGAATGATCTCTCGATCTATTCAATTGAATGAAAATCAATCGTGGATCTAAAAGAATGCACCATTCCTTTAAAAACCACAAGTTAAATTCAAGTTACTAATTACAAACACCCAACCAAATTTACTTAAAAGCATTTGAAATCAAACTAAATGAGGAATTGGATTCATAATCCCTAAGCTGTAGGAGTTTATTACTCCATGGATTTATCAAAATAAGCATAAATTAGAATAAATAAAACAAGCTCAAAAGATGAATCAATTAATTGCTCATAAATTCATAGAAATTACAAAAATTGAGTTAAATTGATTTTACCCAAAAAGCATAAGAAATTTTTAAGTAAAAACAAATAGAAATTCTTTTACCCAAAAATTCTTCAGAAATCTATTCTATGTTAATACTGATTTACACTGTTGGTACATACTTTACAATGCACGCTTGTATGTTTATTTATAGACTACTAGGTACAGAAAGCATGGCCATCTTTATTTGACACGTGGCAGATTCGGCATATCCTTTTTAATAGAATTTGGTAACTGTTCACGTGTGCAAATGAGTTGTGAAAACACTTCGTCAAGGATCGCGTGCTCTATTAGTCGAGGCTTGTATTCAGCAAGATCAGGCTCGACTTCAAGAAATTCCTAAGTAAACTATGCGTTTTTATCCATTGCTCTATCGAGGGTAAAATTGAAAAAGTCAAGTGTCAAATTGTTAAGGCTCGAAGACATCTTGTTGAAGAATTGGTCTGGCAACACAATTGTTGAAAGTCGAGTTTTGAGGCTCGATTTTGAGGCTCGACAATGTATTTTCTTCAAAATGATGCTCGATTGCTTCAACTGAAGTCGAAGGTCATATCGAAGGCTCGCATTTGAGGCAAGATAGATCAATTTTTGCTGTCTTCTTTTTTTGTTTGGCCTCGGCTATGTCTTCACAGGGCTTAACTTCTGCTAATTGTTGTTTTTGCTCCAAATCCGTATTAAAACACTTGATTACTTCTTATTTGATTCTTAGAGCTTTAAAACAACATATTTTCATCAAAAACATAATTTTTGCATAATTTTATCAGAAATTCTTAGTAAATTAAGCTCAAAATTCTATGAAAAATATAGAGTAAAAATAACTTATCAAACACCGCTAGCTTTTAGGAGGTGTAAACTTTCTATGGATTGTTTGATTTCAACGAATGCCGGCCCTAGGAGATCTACGCTGCCACTGTTGAAACCGACATACAATCACAAATGCTCTCGGAAATCAAAATTTCAAACAAATGCTGGCTAGATCTATTTCTATACCACCAGTGTATGTTGTGTCTCCTATGATTCCATTGTGTTGTTTTAGAAGAGAAATGACATATCTACTTTTTAGATAGAAGAGAGATTTCTAAAGACCCGAGGTAAGAGACATCTATCAATATGTTTGTGTATGTGTGTGTATGTGTGTGTGTTTTCAAATCTAGGGCATTAAAACCCTAATGTTCTAGTAATATTGAAGGTAATTTAGGGTTTTGATACAATTTAGGCAATGCCCAATTCATTGGGTTTATGGATTTGAAGACTCTGATGAATGAATCCTCTTGAGGTGTCTTTTATCCTTGATTTGTTATTTTAATTGCTTGATTGTATGTTTGAGATGCCTTACTTAATTGATTTATGAATATGCATTAATGGATTTGATGAATTGAATCAATTGACTTATTTCGATATTGATATTTGATTATTTAGGAATCTAGCTATTGTGCTTGTAGCCTATTTGATTTATGATTGGCCAACACTAATTAGATAGATAGGATTAGAGATACTTGGGAGGGATTTGAAAATTGTACAAGTATATCTTGGATTTTTGAAAAAGATTTGTCATAAGGATATGCAGGTTTTTGATGAATTCATGAACTCACGTGCTTTATGCGATTAAGATTATAATTTTAGGTCACTTGGTAGTGCTTGATTTGTAATTTTAACTAGAATAGTACTTTTTATGTGAGTGGATTGCTATTTACCTGATAATTATAGATAAATTGTCTTGAAGGGATTATTTATGCTATAGTTGGAATTTTGCTACTCTAGGAAATGGGCGAATTCTTGTGAGTTTGGTTAAATCCTAAGTAATCAATTTCAATATCAACTTGAGGCATCAATTCAATTCAAATGATAATATAAGAACATCATTCTTGATTGTTTTTACATCTGCTAAACCCTGAACCCTCATTTGTGTTGCTAGAGCATAAGGTTTAAAGTGTTCAAATTGCTCATTAGTTAGTTTTTAGTTAATTTACAATCTGATAACTTAGTCTAAAATCTAATTTTTGATATCTTAGCTTAAGGAAAAGCTCAATTACCTAGTACTTAGCCATGTGCTCCCTGTGGATCAACCTGATCTTACCAGTAATATATGTTGCATATGCATCTGGTACACTAGTCGGTTATGTTTGTGCTTATACATAGTGTTTAAAATCAATAGAGCATAATTAAGTGCAGTCAAAGGTCCTCTTTTTTCATTTGTTTCTTCAACACACACACACTTTTTTCTACCTAGATAGCATTCAAGACAAGCTTAGACTTTTCGAAGAAATTGCATGCATACCACTTACCTTAAAAATAAAAGGACCTAATCTCCAATCAATGATATTGCATCAATCCTAATTCACTAAATCTCAATCTAAATGAAAAGTAATTAAATAAAACAATAATTTTATGACTTAACTCAACAGGTATCCAACTCATGATCATGTTCAAAAGAGAACAAAAAAAAAAAAAATATATATATATATATATATAGGCCAATTTTTGCCTTTTTCTTATTAGAAATGCAATTTTAGTTCCATTTTTGAAAAATTTGGTGCATATGGTGTAAAAGTTTATAATGACATGGATCAATGCAATCTTCTTGAAAGCACAATGATCAAAATGACTTAAATCATGATCATTTCGCACATATAACATTAGGACCAGCAATAAATCATGGAATGTCCATCAATAATGAGTAATCTAAAGTAGCTCAACTCATAAGAGTCAAAGATGTCAACAACCAACAAGCGTAAAATAGTAATTCCTTAACCAAAATTTAGCACAAAACCACTTTCTTAGCACAATCATAAACTATACAATCCCCAATTTAATTCAACACATAATCTCACCCCTAACTTAAAAGGAAATAATGTCTTCCTTTTTTAGCACAAGTAAATGAATAATAAGAGAGGCTAAAGAAAATACGGGACTTCCCTGGAGTTTAAGTTGATGAGCTGGTCATATTCATGCACAATTGATCTATATCCATGCCCTTTAGCTCTTAATTATCCTTTTAGTTGCACAACACATGCTATAAAGCTCAAAATCAATGGCCATCCACTTGAAATGCATGTTTAAAGCTCCAATCTTATAATTCCTGCACAAAAAGGAGAAGAGACATCACGGTAGCAAGTAGAGAACAAAATAGACTAAAAGAAAATGACTCAAAGGAAACAAATATTTACAAAAGGACATGTAACTCAAATGGATAAGACTCAACCAATATTTGTAAAAGAGACTCTCATGGTAGGCTACCTCCCACCCTGTGCTTGGTTTATATATCCAGTTGGACTTGTGCATCTCATGCTCATCTTGGATCATGAAGATCCAAGTCTTTCATGCCCATCCAACGTTCCTCCATCCTAAAAGTGTTTCAATCGGTAACCATTGACTTGAAATGGCTCCTCAGCATCTTTCTTGATCTTTATAACTCCATAAGGGAATACCATGGTGATCACAAAGGGTCTTAACCACTTGGACCTTAGCTTGCCAAGAAAAAGCTTCAAACGAGAGTTGTACCATAATACCTTCTGTCCTTCTTTGAGCTATCGATGAAGAATTTGCCTATCATGCCACATCTTGGTCCTCTCTTTATAAATGCAAGCATTCGTAAAAGCCTCATTCTTATACTCATCTAGCTCATTCAATTGGAGTAACCTGTGGCTCTTAACAGCTTGCCTATCAAAATTTAGTAACTTTACCGCCTTGTATGCTTTGTGCTTCAACTCCACAAGGAGATGACAATCTTTGCCATATAACATGTAATATGGGGACATCCCAATTGGATTGTTATAAGTAGTTATGTAAGCCCAAAGTGCATCATCAAGCTTTTGCGACCAATCCTTCATTGATGAAGTAATTGTTTTCTCTAGGATTCACTTAAGCTCTCTATTAGATAACTCTACCTAGTCACTTGTCTGAGGGTGATAAGGTGTGACCACCTTATGCCTCACTCCATACTTTGCAAGCAAGCTGTCAAGTTGCTTGTTGCAAAAGTGAGTACCCTCATCACTTATAATAGCTCGTAAGGTACCAAACCAAGTGAAGATTTTCAGGAATTTGAGTACTCCTCGTGCATCATTAGTTGGGAAAGCCATAGCTTCTACCCACTTAGATACATAATCAACATCAATAAATATATAGTTAATGAAGGATGATGGGAATGGTCCCATAAAATCAATCCCTTAAACATCAAAGTTGTCAATCACTAGAATTCCATGTTGCGACGTCTCGTACCTCTTAGAAATGTTCCATGCATGATAGCATTGGTTACAACTTACCACAAAAGCATGATAATCCTTGAATAAAGTAGGTTAGTAAAATCCACATTGAAGTACTTTGGTTGTACTCCTCTTAGCACCAAAATGACCACTAGCTTCTCGACTATGGTAGTGGTGGAGTATGTTAGTGTGACCCTAAATGTTAGCACACATTGTCTAATCACTTAGTTAGCACAACTTTTGAAAAGGTAGGGCTCATCCTAAAAATATTGCTTTACCTCAAACAAAAACTTCCTTTTTGGTGATGAGAGATCTTGTATGGTAAAATGCCACTAACAAAGTAATTTACGATATCCGCATAACAAGGTCAACCCTTAAGTGAGGTTACATACATGTGCTCATTAGGGAAGACTTCATCGATAGGCAACTTAATGATCCTTGAAAGGTGGTCAGCTACTACATTTTCAATCCCCTTCTTGTCTTGAATCTCAATATCAAACTCATATAGCAACAAGATTCACCTTATAAGCCTAGGCTTAGCATTTGATTTCGTTAACAAGTACTTGAGCGCAGAATGTTTAATGTACATAATGACCTTGGAACCTACGAGATATGATATGAGCCCGTCACAAGTGAATACTATGGCTAGCAATTCCTTTTCTATGATAGCATAATTGCGTTCTATGCAATTTAACATCTCGATAGCATAGTATATCACTAGGAAGACTCAGTTCCCCTGCTGACCAAGTATTGCACCAACTATTCTATCACTGGCATCACACATAAGCTTAAAAGGTATTCCAAATTCGGTGCCACAATTACAAGTGCAATAGTTAATTTTTCCTCTAACAACTCAACTGCCTAAAGAAACAACTCATCAAAGGAAAATGGAGTATCCTTTTCTAACAAATTACGAAGAGGTCTTGCTATCTTGGAAAATTCCTTGATAAACCTCTTATAAAATCCGGTATGTCCAAGAAAACTTGAATTCCCTTTACATTCATTGGTGGTGGCAGCTTTGAAATGACCTCTACTTTGGCTTTATCCACCTCAATTCCCTTACTGGAAATCTTATTATCACGACCCTAAAAAGGGCCTAATAGGGTTATCTTGAAGTTATCATATCACATGTACATCTGCAATTTAAATCGTCTTGCAAGTTAGAGATTGGAAGACTCTACCTCAATATTTACTTTACAAGTTCGAATGTATAACTACTTTTGTGATAAATAAAGGAAATCCGATTTTCCACAGTCTACTAGAACCCCAGAGAATCGGTATCCCCCTTCAAATAGTAAAATAGAATAGATCATCTACCTTTTTCAAAACTTTAAAATATTGCACACTTACTGTATTTCACATACTAAGTTTATCTTAAATAATACAACTCAAATTACTTTACAATTGATTAATTCATAATGTAAGTTTACACATTCATCTCTCTAACTTTAGAGACTTCACTTAAGAAAGCAACTCTCTTCACACCTTCTTAGCTCATTCCTAGCATGAGTTTTACTTGCACATAAACTATAGGAATGTGAGCTAATCCACAATTCAATGAATAACAAGACCATACCATAGATCAAACAATGCTAAACAAGTGTAATTAACAAGTATATGCAATGAAACACTCACCCATATGGTTCATGTACGGCTAGATGATCGGAATCCAAACCAATGGAGATTTATGCCCTCTCTTGAGGGTTAAAGTACCAGCTCAAGCAATTCACGCTTAGGAGAGACTGAGAACTGAAGAAGGAGAAGTTTTCCAAATTCTTGACTTTCCAAAATCTCAACTTCACCTTAAAATCTCATAAACTCCCTAAGTATTAATACCCTAATACTGACTCCAACTCGAGCGACATCTTTTAATGCTTGCTTAGTTCCTTTAAGCCCGACAAACCAATGATAACCTTAACCAGATTCACTGGACTCATCAAGCATTATCACAGAATTGGAATATTAATACGTGATGTGGCTATCATACTAATGAAAGTATGTTGTCATGCAATGCATGATTGTTTAATTAAATAGTTGGATAATGTTAAGTCCATTTATTAAAGCGACCAATCAATTAATTAACATTCATCAATAGCAACAACTCAATTATTACAATCAATGTGTGATTACTTTTATTTTAGTAAGTTATCAACCAAGACGCTCACCCAACAGTAAACAAGTTCCCAATCGCCACACATAGCTTATTATGTTTATATTAATACATGTGCAACTACATTACAAGCACAAACAAAGTGATAAGGTAGTTGTTACCCACCTATCATCTTGGTTAAGCCATCATAAACTTCTAGAACTTAAAAGATTGTTCGACTTATCTTATGAAAAGAAATAATATTCACTCATTATTTTTCTTAAGGTATGCTATATTAAAGTTTAATACTCAACTAATTTTTAGTTCATTATTTTACACTTGATTTGAAACATAAACTTGCTTGATTAAAATTTAATACTCAACTCATTTTTAGTTCATTATTTTACACTTAATTTGAAACATAAACTTATATTAAAAACCTATTTGATTAGATATTAAGTAGGAATCCCACCATGCCTGCGAGAATCACCCTAATAAAATACAGACAGTTCTCCATTGTCTATCAAATTATTTCTTCTCCTTTGTTTATAATCATTTTCTATAAAACATTATTATTATTCATCATTCGTATAAGTATTTTCATAATTTACCAATTAATATGAAAAACTCATTTTAGCAAACATAAATTTAAATCAACATAGTTCCTTTATTAATCATGGTTTGAAATATCATATTATAACTACCTTATCTTTAAGTCATCTATAGGTCATTAAACCTACCGTAATTTAATTCAACCAAATTGATTAGAATTAATCAATTTAATTCATTTTAGCTCATTTTAACTTTCTAAAGTTCATTAATTCAAATAAAACTTTGATTTATTAACTAAACCTACTCTAACTTCCACTTAACCTAATTGATTAAACTTAATCATTTATTTCCTTTACTATGTTATATTCACTTGTTCTATTAAATCATGTTTATATATTTCATAGGATCATAATTATTCTAATTTATTTTAGTTCATTAAGTCTATCAAATCAAGTTAGACTTAGATTTATTAGCTAAGTAGATTTTATATTTAAGAATTTATTGCTAGTGATGTTCCCTAAACCATATTGATACTATCTAATTATTTATTAATTTTAATAATATTAAGATTAATAAATAATTATTAAATCATAAATCGTTATTTTATAAGACATGTGTCTTTTGGAAACCCTAATGAGATTAAGGCAGGTAAACCATGACATTGTATCTTATAAATGGAACACGATGGTCTCCTTAGGGTTAACGATGCCTTGCTACCACATTAGAATTTACAGAGAAAGTTTGTAAAAGAAAAGAAAACATGAGAGACCCTTTTTGTGAGTTTTTCTTGGAATCATTCCAACATGCTAGCACACACACTAGATCTGATTGGAAATTCATTCGTGTGGATATCGTAGAGGGAATTGCGGAGTCACAGTTCCTAGAGATCCAATATGCCAATTCGTCGCAGATTTACAAGTAAAGGTATAATTTTTTAAATTATTTCATATCGTTTTAATCTAATAAAAAACATAGGATCCTGTCCTAGGGTTTTATTAATTTATGCTGCAAATTTCAAATAATAAATCGTTTAAAACCTAATAGTGGTATCAGAGCCGCTTGTGTTTTTCATTAGATTGAAATCAATTTTTATGATTTGCATGTGATGTAGTGATGATATATGTCCATATGCTTTTATGCTCGAATTGAATTCGATCTGTTACTGCATGTGATGCCATGAAATTTGAATTTTGAAATTTGGTTTTATGCATATTAATTGTGAAATCAATTTGAGTTTATGCAAAATGAAATCAAGACAAATACAAATTTGTAATTTTATTGTAGCACCTTGCTTTGAGGGATTGAATAGATCTGGTGTAATTTGATTACAACAAATCTTTAGGGTTTTTCGATGTGTGATGTGATCATTTGTTTATGTGGAGTTAAATAGGTCTATCATAATTGGTTTGCAAAGGATCACTATAGAATTATTGCGTTTAATGTGATTAAACACGAACAAAATCGGTTCTTTATGAGGAGTTGAACAAATTTGCTATAATTGGATCACAAATGTTGTGTAGTTGTTGAACATACCAGATTTAATGTTGTACAATCGTCTATAACACTATTCAGAATGATATTGTCATGTTGATTGATGTCCAATACGATTTATCAAATCAAACATATATTATGATCTGTTGTTTTTGAAAAATCGATGTAAATTCCCAATAGCAATGTAGGTCAGCAGCGTAGCCTTCAACGTTAGTGGCTTATGTTTTTGCTATAGTGAACAAATTGTAAAAAGGGTTTTTCATGACAGTTTTGAACTTAAATTTCTAGATTCTAATTGATAATTTTTTTGTTAAAAGTTCAATTTTTCCAAAGGATGTTGTAACCCAAATTTCCTTAACCCCTGCAAGGTGCACGACTTCATTGCATAACCACCGATTGATAATACTTAACATAAAAACGTTTTTTATAGTGTTTTGTGTTATATATATGTTTCTTATGTGTGCTTATGTTATAAGTATGGTGCACAGTATGGTCCCTAAGACCTATGTGATTGGCAGGTTTCATTCCTTTGTTTCATGGATTGTATTTTTAAAAATACGACCTACGTGTCATTTTGTTTTGTTGTAATTTATTTTCTACTACTAGTAGTGGGACCTTTTGTTTCTTTTTCATTATTGTAATGAAGATATGAAATGTAATGAAGACCTTTCCTAATCCATGACGATGGAGAAGTGAGGGTCATGATGAAGATACAAGCAAAATTTTCAACTCAAATTCGTGTTGATGGCTTTTCACTTTAGGATTGGACCATTGATCTTCATATTGGCTTATGAAGATCAATATAGATTAAGGGTCATGCTATGACATGGTTTTATTTATTCTACAAGCATGTTATATCTTGCATGATTATATATGTATATGTATGAGATACCATGCATGTAACCACATATGCCTAATATGCATTAAATGTCATAATAATATGAAATATCACTTTTAAAACCCTCACATAATATTGAGTTATAAAATGCCTTTTATGGTTTGACACCTGTTAAGGCTTAGATCGTCCAATTAGGTTCTACCAAAGCGGGTGCAATAGACTATCCCGGTTAGACAGGGTAGACAATGGTGTTATCCACATGTTGTAATAGTTAGATTTAAATAGGCTATCAAAACGGTTTTTGGGCCGATAGCATTATATGGGATTAGTAGGTTAGGACATGTGATGTCAATCTCATAACAAGAGTTACATTTGATGTAATTGGAAAGGGTTTCCTACCTAAATAACTAAATTTTGAGTGTCATGCCACATCTGACTCAATGTTTAGTGAAATATGGATCTTGACTACTAAAAACCATTCTTTTTACATGGTTTCATAATTAATATTGGAGGATTAATAATTTGATAAATAGTGGGAGCATGTAAAATGGCTTAAATAAAGATAATTAACTATGCATACCTCTATATGTAGATCATGGCAACAAACAACACAACCTTTCGATCAATTCTTGACAAAGAAAAACTAAATGGCACAAACTTCCTTGATTGTTCTTAAGCATGAGAGGAAGTTATATGTGATTGATAAACCAATCCTTAATGAACCTGTGTTGAAGCTCAAGAGCTAAAAAGAATGCTTATAGTAAGCATAAAAAGACTCTTTGGATTGACTTGTATCATGCTTGCTACCATGGATCCCAAGCTTCAGAAGCAAATGGAAGACATAGAGGCATACAATACGATCATATACCTCAAGGAAATGTTCCAAGAGCAAGCAAACATTAGGGGTTTGTAGTCACGAAAAAATTAAATTTTTGTAAGATGGCTTCAGGTAGCTCTTGTGAGTGCACATGTGCTCAAGATGAAGAGCTATATTGATAGACTTAAGAAGCTTGGATCTCTAATTCCTAGGTAGTTGCTATTGATATGATCCTAATCTCTTTACCTCTTAGGTATGATCAATTTGTGATGAACTATAATATGCACAAAATGGATAATCTATAATGAAGCTGCATGGATGCTTAAGAATGTTGAATAGAATATTAAGACAAATAATAATAATAATAATATTTTGTTGGTTCATAAGGGAAAGGCTAAAAGAGGAGTGCCAATAGTTGGGGTGAGGGCAAGGCAAAAGATGAGACTAATGCTAAAAGGCTTAAGCTCCAGGCCAAGGCTAAATTGCCTAAGGAAGGGGTTTGCTTTTTCTACAATGAGCCAGGTCATTGAAAAAGAAATTGCACACTATATTTGGAGGATCTGAAAAAGAAGAAAGGTAGTGAGACTACTGCTTCGGGTATTTATGTTATATAGGTCAATTTATCTACTTCTACATCATGGTATTATATACTGGATGTGGATCTCACATTTGTGTAAATGTGCAGGGTCTAAAGCAAAGTAGAAAGGCTCAAGGCGAAGTTGACCTACACGTAGCAAATGAAGCAAGGGTTATTGCACTAGCTATTGGAACTTTTGAATTAACTTTGCCTTCTGGACTTATTTTGGTTTTAAGTAATTATTACTATGTGCATACTAGGAGCAACAAAATTATTTCAATTTCATGTTTGGATAAGGAAGGTTTTAGATTGATTGTTGAGAATAAGACAATCTACATACATCATGGAGACATTTTTATGATCTTGCTCATTTGATGAATGGTCTTATGTTATAAACTTTGATGAATTCGATAATAAGTCCATCTATAACATTAATACCAAAAGATTCAAATCTAATAATTTGAATTCAACTTATTTCTAGCATTGCTCTTAGGACAAATTAATGAGAAACCATATCAAAGCTTTAACAAGGTGGGTTTTAACATTCATTCCATTTTTTAGTAACTGGCTTGGTTGATCTTAATTTAGCCACTAGTCTGCGAAAAAAATTGATTTTAAAACTAATTTGATAAACTAAAGATTTGGGTTTGAGGGCTATACTATTAAAACCAATGGTTACCACCTTAATTCTTAATTTAAAGTTTATTTTCTTTTATGCTAAAAAAATTTTACTAGTTTAAAAACAATGATATTTACAATTTATCATCGAAACTTACAATATTTACAATGAATTAATTCAAAATAAGTAATAAATCGGAAAAAAAAAGATTTTTCATTTTTTATATCGTCCCGTAGGTGCTACGTACCCGCTAATCAAAATAAGACAATATGTAGTTTTGTTGAAGAAAATTTTAGTTTGTTGATTAATTTTAGAATTTTAAAATTCTTTTTCTCTTTAAATTCATTACTTTCATTAACTTTTATAACATTAACATTTTTGACGATATGGACCCAGGATTCATCGATTTAGGTTTTGCAATTTCATAAAAATCAATTTTTTCTAAGTGATAAAAATTTTCAAAGATACATAATATCATAAGCATCATGATAATACATGAAACTATTTGACATATGTTAAAATTAAGATTCCTATTGACATAATCAAGATATCATTATAAGTATCATATCAAATACATTATTTAATAAGACAAAATTCTAATTTAACATGAGACAATTATAGGAACAAATATAATTCATATTATGGCCAAATAGATATTTATAAATTACAGTATTGTCAAAATTGAGATTATTATTTATTGCATTATACGACTATATCAAACATAAGAAGACAAAATCCCATCCATATTACATGAAGTAGAACACAAAATTTGTACGAAGATCACAATATTCTGGGTGTCATTAAAATATAAGTATCATCAATAGTATCATTTATATCTAAACCTAATATATTTATTTTTGCCAATATCATATTACAAGGGTGACAATTCAGCAATTACAAAAAAGAAAGAAAAAAAAAATATTTTCCCACATATACAGATTATGGCATAAACACTTATCATATTACATTATTCAAGCATCATAAAAGATTATTACGCGTTACTAAAATTCATTATACAAGAAAAATTATTATTAATTTACTAATAAAAAAGTTTTTAATACACACAACTAATTAAATCACGTTATTATCAAGCTCCTTTTTTAATAATAATAATAATAAAGAATCAGGGAATTCAACTTACTAGCACGGGATTGAAGTTGACGATGGGAGCTGGAATTTTGACTGGGTCGGTTTTCAGTGGTCGGCTGGCAAATCGGGTCGCCTGCGATTAGGAGCGACACAGTGGGCGAAGGGACATCCTAATGGGATAGAGAGGGCCAACAAGAATCTTCATCCTAGGGACGTTGGAGCTGGTGGTTTGAAGGCCTATAAATAAGGGAACGGTTGGAGTAATTCCAACGAGGGTGATTCCAACGAGTTTGAGAGCAACCACGTCAAGCCTGGACGTAGGGATTCAAATGGAGAAATGGGAACATTCGCGGATCGAACTTGGGTCAAATGTGAGCAGTCAGATCTAAGGAAAGAGTAGTGGCCAGCGATGAAAAAATTGGCTCCTGCGGCGACTTTTGAGATTGGGAAAATATTGGAACAAAGTTTTTGAAGGTCCCAAACACTCCTGTGAACTCAGTTAATTCCAATGACAGTCTTAGGAGCTTGCTTCAAAACACTTTTAATTTTTCAAGAAAGCTTCAAAATCAAAACTTTGTGTTCTAAACCCCAACTCCGATGCAACTTCGAATTCTAGCTTTTTTAGTGGATTTATGTTGTCATTTTCTCTGTTTTTTTTTCCCATTGATGTGTACCAGATATTTGCTCAACCTACTCATCTACTGGCTTACCTATATGATTACTTACCAATTCCCTTACCTCATCTAGCCAATGGGAGCATGTAGAAAAAAATAAAAAGAAAAAAAATAATTTGCCTCCTCGCAGAATGGATCATCGGTCTCTCTTATGCATGTTAATGACTTATACATACAAGCTATTAACATGTGTCTTATTTTGATTTGCACAAAAAAGGTATTTAAGGCTTCAAAATTTGGCCCAATTAAATAGACCAATTTACATGCACTATTTAATTGGGTCCAGAAAAACTTATAATTAAAATTAGAACTATATCAAGCCAAAAAAAAACATTTTATTTGTCATTGCTATATTTATTTATTTATTCATGTTATTATTTTATTTAGTTTTTTATAATAATTTTTTCTTCTTTTTATTTATATATATTTTTTGTAATTTGTGTGCTTAATATAATATTCATTTTTACTATAAATTAAAACCTTAAATAGGTAAAAAGGAGTATCTATAGCTGCCTCTCTTTGTGGTAATGTTTGATAAAACTTCACCATAAAGATAGAAAGAGAGACTCCATTTTTTGCTTTTGAAAGTTTATAGTAAACCTGGAGGTGGAAGCAGAGCTCCTGCATTGACCTGCTGGGGACTATGACCATATGACAAACATCCATTGACTATGCTTCCTCAAATGACTTGGGACAAGCAACCTATGAGTTGGCCTATCATTTGGTGCAAGTGCACATCTTGAGCTGGCATTTGGCTTGGATTTGATACAAGTGTACTCCTTGAGCTAGCATTTGGTTTTGATAAGCACTCCTTGAGCTGGCTTAGGATCTGGTGCAGATGCTCTCCTTGAGCTGGCATTTAGCTTAGATATGGTATAAGTATGCTCATTAAGCTAGCACTTGATTTGGATGGTTGCTCCTTGAGTTGGCCTGTTATCTGGTACAAATGTGCTCCTTGAGATGCTGCTTAACTTGGGAGATGCTCCTTGAGCTAGCATTTGGTTTGGATTTGGTATAAGTGCGATCCTTGAGCTGGCCTGTGATCTAATACAAATGTGCTCCTTGAGCTAGTACTTAACTTAGAGAGGCGCTTTTTGAGCTGACATTTGGTTTGGATTTGGTACAAGTGCACTCCTTGAGTTGGTACTTGACTTAGATAGACATTCCTTAAGCTTGCTTGTGATTTGATACAAATGTGCTGCTTAATCTGGTACTTGACTTGGAAAGGCGCTCCTTAAGCTGGCACTTGGTTTGTATCGGTGCTCTTTGAGCTAGCCTATGATTTGGTACACATGCACTTCTTAGTTTGCATTTTGTTTTAGATGTGATATGAGTGTGCTCCTTGAGTTAACACTTGACTTGGATAGGTAATCCTTGAGCTAGCCTGTGATCTAGTACAATCCTTCTCCTTGAGTTTGCATTTACCTTTAAATGTGGTATAAGTACGCTCCTTGAGCTAGCATTTGACTTGGATAGTTGCTCCTTGAGTTGGCCTATGATCTAGTACAAACGCACTCCTTAAGTTGGTATTTAGCTCTAGATGTGGTATAAGTGTGCTCCTTGAGTTGGCACTTGACTTAGATAGGCGATCCTTGAGCTGGCCTATAATCTGGTACATACACACTCCTTGAGCTGGCATTTGACAAACTATGAAGGATAACTGAAGTTCTTAACATAAGAGTACTGAAGTTTCTAAGATTTCATAAGGATAACAATGACTCAGAGGATAACCAAAGTTCCTAAGCATAGCAATACCATGGTTCCTAAAATTCTCAAAAGATGACTAAAGAAGCTCATAACTTTTGTAGGATGGTTAATGCTCCTATATTCAGAGTATGACCAAAGTTCCACCATAAGAATACAGTGGTTTCTGAAGTTCTCAAAGGATGACTAAGGCACCTAAAGATCATAAGAATCTCTTTAAGATAATTAAATTTTGCTAATGGTTTCATAAGATAACCGAATCTTTGTGGGACTACTGAGGTTCTAAAAAATCTATAAGATAGCCAAAGTTTTTAGAAGATAACTACAGTTCTTGAAAGTTTTATGGAACAACTAATGGTTCTAAAGACTTTATAAGATAGCTGGAGTTCTTGAGAGTTCTATAAGATAACTTAAGCTCTTAAAATCTTTATGGGACTATGATGGTCCTAAAGAATCCATAAGGTAGCTAAAGTCCTTACATGTGTCATAAGATAACTAAAGTTCTTGACATCTTTATGGGAATACTAATGTTCCTAAAGACTCTATAAGATCGCTGGAGTTCCTAAAAACTTAACTGTAGGGAGGATGACTAAAATTCTTAAACATTTAAGTATGGTTTTTTTTTTTAACTCTCATTTTTTTTTCTTTTCAAAGTTTTTTTTTTGTTTAAAGGTTTCATGTTTCAGGAAAAAAAAAATTGAGCCAAAGGCTTTTTTTTTCTTTTTATTTTGAAAAACTTTCATCAATTTGAACAAAGATTTTTATTCAAAAACTCATTTCCTTTCTTCTCTTTTTGAAAAATTTACTCTCGCTATTTTTTTCAAATCTTTACTAGAGTCAAAGACTCTTTTTTTTTTTGTTTTTCCTCCTGTTTTTATTTTTTTATTTGAGAAACTTTCACTTTTCAAACTATTAAAAAACTCATTTTATTTTTCTCTTCTTTTTTTTTGAAATTTTTCATCTCTCTCTCTCTCTCTCTCTCTTGGAAAAATTGCTAACATATGAAAATCTTATGGGATCCAAAAATTATGATTAAGAGGCATTCATTACTCATTTTTTCAACTCATCCTTAGGCTTGGGTACTTCAATTATTGAGGCAAAGCTCTTCTTTTTAGGGCTTTGATTTTTGTTAAGGCATTGTTTTCCATCTTCAGGGCAAATAGTTCTTAAATGGGAGGCAAATACCTTTAAATTGGGGCAAATCATTTTTCATGCCCCAGTAGATGATTTTTCAACCAAGAGATAATTATGTCATTCTAAATTATCTAATCCAATAGGACTTCCTTACATTCTCTTAAGCTTATTTTCACGTATTCGACTTGGATTCCAAAAATTATGATCCAACTTGTAAGTGATATGATGTGGATTTTATAATCGCAATCAATCAAATTAAATAAACCCTATTCTTATCATGTGACTAATCCTAGGCAAGCGTACCTATGGATTATAGTACCGGTAAGCACAAGAATTATTCCACAGGACCTATAATTACTAGTAATTACCCTAATTTTACTATTTAGCTAGTTTAATTCTAGTGATCTTAATATATCTAATTAACTAATTAATTAATAAATCCTACCAGAAGTGAGTGTCAATGTTTCTAAGAATATCATATCATCAGACCATCCCTAATCTTAATTCACCACTAACCCTATTCCCAATTCCTTACCAAACATTCATTAATGGGTGGTTTAAATTCTTGAGCTGTGGGAATCTCTAATTTCATCAGTCTCTGTTTCAAGATAATTGAATTCCAACCCTATATGTTTGATGGAAATGTCTTTCGTCAATAGATGCATATAAAATTGCATTAGAGTTCATGATTATTTAAAAAGAATAAATCTTGATACAGAAAGTTCATGCAATCTATGTCTAGAGTCACATTCAAACTTTACTATTCATGCTGGATTTATCTTATCAATCAATCCGTCGATTAAATCTACAAGAATCAGACAATGATCTAATATTGCGCACATATTAAATCAAGAAACAAATAAAGTACATGAATAGATTCAAGAAGAGCATAAACTTCCATTAACAAAGCAATCCAATCTCTACTTTAGGGTTAGGGTTTCTCAAGATCTAAGGTAAAAAGATTTACATTTCTATAGAATAAGAAATATAATGATAGAATGAGGAAAAATAGTAAAAAGTTATGATTACAACCCTTAAAGATAAAGTCTTATGATCTCCAATAAGCTATTGTGTTTCGCCACTCTCAAATACCTATTTTTGTCTCTAGGGTTCATAAAAAGGAAGAAGGATTATCATAAAGACGAATTAAGGGAGCTATTTATAGGAAGGAAAAAATTGTCTTCTACACTACTATCCTATACAGCCTATGGTGAAAAATCTCACTAGAAGCCGTTAAATACACGGCGGCTTTGAAACTTACACCACCTACTTTGAAATCTACACCACCGGCCTTGAGACGGCTTTTATTGAAAAACACTTCTTTCCATTTTTTATCGTCTACATGACCATCTTACATGGCTTGTGTATCTCCAACACCAATGTTCTACATGGCTTGTGTAGAAAAGTCATGTATGTTGTAAATCTTCCAAATTCCTATTTATTCAACTCCGAATCTTATTAACTCATCCAATTATCTTCATTAAGCTCAAAAACTTCCTTTATCCCTAAAATTAAGATTTTAACCCAAATAAGTATCATTTTTCTTTAATAATTCATAAAAAAATCAATATAATATATTATCAAAATAATGTGAATGATAAGGGTCTTTAGACACTTATCAAACTTCCCCATATTTAACCGTTCGCTTGTCCTCAAGCAAACAAATTAGGGACAAAACCAAAACCCTCCATCATCAATTGTACTCAAAACTTATCAAAAAAATTTGAATCAATATAACATTCTTTCAATTACAGATAGTGACTTATTAGTGCCTACTACTCAAACCTACTATAATATACTTATACTTAGCATACTATGGTTAAGTTGTTAAAATTAATCCAAGTAAATCAAACTATTATCCTCACCATTTAATCACCGCTTTCCCGTCATAAAAGAAACACAAATTCAAGCAAAGCAAAAGCGGCTTGGTTACTATATAGCATCCAACATTCCCCTAGAACTTTTTTCTCTTTGATTGAAATCTCTCCAAAATTCTTTTAACAGCCTTCAAAGGGATGGGTTTTTGCCAGCATCTTTTTAGCTCTTCCCCCTTCTCCTTCCCCCCTCCCCCTCCCACCACCACCACCACCCCCCTTCTCTCTCTCTCTCTCTCTCTCTCTCTCTGTAAATCAGCTGCATATAAGAAGCTTATATAGTCAATAGTGGGGTAAGACTTCGCTCTTCTGAGGGACCAAAGCTCTCTCATATTAACTAAGATTTTATATTCCGTTTAGCACAACAATCGATCGATTTTTCAAAAAGATTAGTTAAGAAGAATCACTAAGTGATTGATTTCATATGTTCCTTTCACAAAAGTTTAGAATGGGATCTCAAGGTCTTTGAAAAGCAAATATATTAACTAACAAGCTTGTAAACACAATCACATTTAACTTTAAAACTACGGACTTTGATCTTTTCCATAACTCTAGATTCAGTCATTAAATAGCACGTAAATTTGTCCCTTAGATTTCATCCTACAACTTTAACTAAGTATACCAAGTTCAAACTAGGTGAGTAAGGCACATGAAATCACATTCACTTTAACATTAATACTAAATCTATATTTTAATGAGTACAATTTCAGATTTTCAACAATTTTTTCAAATTTTCATGTCCTTTAAGTGGGGCACTTTTGAATACAAGTGTATAATTTAAAGTACAAAACAGACCACTTGACTTAATCTTCCTAATTTATCCCTTCCCCACATATAGAATGAGACATTTCCCTCAATGTCTAATAAAGCAAACAAAGCCTAAGAAGGAACAAAAAGAAAGAAAATAAAAAGAAAAGGAACTTAGACTTCCCTGGTTTTAGATTGTCAACTTAGTAAAACATCAGGAAGTCATGGTTGTAGAGAGCATATCAACAAAGCTTACAGTTGAGATCTAGTAGAAGTTTATGTTAAATAAAACAAAGATAGCTAAAAGATTTCAAAAGAAACTAATAATACCTAAATCAAAATGGGCTGCCTCCCATGGAACGTTGTTGTTTTACGTCGTTAGCTTGACATTAACCATTCCACCTGGATCCAATGGGAATGTGTTCACTCCTATAATTCTAAAGTTAAGTTAATGAATGGAAGAAATTGACATCCTGGTTTCTATCTCATGTTGAATCACTCCAAATATTCCTTCTTCTAGGGTAACTTAGGAATGTACCTTAGATCTGTGTTCTCAAGGATTAAAGCATTAGGAAAAGAATTAAGATATAACACATTAGTTTCCTCACAATCACTCTTTTCCTTAATAGAATCTAATTCATCTTTGTGACTGTCTAGTTCGACCTTATGATCTATAAAGTCATTTTTCTTCTCCACCAAATCATCCTTCACTTTTATTTTATCATCAAGTTGTATATCTAGATCATTTTATCCTGATGCATTTAAGGGACTTGTAATTATCTCCTTATTTACTCTCTCATGTCTCCAATAGTTTCTAAAGGTTCAATAACCTAGATGCCCACTCTTAAAATGGTCCTAGAAGAGTGATCAATTCTTTTATACTTATGAGTTTGTAAAGAATAGGAGCATAAGATTGCCATGAGTCCACTTCAAAAAGTGTTTGCATCGTCCTAACAAACAAGTCTAAGTTATCATATCTTGAGTCAATGATCCTTTCCAAAATAGATTTTTCTTAAGGATCATTTTCAGTATGGCTCAAGGACGAAGATGATGTGGTTAATGTGACTGGAGTATGGTCATAATATGAGTGTCGAGAAGAATGTGAGATAGGTCTCTCACTTTGACATTCAAAGTCTAATGTCTACCACCACACTCTACAAATCATATCATTGAGAGTCATAGTTCGGTATCTACAAACTCTTGTAAGGAGCCATAGGGGAAAATGCATTTGCATAAAATAAGTTGGAGGGATAATAATATGGATTAGGACACTGATAGTACTCATGATCACCTCCATAATACAAACACAAAAATCCTATGCAATTTAAAGTTCAAACGGTTAAGAAAACTTAAGAACACATTCAATAAAGTGAATAACCCCTAATATATATATATATAGATATATATATATACAAAAATTTAGCTAAACTAGTAGACTTCAAGCATTCCTAATATTGCTAAGTCCCTGGCAACGACACCAAAAAAATGATGTGGATTTCACAACCACAATCAATCAAATTAAATTAAAACCCTATTCTTACCACATAATAAAATTAGGCAAGTGTATCTATTGATTGTAGTACCGATGTAAGCACAGGGGTCATTCCACAAGGACCCATAATTACTAGTAATTACCCTAATTCTACTATTTAGCTAGTCTAATTCAAGTGATCTTAATATATCTAAGTAACTAATTAATTAATAAACCTTAGCAAAAGTTAGCGTCAATGCTTCTAAGAATATCGGATCACAAGACTATCCCAAATCTTGATTCACCACTAACTCTATTTCTAATTCCTTACCAAACATTCATTAATTGATGGTTTAAGTTCTTGAACGATAGGAATCCCTAATTTCATCAATCTCTCTTTCAAGATAATTAAATTTTAACCCTATATTTCTAATGGAAATGTCTTTCGTTAATAGATGCATACAAAATTGCATTAGAGTTCATGATTCCTTAAAAAAAAAGTAAATCTTGATGTAGAAAGTTTATGCAATCTATGTCTAAAGTCACATTCAAACTTCACTATTCATGTTAGATCTACCTTATCAATCAATCCGTCGATTAAATCAATAAGAATCAAACAATAATCTAATATTGTGCACATATTAAATCAAGAAACAATAAAGCACATGAATAGATTCAAGAAAAACATAAACTTCCATTAACAAAGCAATCTAATCTCTACATTAGGGTTAGGTTTCTCAAGATCTAGGTAAAAAGATCTATTTTTCCATAGAATAAGAAATACAATAATAGAATGAGAAAAAATAGTAAAGAGTTATGATTACAACCCTTAAAGATGAAATCTTGTTATCTCTAATAAGCCATTGCGTTTCTCTACTCTCAAATACCTATTTTTGTCTCAGGATTTGTAAAATGGAAGAAGGATTATCATAAAGACGAGTTAAGGGAGCTATTTATAGGAAAGGAAAATTTGTCTTTTGCACGACTATCCTACACAGCCTATGTTCGAGGCCGTATAGGAAAGAAGGCCGCCTAGTACGCCATCGGCTTTAAAATTTACGTCATCAGCCTTGAGAGTTAGGCCGCCATCCTTGAGTCGATTTTCATTGAAAAACACTTCTGTCCATTTTTTTATCGTCTACAAGACCACCCTACATGGCTTGTATCTTCTTATGTAGTTTAAAAATGCTTGCTAGTCACTTTTTATCTCCAATACCAGTGTTCTATACAGCTTGTGTAGAAAAGTTATGTATGTAATCTTTCAAATTCCTATTTCTCTAACAAAATCTTGCTTAACTCATCCAATTGTCTTCATTAAACTCAAAATCTTCTTTTATCCTTGAAATTAAGATTTTAACCAAATAAGTATCCTTTTTCTTTAATAATTTACATGAAATCAATATAATATACTGTAAAAACAATGTGAATAATAAGGGTCTTTAAACACTTATCATGATATATATTGGCCAATCTATTAGGACTTTAAACACTTATCATGCTTTTCAACTTTCATTAGATGGCTTATAACTCAAAGTGTATGGGTTGTGTATGGTTATGAAATAGAGACTCTTCTTCCTTTCAAAAGAAATGAATTATTCATATCAATTGATTGCTCTTGAATTAAAGCAACTAGGGCAAGCACATATTAGTTAATCCTTTTTCTCCTTATTAATGACCTAACCTCTAAATTACCCATTGTGGGGTGCCCCAATGTAGGGTGGTTCTAGACAGGCTTGTTTTTTTTTTTTTAATACTTTCTTGATAGGCTCAAATGGTTAGCAAGAGATAAGTGTGTTTAGGATATTGAAATGAATACCTCATGTCATTTTGAACAAGTGTCAAATTCAATATGACCTCCTTAAGAAATGAGTCCATTTCCTCTTTTTAATGTCATATGCTCTCAAGTGTTTAGGGTTAGTGTTTAGGATTTATCTTGCCTCTTGTCGTTCTAAACTTCAAAATAATGAGATATCTTTCTTAGCTTTTAATCATCTACTTTTCAATTGCCTCAAGATAATTTGTTAAATGTCTCTTTTGCATTGGGTTTATATTTTAAAATTAAGCCCAACAAATACCCCCACTTAGTGAATTATCAAGTTCTTTTTTTTTTCTTGAAAATTTCAAACCAAAACCTATTTTATAATTTAACATTTTATTTATTTATTTTTGTAAATAATTGTAAAAAGTTATGGTTTCTTAAATATTCACGAATGGAGACTGCATTTACAAAGTGATAAACTTGAGTTTAAAGAGGTGGAACACCTATGACAAAGAGTGATTCTAATTGTAAAAAAAAAAAACTGTAACTATCTAAAAGAGGAATTAACTGATGGACAATAGAATTATTTACAACTTACGAATATTTACAAGTATACTATACATTTTTTAACAACTTTTATATACAAGTTTTGTATTTACTTTATTATGATCTATATAATCTAAAAAGTATTTGCAATTTTAGTCTTTTTTAGAATTGATTTATTTACAGAAAAATGGAAAAGAAACAAGATTAATAATAATTATATTATATATAGATTTTTTTGTATCACGTGATGCACACTATTTTACATAAGTGAAAAACAATCTTTTTATCTTTTTTTTTTTCAGGACATTTACAAGTTTAGTATTTTATTATATTTTTATTTTTTGAACTATATACAAATGACTAATACTAATAACCAGCTATTATATACAAAATACAATAAAGTATTCACATTACATGTTATACATGCAATTCACATGGATGCAGATTTAGAGTTGATAATTAATTAATAATGAAGCAATTTTGAGATTTTTCATTTGAGTTGCAACTTTATTTGAAGAAAATTTGAGTGGATATATTTACACAAGAAGGATTTAGAAATTTTTTTTTTTTAAATTATAACGCTTTTTAGGATATGCCCCGCTACTATTTATTTTCAACCTATGCTTATTAATACAATTGGGTGGTTCTAAAGGTTCCCCAATTTAGTACATCGTAGATAAACACTTAAACTAGAGTAGAAGGTCATTTCATGAACAAGAGGGTGGAAAAATCATAGGCCCCAAATCTTACTAATGACCTCCCAACTTAGAATCCTAAGACGGTCGGGTTCTTACCGTATTAGCACAAATTTCTCATAAATTCCCCACAAAGATATCATGTGCCCTATTAAGGTTATTTACAAAATTTCACTTTTATCCTCATCACTTAAAGAAAAAGATTAGTACAAATATTTACAAATTAATAATTATAAAAATAATATACAAGAATGAGCATAAAAGAAAATAAACTTTAAATTTAAGAATTTCAAGTGACTAGCCCTCTTAGAAAAAAATAAGCATCCCTAGTGTAGTCATCAAGCTATCAAGCCTGGATTTTTCATTTTTGGTTTTATTTCTTTTAATTCGATTTGTAACAAATACAAACCTTCGACTAGAATTAAAAGAAATTTAGTTTTTTTCAAAAAAAAAAAATTAGGAATCGCCATCAAATTAGAAGAGAGAAAAAATTGTAAGTTATGATCAATGAGTTAGTTAATCCTAACTTAGCCACTGCTCTACGAAAAAAAAATGATTTTAAAACCAATTTGATAAACTAGAGATTTTGGGTTTGAGGCTATCCTATTAAAACCATATGGTTACCACCTTAATTCTTAATTTAAATTTATTTTCTTTTAAGCTCAAAAAAATTTACTAGTTTAAAAACTATGATATTTATAATTGTCATCAAAATTTACAATGGTTGCAATGAATTAATTCAAAATAACTAATAAAACAAAAATAAAAGTTTTTCATTTTTTATGTCGCCCTAAAGGTATCATGTACCTATTTATCGGGATCAGATAACACATAGTTTTGTTAAAGAAAAATTTTATTTGTTGGTTAATTTTAGAATTTTAAATTTTTTTTATCTTTAAATTCATTACTTTCATTAACTTTCACAACATTAACATTTTTTATGATATGGACCCGAGATCTATCGATTTAGGTTTTACAATTTCATAAAAAACAATCAAATTTTCTAAGTGATAAAAATTTTCAAACATACATAATATCATAAACATCATGATAATACATCAAACTATTTTACATATGATTAAAATTAAGATTCCTATTGACATAATCAAGATAATATTAAAATTAACATATCAAACACATTGATTTAATAAGATAAAATTCAAATGTGACATGAGACAATTAGAGGAACATATATAATTCATATTATGGGCAAATAGATATTCATAAAATACAGTATTTTCAAAATTGAGATTATTATTTATTGCATTATACAACCATATAAAAAATAACAAGACAAAATCCAATTCATATTACATGAAGTAGAACACAAAATTCATACAAGATCAGGTATTCCGGATGTCATTGAAATATCAAGTATCATCAATATTACCATATATCTAAGTCTAATATATTTATTTTCTACTCAATACGATATTACTAAGGTAACAATTCAGCAATTACAAAAAAGAAACAGAAAAAAAATCCACTTATACAGATTATGACATAAACACTTATCATATTACATTATTCAAACATCATAAAAGACTATTACATGTTACTAAAATTCATTATACAAGAAAACTTATTATTAGTTTACTAATAAAAAAAATTTAATACACATAACTAATTAAATCGCATTATTATCATGCTTCTTTTATTTATTTATTATTATTATTATTATTATTATTAGAAAAAGAAAAGAAGAAGAATCAGGGAATTCAACTTACTTGCGCAGGATTGATGTCGACGATGGGAGCTGGAAATCAGACTGGGTCGGATTCAAGTGGTCGGCTGGCAAATCGGGTCGCCTGCGATTAGGAGCGACACGGTGAGCAGAGGGACGTCCAAATGGGATAGAGAGGGCCGACGAGAATCCTCATCCTAGGAATGCTGGAGCTAGTGGCTTGAAGGCCTATGGACAAAACAATGATTGGAGTAATTCCAACGAGGGTGATTTCGGCGACTTTGAGAGCAACTACGTCAAACCTGGACGTGCGGATTCAAATGGAGAAATGGGCACGTTCGCGGATCAAACTTGGGTCAAATGTGAGCGGTCAGATCCAAGGAAAAAGTAGCGGCTAACGATGGAGAAATTGGCTTCTCCGGCGACTTTTGAGATTGGGAAAATATTGGGACAAAGTTTTTGAAGGTCCCGAACACTCCTGTGAACTTAGTTAATTCCAATGACAGTCCTAGGAGCTTCCTCCAAAACACTTCCAATTTTTCTAGAAAGCTTCAAAATCGAAACTTTGTGTTTTAAACCCTAACTTTTATGTAACCTCGAATTCTAACTTTTTTAGTGGATTTTTGGTGTGATTTTCTTTTGTGCTTTTTTTTTTTTCCATTGATGTATACCAAGTATTTATAGATACTAAACCTACTCATTTATTACTCACCTATCGACTTACCTCATCTTGTCAACTCACTTACTTATCCGCTTACCTCATTTAGCGAATGAGAGTAAGTGGAAAGAAATAAACATAAAAAGAGTAATTTACCTAGAATCGAACCTAGTTCTCCCTTGTGGATGCTAATGACTTATCCATAGAGGTTGTTGGTCTATGCCTTATTTTTGTTTGCACAGAAAAAGTATTTAAGGCTTCAAAAATGAGTCTAATTAAATAGATCAATTTACACGAACTATTTAATTGGGTCCATGAAAACTTATAATTAAAATTAGTACTATAACAAACCCAAAAAAAATTTATTTGTCATTACTATATTATTTATTTATCTAAATATTCATAATATTATTTTATTCTATTTTTTACAATAATTTTTTCTTCTTTTTATTTATATATATATTTTGTAATTTGTAGACATATTATAATATTAATTTTTACTATAAATTAAAGCCTTAAATAGGCAAAAATGGGGTACCTACACTCATAGACCAAGATGAGCCCACATCATACGAGGAAACTGTAAAGGGCCCTGATTATGAGAAATGGTTAGCAACCATGAAATCAGAAATGCAATCCATGTATGATAATCAAGTATGAACTTTGATTGATCCACCTGATAGTGTTAAAATTATTAGGTGTAAATGGGTTATTAAGAAGAAAACTAACATGGATGGCAAAGTGCATACCAACAAAGCATGACTAGTTGCAAAAGGTTTTAAACAAACTCATGGTAGAGACTATGATGAAACCTTTTCACTTGTAGTCATACTTAAGTCTATTGGAATTCTTCTTGCTATAACTACATATTATGACTACAAAAATAGCAAATGGATGTAATGCGTGCTCAACACGGCTTGACAATTTCTAGGACTCTAAGAATCTAGAAATGGATTGATGGAAGAACCACAACCCATTGGTTCAATAATCCTAATAACCTTGATATAGAGATCTTGACCCTTTAGGAAATACCGACCAAGAACCTTGGTATAAACAGAGAGCGCAACAAGAATAGCAAATTCTTGAAGAATTCACAAGCTCTCGAAAGAACTAAAGAGAAGAATTACTCTTTTAAAAGATTTCAATATCAATCTAATGTCCTCGAAACAGACCTTTACATCCCATATTTATAGTCTTTCAAAAAAAAAAAAGAAAAAAGAAAAAATAACACAAAATAAAACACAAAGGATCACATGAGGAGAAAGGCTGGTTGTAAGCCAGTGGCTTAGGATTTGAAGGTTGGCGGCATTAAGATGAAAGCTGGCAGTGTTAGGGGCCAAAGCTGCCAGCTTTAGGCTGGCATTAATTCTGATATTCCTCGTCGCCATCTGATATAATGAAGTTGCTTAGATCTTCACCATTTTGTCCTATAATGTTGAACAACTTCATTTCTCCTTCCATAGTCAATTTAATGTGCTTCACTCAATCCTCTATGAAGTTCTTGCAGTAACAATTGAACTCATCCTAAAGATTCTTAGCTTGGTTTTACGTGATCATGCCTCCGGTTACTTGAACTTGTTGTGGCAAGCTCGGCACATACGAGCCTTCATAATTCCCTCTCTCCTTGGAAGGATTTGTCCTCACATTAGCTTCACCTACATCAAAAGGACTTAAGTCAGAAACATTAAATGTAACTCTCACATTGTACTCACTTGGCAAGTCCAATTTATAAGTGTTGTCATCGATCTTCTCCACCACTTGAAATGGTCTATCTCCTCGAGGCTCCAGCTTTGACTTCCTTTAAGATGGGAATCTTTCATTCCTTAAGTGCACCCACACCTAATCACCAAGTTCAAAGGTGACTTTCTTCTGGCCTTTGTTTACCTGTTTAACATATTACTTGTTCCTCTTTTCAATCCGTTATCGCACTTGCCAATGCATTTTCTTTACGGCTTCTGCCTTTTTCTTCCCATCCAAAATAGTTCTTTTTGTAACAGGCAAAGGCAATAAAATCTAAAGGCTTTAATGGATTAAAATCATAAACAACCTCAAATCTTGAAAAACTTGTAGTAGAGTGAAAAATGCGATTATATGCAAACTCAATAAATAACAAACATTCCTTCCAAGTCTTCAAATTCTTTTGAATCATAGCTCGCAATAAGGTCATCATTGTCTTATTCACCACCTCAATTTTTCATCAGTTTGTGGTCTCCATAAAACTCGCTAGAAACGGCTTAAAAATTTGACACCTTAATCATTAACAATGCCCTTAGGAATGTCATGTAACCTGACAATCTCCCTAAAGAACAAGTCAGTAATATGAGATGCATTGTCAGTTTTATGACATGAAATGAAGTGTGCTAACTTTGAGAATCGATCCATAACCACATATATGAAATCATAACCCCGCTTATACCTAGGTAAACCCATAACAAAATCCATAGAAATATCATACTAAAGTTCACTAGGGTTAGGTAAAGTGGTATACAAACCATGAGGCATCACTTAGATTCAGCCTTCTTACAAGTCACACAGTGACTACAAATTCTCTTCACATCCCTTCTCATGTGAGGCTAATAAAAATACTCAGTCAATATATCTAGAGTTTTTGTCATACCAAAATGCCCCATCAAACCTCCACAATGAGACTCTCTAACAAGCAACTCCCTCATAGAACACTGAGGCACACATGATATCCCATCTCGAAATAAAAAGTCCTCGTGCTATAAAATTTGTTAAAAGCTCCCTCCTCACATGTAGCATAAATAGCAGAAAAATCATGATCACCAGCATACAATTCCTTGATATGTTCAAAACCTAACAATTTTGCATCAGGAGTTGAGAGAAGGACATACCTGCACAACAAAGCATCAGCGACCAAATTCTCCTTACCTTGCTTGTAGCGGATAACATAGGGAAGAGTCTCAATGAACTCCATCCAGCGGGCATGTCTCCTATTTAGCTTTCTTTGCCCCTTCAAGTGCTTTAGTGATTCGTGATCAGTATGGATCACAAACTCTTTTTGCCATAAGTAATGTTGCTAAATCTCTAAAGCCCTCACCAACATGTAGTGCTCTTTATCATATGTAAGGTAGCTCAGAGGTGCTCCATTCAATTTTTCGCTAAAGTAGGCTATTGGCTTGCCCTCTTGCATTAATATAGCTCCAATGCCAATGCCAATGCGTTGCATTCAATCTCAAAGGTCTTGGAAAAGTTAGGCAAAGATAACAAAGGTACAGAACACAATTTATCCTTAATTAGATAAAAATCTTTTTCCTGTGCCTCTCCATACCTAAAGCTAACAGACTTCTTCACAACCTCGGTTAATGGTGCTACTAGTGTGCTAAAGTCTTTCACAAAGTGCCTAGCTTCTCACCTTAGTTATGCTAGTAAGCGTAGGCTAATCTATAATTGCCTTAATCTTTTCTTTATCCACTTCTATGCCCTCAGCACAGGATGCAATCGGATTGGTCATTAACGAGTTTCCGACCAGTGCAACTTGATAAAAACCCTATAGGGTAATAGGGTTAGGTTTGGATATAAGTAAAAAACCTTGTAGGGTATTAGCTATTAGGGTTGGGTTCGGATACTACTAAAACCTGATGGAAGTATCACCCGACCATTAGTCCGAGTAAAAAAAAAAAAAACTTGTAATGTAAATACATTTACTAAATGTAAACATAGTAACAGGCTAAATTTAAAAACAGGTTGGCAAAGAGAATATGAATTGCTATATCATTAGACCATTATTTTATTTGCTTAAGTCTGCTAAATTTACTGAGAACAAAAATAATAAGCGGGGTAGGTTCGGTTTGATAATCGAGCGGGTGGTCCGACGAGTAATCGAGTTGATAATCGGGCAGGTGGCGGTTTAAGAGTAAATCCTGTAAGGCGGGTTTGGATATAGAAATAAAACCTTACATGGTTATAAGGTCGAGTTTGGTATGTCCTATATTGTAGCGAGTATGGGTTTGGGTTCATATGACCCGCCTGAAAACTAACCCGGTTGCATTCGTACCTAGCACTGACAACATAGCCTAAAAAGACTACTTTCTCTAAACAAAAAGAACACTTCTTTATATTAGCATATAAATGCTCCTTTTTTAGCACTGTAAGTACACTATTCAGATGATTCAATGCTCCTTCAAATTCTTGTTGTAAATCAAAATATCATCAAAATACACAACAACAAATTTTCTGATAAAAGGACACATGATATGGTTTATCAACCTCATGAATTTATTAGGTGCATTAGTTAGTCCAAAGGGAATAACTAACCACTCATAAAGCCTTAATTTAGTTTTAAAAGTAGTTTTTGCATTCATCACCTTCTTTCATTCGAATATGATGGAAATCACTTTTTAGATCAATTTTTGAAAACAGACAGGAACTATGCAGTTCATCAAGCATATCATCTGACTTAGGAATAGGATGATGATACTTTATTGTAATTTTGTTGATGGCTTTACAATCCAGATACATTCTCCACGTTCCAATTTTCTTAGGCACAAGTAAGACTAAGACAACATAGAGGCTCATGCTCTCACAAATAAATCACTTTGCCAGTAATTCCTCCACTCGCATTGTATCTCCTTAGCCTCTTCAGGACTGCTCCTATATGCATACCAGTTCAGGATAGAAGATCTAGGCATGAAGTCAATTTAATGTTTTATGCCTCTAATAAGTGGCAACTGTTACCCCCCAACAGATACCCTAAACGTGACAGCCCGCCGTACATAGTATTAAAACTTGAAAATGACTACCATAGTCACTTAAAAGCTTTCATATTGGTACAAGACGTATGTTCACAACAAAGGGAGGCCGGTGGAGTTATGCATTATAAGATAATGTCAGCGGAACATTCAAAACAATACTATTATGATTCATCAAAATAAAAGGGCTTTACAACTTCTATAGAGCATTCCCCTAATAAATCTCCAAAATAACATAGTTTACTAAGAGAAATAACTAAAATGGAAGATTTTAAAAGAAATCTAATGTAAAGTCTTTAAATAGAATTCCTTCAAAAATCTTCCCAAAAGCATAGATCCTACTCGAATGGTTGAGGCAGTCTCAGGTATAAAAATAAAGGTCTTGCAACATTAGAAATCTAGTGAGATAATCCTTACACAAAAATACTCATAATAAACAATCAAAGAAGTCCATCAAACAAGCATATGAAATGCAACAGTCATATGATCAAACAACACATATGACTATCCAGTTTCATATGTAGAATAGATTTACCCCTCTATTTTGGGTTAGGGAATGCTTTGAATGGGTGATAATCAACCACCTTGAAATTTACACGCATCTTGGGGTTTCAATCAACCTTACTACTAGTTCTCGAGCTTTCATTACCCCAAGCAATCAATTCGGCTCGGCTGCACCATGAGGCCTATTCCCCAAACGTCCTAATTCTTCTAAATATAGCTAGGCAGCTTACCTTTTTAGTCCCACGCTGAGGAGTAGTAGCAAAAATGCGAAGATGATATTCTAAGTGATATGCATGAGCAATTTAGTTTTAAGGGATTTCTAGTCTGACATTAATTCGTTTAAAACAATCAATCAATATTTGCACACACAACAAAATACATAGAGACAATTTATATTAATTGACTAATTGAGCTCCAATATACTTATCATTTATTAATTACACATAACGAATCACATACATAACTCCCATGATAACCTATGCATATCAATTTTTATCTTTTCCTAACGTCTAGTGCTCTATTCTATAAATACATACGTGAATACATAAAACGTAAAGAAAAATTCACTCGGCCATGGTAATCTCTATTAGGCAAAGTAATCTTCAAGAAAGAGAAGGTCTTAGTTCTTGTTACCTAAACAAAAGAAATACCTAAAATTAGTATTTCATTTAAGATCTACTTAAAATATCTAATTCTATTTTATCATTTTGTCAAAATTCGAATGATAAGGAATTCTAACTTAAAATAGTCATATATTGCTCATTCTAACTCGGAATTTGGCATATTATATGTTTTTTTACCTACTCGAAAAAATCTATCTATTTCTAAGGTTATTTTTCTCATAGAAAGCCATTTGGGTTTCAAAATGATACAGTATAAAATTGTTACGAAAATTTACAGCCTTGAAAATATATTTTTCCAAGCTTTTTATTAACAAAAAATCCCATAGTAAATATATAGAAATTTATATAGTTGAAAAATCCTTTTTGTACACATATAACTCACATTACATGCATGATTCAAGTGTTGTTGTCTAAACTATGATTTTTTATAAAACAAGCTTCTTTTTCAAAGGTTGGAATTTATAAGTTTCCTTTAAAATGAAAACTACGGTCTCTAGTTTATTTTATATAAGTTCTTTTTATATCATAACTATCATTTTTCTACTTCATAGACTTTATAAATAAGCTTTTATAATTTTGAAACTTTTTACTTTAGGTTGTTTAACAATATTCTGTTTACAAGTGTTTTATTGACTAGTGAGTTGGTTTCAACTTGACCTAAAATTTGTCTAATTCTTAATGTTTGCTAGAGTGTTAGTATGAGTTCTTTTAGATAAGTTTTTAAGAAAAACTTGTATAGCAAAGAATTATCAATATTAAGATTTAATAATAAATTTATTTTATTTGGAAAAAGAAAGTAAAAGAACTTTATAACTATATTTTGAAAAAGTTTTACATAATATTAACTCTTAAAGTTAATGATGAACTCAGTTAAATTTTTGAAAAGGATATTGTTGACTTATAATCCTAAGTTTTAAATGCAAACTTTTTCTTAAGTGCCATTATTTTTGTAAGGATTTTAGTTTTAAATTTTTAATGAAAGGAAAAAAACTCTTTTTATTTAGATAACAACATAGTGATTATGTGTGATCATGAGTGTATGACTATATTAAATAAAAGAGTAATAACTTATATGGAAAAAAGAGATGTAGAAAATTAAATAAGCAAAATAACATGCATGGGAGAATTTAAAACTAATAAGAGAATATGATGTCTAGTAGATGAATAGAGATACTAATTAGAGAATGGGCTCATCACCACCGTCATCACGCTTGCAATAGGGATGGATAACTCTAACAACCTATCTCTCCTTACTTTATCGATAATCAAAACAAGCTCTTTGATTATTTTTCTTATTAATTAAACGGCCCTAAATAAGCTATTAGGGTTTAGTCTATGAATAACATTAAGAACAAGAGAGATAACCAATTTAGGCCAACAAATCAAAAGCATGATCTATTTAGACCAAATTATACATCCTCATAGCACAAATCGATTACCTAGCTCATTATCAATCATGTTATTGTGACACAAACATTAAAACAATCAAACAAATTACAGATTTGATATTCTAATTAGCAGTATATCACCTTGTTAATAAAACAAATAGGCCCTCGTTTGCATCAATCAAACAAGATAACAATGACAAAACAAACATAAGATATATAAATATCCAAAATACAAAGAATAGAGCAAAAAAACTTAATTAGATCTCACAATCCTTATAGAACCGAACGTACGACAATCCTTTAGCCATAAATTAAGCCACTCATATGCATACAGTCCACTCTCTTTTCTAGGGTTTTTTCTAACGTCTATGGAGTCTAAATTACAAGATCTGGCCACAACATCTTATAGAACAAACTTTGGAATTTTGGTAGCCACAAAGTACACCAGCAATTACATGTTGTACGCCGCCTGTGTACATAGCTAGCGTACAATGTTAATTCAAAATTCAAGAAAAGAATGCTATCGACTTTCTTATTTAAACTGATAGTTGTGGGTCTATGTTGAAGTCTACGCTAGTGGTATTTAGTCGGTGCATGTTGTTTGTCAAACATTTATGAGAGCACTATACTGGCGGTGTATGTGGTGGTGTTAGAGATGGCTTTAAAGTTTTGGCTACTATACATGTTCAAAGCTGGCTATATGCCGATGGTGTAAATCCTCCATATGCTAGTGTAGGTTGTTGATCATTGAACGCTGGTTTTGGTTTGTAATGAAGGCTAATTGTGTTAAAGTTTTTGGTCCTGTTCAAGTTTTACGTCGGCCATACGCTGATGGCGTTGAGTTCTTAGGAGCTGGCGTACAGGTCTGTTTCAAGGATGATGTTTCTTATGATCTAGGTGGCTATGTATTGTTTATTATTGTTGGCCTTTGTTGTTCCATGCTTCCAAACTTACACAATTCTTATCCAAATTTGTTTTATTTGCAACTATAATTTCTTTAAGGCATCAAATATGACATTGAGCACACTTAAATACCGATTCATCATGATTTCTATAAAATCCATAACAAATTAATTATGGTTTGTTTAATGAAAGATGGGCATAATCCGTTTTTAGTAACATGTAACTTCATTACTATGCATCCACACTAAATTCAGGTCATTTAGTTGATTTGGAATATGTGATCATTATGGGTTTAGTTGAGAATTAGTTTTTGTGAAAACCCCTTTAATCTACATATTAAAGAAACTAATGGACATGATTGGTTAAGATAACAATTCTTGGCTAACTAGCTACTTAATGGGTTGTGTATTCATATAACATTAGGAGATGCACTTGAGCACATGAATATATAGTTCAAGTAGAGATTGATAGATTTTGGACTAATTCACATGCCCATGTGGGTTTGATGTGTATGGGCATGTGGACACATATGCAATTGCATAAAATGTTGCTCTATGCTTATCATAAATAAACTAAATTATATGACCCTTATATTAGCGATCAATCAATAACATTATAATAGGGCCTTATTATCTTATATTAGTGTGAGGTTATAATATTTATATATTTATTATATATTTTATATGTGTGGATAACTTGGGGCTACTATTGAAATAAATAAGCTCTTTCAGTGTCTTGACTCATAAGTTTCATTACTAAGGTTTTGGTTTTTGGCTACATATGCATCATCTAAACATATTATAAGAGTCTTTAGAGACACTTTACCATCCTCTCACATTCTCTCATTCTATAGAGTTCTCTTATTGCTCATGGAAAGGAGTCTCTTTTTTTTTTTTTGGCCACTTCATGGAAGGGATCTATGCACATAGTAATTAAAAGATCATTTACTCGCGTTTGGAATTATTGTAATTCTATGGAATAAGGTATGCTTCTATTTTGTTCAATGCTCTAATTTTTACATATGTTCATTACACTAATTTTAAAAATTAGAGATTTAGATTTAATTAAATCCCAAAAGTATAATATTAGGAAATGCTTGTACAGCTATTTATCAAACTTTTTTAATAAATTGTAATTATTGAAAATTAGTTCTAAAGAGATTTGATTTTTCATTAAATGTAAGCTGTAGTATTACATCAAAAGTTAGAAGACAAAAGGGTATAATATAAAAAGCTAACAATGAATAGGTATAAAAAAATGAAAGTTATCGATACGAAATCATAATCTTTTATGAATTGCAATTATATAATAAATAATATAAAAGGGTATAAGGTGAAGAGGTAATACTAAACAAGCATAAAATGCAAAAAAAAGCTTCGAAAATTATATATAATAAATAGATAGATACCAATAATTAAACACATATTATAAACATTTCACCGAAACAACACCTAAAGTCCAATTATAATTTTTGATAGTTTCTAGTTATCACATTCTCTAATTAGTATCTCTATTCATCTACTAGACATCATATGCTGTTAGAACCCATTTTTAGACACATAGAATCGGTTAATAGTTAATCGATTACACATTAAACTATAAAAATTCATATCAATCGAAGAAAAATAAATTATATTTATGCCTAAAACATGCAACACATTGCCCTCTATAAACCAACACCATTCAACTTCCAACTTCAATTCACTAAATAACACCAAATTTCATGAACCAAACAATAAATTAATGAATAAAATCAATTCTAAATGCCTCCTCAAACTCTAATCCATCCCTATACCTCCTAAATGAACAATTTATTTGGATTAGGCCTAGCACTATTAGCTAACCAACACATTACTAGTTAAATCTCCAAAATTAACAAGATAAGAAGCCTACTTGAGTTGTTGAACACCAAAACTTCACCCTTGTAAAGTTTACACCCCTTTATTTGACACTAGAGCTCACAATTTTAATAATTGAAGCTTAAAATATCTAGTTGTTCTTAAACTTGAATCCAAATTAAATATAAAGAATTTACCTTAAACTTGTCCATGGATGGGAGTTGCTTGGTTTTCTTCTCAAGGATGCCTATTTCCATCATTTCCTAAGATTAAATAAAGTAAAAGAAAAGGTGATTAGTAGCTTAAGATTATTTTTCATAATATTATAAGTATAGGGTCTAAGAAAGGCTTATTGTAAAATAGGTTTGCAAGATGGTTTGAGGAAAATGGTAACGATTTTAGGTGAATTATCTTATTTTCCTATATTGTGCCACTTGATTAAATATTGGGTGTCTTAATATAAGACATACTTAATTGCTTAGTGTACAGACTTTAAAATTAATTGAAACACTTAAATTTTTTTTAAAGTATTTAAAGTTTGGAAAATCTTACCCACACAATGTGAACAAAATTGAAATTTTGAAAAATTTGGCAATTTTAACATTATTGGATTTCCATTTTATATTTTGACGATTTGGAACATATGGGATGTTTTGGATCATTTCTCAAGCTGTATATAGTTGAATAAATATGGATTTTAAATGTAAAAAATTACTCTTCATTAAGATAAAAGTGGAAACATATTTATGGTACTAAATCACCTATAGTATTACTTGTATGATTTGTTATAGAATATTAACAGTTTATTAGTTTAATGTTCTCTAAAATTTTATTTTGCAATTTTAATATTGTGAATACAACATAAAAATATTACAAATCACACGTTTTAGAACAGTTCCAGAGTCAAAAGACAAGTTGCAATAGGAAAATTTAAAAATATGCATGTATTTGGCTAACGGACATGGATGGAACCTCGTACCTCTCTCAGTGCACTCTCTCATGCTATTAATGGGAGAAAAATACTTCAAAGCATTTTTTTAATAATTAATATAATTATTTGATATAGTTATATAAAAGTGTAAGTGACAATTCAATCTATCTAACATTAAATACTAGTTACCATTAAGTGGAATTAAATAATAAATAATTGCAATTAATTATTTAAATTGAAACAGAGCTAAAGTTTTATAAAAATAAATCTATTAATAGAAATAGAGATTGCCCCCCAAAAACACACTACTCAAAATAGTAGGAATTAGAAAAATAAAATGGAAAACATCAACTTATTACCATTATTATTTATTTTTTTCCCCAAATCATCGACTACGGATTCGAAATGCACGAGTCCGAACCCTTGCCTAAAACCCTAAGGTCTCTCTACAATTCGGCAAAACCCTAATTTCAGAATAAATTTCATTTCTTGATTCTCATTTCACTTGAGCTCCTACGCGAGTTGGAAGCTTTCTGGAACTACGTCATTTAGGTTCTTCAAATTTCCTTTAGAAACTCCAAGTTCGTTGCCCAAAGATGATCGATGAGACCAAGTTCGATGTTGAATTGAAACTCTGGGCTCTTCGCATTCCACGCGAGCTCTGCAAATCTGCCACTCGAATACTCAATGGGTAATATCTCATAAAAACCTCAATGCAACGTTGTTGTTTTCCACCATTCATTGTTTCTTTGTTGATAGTTGGCTTTTTTTTTTTTTTAATTAATACTAAACTAAATACTACGGTTATGAATCTTGTGTCGATGTCAATTTTGTGCCTTTAAGTGCTCCTGTTAAGTTTGTTTGGCGGAAATGGTTTTTTTTTGGACTGTTTTCAACATTTGTTGTAATGGGAGCTTTGTTGGTGTCAAATGTTGGCAAAGTAATTATTTAATGTCACAGAGATCAGTGGCTTTAAGTGGTAAATCGTGGTGGGAAACAATGATTAATAACAAGTGAATATACGAATGAAAAATGAGTGAAATGAATCCTCTTTAAAATGTTATATAGTTTGGATCGCTCCCATTTCATGAAAGGTATCTCTTTTTACTATATGATAAGGATTAACCAATTGAGCTGGAACAGGGGTTTCGTAGACTGGAAATGAATTACAAGGTTTAGATTGGTTATGAAAGATTGAAACTTTGAGCAGGGATGGCAGGGGTGTTTTGCGTGGTTGGGCTGTTGGTGGTGGTGGTGTTGATGATAGGGTTTGAGACAGAGAGAGAGAGAGAATAGTTATCTAATTACCCTATGTAAACTTGAGTAATGCTAGGCGAGAAGTGTTATTGAAATGTTATAGAAGTCACTGGATGTTTATGAACGTTTTGTTAGGAGCTTTTCAAATTTGTGAGTGTTCTATGTGTGTCATCTTCGTTGGTTATGGTTTTATGCTTATATATTTTGTTGCTTTATATTTGCAGGTGCCTGCTTAACAGACCTCGTGTTAAGCCAATAACAGAGGATCCCCAGTGTGAAAAGAATCGTCTAATGTTATTATCTGAAAGAGTTAAAAGTTCTGGTAGGAAACAAAAAGGGAAAGTTTGTGGTTTTTTTTTTTATTGATTATGAATTATATAAAAAGAAGAGTAATCTAAGATTCGCAATGAAGAGGCCTCTGCAAAGTTTTTCTTTCTTGCCTCAATCTAAAAGATTTCTCTATGGACTATAGGAATTTTGGGGTTTTGTCAAGTCTGCTGATTGTTACAGTTCTTTGCAGTTGGCATCTGGGTTACTATATTTTGGCTTCTTCCGTTTATATATGCTTCCAATGCATGTCTAATTCCTCCTTTTCACAAGTAGCATTGTATCTGGGGATGATCTTGGCTCTTTCTCTAATCTATCATTGGCTTCCTTAGTTAGAGTATCTTGCCATAACATCCTGATGTAGAAATGTCATATCATAGCATTTCACATTCTTCTTTCTTGTCACAGAATTCAAATAGTTTGGGGAGTGTAAATGCATTTCCTTTTTTGTCTGGAACAGATCTAACAGATATTCCAAGGGAGGCACTTGATGAATTGAAGAAACTATGTGAGATTGAAGTTATTCCACACTCCCTGACACTTGGTTATTCCTACTGGGGGGCAGGTCTGACAACTCATCCTAATTTGTGGTCTGTGTTGCTCATACCATCCGTGGCACATTTGATTGCTGCCTGCTGGCCATATTAATTTAGAGCTTTAATATAAGTTTTGATACATATATGAACTATTCTTTCGGGTCACTAGAAAAAAACATGTTAGTGAATGCTAAAGAGGACACAAACATGTGTTGTCCTAGAATTTTAAAATACTGGTATTATTTTTTCTGTTGATACCGAGTTGATGTTTTCTTTATGGCTGAAATAAAATATCTTGTATTTAAATTTGTTGCTAATCTTTTATAGATAATTGCACACTCATTTTTTAATTATTTCAAATGCAGATCATGTCTTAAAGCAGATCCTTCCTCCTGGGGTTGAGGTGCCCACATCTTTTGAAACAATAGTTAAGTACATGGCCTGCTTAATAGAACCTTTGAACGATTATTTAGCATTGTTATTTGCTTTAAAAATTTGTGGAAGGGGGAGCCTTTACAAGGTGTAAATTGTAAATGGATTTCAAAGTAAATGCAAGATTACTTTTCAGGATGCTTTACAAGATGTATATACCTCCTTAGTATGGGGCAACTGTAGCTCTCTCTCTCTCTCTTTTAATACATATTCAGCAACTTCAACTTTTAGGTTATTGTCTCTGGGTCCTGGGATAGTTGGACATTTTGATTATACATGATTGTCTTGGATATTGTAATTGGATTGTCCCTTAACTTAAAATTTGTGGGTGATCTAACACTTTTCTATTTCTGCAGGGCACATTGCACACCTAAATATTCATGATGAACTCCTCCCATTCAAGGATGACATTGCAAAGGTCATTTTTGATGTAAGTTCTTGTCTACCAAAACCTTTATGATTACAGCTTCACTCTCATCATTTGCTTTCGCTCATGAATGTGTCCATTTCCTTTCTGGGTGTATATCCCCTTCTCACTTTCAGCCTCTTCTATGCCTGGAAGATATTCCTCTCTCTTTCTTACCATGTAGTAAATCAATTGGTTAGAGATTTTATCATGGTTGTGAGTACTTTGCATTGTAAACATTGTTTTTTGTTTCAATAGGGTAGTTAATTTATGTACTTTTCTTAGTTCTTCAATGAATTTGTGGTGTCATATGCATATTTTGCTACTACATTCTCCTAGGTCTTTGCATTGCGAACTGTCCAAGAAAAAACACAGAAAGCATCTTGCTATTAGGTCTAGTGAAACCTTGTACAGTGGTCATTCGTGCCTGCTTTGGCTTGTCATAAAATACCCTGTATAGTTTCTCATGCTTTCTGGGTTTGGTAAGTACTGGGACTTTGGGTAGTAGACCCATGATTTAGATACTTGAGGTGTGCTCCTTTTCTCTTTCTGATTTGACTTCCCATGGATTTTCCAATGGCAGAAAAATTGTCCACGCATCCAGACAGTTGTGAATAAAGTTGGAAATATCACAAATGAATTTCGTGTGCCAAAGTTTGAAATATTGGCTGGAAAAAGTGATATGGTTACTGAAGTGAAGCAGTATGGAGCGACATTCAAGCTTGACTATGGCTTGGTATATTGGAATTCAAGATTGGAACATGAACACTTAAGACTGGTTTCTCAGTTTCAGCCAGGGCAAACCATTTGTGACATGTTTGCTGGTATTGGTCCTTTTGCTATTCCAGCGGCACAGAAAGGTTGCATAGTGTATGCAAATGACCTGAATCCAGATAGTACTAAATACTTAAAGATTAATGCACAAATCAACAAGGTTGATGAACGGGTGCATGTATATAATTTAGATGCAAGGAAATTTATCTCCAAACTGATGGCAGTGAAAGATATTGACCACGATATTCAATGTGATATTTCTATGGTTAAAGACAGTCAAAACCATGGAGTTCCAGTTAATGGAGGTGATAGTTTGGATGATAGTAGGGTGTCAAGTAAGATGTTTGTGTCCTTTCTTGATCTTGAAATTGCTTGCTATTTATTTTGCTTATAGATCCCATTTCCTTCATAGCTAATCTGCAACAGCAAGTACAAGATGGCTGTCAAAGTAATGGGACTGGTGAAGATAGTTTTGGTGCAAGTATAGGGGAATGTCCACTGGCAACCAAAAGACTGTCTGAAACTCCTCCTGAAGGTAATCTAGTTTAAATCTTGGGCTTGAGTTCTTGTTCATTGGATATGATGACTCTATTAAGACCCAAAAAAAAAAAAAAAAAAAAATTCATGTCCTATTGTGAAGTAATGCATTTTATTGCAGCATCTAGTACTGCATTAGTACCTGTCACTCTAATATTTTTTTGACAATTTCTTCCAGGAGATATGACTGCTCAATTGCCTGGGAATTCTATATCTGGTAAACGGAAAGTAAGTAACAATAAGAGGATTAAGTGTTCGGAACCATGCCACTCTAAGACCCGGGAACATGTTGATCACATAGTAATGAATCTTCCAGCATCTGCCTTGCAATTCTTAGGTACCTTTCTTGTGTACTTTGTTCTATTGGCTGTGGTCTGACATATTTAATGTACATGCAAATATATTATCACGTCTTCAAACCTGTTAAGGTCCAGAAGTTTCCTGTTGAAATGAAAGACTGCTGCTTTACTAGAATCGGTGTCTTTTATTAGTTGCTTACTCACAATTGATTGTCATACATCTTTCCAGAAAATTTGTTGGTCCAACAATTATTAAAAAGGGACAAAATTTCTTTGATAAAATTCAACACTATATGCTGTTACCCTGTAAAGCAGGTGTTTATTTATCACTCTGGACCCACATCAATTTTTTTTTTTTTTGGTGCAAAAAAAATTTTGTGCTTTGCTAATCACAAAATGAAACATGCTTTCCTAACTCAAATCTTCTCAGATGTGTTTAACAGACTTATATCAAAGAAACACTGGAGGGGTTCCCTTCCCTGGATACATTGCTACTGTTTTATGCGAGCCACTGAAACTGAAGAGACTTTAGTTGCTGTATGTCATCTACTCCAAACAGAGATATTTTGTTTTTCAGCTCATGTCTTTAGCCTAATGTCAACTATTAGCTTATGTCATGTTGAAGACGTGGTAGAATAGTTCATTTCAATTAACATCCATGATATTTGCAGGTGGCAGAATCCGCCCTTTGTGCCAAAATTCATAAATCAAAATTTCATAGGGTAGAGATGTAGCTCCAAACAAGGTATAGGGCATAACATTGTTAAATTGTTCATGTATCTGCATGTACACAATTCCCTTTGAACTATTCCTGTTTTAACCCCCCTTCTTTTTTCCTTTTTATCATGCAGGCAATGTATTGCTTAAGTTTCAGGCTGCCAGAAGCATGCTATGCAGAAGATGTTCCTAAGAGTACACATTCTAGTGATGGGGAGTTGCAAGAAATCGAAGTACCTTAGGTGTGATGTTAAAACTTAGAAGCATAATCACGTAATGTTGGAGGGTTCCTTCCACTAATTTGACAAATCATGGTGGAATTTTGGCCTATGTTTGAAGGATCATGGAGAAGCGGAAGGGATCCATTTAATTTTGTGGAATTTCTTTCTCAAATGGCAATTTTGCAGGGAAGTTGCTGCTTGCAATTTGCATGTTTATGGAACATGCGTTCCACCTTGTAATTCGTGGCCAGGAGCTGTTTAATTGCATTTCATAGCCAGTTAAAATGAATTTTGTTGCTAATGATCGTCCTAGAAAGGCAGCTTATCATTTTTTTCCCCTTGGATGATAAGTGGCGTCAGCTTGGTTTTGAGGAACCTCAGAGGAAATCTGCTGCACCAAGAGGAGAAGTATTGTTGAATGAGCTGATGAAACCTGAAGTTCTTGTAACATTTATCTTTGATGATCGGTTGGACTTACAGAACCCCTCTTTGTCTAAAAATTTTCCATGGATAATAAGTTGTTGCATATGGTATTCATGCTTGTGATATAGTATGCGGTTAGTTCAAAACCAGTAGGGCTTCTAGGCAATCTAAGCAACTGGACTTGATAATGGGTATGTAGAAAAGAACCTGTAACATAAGACACACGGTCAGGGGAAACTAGGGTCGTGTGATGTGGGTGTGATCATTTCTCTCGTTTCCTAAGTAATAAGTAAATCAACTTGTAGATGCTGGTGGGGTTTATGAAAATTGCACTCGGAACCCTTTTTTTTTTTTTTCCCTTTTTGAATATATGTATATATTTGTAAAATGGTCTATATAAAGCTTTTCATAGGAATCATTCGTATCCCATGTCTTTGGTGCGACCTAAGCTATGAACCTCTTAAGTCGTTTTTATCTAAGGTCCTTGGCGTAATGGTACAGTTCGAAGACCTTTGCATGAAGGTTTTAAGCGGATAAAATGCGGTGTTCGATTAACTCAAAATCGAAGCTTAACCTTTTCTCTCTGTTTTTTTTTTTGGGCTCTCAAGTTATATTCTCTCTTTCTTCTTGAACCTGACAACCTTGGTTGCAATTTATGTCAAGCAATTTTATTGATTCTATTATTTATGGTTTATGATATGGGCCCTATAATATTATTAAAAAAATGATGAGATTCTTTTAAGGATCCAACAAAGATTATTAGGGATGAAGACTATATTGAAATGATTGTGTGGCTATGTGGTCGCTTACAATCCATGTCACACGTGGTCTCAAACTAATGATAAGAAGGTGACACTTGATGGGATGATTTTTTAGAGAAAAATAAAGAGAATAAGCGTACAATCTTATTGTTTTGAATACATAAATGACACAAAGGGATTGAGGGAATTTTGGATGTCGACCTATACTTCTCAAGTGATGGAGTTGATATTTGTCTACATGGTGAAACTTTGTTTCTTCTTTAAATTGTTTTGAATGATTAAGAATGATGAAGTATTTATAAATTCTTAAATCTAAAGTCATCCATTTAGATGTAGACTAGATAGAATATGCTCATTTAAGAATTATGTGGAAGAGTTTGCTATGGGCTTAATGATGGTAGCCTTCTTTATGAATACATGAATTACTTGAAAAAGGTTAAAGGTGGATGAACTAGGTTAATCATCCCTAATTTAAGTTCATTAAACCAATTTTCCCAAGTTCATCTCAAGATATAAACAAAATTCTTTAGATCGGATCTATCAAGCCTAGACAAACATTGTGATAAATCCAATATAGGTAAATTGCACTAACACCCCTAAAATATTTTAAAATTGCATGGATCACCATATTTTCAAAATGTCAGCACCTATGCCCCTTGAAATATATACATTCGCTGATGTGGAAAAAAAATAAACAAAGTAAATGCCACATCAAATTATGTGTTGATGTGGCAAATATGACCAAACTTTCTTTTATTAGCCTAGATGGAACAAATCAATCTGAACCAACCATCTAATTACTAAAATCAATCTAGACTGATCCAATATTCACCATAACCATAGTTCACTATAATCAAGAGCTTGGAAATTTGACTGGCTAGTAGGAATTACTTTTAGACTATTGAAGACTTTCTTCTATGCTATAAGGGTAGATTTTCTCACCTAAGTTCCAATGTGACCGCAATAGTCTTGTTTGTATACATTAGAAATCGACATGTATACATCAGAAGAATTCATTAAATTGTTCAAGTAATGGATGTATAAACACAACAGCTTCATCAATATCATTGCAAAGATTTACTAATAACAAAGGTAAAGAAACATTTCATTTTGATATTCATGTGGCTTTTTGCATTTTTGATTTTATGTATGGATTAGATTTTTTTTTTTTTTTTGTTTCAAATGATTTTGCTTCAAGACTCCATTGCATGTGGGTTTAAGAGCCGGAAAGGGGGGGGGGGGGGGGGTGGGGAGTGGCGTGTGGGGTTGGTGTGGTTAGGTAGGGGTGGTGGTGTGGTGGTGTTGAGATTGGAGAATATATCATTGTTTCATCAACGTTATAGTGTAAGATTTTAGGAAAGGTTACATCTTTGGTCCTATTGATTTATGAATATTGGATTGGGTTATAGTATTGCATCCATTTAATAAAAGAAAAATTGATTATATTTGCCATGTCAACACATAATTTGATGTGGCATTTAATTTCTAATGGCCTCGCCCTGAGCGCGTAGGGCTTGATAATTACGTCGCACATATCGCTTCCAAGCGATATGTATAATGTATTCAGTTATCGAATGGGCTTCTAATTACATTTTAATTTGAGGAATCATTATTCATTTTTATAAAAATTATGGCAAAGTATTGTCTATTTGTCTATGATTTAGGTTTGTCAAAACATATAAAAGACATGTTTGGAAAAAATAAATTTCTCTAAATGCATATTTAACAACATTGCCCACAAGGCCCATCAAGTGAATACAAATTGATTAGAAAACTTTTGGACTTGAAGGTCTATAAGAAAATTGAAACAAAAGTATTTATTAAATGATTAGTCACAGTCATCTAAGTTCATAAAAAAATAAAATAAGATTATAACGAAATTCTTTCATGAAAAACTTGTAATGTCCATATTTCACATAATGCGACCCAATCAAGTCATCCTGCATAACACTCATCCCCATTGTACTACCAATGGAACCTGAAATGTTAAAGAATAAGCTATAAAGCCTAATGCATGGTAAGAAAGGCATACGCACGCATGTCACACGCTCTTAATATAATGTAGTAGCCACAGTTTACAATATTTAACTTAAAGTTTGCGAACAAGGTATCCTAGCATCCTAGAAATACCAACACGCATAAGGATTACTCATGATCATCGCCAAACAAAAGGGGTAGGGTTTTCTCTCAACGAGTCATGCACCGAAGTGGAGGGTTTGATAAGTCCCCATAACTTAACAGAAAATAAAAGAAAGAAGTAGTCTCATACGAATCAATTCTACACAAAACAACCATCAATCAGCATGGTCCATTGTAACATTTTATGCAAGGGCTCATATCCCCATATAACTCCGTTATAACTTTGCACTAGCTCTTAATTGATTGTTTAGGTTCGGAATATCCCCTATTGACTACCCACTTGTCCTTACCACGCACTCCATGGGGGTTTAGGCACCTACAACTACCGCATCATCCCGAAGCTTTGATCAGGCTCGCAAACCAATCAAGGGGTGCCACTGCTGGAGTAAGCGGCCAAGTAACAACCAACACTCTATTAATCCAAGTTTAAATTCTTAGTTTAACCATTAATATTATCTTAGCAAGCAACACGCAGTTATTGTATACCTTTCGGTCATTTTAAGTTTACTACACTTTCTAAGCTTAATATCCAATAATTGTTCATAGTTAAAGTCGGGAATTAGTTTAAGATTTACTGTCTTTTATTTCATTTGTATTGTTTATTACATCCAGGTCACTTTATTTTAACCATATATACTCAAAGATAATGTTTAAAGAGTTACTTCATTCAGTTAGGTTATCTAGTTAATTATGTAGGTTAGGGTCGGTTTTAGGGCTTAGGTTAACCAACCTTCAGTGGATTATACTTTGTGGGTCTTGATTATTGACCTTTCAAGAATAGTTTCCTATAGTCCACTAATCCTATTTAATTCTTAGTGTCCTATTTCAATTGTTAAGTATGAATTTCATTTATGTGAGGCATTTTTGGACTTAATGTGTTTAGATGATCTACATCGTGAATGAGGTATTAGTCCTTGCTAAATTAGTGTTTTGAAGGTTTTGAAAGCTTACTTAAGGTTAAAGGAAGAACTGGGTCAAGTTTCGTAAGATTTAAGTGAGAATTAGCAAAGTTATTTAGGGGGGGGGGGGGGGGGGGGGGGGGATACACGGGCACATGTATTCACCCATCTTCTTTTAGGGTTGATTGAGTTTTGAGACTAAAGAAGAAAATGGGCAAATATAAGATCTCGTGTTCTAGTCGTATTTTTCTGGAAAACTTGATTTCCTTCGAGTTCTAAGGTCAGAGAGGAGCACGGATATGTACATAACCTCATATACTTGTCGTACTTTTTTCTAGAAAACATATCTCCTTCCAGCCAGGCACACGATCCCATGTATTGGCTATGGTTTTCTAAAAAACTAAGTCTTTCATGTTTTGGGATCAATGGGGAACACAGGAAGGTACATGACCTCATGTACTTGTCATGTTCTTCTATGTTTTAATTGTTTCAAGCTCATACTTGATGTTTTCGATGAAAAGGGGTTTTAAAGCAACTTCTGGGGATCGTAAAGGTGTGAAATGGTTGTATCCATGCCTAAACTTGTCTATTTTCATCACATGTCTTGATAAAACATGATTAACGAAAGTTGGAAGCCTATAGCATCTAGTTTTGACAGCAACTATCAACTTGATCATGGTTTCTTTGAAATTTCCAAAACTTCTATATACAAACTCTTCATTTAACAACTCTAACATCATCTACAATAAAATCTAAGCCCTAAAACATGCTCAATCCTCAATATAAGGAGTTAATGTCAAAGTCTTACCTTGCTCAATAATCATCTTTGTTTGTAACAATTGTAAGAAGGGTTTCCAAGCTCTAAAATCCCTTCAAAACTTGATTTCTTGACACCCCAAACATGTATTAACTTATTCAAGTCAGTTGTTCATACTTAAAATGCTAAAATACTCATATTACAATATCTTAAAATCTCAGGCTTATCTTAACATGAATTTTGTTGTGGGGGTGGATCTCCTTCCTCCTCTAACACTACTTCATTCTCTTCATTTCTCTCGAGTAAAAGACATCATGTAAGCTAATTGGTGCTACACTTTTATTAATTTTACTTATTTAGCATTAAGAAAGGTATAGGATTTTAGAGAACCTCATCTTAGAGTTTTGGGAGGGTCTCCTAAAAGAGAAGGAGACGGATAAGAAAAGAAATGTTTATATGGGAAACGAAAAATGGTAGAATTAGGGTTATAAACAAAGGGGGAAAAGATCTTCTTTTAGGGTTTTGCTTCGTAGCACAATCTCGTGCATCTATATCTTATGTATGTAAGAACTTTAGCAAGTTTTTAACAGTTTAAGGTTTTTAATTAATCTTTTTGTGCTAATAAATGTCTGAAAGTCTAATTTATTTATGATAACTAAATTTTTTAATTTTTAATTCACATAAGTTCCTGGTTTGGGGTAAAATCAAAATCTTGCAAAAACCAAAGCTCTTGATTGCATTGCTTTGATTTTTCTGGTAAAACTTTTCATTTAATGAACTATTATTAAATTCTAATTTACTTTACTTCAATTTTTTTTATTTTCTAAAAATTTCGGTTTTTCAGTTTGAGGCTAATTTGGGAACTTTGAAAAATTTAGCCGTTTAAATTCGCACATGACTCCAATTAGATTCTATTGATTTCATTTGACTTTGGTCTCGTATGATTGGTGTTTAATCATTTCATGATTTGTTTATTTTTTTCCATGTTAACAAATGAATACAATTTCAAGGGATATAAGTGCTGATTTTTTGAAAACAAGGAGGTCCATGCAATTTTGAAACATTTAAGGGTTTTCCATGCAATTTACCCATCTAATATTATAATGTAACAATTTTAACTCATAGAAAAAACCTAATAACAATTTACTAAAGTGGACATTATGGGACATGCACTAGTTTTGATGAAAATTATAACTTCCTTAATCTTGATATATATTCATTTTAAGCCCTCCACTTTTTAAATGAATTAAGTTGGTTAAATTGTGATTGGTTTTACATTTTCACTAACCATCTTTACATGTAAGTTTTTAGAGTGTTTTTTAAGGTAGCATATGCATATTTGAAAGAGCTCTCCCTTAAGCAATTTTGTGCTTTATCTTTAAAGATCTTTGATAGGGCTCTTTAGAAATTCTTTAATACTTTTATATTAAGCTCTTACAAATGACATAAAACAAAGAATCTTTATGAAATCACATCTTAAGTATCTTTTAATAGATGAACTTTATAAAGTTAAGAATCCTAGTTTATTGGTTGAAATTCCTTCACTTTTGTTCCTTAACCTAAGATGTTGTGTTAAGTAATTTCAATAAAAATAGTCCTAGAAAGTGTCATATGGCAAGTTATGATTGTTTCATAATTCTACTTCAAAAACCTTTTAGTTATTTGCGGTTGCATATTATTCAATAGGATTAATGTCGCGAATGATAAATCAATTTTGACAAAATATGCAATTAGATATTTGAACTTTGAAATTGATCAATTTAGAAACTAAAACAATTTTTTGTGCATGGTTAATAGTACCTTAGTGATATTGGTTAGTGTAAATAAAAAGTTATTTCAAATACTAAATTAATCAATTTCAAAGTTTAGTACTAAATTGATTAATTTCAAAATTTAGGTACCTAATAGCATGTCTTATCAAAGTTTAGATACTAGTCGGGACATTTATTCTTATTCAATATTTTTATCTAATGCTTTTATAAATCTTGGGTAAGTTTCATTCACGGTACTTGAATTTTTTTTAATCGTAATAAAATTTCACCTAAATAAATTTTCTTATAGAGAAAGTACCTGAACTTTTTTAAAATTTTAGTAAAAATACCTATGGACGAAATCGTCCATTTGCCAACATGGAAAAAAATATTAAAAAAATAATTTTTCTGTCCATGTTGGCATTTTTAATTTTTTTAATATCTTTCTTACTTTCCTTTCTCTCTCTCCCCTCTTATGCTACTGCGTTTATTCTTCTTCTTACTACTACAATCTTCTCACACATATGCCTAGCACGTTATAGAGAGAGAGAGAGAGAGAGAGAGGAGAGAGAGCCATGCCTAGAAAGGAAACAAAAGATTGAAAGTAAAAAGTAAAGGAGGGAGAAAAAGAGCGATAGGAAATAAAACCCATACCTAAAGAGAAAAAACTTCCATGAACGACCTCTTTCTCTCTCTCTCTCTCTTACATATGTGGGTCTGCTGTTGAATGTGGTGGCCATAGTGTGGTGTGTTCATGTGGTGGGGTTACTAGAATGTTTAGAGAGAGAGAAGAGAGAGAGAGAGAGAGAGAGAGAGAGAAGGGGGAGGGAAAGAGAGGAGTTAGAGTGTGAGTTTGAGGAGAAAGAAGTTGAGAGTTCTGTAAAGAAGAAGATGTGTTTGGGTATTGTTCATAGTGTTCGTGTATTGATTTTTGAGAAAGAGTAGGAGGTGCAACAAGGTGGTTATTTGAGTTTAAGTTGCAGATGAGTCTAGTGAAGGGATTGAGAAAGAAAGTTTAGAGAGAAAAGAGATTGAGATTGAAGATGGGTTTTGGGAAAGGAGGGAGAGAGAGAGAGAGAGAGAGAGAGAGAGAGAAGAGAGAGAATGGAAAGATTTAATATTTTTTTTTAGAATGAGTTTTGGTTTCTGTGATTCATTTTTTTTTTTTTTTTTTAATTTGGATAAGAAGAAGTGAAAAAGAAAAGGAGGAAGAAGAAGAAGAAGAAGAAGAAGAAAAGAGAGTTAAAAAAAAAATACTTTTTTTAATGGTTTATGGATTCTGCAATTTTTTTGATGTGTTAACTGAATGTTCAGGTATTTTCTCCTCAAGAAAATCTTTTGGGTATAATTATGTTAGAATTGAAGAATTTCAAGTCAAGAAATTCAAATAAATGTACCGAACCCTAATCATAACCGTAATGTTCAATCATTATGTTATACGTAATGTATTCAAATAATCAAAATCAAGATTAACTAAAAAAGGAATAAATATCTCATTAAAAATGAAGTGGATGAAGGTGTCCATATTAGAAAAATATTCGATAGGTTATACATATAATATGTATGTATCCGTAGTGGGTAATCATATTTTGATAAGCGGAATATATAATGATAGTTTTTAAAATAACTATTATCCATGATTTATAAATATAGCTATATGTAAAAAAAAAAAAATGATTGATATTTACTTACTAAGTGTATATTACACATGGTGGGTATTAACCATTGAAGCTTTTCTCTCGTTGATATCATGCTAAGTTTTATTATGACTTTTTTACCTATTAATTTTTGGAACATTTTTGCATTTATTTTCAGACTTGAAATTTTAGATCTTTTTGAACATTCAGCAAATGTTAGCTCCCTTTTATTGTTTTACCCTTGAATATGTAAAATAATATAATATAAAATAATAAAGACTATATAAAAATAAATTATCCAAAAAATTAAATAGAGATACCATTTTTTTTCCTACTTTGGCCAATTAGTCGCTAGTTACTACTAGCAAATAATCTACCCATTATATGGGTGCTTAAAAAGATAAGTTATTATATAAATCAAATTATTTAATATATTATTTATAAACATACATATTTAATAAATATTTTTTTATATACCCGTAGCTCCAATGGTGGAATTTTATTTTTTTCCTACTTACATGTATCTTGATATGTGGCTTCTATATCCCCACACCTTAATCCCACTTTGCTATCTCTTATGTCAAAAAAGAATTTTATTGTCTTATTTAGGGTAACTTCTTAGTATAGGGTCTGTTTGGATTGTCTGTTTTTCATCTGTATCTGTATCTTTTTTAAAATGATATGTGTAATATATATCCGATTTGCATCTAAATTTTATCTATATTTGTTCTATTTGTTCTTTTGATGAGAACTGTCAACTTTTTTTTATCTATATCTATTTCTTGATAAATAATTTGTTAGAAAAAAATTTGAAAAAGTGTCTGTATCTGCCAGAAAAAAGCTAAAACAAACAGACTCATAACTATCTCATATAACTCATTTTTAAATATTTTATATTTTATCAACAACAAAAGCATCAAAGTGGTTTCACTTTCTGCCAGTTTACTTTGGTAGATGATTGAATAACGACAAAAGAAGGGCGACTCATTTTTGAATGATTCTTCTGTTCATTTTCTAATGGATAGGATAATAGATTTTACATAAGCCTCACGATCTTTGTTTTCAACTTTTGAAAAAATCAATAGAAGGTGGATTGATGAACTTTGTCTAGCTTGGGGTCACATTCTAGTCTATCGCTCTTGAGAAATTTTTTATTTTTTTAATATTTCTCTTTATATTTTATTCTTTCAAAATGTTAATCTTTATTTTGTTCATTGATTATTTAAATATTTAAATTAAAAATTGTAAATGAAGCTTTATAAGCAGAACTTTTTTATCGTTTAGATTTTTATTTTCAAATTTCATTACTAAAATAGGTCGTTATTAAACTTGATTATCAAAATAACTATCAAAATCACATGTCTAACATGTAATACATATTGTTATAATTTAAAATATATTTTAATGGATTGAAATTTGATTCAATTTAGTTGATTAAGACCCAGCATTTTTTCTAAAAATTGATGGTTTGAGACGTCAGTCTAATTTTTCCATATATACGAATGGCAATTTAGAGTGCCAGTCTATTTAATAATAAATTTGTTATAAATTCTATTGACTTTTGACTCTTTAAAGTTACATTTACAAAATTTTATTGGTCTTACTCCATTTGCAAGTTAAGTTGACAAAGTCCATAAATAAGAAAAATTAAAATCTAATACAATTTACCCCTTAATCCAAGGACACTCCTAAAATGATTATGCCTAGCTCCCCTCATCTCAATTTTCTAGCACTAAAAAAGAAAAAAAGGTACAGAATATCCCCACCCCACACATCATGTGACGACACTTTATCCCACCACCAGCGGGATTTTGAATTTGAATCTTAATAACGGTCATTCCCTCTCTCTCTCTCTTTCTCTTCAAACATTCAAAAACCCCAAACACAAAACGCAATAATCCAACCCTAACACAATCCACTCTCTCTCTCTCTCTCACTCATCTCATCGCTCATCATCATTCACCACCATGGCATCTCTAACCCAAGGGATCCTCCTCAAACTCCTCCAATCCATGAACACCACAACCCGCGTAACCGGCGACCACCGCTCCCCTCTCCTCCAGTCATCGGCATCGTCCCTGCTCTCGCCACCCCTAACGACCTCTGGCCTAACCACGGCTTCTATATCCAGCTCTCTGACTCCCTCAACTCCACCTACGTCTCCCTCTCCGACCGCGACACTGATCTCATATTAACCAATCGCCTCCAATTAGGCCAGTTCGTGTACATAGATCGCTTCGTTTTTGATTCCCCCGTTCCGAGGGTATCCGGTATCCGTCCCATTGCGGGACGCCACCCTTTATTCGGCTCCCCCGAGCCGCTTATTGCACGGATTTCCGCTTCCAAGCGAGATTTTGTTATACAGCCCGTTTCGGATTCAGATAATTTGATGGACCCCATTGCGGTTTACTTGTCTAATAGTAAATCAGATCTTGGTAAAACCGAAGACGAGGTCGAACCGAAGGGTAAAACTGGGTATTCATCCACTAGGCAGCCTTTAGCTCCAAAGGATAATAACAGCATTTGTTCAGGAAGTGGGAATTTTGAGGAAGTTAAGGATCATAAGGTAGTTCAAGGTTTTCGTCTCCAGCCACCGCGAAGCGGTCGGCTTCTATTGGGAGAAAGACGGCTGTTTCCGCTACAGCAGAACGAGATCCTTCACCCGCAGGGAAAGGGAAGAGATCGGCCTCACCAACGCCGTCGAAATGTGTGGTGCCGAGCCTCGTTGCGGCAAAGGAGGAGAACCGGAAGGTGGCCAGGGAAGCAGCCATTATAGTGCCATCTAGGTACAGGCAGCCGTCACCGAATGCACGGAAGCAGGGGTCTCCGAATGCGCGGAGAGCTTCGGTTTCACCAGGGAGGAGATTGTCCGGGGGTATTAAGGTTTCATCGGCTGTGGTGGATTCGGCAAGTAAGAAGAAGATGGCGAGCATTGCGGCTGGGATTTCGAAGGTGTCGGAGGCATTGGTGGGGTCGGCGAAGGCTGGGAGGAAGGGCTGGGATGAACAGCAACCGGCAACTGGGGTTGCATCGGTGGAGACGAAAGAGAAAGCCGCTGGAAAAAACAGGCCGGATCTTCAAGCTATTTTGCGGACTCAGGTATGAATAATTTGTTGGATTTGATTTTCAATTTGGTGTTTATAGCGTTATAATAATTTGAAATTAAGCAAAAGCTGATTTCTTTTTGGTTTGCTCTGGTGTATTGCACTTAAAGCTTGGTGATTTCGTTATAACTTTCATCATTTGAGTCATAGCAAAATCTTTCTAATTCCTTGAAGCAATGGAAAAACCTACCTGAGACAGACCTAACAGTTGCCTTTAGAGCTTCAGAATTCCCTAAAGCCAGCAGTTGGGTTGCATCACTTGTAACTTAGTATAATGAATACTAGTCTCTCAATATGAATTGGGAAAAAAAAAGGAGGAAAGAATATCTATGTATATAAGTGTTCCTTTTTATCAATGGCTTTGGACCCTGGTATAACTCCTAGGTGCGGTTCTGCTGAATTAGGATTTGTGCTTATGTTGTATAATGGTTATAGACACTAGAGGGACAACGCTAAACTGATTTCTAGTAGAATTACAGGATGGAGACAGAAAAGAAGGTAAGTTCCTATTCTTTTGCTTCCCCTTGTAAATGGTTTCATGGACCTGAATTGATGTGATGATCTTTTTGCAATGCCAATTTGAGATGATAGCTAAGCAAAATAAATAGTATGTTAGTATGAAATGCGGGAACAGAACCAGCCAATTCTTGACATTCACTTGTTTGATAATGGGGTTAATTGATGAAAAGAGAAAGCACGAGGCTTAAAAGGAATGAGCTAAATTGACAATTACTATGATTGTAGCATGTGATTTTGCATCTGTTGTGAGGCTTCAAAGGTCAGTTTGCCAACAGACTTAGTGATTGTAGTTAGAAAAATTTCCAGTAAAATAGTTATTACAAATTCAATGCAGGGAATAATTTCATGAATAATTTCTGTGGATTGAGGATTGTCTTGAAAGTAAAACTGATGATCATTAGGGTCAGGTGAAGCTTTATCTTGAAATTTATTGATCCAACAATGGCAGCAAAGATTGTTTATAAATCTGTGATCCTTGTATGATCATCTAGTTAGTTGCATATTATCTAGCTTTTCCTTGTATGATTTTCCAGTTGTTACATAAAATTGTAGTGACCTAGCATGATTTTACTTAAATGGTGTCAAGTTACTTTCTATACTGATATTTTCAGAGATACATGTATCAGGCTGCAATTTCAAGACGTCTTAGTGATGTGGATAGCCGTAAACCTAATAATGAAGAGCTATCAAGCAATGAGAAGACAAAACCTGGTACTCTGGAAGCTTCTGTCTTTCCTGAGAAGCCGGTTGAAGAAGCTGTTGGAATTACTATCCATGACAAGAAATGGACTGATGGAAGTGTTTCTCTGGATTCTGTCTCCAAAGACCTTGAGAAGCTTGGAAAGGTAGATAAATTGTCTTATCATCTAGAAGATTTTGAGTGTACATTCATATTCCGAAGTCATAGGGACAGGGACAGAATAACTTTAGAAATGTAATTTATTATTGTGTGAAAATACTGGATATGTAAGTTTATAGCTGAACTAGGATGTTCCACTTGTTATGCAGGAAGCTATGCAGAGGAAGGTCATTGCATCTATTGCGGCTGTTGAAGCATTAGAGGAGGCCACGCAACTGAATCCATCATTAGATGTTTGAGGTAAATAGGCTTATTCATTGGGGTGGTCATATTGTAAAGCTGATGATTATAAAAATGAGCTCGTAGCTTCTAATTTTTTAGCATCCTAACTTTTAGTTGGAGAGAGGAATCAAATCCAAAGGAATTAGATTCTCATATTTTCTTGTAATCATAGATACAGCATGGTAACTCTTACTAAATCCGATAGTAACTTAGGCCCATTTGTTTTGAGAAAAAGTATTTGTTAATGAAAATAGTTTTTCCTAGAAAAAGTTTTCCGGAAAAGTAACATAGTTTCACATATTTGGCTAATTTTATGAAAATACTTTTCCTTTGTTTATAGTTTCAAGGTAACTCATATATTTTAAGTATAAAAAATAAAAAAATTACATATACTATGATAGGAAATAAATCTACTTAAAAGAAAAATATTTAAAAAATTAATAATAAGTGTTTTTGGATAGTAATGGTTGGTAGAAGGCTTGTAAATTGATGGAAAAATGACTTGCATATTTGTATCCCGTAAGTCGTTTTCCAAAAGTTAACCTATAAAAAGTCTATTTATTCAAAATAAAGGAAAATGTTTCTATTAATTGTCCTATTTTTTCTTAAACATATACGAAAAAACGAAAAGATATTTTCCAGAAAAACACTTTCATTGGAACAAATAGGGAGAATTGATGAATTTTCCTAGAGAAAAACAAAGGCTATAGAAAGTTGTTCTTGTTCCCATCATTGCCTAAGCAAAAATTTTATATTGATTGTTTCAGCATGTTTTCTGAACTCTCATCAACATCCAAAGCTGAGAATCCTCTACCCTCCATCGATCGGTTTTTCTCAATCTACCAAGATGTTGCAAGATCAACTATGTTTGCTGATTCGGTTGTGAGTAGCCGGTTTCCCACCACATCAAACGACCATGTGTTGACAACAGACCAATCAAAGTTCTCTCTTTGGGTTGAAGCCGCCCTAGCCACTGACCTTGAAATTGTTGGTTTCTTAACCAACCAAGACAATGAGGCTACAACGAAACTACAAAAGAATTTATCGTTGCAGCAGCCAATGAATTCATCTTCCAGGAACAACCACACTAAGACTTTTACATTGTCAAATATGGATTCCAATTGCAGGGTCTGGACAAGGGGTTATGGTATGAAAGAAACTGTTGAGCTTGCAATCAAATTGCAATCTGAAATGCGAAAGTGGTTCTTCCAGTTCATTGAAGATGCTCTGGATGCTGGATTCCGAGTGTTTGGAAAGGAAGGCAAAACGTTACCTCTTGATTGCAACTCTGTTGCAGCAGTTTTATCACATTTGAAGCGAGTCAACGAGTGGTTGGATCGCATTGTGACTAAAAATGATGAGGATTTAACAAGGAAGATAGATCAATTGAAGAGAAGATATACGGGTTTGTCATACAACACGTAGGAACAACCTATGACAACTCTGCTTCCCTTTCTTCATCTTAGGTTGAATGATGATAATTTTTTTTACACTTTATTTGAATGCATGTTGAAAATCTGTTTCCTCTTTAAACCCTTTGATTACTTGAATGTACAAAAGGATATTTAAGAAGAAATTATGTTGAATGCTTTCAAATATATTTATGGATTTGTAAATTCATTTAAGATAGTAATGGATTTCTTATTTCAATTTCTCAATCTTGTTTCTTTAACTCTTTGTATAACCTAAGGACAAAATTATTCAATGCATTATTTAGCTATTGAAATATTTAAATAAACTTTATAACTATTTGGTTTATAGTTTTTTTCCCCCCTCAAGAGAATAGTGTAATTTGGTTTATTTGGTTTATCAATCTATGAGTAAGGGGTTCTAATTTAGCTTATCAAATATGATTGAGGTGTCCTGCTAATAGATGTATTAGGTATTAAGTCCAAAGAAGAGTCCAACTCAAAAGATTATCCTATTAGTGAGAGAACCTTTTAGACTTAAATACCATTCTATAATTTCTCGTAGGACCGATGTGGATTGTAACATTATCCACCCTTGAGAAGCTGATGTCCTCGGTGGCCTCTCTAGGTGGCTCATTCTGGATGACTTTCAATCTAGGTGGCTGCACTCTAGCTCTTTTTTTTTTTTTTTTTTTTTTTTCTAGGTAGCCTTTCTTAGTCCTTTTTCAGGTCGCTCCTTCCTAGGTCGCCTTTCCTCTAGCGTCGGTCTCTCAACAAGAGCACCAAATTGTTAGGTATTAAGTGCAAAGGGAGAGCCTAACCCAAAAGACTAGTCTATTAGGTGAAAGAATTCTTTAAGCGTAAATACCATTTTACAATTTCTTGTAGAACCGATTAGGATCGTAACAAGATGATGGCAACAACTGAAATACTTGGTCAATCCAGGTGACCATGATGAGGATGCAATAGTGCACTTAGTACAAATAGCAATTTGTTTTAGAGGAAGTTGGGACAAAATCCCTATGTTGTTTTTTGTTGTGAGGAAGGACCAGTAGAACATTTATTCTTATGCTGTCAGTGGACCAACAAAGTGTGGTTAAACCTTTTGGATGGAAAGTTTAACCACCACTTTTGAGAGATGGTTAAAGGGAACTTAGAAGATGTCTTTGTTATGTAACTGTTTGTGGAATATTTGGAAGCAAAGATGTAGCCAAGTCTTCTTATCCTTGAGATTTCAACAACAGAAGACTAGACCTGCTTTTCACATAAAGGCAATCAAATCTCATCAGACAGGTAAATGAAGCTGCTGTAGCGAGGTTTAATGATCAGTCCAGGCATGAGCATGTTTCTTCCACTTTGTCATGGGGTCCTCCTCAAGATGGTTCTGTCAATATTAATTTTGGAAAATTAATTATAGGTTTAAGCCTAAAAAGCGATGCTCAAGGAGTGGAAACTGTTGAAGCACTTATTGTTCTTGCTGGGATCACATTAGCTAAAGAGTGTATGGAGAAAGAGTCCTAGAGGTTGATAATGCATTACTCTACATTGTGTTGACTTGATGATCCAACCGGTGGGAGATAAAACCAATTGTTGAACATATTTTGCTACTTAGCTCAGATTTTGACTCTTGCATCTTAGTCTAATCAATAGGAAAGCTAATGCTTGCACTGACTAGACTGTATCCCAAGCAAAAAAGAGGATAAATTTATTTTCTCTTTTGATGGTTGATTAGAACTTTGGACCACTTGAAACAATCTAGATGGATTGTGCTTCTTTTTTATTTTATTTTATTTTTTTAATCTTTCAATAGAATTAACTTCTTTAGCAAAAAAAAAAAAAAAAAAATTGAAAGGTGGTGCGTATTGTACTTTCTTAATGTGTTATATTATCACTGGTAGTAAATAAATTCCAATAATTATTTTTAAGTGTTCACTAATGTTTCGATCAACTATCTAATAAGAAAGTCAAATTTACTACTTTTCGCAGCTAAACACAAAGAATTAGAAATTGGCACATAAATATGCTTTAGGACTCAACGGCAAATGATGCTGTTGAACAATAAATTTGAGATAAAAGGAGTGTTTCCGCTGCTGAAACAATCAACTAATTGATCATCTATTGCGTTACTCATGGTGAACTGAATTTTAATAAATTAGGCTTAAGTATTTTTCATCACAAAATGAAATTATAGGAAAAAAAACCCAAATGCTAAACTAAAATATTAGAGATTGAAAAAACTAATTTTTTTTATGGTGAGGTTACCTTAGATCTTAATTGAAAACTCAATATAAAAAAAGGAGATCACATTAACATTATAAAATTAGAAATGAATATTTGAATGAGCTTTAAACTCTAAGTAGAACGATCTTATTAGGTTCCCACACACGTGATAGGTTAGGGAGTTAGAGAGTATCAAACTACACTAACTACTATGAACAATACGTATCCTTGATTGTATTCGAGTGTTTGATTCTTTAAGATGAAATTTAGTAGCATAATGGTGTTTGTCCAAGATTTCTAATCGATTTAAATGAAGAGGGACTATAGGGACTATAGATGTTTATCTAATTTGGCTGTCCATGTTGTTTCACAAGTAGTATGGACAATTGATTGCTGAGACGAGCCATTTTCATTATTAATGGATAGCAAAGTAAGATCTTTTGTGGACCTAGACTCATCAAGAGTTCTTTTATGGTGTATTAGTTTGTTGAGAAAGGTTGAGATTGGACAAACTAATTCCAATGAATCCTATTTCAAACCTAGTATATGAAATCTCCTATAATATAGACTTGACTCTTTAAACCATGTCACTTTACCTCAAAAAATTAAATCCAGTTAAAAATGGGCTTAAAGCCCATAGATCATGTTTAACCCTCTACAAATAGTTATATATTTTTGAGAAAAAGTCCCATTTGGTACTTGAGCTTTGACGAAAAGGTTAATTAGATACTCAAATTTTTAAAAAGTCTAATTTTATACCTAATTAAACTTTTCATGCCCTTAATTACTACCCTTATTAACACTATTAACTACTTGATCCTACATAGACCGTGAAATCAATAGTTGTTCGACACCTATCCATTACCTAAAGAGCAAAAAAAAAAAAAAAAATACATAATGTTAAACTAACCTAACCATGGTGTAAGCAGTATAAGATCTATGGGAAAAACCAATCGAATGAAAGGGACTTTGAGCAACACTCTCTAACCTTAGTTGTCACAGAAGGAAATCAAATATTTTATCGCAAACTAAATCAACCCCTTTAAATCAAAAGCAAATCTTGAAACCTTAACTTCCTATTATAGGAAACCCAAGGCCAAATAAAAAATATGATATAAGACAATGATCTGGAGTCACTCAATCATGGTAAGCCATCCAATACTTTGATGACTTCAATGCACCAATCATCCAATAATAGCAGCAGTCCAATCTTCTGCAACTGTGGTGTGATGGCAAGATCATCAGTTGCAAGGATGGAGAACAACAGTGGACAAAAGTTTTACGGGTGCATAAGGTTCAATAAGGTGTTTTATGAAGTTCCTTTTTTTTAGGTGTTTTTTTTTTTATTTTTTTCTCACATGTATTGTCTTTACTATTACGATTATGTAAGGTTCAATAAGCTATTTTTATTTTATTTTATTTTTTATTTATGAATTTCAATAAGGTGCTTTATGAAGGTTCAATAATTCAGTGTCTTTGGTTGCATAGGAGGATGACTACAATTTTTTTAGATGGTTTCATTTCAATAAGGACAAGCAAATAGAAAGCTCAGTTGTGATGGGGGAGGTTAATTTGAAAGACAATATGCTTGTGTCGTTAGTAGAGGATGGGAGGAAAATTCAACAGCTTACGGAAGAGAACTCCATGTTGAAAAGAATCACAATCGGGTTAAGATGGAGCACCCATTGCAAAGTAAGAATGATGGTCTGAAAGATGAGATAAAAAAGCTTGAAGCAGTTGTCAAATTTTAGAAGATTATACTCTTGGTGACATGGGCGGGATGTTATTGTACTGGGTAGTGTTTAGGCAGTGAACTTAGGTAGAATTCAATGATAATTTTTTTTTTTTGTTACAACATGGATAATGTCCTATGCCACGTCTTCAATGTCAATAAATAAAAACCTATTTTCTATGCATTTTATTGTTCTAAATTCATGTTTGTATGTAAAATATTAGACCTAATAATTTTCTTTTTAGTCCAAGCAATTAGAACTCTACATGTATGTATAGGATTTGGAAAAAAAAAAAAAGGAAAATGACATTTTTAACAATTTTATGTTAGCATAGTTGTTAAAATCGTGATTTTACTCATACGATTCTACGAGTTTATAATTTTAGAAAGCCCATCCGAGTTGACCCGTAGGTAGAATCTTTACCGAATTTACCGATTCTACGATTGTACTTTTATGTTAGCATAGTTGTTAAAATCTTTACCTATTCGAGTTAAATGAGTTGAAATATAAAAAATACAACCGTATTTTTACAAGCTCATAAATTATTAGGAATTAGAATGACGTATCTTTTTTGTTGTCATTCTATTTGATTTCCACACACTCTCTCTATCTTTTTCTCTCCTTCCCCTGAAAAACCCTATTTCGCATTTATAGAATTCATTTAAGTCAAGTTATAGCCATAAAGTTTACAAGAAAACTTATTTATTTCATTTATATAATTAAGCATTTAATAAGTTGAAAAATTTGATTCCTTTAATTTATCACTTATTTCAAACAAAATACAATAGAAAATAAATCAATTTTGACTCTATTTACTTTTTTTCATATATGTTATATCATAGATCAAGAGTTATTATGAAAAAAAGTTAATTTCTTTTTTTTTAACATCCATTATGTTTTATGTTTTCTACATCTTCTATAACATTTTTATAATTTTTCAAAGCTATGTTGTAAAGGTTGTAAAAGGTTAAGTTTCTACGTTTCAATTTTACATTACGATTCTATTGACCCCCTGACGATTTCATATAGAATCACAAGTTTGACAACATTGCATATCAGTATGTAAAATCTAAGAAAATAGAGGATTTGAAAAAACAAATGCATTGAAAGTGATGCTAATGGACTATGGTTCTTTAGAATTAAGTTCTTTTCTTCCCTTGATAATTTAAACAGTAGAGTATAAAAAAAAACAACATAGCATAAAATATGCAAACCACAAAGTACTAAATCTACAGTGCCCAATTCATTGAACACATCTTATGCCCATGATATCCAAGATGTCATTTGAGGCATCAATTATAGTAATGTCTCAAGATTCACAATGAACAAAAACATATCAACGACATCCTTCTTTTGCAATGTAGAAGACATATTGATGTTCCTCCAAACATGCACTACAAAAAAAAAAAAAAAAAAAAAAAAAAAAAAAAAAAAAAAACAAAAGAAAAAGCAAATAAAAAACATGTTGAAGTGAATCATCTAGTCCATTTGTTACTTTCCTCAATCTTCAGAGCAATTCTACTCATTACTTGCTTCCTTATTCACTCCGTCATTGAGATGGTCGACATGTGCCTTGCTTCAATTATAGTGGAGTTAAAGCATTCATGCATGTTATCATCAACATCACATTTCGTCTTGTGTTTGAAAAATGCTTTACATCGATGCTTTGGACTTTTTTATAGTAGGTTATTTGATGCATTTGGTTTAATCTTCTTCATTTTGTTCTCATGCTCCTCTATCTCTCCTACAGTGGCAGACTTGCACACACTCCAAAAGAGTTGTTGCAGCTAATTACCTTTGTACTTTTTCGTCCAGTTGGAGAAAAAGTGTTGGGTGCAAAAGTGATGCTCAATTAGTGGTTAAGTACTTGATATTGCTACATCTAGCCCTTGAAATTTTGAGCAACAAAATAAAGAACACAATTAGCACCACATAAGCACATCACAAATACGTTATGCAATAAGAAAAAAGGAAACAACTCCACTACCTTTTGCACGTCACTGATAAAGTCATAATTTACTCAATTTTCAATGAACAAATCATGCTTAATTATTATGGATTTTATAGAAATTTTTAGGAATTGGTACTTAAATATTCTTAAATTGATATTTCAGGTCATGAAGGTCTTAGGATGCAGATATATGAAATTTAGAGGAGATTTAAGCAAAATTTGGAGAAAAATTAATCATGCTCAGCTACTGCAGCATTTACATTACCAGCCTGCAAAGGCAGTGTACAACATCAACCAAAGCCGTCTGTGTTCAAACATGAATTTTCACCAGCCTTGATTTTTTTTATTGAATGCTGGCTCCTGGGATCTCTGCACCGCCGACGTTGGACAGGTGTTGAAAGTGAACAGAAGCAAAAACATTAAAGCCATTATGTACACTGCCAGCCTTTAGCCAACATAACTCCTACATCGCCTATTTACACTGCGGACGTAGAAGTTGAAACGGCCAGTGTACGTTGTAATGCATCGATTTCTCTAAATTGCATATTATAAACAGAAGATGAGGCACGAAAATAGAGGAGATCCAACAGAATAGAATAGATCCTAGAGAGAAAAACATTTCTAACATAGATTAGATTTTGAGAGTAGTGTTTTGTTCGTCATTGTGATCAATTGGAAGACTTTTGTCATCAAGGATATTGCTTGAAGCATTTGAAATTTTTAGGATTCATATTTGTAATCAACGGAATTGGTGATTTCTAAACTCACCTTTTGGATGCAATTCTATTGTTTACTGATATTGAATATGAATTCTTTCGTTTCTTCTATGCTTTGCAATTGTTTTGAATCCATGATGACTTTTTAAATTATTTTTGTGGGAAATTGATGAAACCTAAGATTTGCTAAGATGATTATTGTAATTGTGTTATAGGGTTGTTAGATTTGTGGAATATTCATGTTGTAATTCCTTTTATAATCGGATTAGGTTTATATGAATTCTGATAACTTGGAAGAGAAATTAGGGTTCTATGAGGAATTCTTGAATTAGGTTAAATAATCAATAGCAGAAGTGGCGATGTTAAATCTGATTTAGAAATTAGCTATGGGATTCATGCAATGTTTTTAAATTAGTTTCTCACTGAGGGATAAGGAGAAATTGATTTAGAGCATTAGTTAATCATAGAATTAGAAGATTCATGATTGTAAATTTGATTCCACTGTTAATTTGTCTAGCGGAAGCTAATAGGTTAATTTATGGTTTTAAAGATTTTAAAATTTGGTAAAAGTTTTAGGTCTTTGATAATTTCACATGAATATCCTCAAAGCTATTAATTATTATAACATGATAGCAATTTGATTAGCAAGATTAGGGTGGATACTGTTTTTCCCACTTTCCATTGATATATATCTCTCAAACACTCTCTCTGCTTAACTTGATAACTAGGTTAATTAGATTAATTTTCTTAAATTATTTTCCTAAATATTAGTGGGTAGGCTGGACTAGGACGTTTAGCTATAGCTTCTACAATGTTGTCATTCCCCTTCGATGCCTTCCTCAATGCATTAGCATAATCCCATAGCTTCTGAAACTCAAGATTGAACCATCAATTTGTTTCAAAGCAAACACTTTAGCCTATCGGCACTGATTAGTGGTCACATCTGCTAACAACTCCAGCTTTGCTAGCCTTTTCATGTCTACTGATGTCATCTTCAACATAATTTGAATGTGGGGTAGGAAGTGCTCTATGAGAACCATAGATGTCACATCAACATTCCTAAATGACAGTCCACAAAACTCACTATGCTTCTCTTTGAATTTTTTCTCAACGAACTTCTTGTTTCTTGACTCGTAAGAGGCATACACATCAAGGTTGCATTTGTTATTCTTGCATTTGTACTGTATCTTTCTCTTGTCATTGAGACTCAACTTCAATTCATGTTTATCATGGATGGAGAACCTGTTCATAGCCTCTTTGAGCTACTCTCTACTGAGAAAGACCATGCCAACATAAACATGTGGAACATGTGTTTTTAGGGTTGAAGTGATCCTTTGTTTTGACACGTTTGTTATGTCTCATAGTGCCCTCCTCTTCTTCCTCTCTGCTAGAGCTCGTGTAGAAACTTCCTTCACCATTGAAGAAAGGATTTTTGACCTTAGTCCTTATACTAGCCACACCACTATCCTTGTAATCCTCAAAGATATTGTTAACATCTACAATGAAGCCTTCGATTTGATATGAGCCTTTACTCGCTAAGAAGCTCTTCCTTTTTCTTCTTGCAACTAACTTCCTCATCATCATCAGATGAGTAATCTACCTCAATAACCTCATCTTCCGATTCAGAGTTTGAATTATGTTGTATGTCTCCATCAGTCTGTACCCTTTCTTTGCAGTTTCGTCTGAAGTATGCTCTATAAAAAGCTAGCCACTACCCTCCCTCTCAATATATTAATTGTAGCACTATAGGCGGCATCATCCCTGAACCTAAACATAACAACTTGTCTACAGTGCTCTTCCTTAGGACTAGAAAGGAGATCTTCTCTACTTTAACAAACTTGACATCTCAAAGGAAACAAAGGAGTGCATGTTCACTGATTTTGTCAAGTTCAATAGTCCAACATATTTGTTCACCACTAACATATTGTCTTCCTTCGTCTTTACCTTCAAAATGCCCTCCCAAATGTATGAAAGTTCACTTTACATATGCAAGAATCAAATTAATAGGTTGAGAAATAGAAATTACAATAATTGTTTGTTTTATACCATCCCTCACATAGATCTCCTAAGTGTTAATACATGTAAAACTGATAACAGTTGAATATATGCTAACAACTTAACATAGATTATAACCATATTCATAGTTAACTCATCATGAAATGCTTTAATGTACCAAAGCTTTGTAAAAATGGTGCATATGAAATGAACATTTTGTTTATCTAGTGGCTTTTTTCTTTCTTTTGCGGTGATACCTTAACTTTGTTTTTCAGATGAATATATCATGGATCAAGTTCAAAAAGCGATTAGATATAGACCATCATTACCAAAAATTGAAAGCTCTAAGAACATTACATATTTCTAAACACAAATTAAACAAATCCAATTTCAAATTCATAAGTAAGCTAAATATCTCTAGAAAATCCATACGATGCCCAAAAACTTCATATGCAAAGTAAACACAAATTAAAGCTTTAGATAGTAAACACACCATAACAAGAAGAGGTGAAAACATGACAAACATAGTCAAGATTTTCTACAGCACTACAACTTCTATACATGAGGAAAAAAAAAAAAGTAAACCAAGGTAAAATTTACTCTCAACCTACTTATATAGATTGGTGGAAAGCAAAGCATAGCTACCATGCATCTAATGTGTAACATGCAAGAAAGTAAAAAAGCTCAAAAGGAAAAAAAAAGTTACCTTCCACTTGCATTCTACACAGTAGATGTCATTTTCTAAGCACGATTCTTTCTTGGACTAGTAGTTGCCTAGGACAATAGAGAAATGATAATCCATCATATGAGCATCACTTTAGCCGTATCAAACCTAGAAAGTTTGTTTTTTAGTGTTTTAAGGGAGCTAAGGGTTAGGGTTTTACTGCAATCATGCAGAGTGTTGATCGCACATGGTCGTGTTGATCGCACATGGTCCTCTTTTTCTTCTAATTTAGGGTAAATCTATCTTTTTAAAAAAATAATGTTTCACTATAGTACAATTTCCTCTTTCTCTGTGTCGATTTCATCTAAAGGTTATCTGTCCAATTTAGGTTATCTGTCATCTTTGTGTTGTTTTATCGCTTAAACCATGGTTAGGTTAACGTTATTTATTTATTTATTTTAGCTTTTTAGGTAATCGACAGGTGTCGAACAACTATTGGTTCACAGGTCTATGTAGGATAACATAGTTAATGGTGTTAATAGGGGAAGTGATTAGGGTATGAAAAGTTCAATTGAGTATGAAATTAGAATTTTTAAAAGTTCAGATACCTAATTGACCTTTTCGTCAAAGTTCAGGTACTAAATGGGTTTTTTTCCCTATATTTTTCCGCTATTACTTTTTAAGAATTAAGGCATGAATAAAACAAATTAAGGTATGTATCCATATTCATAATTTATTTTACTTTGAAATGGGACATTAAAGTATCTTAAATAAATACTTCCTTAAAACTTGTGAAAATAAAATGGATGCAATGTCAAGTTAATTCTAAACACTTATGCAGCTTCAAAAACATACATGAAGAACAAAAGTTGCAAGAAAAGTAGAAGCTCAGTAAAAGTAGATGTTTAATTATAACAAAGTTAAAGGAAAATGGGAACAAAGTAAATGTAGAAGCAGAACTATAATAGAAGTGAAAGCAAAAAGCTTAATTAAAACAAGTATTATCATGAGAAATAAAGTTGGAAACCTTGCTCCATGATTAAATCTATTTAAGTAATATGTATTGTTGGTCTCGACTAAGCAATCAAGAGGGGATGGGTGAATTGATTGCAAATTTAAATTAAATCTTTTTACTTAACATTCCTCTCAAGTTTACTTAGAATGATCATATGATAACACTAATTAACAAATAAAGGGTTAATGAAGAAAATTGTACCTGAATTTTTATAAAAAGAAAAATTAGGTACCTAACGTTTGGTTTTAAATAATTTGATACTTGAACAAAGTTTTTGTCGACTTTTTTCATACTTAAAGTTTGATTTTGACAATTTTGGTACCTGAACAAAGTCTTCGTTGACTTTTTTCATACCTAAAGTAAGTGAAATAATGTATGAAAAAAATCCACAAAAAGTTTGTTCAGATACCAAAATTGTCAATACCAAATTTTAGGTATGAAAAAAGTTAACAAAAACTTTGTTTAGGTATCAAATTGTTCAAAACCAAACTTCAGGTACCTAATTTTCTTTTTGTGAAAGTTCATGTATCATTTTTGTCATTATCCCACAAATAAATAAACAATTAAAGTAAAGAACAACAAAATAGTTAAAGTAAAATGCGATAAAGTAACTGAGGCTTAAGATTTATAGAGGTTTCCCTTTGTGAGTTAGTCCTCTCTTCATGTTCCACAATTGGAGATCTAGTCATCCACATCGATCGTTCCACTAATCCAATAACCAATTGAGAGATTACAAATACCAATGCTATCTTGCTCTATTTCATAAGCCTCACACTTAGGCTAATCATAGAATTATAAGCTATTAAGTGTAATCCTCTTAACTAACTGTCACGCCCCAAGGGGTGCCCTAAACGTAACAGTCCGCCACACTCAATATTAAAGCTTAAGTATAATTGCCTTAGCCACTCCCAAAAGCTTTTATATTAAGTGTAAGGCGTGCTCTCACAAATTTAGAGGACCATTCGTGGAATTATGAAGCTTAAGAAGATATAATAACATATTAAGAAAAGAGGATACATAATATTCATTTACTTATAACAATGATCTTTACAAACATAGGGACATTTTCCTAATTCACTAATCTATTACAAGAATAATTGTACATCTTTTTCAATGCTAAATTTCATCTAAAATTTCCTTATCCAAAAAGAAATTACCTGACTGCAAGGTCCTCGTGGCCTTAACCACAGATAAGGAAATTGCAAAAGATATCTATGGGAGTATAAGCTGAAAGGCTTAGTGAGAATTATTTCTATAAATAACTTTTTGTAATAAAATTTCAAACAAGTCGTTTAATCAAACAAATGGAATGCAACATTCATGTGGGCAAACAAGGCATATAGTTTTCCGGGAACTATATGTTGAATGGATTTGCGCTCTCCATTTGGGGTTTGGTGATACATAACCTCAAACAAGTAGTTTTAGTAAAAAGATTTATGCTTTCGATCAATATCGCCAAGCATATGAAGTCTACTTGAATTGAGCCTTACTTTCGGATCTTCCGCCAAGCATTTCCTTAACGCCGCCAAGCAATCACTTTCGGACACTCAGCTAAGTGTTGCTTTCGACATGACCTTAGTATCCTTCTCACCCAAGGATAATAACCTAAATGCAATGTGACTTACTTCATGGTATGCATGAATTCATTTATTTATGATATCATAACATTATTATTTTCAAATTTAAGGCGATCAAAGAATCTCATACAAAGCAAGTGTTATACTACAACAAACATCTAAATCAATTCCGGCCTCGTTATTCTTAGGATTCTTTCAAGGAATTTATTTTACACACATATCCATTTGTCTTTTCCTAACTCTAATGCAACTAAATTACAAGCACAACAAGTATAGTATTTAAAGGAAATAAACTCACGATGTTATGTTGACTATTCTTCTATATGGATGAGTCGTTCACATACTCCACTCAATCGAAATAATCTTCGAGATATAGGTATCCTTCCTCGGAGTCACCTAGCCAAAGAAAATACCCACAATGAGTATTTCTTGATGATTTTCTTGAATTTTGGCAAGACAATATCAAAAGAACGTTAAAGTTCGTATAAAGGAAAGTTCCAATTTAAAATGGCCATAACTTGGTCATTTTAACTCGGAATCGCGCATATAATATGTCGATTTCTACCTACTCGAAAAGATCTATTCATTTCTAAAACTATTTTTATCAAAATAAACCATTTAGGCCCGAAACAGTGGCAATAAAATTTACCACGAATTTTTCAACTAAAAAACAACTTTGGTCCAAACATCCAAAAATTTATTTGATAAATATTTAGTTATCTATATAGTTGAAAAATCCTCTTTCTATAACTACATAGCTCATATTTATTCATGCTCAAGTGTTTGTTGTCCAATCATGTTTCTTGAGTAAAGAAATATTAATTAGAAGTTTTAGAAAACTATAGTTTTACAAGAAATTCATTGTGTGATTGGTTTTGAAATGAATACTTCGATTCTTTTAGTTTTCAAAGAATTACTTTATTTTTTACTTATTACTTTTCTAGATGACTTTTGAAAAACAATTTTTTTTCTTTTCTAAATTCTTGTGTTGGTCCTATGTATGTTCTACTCATTCCTTCTTTGACTATTTATTTTGAAAAGATCTAAACTTGAAAATCCTCACTTCTTGCTTCCTAGGGTTTTTGCTATGTTATGTTTTCGTAGAAATCATTTTGTATCAAAAATCATTTTCTTTTGAAAAACAAAGTGGGATAATAAATAATTTAAAAAACTTTTCATAACAAAAGTAGTTTCTAAAATTGTAGTGGGTTCTTTTGTAACTTGAAAAGAATGACTTTATTTCTATTAAATCATAGATTTTATACTTCATATAAACTTATCTCTAAGTGGTAAAATCTCATTTTGTTAATTATTTTTAGAACTTGAAATTTTGGACAACAATCTAAATGAACATGATTTATGAGAAATAATAGCAAACAACATAAATAATAAAGTCAAGTATTGGGAGTCTTAGATTTTTCAAGACTCCCGGGACTAAGAAGTAGACTAGTCCCAAAATAAAAATAAAATGAAAGAAAGAAAAATTTGTTTTGACTTGATGAGGACAAGTCTAAGACTAGAGACTAGCCTTAAAATAACAAGGAATGAATAAATAAATTGCAATGGAATAAATAAATAAATTGCAAGTGAGCTTATATGCTCTAAAGAATATGATATATATATATATATAGATAATAATACTTAGATATAGTAACAATAATATGAACAAAAATAATAACATAAACATAAATAGATTTTCATGAACAAGAACAATACATAAACATAATGTAGCTTCCATAACATTTAGTTTTTGGAAACCACACTATGGTCATGTAAAGTTACATGACATGAGAAGAAGAAAAACAATAGGAAATGGTTACCTAAAGAAGACTTTGGTAGTATTATGTGGTTTTGGTTTTTGTTGTAGGTAGAAGTTATTTTGGAATTATTTTCAGAGAGTTTTGGGAGGATATTTGGAGAGAGTTTTGAGAGGAGAATTTGAGAGAGCTTTTGTGAAGAATTTGTGGGTAGTAAATGTATGAAATAAGTGAAAGAGGAGGGGAGTATTTATAAGAAAATATGGAGTGATTTTTGAGTGATTTAAATAAAAGAAAATTGAAACAAATTGAGGATGATGCAAGAAGGGGGGACACCGACCATGTAGAAAAGAGGAGGAGAGAGTGTGTTTTGTTTTGTATTTTGTGGATTAAATAAAGTAATAAATAAGGTAGATGTGAAATAAAGTTATGGGAAAGGTAAAAAATAAAGATTATAGGTTGTGGTGTGTGTAAGAGTAGGTGTAAGAAAAAGTAGAGAGAAAAGAATAGTATAGAATAGTAATGAATAGTGTAATGTAAAGTAGATATGACTAATAAAATACCAGTAGTGAGAAAATACGCATATAATTGCGATATCTGTTATTTTTACTTACCGAAAAATTATAAAACTGATATTTTTGAAAACTTTATATTTTTACGAGTCTAACGGTATATTCGGAATATTTTTACTATTCCGGGCTCCGAGACACATTTTTCAAGAACTGTGTTTAATCGAGTTCGAAACGAGATGCGGTTTTACTAATCGGATCTTTTTACGCTTTCTTAGATAATTACATTCTATTCTATATTCTAAACTCCTACTTACTCTTACTGAGTTGCTTATTCGGATTGATGGACTTAAGCTATTACGTCTAACTAGGGTTTTGTTGATCTTTAGAGTTCTGATAGACTTCTGGTTTAGGGTTTTAGGCTAAATCGATTTAAAAAATTTGGGGGTTTACACTAACCACTCAACCTAAATCTCAAAATAAAGAGCAATGATATTTTCAAAAGAAATACAGTAGGTTCTCAAAAGTTTAAGCACAATGCGAAATAGAATGTGTATGAAAATTGTAAGTACTGGCAGCTTCAAAACGAAATTTCTGAATGTTGTAGTATATAGAGTTTAACTTTGAATTTTCTATCCTCTCTATTCTATCACAAATCTTTGAGTTGCTATCTTGTTTTATATACTCCTAAATAACTGTTAGTCTTTTGTTAAAAGATCTTGATGGATATCCTTCACTTTCAACAAAATATATCTCCTTAATTTAAGGAATTCGAACCTTTGAATTTTTGAACTTTGGCTCCTTATCCTTAAATATTTTAAATTGCCTTCCATAGATAATAATACTTCAAAAACCGTGAATAATACTTTGTCTTCTTAATGGATAAACTTGAACATATATGAATTTAAAACTCCAACGACCCAAGAGATATTTTGGTTATGAGATATGCTTCAAACATCCTTATCCAAGATTCTTATCCATTGCTTTTTTGATGATGCTAATCCTTATCCTTAAGTCTCATTTAATCTCTTCTAAGTTAAAGTCGGATATATCTTCAACAAAAATAGCTCATGTAGAATCTTTATTGAAGTAACATAAAGTTATTTTAAACATGAATTATCAAATAAATCCAACTCAAATTTATCCCCATGGATTTTAAATTGTCATTGAGTGGAACACATTAGATACATTACCTAAATACATCTAATAAGTAGAGTTGGGCCTTCATAAAAAAGAATTAACCAACTTAAAAATTGTGAATCGATAAATTCCTCAAGATCCATTTTTTTTCCTGTTTGTATGTCATCATAGATTCTAATAAAGGTTCTCACACAGGTTTTGACAAAACTTCTAACATTGCTTTACACTGCTTCAAAACTTCGTTTAATTCCACTCATTATAAAATATGCACACTTAATAAAATGGTTGGCAAACACTTTAATCTTTTTGTTCATCAAACTTATTTAAGAGAACTTAATATGTTTGATCATATCTTTCAAGAGAAAAGATTATTACATATTAAAGGTTCCGTAATGTTTGAAGAAAGTTAAAGTTTTATGTTCAAGATTTAAGGGAGGAATTATAAAAGTCAAGCCAAGAGATCTATTGAGCTCGTACAAACTTTTTAAGATATGAAGGAATTAAAAAATCTATGACTATATGTTATAGATAATGTCTTTAGATCAAGAAAATATATAACTATTATTAACTTAAAGATTAAAAGACAATAACTAATTTCATTCTCAAAGTAAAGCGAACATATAAACAGAAACTATATGACAGAGACAAGAAAGAGAAGTGAGAAACAAGATAAAGGAACTACCGTGTATTGAGAGATTTTTTTGTTAAAGTTTTTCATTAGAATTTTACTTTGCTAAAATTTGTGAGAAAATTTCACTTGTAATCCTTAACATTTATTCACTCTATTTTCTTTTGGTGGATTGATGAATTACTTGGGAAATATGGGTAGAATTTGTACATATTTTAGATTTCAGATGGTGAAACATAAAAATTAGTGGTTGTAACCTTTGATTATATTTTCCAACAAAAGAACATGCCGGTATGAAGGATTAGTAATATGCTTAGAATCCATGATTAGATTCTAAATAATATCTCAAATGTTTTAATCCTATATTATGGTATAAATTGCATTGAAAGATATTAATGTTTGAAGATAAATTATTTAACGTATCAATGTTCTGAGTAGTCAAAAAGAGGAATAAACTTTTTGTGGGTAGATTCATTTAATGTATCAAAGTTTGAAGTGGTTAAAGAGGAGGAATGGATATTTTGTAAAGTGAGTTAAGCAAGATATCTGTAATTGATCATTGGTATCTCATTTGATTCATTTTGCAGAACATTGAATCCTTTTTTTAACCATTTGAAATATTAATACCTTAAGTGAACTTACCACAAAACGTTGATATCTTTTAGCATAATTTGCCCCAACATGATGCTACACATAAGAGGAAGATTGCTAGGATAATCAACTTACAAAACAAAGACCAACAAGTGTCTAAAAAAGAAAAGCACTGGATCACTATGAATAAAATCTAATTTTAAAGAATTTTTTAATAAGGTAAAATATATCAGGAATGTGGAAGACTCTCTTGTAATTATGATAAACCAAGAGAGATCAAAGTACAATCTATTTAACTAATATGACTCACAAATAGATCATATGTTTGCCACAATTAAAAAGAATAATAGAAAAATAAAGAGTTGAAAGAAAAGAACTCAATAAAAAAAAAATTATTGATAATAAATAATAATAGTTTCCTATAGGGTTACAACATAATATTTATAAGTGAACGAGATTTAAATATGATTAAAAGTTAATATAGAAAAATACATGCAAAGAAGGAAATATAAAATAACTATCAAAGTATATGTTTCCTAAATTAATAGATACCATATTTTCAATCATATCATTACCATATCTCTTGTACATCTAAGCATATAAAGAATTCTTGGCAAAATTAGAAGTAAGTAGGGTGGGAAAAAAAAGAAATTAAATCAAATCAATTCATAAATGGGATCGAACCAAACCAAAAATATAACTTTTTAAAGATAATTTGGTTTAGAAAATTTTCAAGATGAACCAATTTATTTATTTATGATTGGTTTGGAGGGATAATTCGAATCAATTTATAAAACAAAACCAAACCATTTTAAAGAGAAAGATTACTACATATTACTTGTAACTAAAAGATTTATTATATTATAACATAGTACATATAACATTTTTCAATTTGTAATTATTCAAATGTATTAATGGTTAACTTTGATATCTGTAATTGATCTACTACAAAAATATATATCAAAATTAAGTGAATTATACCAGCAAGTATATTGGGTCAGATCAAGTAATATAATGATAAGTCGAGTATCGTTCCCACAAGAATCACTTATGTACTAAACAACTGTTAGATTCTACTATTCTCCAAGCAATCGGAATTCAAATGATTAACTAATTAACTAATATTAAACTAGACTATCTATTATCTATGAAAGCAAGAGAGTGTGTTTAAAAGAGATATACCAGTTGAATGTGAGAGGAACAGAATCCACCATAGTTTTATTAATCAAATTGCCATCCTGTTATAATGACAATTAGCTTTGTGGATTATCATATGAAATTATCAAGAATCTTAATCCTTTCACAAGTCTCAAAATTCTTGAAACACCACTAATCAAACCATTAGCTTTCGCTACACAATTTAATAGTGGAATAAAAAATACAATTATGAATCTTCAAATTCTATAATTGTCTAATGCCCTAAACCAATTTCTCCTAATATTTTAGTGAAAAATTGATTTAAAACATTGCAATAATCTCAAAAGATAATTTCTAAATCAGATTGAATCACGCCACTTCCGCAATTGTAATTTAACCTAAATTTAAGAATTCCTATGAACTCTAATTTCCCTTCCGAGCTATCACGATTCCTATAAACTTAGTTTAACAAGAAACACGATTTATGGTTAGAATTACAACATGAATATTTTCTATAATAGGATTACAATAATCATCTTAGCTATCCTAGGGCTTCATCACATCCCACAATAGAAACTTAGAAACTTATGGATCGAATTAAACAATCACAAAACAAAGAATTCACAACAAAGGAATTCATCATTTTAGGCACATTCAACAATTGAAATTGCATAAGGATATGAAGATCAGAAATCATCAATTTCAATCAAAAGATATCCTTGTTGCAAAACTTTAGACAAGTCTTGATTCGAATCCTTTACTGATTACAAGGCTTCAATTGATAACAAATTTGGATCCAAAACAACTCTTTAACAAAACTATTATATAATCTAGCCTAGATCTGGAGGAAAAACTGCTAGAATTTCGTGTATGTTTCCAAATGAACAACCCTAGGAATTTATAAGCAAAAATAAAAGGAATTTGAGTCGTTTCATTGGTACGGTGGCCGTTACATTTTCAACACTGACGGTGTAAAGGCAACCTATGTTGTGCACCGGCTTGAACATTGGCAATGTTTTCATCAACATTAAAAATTTGTAAGTTGTGAATGACTACATTGCTTCAACACTAGTGGTGTAGGGTTTCAATTTGTCGACGTAGGATGAAAAATTGAAGGTTGATAGATTTTCTCTTGTAAGTTGGTAGAGTTGATGCCATCATTACAGATTTGCATTCTATTCTTGAGTAAGGCCAGCTCAACGTCGGTGGTGTACTCCTAAAATTAGCCGGTGTTCAACTAAAATTCAAGGCTGATTGTTCTCTTTGTTTAAGGCCAGCGGTGTAAGTCCTTGAGTGGTCAGTGTACATTGTTTTCTTCATTTAATTTCCACAAAACTCCTTTAATCTTTGTATATTTGCAACTATAAGTCCTTCTTGATCTGAAATAACAATTTAGGAATAATCAAGTACCATTTCCTTAGGTTTCCACAAGATCAAGAACAAATTATCATTAAGTGTTTCATGAAAAGTGTATGAAAATATGACTTTATCAACTCCCCCCACACTTGAACTTTTGCTTGTCCTCAAGCAAAATAATTAAGACCAAAGTAGAAATCTATCATAGAAAATACAAAATTTCTCTCAATCAGAATTCAAGCATCATTCTTTTTCATTGTTCATGATTTACTTTACTAATGCCTACTGCTCTAACCAAATTGGGTACATATAATTAGAGTACTAAAATCAAAATTTAGTAGCCGATCTAAAAAAAAAACAAACTTTAATCTTAGTTTTTAGCAAAAGATTCTTCCATTTAAAAGTAAATATGAATTCCAGTAATGAAAAATAACCATTTAAACTTCACTGGACATTTAGGTATATAATCTTAGCAACACAGAGTAAAAGCATATGGCATGTACTCCTTCCCTAGAATTTCTCCTTCTTTATTATAAGCCTCATTTCATTTAGTACTTTTGCATTTATTTTCTTTTTCTTTTCATACAAGCATTATTCTCCCTTTTTTCAAGGGGGTAGTTTTTGCCTCCATCTTTTTCTTTTCTTTTCAAAGTTTAAGTATTGAACTTTTTCCTTTCCTCCCTTATCGTTATAGTGAGTTCATTGAGTTGATATATCCTGAGATCATCACCTAAGTGACCAGGTTTAAGGGACCCCTAAGAACTCTTCCTCTCTCTAACATTCAAGTTAAGATACTCATGACTCAATTACTTGAGTCAGTGAAATAAAGGCTATGCTTATTTCTTTCTTTTCTTTTGAATGCAATACAAGTTTAAGACCTTTTTTTTTTTTTTTTTTTTTTTTTATAAAGGATCACTAAGTTAAGAGTTTCCTTTTCCTCTTTCACTAAGTGTTGAAAAGTTATCAAAATAACTCAAAAGATTATACACAAGCTAACTTTTTCCTAGAATTCGACCTGTTTATTTTTCACATAAGGACTTGATCAACTCTCAAACTTTCAATTTTAAAGCTAAATACAAGGTAAATTTATTTCTCAAAGATTTCACTACTTAATTTCAACTAAGTATTCCAATCACAACAGTAGGTGAGTAAGACACTTAAGCAAGTCAATTTACATTCTTTACAGATGCTATCAACTATTTTCTTTGTACAATCTCCAGATTTCATATAAACTTTCAAAAAAATTTGGCCTGTAATTGCCATATAATGCTTTAGGACAAAATAAGTTCAAAGTGGGTACATAACAATTCAGTACAAATTCAGATGTCATATGTATTCCACTAATTCAACAATTCAAACATCAATAGTCATACTCAACTCCATTCTTCATATCTCATTATCCCTTCCCCCACACTTAAATTAAACAGTGTTTAACTGTTCCTAATTCAGTCAAAAAGGAAGGAAATAAAAAGAAAAGGCAAGCTAGTACTTCCCTAATTACAATTTTCAGAGTCAAAAATGGTATTCCAATGAGCAAGTCATCAGTTAGAGAGTTAACAGCTGAAGTCAGCTTGTAATAAAAAACAAAAAGAAAAATAAAAGTAAAATGAAAGGTTAAAGAAAAGAAAAACTACCTATATAAGTACAAACCATAAGCATTTATCAGAAGTCTACCCAATAATGAATTGGGTGCTCAAATATATACAAATAGATCAGCACCAAGCAAAATAAATCAAAAGAAAAACAAAAGAAAGCTATCAGGGACTCTAGCTCTCAGGCTTTATACTGCTACTCTCCTCAGTTGAAGTCTCATAGGTCATCCCCTCTGCAACTGATGGATTGAAACAAGAAATTGCAGTCTTGATCATACTGAATATGGTGCTCTCGAATTTCTTGTTCTTTTTTTTCTCCTTCTTCTGCTCCTCCTTCAATTCTTTGATATCCTGCTTAAGTCTATCATAGGCAGTCATGGTAGCAGAAGGAGGAAGAGGGTGGGATGACGATGATGGTCTGTCAGTAGGAGTAGTAGGTGGACCAAAGGGAATCTGCTGAATATCCTCTTGTATATGCTCCTTAGTAGGCTCAACTAGAATAGGAGCTTTAGTCAAACCTCAGGATCTAAATGAAGCAGATGTAATCTTTTTGCTCTGAACCCCTTCAGGCTGCTAGAATATGTTCATCCCCTTCAATAAAGTTGTGATGTAGCCTTGACAAAAGATCAGCTTTTTCTTAGTATCATCTGCCTGTTTGTAGATAAAATTTGCCACTTCCGCTCCTAAGTCAATCTTATATCCAGAAATCAAGCTGTACAGATAAAATAAATCAAAACTAGTCACCTTACTTGGATGAATCAACCGGAACCAATATTCCTGGGTCAGATCAAGTAATACAATGATGAGTCAAGTATTGTTCCCATAAGGATCATTTAAGTATTAAATAGTTATTAGATTATACTATTCTCCAAGCAATCAAAATTCATATGATTAACTAATATTAAACTAGATTATCAATTATCTATGAAAGCAAGAGAGTGTGTTTAAAAGAGATATATCAATTGAATGTGTGAGGAACAAAATCCACCATAGTTTTACTAATCAAATTACCATTTTGTTATAATAACAATTAGCTTTGTGGAAATTCATATGAAATTATCAAGAATCTTAATCCTGTCACAAGTCTCAAAATTCTTTAAACACCACTAATCAAACCATTAGCTTTCGCTACACAATTTAATGGTGGAATAAAAAAAAATACTATTATAAATCTTCCAATGCTATAATTGTCTAATGCCCTAAACCAATTTCTCCTAATTTCTTAGTGAAAAATTGATTTAAAAACATTGCAATAATCTCAAAAGATAATTTCTAAATTAGATTGAATCATGCTGCTTCCGCAATTGTAATTTAACATAAATTTAAGAATTCCTATGAATCCTAATTTCTCTTCCAAGTTATCAAGATTCTTATAAACTTAGTTTAACAAGAAACACGATTTATAGTTGGAATTATAATATGAATATTCCACAAATCTGATAGTTTTATCACAGGATTACAATAATCATCTTAGCTATCCCAAGGCTTCATCACATTCCTACAATGGAAACTTAGAAAATCATGGATCGAATCAAACAATCACAAAACAAAGAGTTTGCAACAAAGGAATTCATCATTTTAGGCACATTCAACAATTGAAATTGCATAAGGATATGAAGATCAGAAGTCATCCATTTCAATCAAAAGATATCCTTGTTGCAAAACTTTAGACAAGTCTTGATTCGAATCCTCTATTGATTACAAGGCTTCAATTGATAACAAATTCGGATCCAAAAGAACTCTTTAACAAACTATTCTATAACCTACCCTCGATTTGGAGGAAAAACTGCTAGAATTTCGTGTATGTTTCCAAATGAACAGTCCTAGGAATTTATAAGGAAAAATCAAAGGAATTTGAGACGTTTCATTGGTATGCCGGTAGTTACATTTTCAATGCCGGCGGCGTAGTGGCGGCATACATTGTGCATCGGCTTAAGCACTGGTAGCGTTGTCATCAGCGTTAAAAATTTGTAAGGTATGAAGGGGCTGCATCGCTTCAACACCGGCGGGGTAGGGTTTCAATTGTCCGACGTAGGATGAGAATTGAAGGCCAATAGATTTTCTATTGCAAGCTAGAGTTGTTGATGCTAGCATTAAAGATTTGCATTCTATTCTTGAGCAAGGCCGACTAAAAGCTGGTGGTGTACTCCCAAAATTAGCCGGTGTTCAATTAAAAATTCAAGGCTGATTGTTCTCTTTGTTCAAGGCCGGTGGTATAAATCCTTGAGTAGTCGGTGTACATTGTTTTCTTCATTTAATTTGCCAAAACTCCTTTAATCTTTTTATATTTGCAACTATAAGTCTTTCTTGACCTGAAATAACAATTTAAGAATGATTAAGTACGGTTTCCTTAGATTTCTACAAAGTCAATAACAAATTATCATCAATTGTTCCATGAAAAGTGTATGAAATATGACTTTATCAGTAATTCACAAATTTATATTAAGAGATAAACCTAAAATGTATACCACATGCTAAGTTTATAAGTAAAATTGGTTGTTAATGATAATTTGAAATTTTTAGTGGCATTAAGATTGTCTTGATTAACCTTGAAATGATATTCTAATTAACAAAGAACCTTTAAAGACCCTTTCAATCAAATTATTCAAACCCTTGGGTCGTAATCAAGTTACAAAACCATTATAACTTTGATTATGATTCAGATCATGGTTTTGATTTTTACCAACTAGTTCGCTAGCATAGAACTTAAAAAGATGATTGATTCATCAGGAGCCTTTTTACATCTAAACTTAGTCTTCTTTAGCTCTCTATTTTGCACATTCATTCTATTACATATATATACACATATATATAGTGTGCTTTCACTTAGGAATTATAATAATTATCAGCTAAAACACAAACAAGTTTACAATGCTGCCATTATTGAATAATAAGAAGGGGCTTTGAATAACATTGCAAATTTTTTTAAGTTTTTAAAACAATTAATTCAACCACCTCTATTATTGTCTTTTTGAACCAATAATTCCTATAAGAGCTAAATTGATTAATATTAAAGAAATACTCTTTAAGTACTTATTAAACTGAAGACCTAAAATGGCATAATTCATAGCCTTTGTTTAAACAAATAAAGCATGTTTAAGCCATAGATTCTAAGGCATAACTAATCATAACTTCTGGAATGAAAATAGTGACCAATGAGATTACAACACCATAATATGTCAAGAGTGCTTTGCAAACTCAAGGGCTAAGCATACTTTGTTAATTGTTGTTTCTCCATCTAAATTTATTTAGCTTCTTCTTGTAAAACTACTAAAAGAAATTTGAAATAATATATATATATATATATATATAATTTGTACGTGGACAAACAAATATAGTTGAAGAAGCTACAATGATTATCTTAAAATAAGGATGAAAATTGTTTAGAATCCAAAATAGTGAAAAGATCAAAGATTTTTTTTAGTCGACCATCTTTAATTACATATTATACTAACTAATCTTGGCATAAAGTATCGTGATCATTGTCTTGTGAGAAACGTTTTTTTGTGTCTTAGCAAGATCATGGGTTGGAAAAAAGTCAAAGAAAAAAAAAATGAAATTATGGAAGGATGGGATTTGATGACGATAACTTTAAGTGAACTCAAAGGCAAACTAATGTCACTTGAAACTAATGTTTATCACAAGAATAATTCTAAAAGTAAGAAGAAAGCAATTGCATTCAAAGTGAGACTAGGAGCTTATGAGCCAAGTCGAAAAATTTAGAAGATAATCAATCTTCTTACTTGATGCTTGAATATGCTCTTGAAGAAAGCATGTAAGTAAACTATAAAATTTAAAAAATATACCTCAGTTAACAAGAATGCATGCTGATGACCTTGCAAGCTAGTGATATTTCATTTAGAATATCAAGTGAGAGGTTTTAGGTTTAATTCTTCCTTTTTTCTTTGTCAAAAAAAAAGAAAAGAAAATAAAAAGAATGTGTAATAGCTCGGGTAAGAGCTCTCATGAGACCAAGAACCAAAAGAAAAAAAAAATAAAAAAGAAAGACAAAGACAATTTAAGACTAATTATGTTATGAATGCAAGAAATTAGGGCATATCACGTATGAATGTCTTAGTCTGGCTAAAAAACTTAATGAAGAAGAAAAGAAAAACAATGTTAACTATGTAAAGTGATTTGGACAAACCTAAAGTAGATTCAAACGAATTTAAAGTTAAAAGAATTAAATCCATGTCATATAGCTGATGAAGGGATGCTTGTTTATGTTGAGGATACTGATGAACTTAGATAATACTCACTTTCTATATTATGATTGACATCATAAGTTTTAAAGGTGCAGCATGACAAAGAAATTTCCATCTATGAGATTTCATGACACAACCTTGATTGACATTTGTGTCAAGTGTAGCTTTTTTGAGATGTTTGGACACCATTTGACTATAGTAGATATCTTTTATTTCTCTTTTAAAATCATGTAAATTATTGGACACTTATTTTGTTAGATTAAGTATGCTGGGATGATGTTTATTTATAGATAATAAATGAATTAATCAAATCAAGTATGGGGTTAAATCATGAAATTATTGTTGATAGGCTACTTTGAATGTAAACCTCTTAAACTTATATCAATCTATTTGAGTCTTGCGCTACGCTTTTTTGGCTTGACCTGATTTGTTTTAGGGGTCCAAAACAACCTTGCTGAGTTCGATTAGGCTGCCGCCCTATCATTAATAGTTCGGTCACTTCCTGCATGCTACCGTCTGAGCTCCTTGATTAGCCCAAGAAGAGCTTCATCCTAGTTATGGAGCTACTGCCTACCGAGGAATTGATAAATCTGTCGACTGTTTCAAACTCGTCAAGCAAAGATGTCGAAATTCTTTTTTAGTTGGAAGATTGCCATCATATCATGCGAGCATCTACAATTCCGTCCCGTGAATAATCTAATCATTAAAATAAATATAATAAATGAAATATTAACTATTTTAATGATTCGATCATAATATATTATATTATGAGCCATTAATAGTGATGAAACCGATCCCATCAAAATTAATAGCAGGAGTATAAAATTTTATCATATTATATATTTCATACGCTTCTTGAATATCTCGGGATAAACCCCTATTAATAATAATCCACTTTCTTATCTAGATGTCGCCCTTTAACCATGGATGGACACCATCAGTACCATTCATAAGTCTATATACAACGCATACCATCAAGGCTCCGTTGGATTTTCCTTTTAGAATGCCACTTTAAGCATCGGTTTTTTTATGCCGGACCCAGCAGGTTCTTTTCATTTTATGCCCAATTAAATTTAGCGGGAGTAATCATGTTTTTGCTGAGTACATTCATTTCGAGTAATTGCCAGGAGGATAGACATTATCTACAGTATGTTTGTTTATTGAAATATAATAAGATTAAAAATAAATAATAATTTCTTATTTTATGATTATAGGTATTTTTAGAATAAAATAAGTATTTTTAATTAGAAATAATTATTCTTTCAATAAATAGAAAGAACTAGATTCTTTATTTAATTTATAATACATGAAAACATTTTTTTTTATAAAACTTTTTATAAATCAAATAAAAAATAAATATTTCATGATAATAAAAATAAAATACTGATTCTATTTTAGTAAACCAATCATGTCATTAAAGTTTTTGCCATACAAAGAATGTTCCACTTTAGTTTTTAGTGGACTAAAAAAATCGGTTAAAATTTTTTTTTAGCTTATTGTATAAATAAACGAAAGATGCAAGATACTAAAACGTTTCATTTGGATTTAGCTAGGCATATAATGTAATGTACTCTTAAACGCTGCGTTTTACTTACCATCTCCGTTTCTTTGTACAGATCTGATCCTACCTTCTTCTTTCCATCCCAAACCCTAATCTCTCTCTCTCTACGCTTCCTTTTTCCTGACGCGACATTCGTAAGTTACACTATCCCTAACCCCAACCCTAACCGAACACGTAACCGTTAGCATTTTGCAGCGACCACTGTGGCCAATGGCAGGAAGGAGAGATGACTCCTCCTTGGTAATCAACAGTACGAACGTCTTCGCTGCTCTCGGAACCCTAAAGAAGAAGAAAAAGAGTAAGGACAAACCTTCTTCTACCAAGTCCACTAAGGGAAAATCCGGTAATTCAGATAATCACCACCACGAAGACGAAGAAAAAGAGAAGCAGGTATTTTGGGCTCCCACTCCTCTCACTGCCAAGTCCTGGGCCGACGTCGATGACGACGAAGACGACGATTACTACGCCACCACTGCACCACCCGTCTCCGTCTGGGCTCCTCCTCCCGAGGAGGCCAAGAAGCACGTGGATAGCGAAGAGCTTGCTTTGGAGGTGAATTGTGTATCTTTTCGTGTAATCTGATTTTGTATGATTGAATTGGTGCTGATTTGGTGGAATCGATCTTATTGTTATGCGCTTCTGCATTGGTATTATATGCGTTGTGTTTGATTGGTATGGTATTTTTGTGTGATGAATTTAGAGTTTAAAGTTCCTAACTTGCATAGATGTAATGCGTGATTTGGATATAACTGACTGAGCTGCTGTGAATATAGAGAGCTGTATCTTTGTTTCTGGATAAAGTTGATTGATTTGTTTGGGTGTGTTTTGTGGGTATATATAGAATGAGAGCTGTAGATTTAGTGGTGTTTTGTGTTTTAGTAATTGCATAGGGTTGTGTCCGGGAGAAGATTTATAATGATGATGGAGTTGGTGTGTCTGGTTAAGCTTTGTGATTTGGGATAGTGTTGCTGATGACGATAGACATGTTTTGGGATGATTTTGTTGCAAGTAGGTGATAGACGTTCTTTGCGAATTTTGTAATAATGTGGTTCTGAGTTGTGCATCGTAAGAATTTTTTTTTTTATTTTTTTTTGGGGTGGGGAATGTGGGGGGTAAGTTGGTTGAAATTAGAGATTGGTGATCAGTGTGAAATTTGTTATATTTTTAATCATAAACATGTTGTGTGAAATGAAGAGGATGATTTTGCTAATGGATTTGAAGCATGATTTGAACTTTCTAGGGATGTTAATTTATCTAATAAATAGATGAAAGTTAACTATGCAAATCACACTGAGTTCTTTTTTCCTCATTGAGATATTGGCATAGGATCTGGCTTTTTTTTTTTTTAGATGCAAATTTTCCATAATAGTTTCCAACTTGTCTTAAATTTCCAGTTTTAAGAACTGGTCTCTGTGAGCTTGTAGTTGATGCAGTCATAATCGTCCTTATGCCAGAGGGATGAAGGTTTTTTAGGATGCTGCCTATTGACAGTTGACAGCCAAGCTTGTTTGATATTATTGTAATTTGACATTGTTGTTGACATTTTGAGTTCACATTATCGTCGTTGAGCAACCTGTTCTCTGTTGTAAGCAAAAGATACTGTAGGTGCAATTTTCTAGGCTGAACGAGACGCAGTTTTACCCTCATATATAACATGACTTCGTTATATATCTATATTGAGGGTGTGGATCGTTATATATCTATATTGAGGGTGTGGATGGTAGCCTGTTTTTGCTGCTGCATTCCATTAAAAAGTATAAATTAGTTGGTCTATGTGAACAACTCAGGAAGATGTTCTTCATCTGCAAATCAGCATATCTCCATTGGCGTGGGGAGATCAAACTCCATTCACTCTATCATATTTTGAAGTATGATATGTATGATTTTGCATATTTTCCTATCATATCATTCATTTGAGTCATACTTCAGGTAGCAGTGAGGTTTTCTTGCAATTTGAGATCCTGACAGAGGCTAGGTGTTGCTTTGTTATTCTCTTGAATCTCTTCTCTGGCTTCTTTTCTGTTGCTTAGGGAGAACACCAGACCTTGCATTATGTTTTTTCCCCTATAAATATTAATGAAAAGTAAAGTAAAAATCATGTAAGAACTTCGAATGATCTTTTCCTTTAATCCTGACCCTCAATACTTGTAACAGGAAAGTGAAACTGATGATGAGGTTGATGAAGTAGATGATGAAGCTGATGAGGAAGTTGAAAACGAGTCCAACTTGCCCATAATTGAAGAGTCAGTTCCCACGAAGCCTTCTGAAGCCCCTGCAGCTCCTAAAGAAGCTGAAAGGCAGCTCTCTAAGAAAGAACTAAAGAAAAAGGGTCTTGAAGAACTTGATGCTGTCCTTGCTGAGCTTGGCTACACAAAGACAGAGGATTCTGCCCAGGATGAATCCCAGGGTAGTTTAATCATTTGTCTATGATATCTAGCATATGCTCAAGCTATATGTAGCTTGTTATTCTGCTGGTTATTGTTTCTGCCAATTACTATTCTGAAAGCTTTTTTTCCAATCAGGTCAATGGGTGGATATTAAAAGGAGTATACTTTAGTTATTACATCCTTTGTTCCTCCCAAATATGGAGTTACCATATAACTGCTACGGAAGATCTAATTATTCTAAAAGGAAAATAAAAGATTTCATGCTATAGTAGAGCAATGAGCTATGTTTTGCTTCTGCAAATTTGGATTCTTTTGAATGTGTCAAAACATAGGTTTCCAGATGGGGATCTAATTGCAGCTTGCTTTCATAGCTACTTTGTTGAGAAGATTATGGCTGACTTAACATATTAGTATCTACTCTACCTTAATCTATACACTGAATTTTAATTTCTAATTTGTTTGGAGATGGGATGAGTGACTTTCATGCTTTTAATTGTAGATGGGCAAATGAAAAAGGCTGAAAGTAATGACAATGTTGAAAAGAAAGAGAGTGTCGCTGGTGAAAGCAAGTCTTCCAAAAAGAAGAAGAAGAAGGACAAGTCTTCAAAGGAAGCTAAAGAATCTCAAGAACAGCTTGGTGGTGAAGAGATTGTAAATGGAACAGATGCAGATGCAGCTGCTGAAGTTGAGAAGGCTGAAGATGTAGATGTGAAAGAGAGGTTGAAGAAATTGTCACTCCTAAAGAAGAAAAAATCTAGCAAAGAGATGGATGCTGCTGCCAAAGCAGCTGCTAGTGAGGCAGCTGCAAGGAATGCAAGGCTGGCTGCGGCAAAGAAAAAGGAGAAGAACCATTATAACCAGCAGCCTGTAAGGTGAGCCAGGAATGTTGACTTTTCTTTTTCCCTGATTGGCGGCTAAAAGAAGAAACAAGTTGAGGAAAGAGGCAAAGTGACTTCTGCTATCTAAGTGGTTGGTCAAGGCGCTGTAACAAATTGTGAAGTTTGTAGAAGCAAAGGGAAAAGGTAGAACTACAATCTGCTCCCCTGCAGTGAGCTGGAATAGCTTTTTTTGGTCTCTATTTTCCACCTTTTGTTAACCCTTTTATACTTTCCATACACGAGCTTGTAGGTTTTCATGTTCGTTGATTGAATGGATAATAAAAACTATGCAATTGGTGATTTGGATGTTATCTATAAGTTTATAACCAATACATGGTGGTCAGTTTTGGAAGGTGACATTCTCTGGTATTTTTCAATGTTTGGCCTCAATTATATGCCATTTGGTTGCTCAGTTCTTACCTGAGGAAAACCGTTATAGTTTATTTGGTCGTCTGCATGATGGGGACCATGGTCCTAGCTCAGAGGGGTAAAAATTAAAACTGTCAAAGAGAATCAAATTCTAGTTTTGTTACGAATTGCTGTTGATCAATTAAACATCTCGTTCTACCCATTGCTTTAGGAATTGTTTTTAATTGTGGCCTTATTAAACAAATCGATGATTACAGGAACAGCAATTATAGAATCCCTTAATTTGCCAGCTTTGCTTCCGCGGTACCTCTTTGTATTAGGTTATCATTTGACAAGCAGGATGCTAGAAATAGAATCATGGGGATATTGGAATCTACATATGGGTCCCCATTGTTTTAGGTGGTTTGTCGCTCTACCGCGTATCTATTTTCTGATGATCAGTTTCTAAAGAGAATTTTGTGACCGGCCTCTGTCGCATGGTTTTACTTAGAATGAGAAAATTATGTTACAAACCATAAGCAAACAAAGCATTTTTTTTTTTTAATAGAAAAGGACGTTGCCAACATTACCAATACATATGAATTTTCCCTCTATATTGCCTCAGAATGTCATGTAGCCTTAATCTAATTCCTTCGAAGACCGAACCTTGAGGCTTCTCCTTTCATTTGTCAAGAGCATTTACTGTCTAGATATCATCGATCGTAATTCTTTGTCTTTGGTTATTGCATAAGAAAGAAGCATATTTATTTTAAATCGAGTCAATTATGACCGTAAATTCCACAATACTAATAATTTTTTTTCTAGATGGGTTATAGTTAATATTACGGTTCTACCTAGTTAATTATCTAATCGTTAAAATTTGACATATTAACTATTTTAATTGTACAAACACAGTTGCATATGAATTTAAGGTATTAACTAGTCCAAAACTAAAAATTTTTTGTTTCGTTTAGCGTCTTATGTAGATGAGTGAGCTTCCATTCTCTTTATTTTCTTTCCATTTTTAGGTTCCTAAGTTTGTAGGCTTCCGCATTTATTTTCTCTCTCTCTCTCTCTCTCTATATATATATATATATATATAATATTTTAAAGCTTGATTGTTTGTGATGCGGCATATTCTTTATTTACATCGTTTATTGCCCTTTCGAGATTCGTTTCCTTCCTTAAGAGCTTTGTTTTTGGCTTTTCATTTTTGATTTTTCTTTTGTTATTCTACCGACTGCCATAAGGTCTTAAATTTTTGCATTATTATGGTCTAGAATTTCATCCATGGAACTTCGAAGACTTGCCTTTGAGCGCCATAAGACAAACTTGACCATTTCTTCACTTTCCGATCCTAATTAAGAGTCTTCAAGGTCATTGTATGAGGGCATCATCACCTTATTCGTTTTTCCCCTGCAAGCACTTCTTATACAATGGACAGTCAAAAAAATTGTATCGAAAAGTATGAATATTTTAGTAATTTTATTTAAGGTATTAAAGTGTCAAATGGTTAAAAATAGAAATAAATGTTTGAGAATAAATTCATTTAAAATATCAATGTTTTATAAGTTTTTTTTTTTTGGATCTTACAACATGGAAGATGAGATTCGAATATGATACCTCTCAATTGAGAAATCATGTTGATGCTATTATGCTATAGGAGTATTAGCAACATTTTATAGGTTAAAAGGAGATACTAATGTTTTGAAAAATAAGTCAAATAAAATATTAATAATTGATCATTGATGAAAGTTAATGAAACTTAATTGAAAATTTACCTAAATATTGAAACCTAAAATTTGACAAAATATTAATACTTTATTTGATGCATTTTGTGAAACTTTAATTCTTCTTCCTTTTTTTTTTTTTAAATACTTGAAATGTTAAACCTTGAATTAACCTATCCCAACATTGATATCTTTTGGTGTAATTTAGCCATGACAATCATACCTAATGATTCGACATTCGTTGCATTCATAGCATATAAAATTATTCTTCTCATCTTTATAGTATTCATTTCCTTTTAGAAAAATTTCTCTTAGCATTTCAATTCTTTTAATTATTTGGAATTCCACGTGAGATTAAGCTTGGCACAATGTTAATCCAGTAATTGGATTAGGCAGTCTCTTTGTTGCGTATCAAATAGAAGGGTTGCTCCTTCTTGTATTTTTTTTTCATATATATTATATATATAGATAAAAAAATAATGGATTATTTTTGGAGCATTATATTATTGGAACAGCTATAAACGATTTAACTTTAGATATTACACAAAAAAATATTAATTTGAAATAGGATTTGTTTAATTTCAATTAATATTATGCATGATTGAAATAAAACAAAGATCTTTATTCAATTGGAAAAATAACATAGGATAAGATCGGTGTGTTTTCCTTCAATTGCTCCTTCAAAACCAATAAAAACCTAAGGAAAAGATAGATCTTTGAAATCCTAAAAAGAAAAGGCAGATATACGATTACCTTGATCGGATCTTCTACATATCCTTGGATGCTAGGAAGAGGAATAGAGAGGATTTTCTAGGTTCAGGAGATGTTTTGGAGAAAGAAAAAAAAAAAAAACAAATGGATTATAAAGAGATTTCGTGGAGACTTTTCATCTTTTGTAACGTATGCCAGCAGTTGTTAATCCAATGCTAGCGGCGGTTAGCTGGCTTAGCCTTGCCCCATTTGATTTCCCCTTCGTCTTTTCGTCTTCTCTCGCGTATTTGATAACTGAAAAAGTAATTAATTTAGACGTTAGGGTTGACCAAAAACCCTATTATTTTATATCTAATGACATATTTGCCTTTCAATATAAAATATTTATTTCTACATTACATTTTTCCCATCCTAAAAGAACTTTCGTCCTCCAAAGTTACCTGTAACTCGTTAAATTCCTTGTTTCCAACTCCTTAACTCATGTTTTCATTTACTTTTCAGCATTCGATTGCTTTTTATTCAACCACTTTTTTCTCATACCATATACTTCTACTTTGAAAACTTCTTTTTTATTTTCTTAGGGATTAAACTTATCGACCATAACTCAATACAATCAATCTCCATAACTCATACTTTTATTGCTCAAATTAGGTTCATCCCTTCCACAACTACATGACATACCAACAAAATAAACTTATTAGTAATATCCACCATGAAAACTTACTTTTGTTTGTTAGCTTTTCCACCGAAAATCTCCCTTGTATTTGATCTCCAAATCCATACCTTGAGTGACATTTAGAAAGCTAAAAATCTTACAATTATAATTTCAACCTTAAATTCTGGATGTTTAAACCTTACATTGACATGAAATTTCACATGTTGCTATGTCATACACACTTCTATTAATTTGACTTAGTTTTTACACTATTGCTCTTCATCAAAGCTCTTATATCACTTGAATTTTATTCATGTAATCGCAAAACATTCATTAATTAACAATACCATTTCCAACACACTTTCTCAATTCTTAGTATTCTTCCTTTGTATTTGTCACCAATATACAGATCAAGACTAAAGATTGACACTTATGGCATTGATAACTCTTTTAAAATCAATAGATGACTTCCAACCCTTCCTTTAATGTATTACTTCTAGCATTCCAATATTTTCTTGATAATCAACTTCTCAACGGCATATTGTCTCCACATTCATTACTCTATAAATCTATCGATGATGTTTTCAGATTATATGACTATTCTATACTTGAATTGGGCATCCTCTGCTCTTTTTAATTTGTTTCTCAAAAGATTTTCTTTTGATTGAACACTTATATTACTTTAGCTACTAAACAATTGTCACATTTTTCAATTTGAATATATATCATTGTGATCTTTATACTTCTTTAATCTCATCACTGATTCTTCTTAATCATCCTACTTCATTCTTCTTCAATCTTTCCACCTTCCAGATATCAAATTCATTTGCTATAATTCTCTACTCTAGAACTGTTCATCATACTCCCAAACTTACTATATATATATGACTTCAAATATTTACGTTTTCCTCTCTATTTATGTCTCTTTCCTCTATTAAATATCTCCAATTCCTTATAGGTTATTTTTAATCCGTCCAATAACTCTCTCTGTTTTTTTTTTTGGCTGCACTCCTTCATTTCCTATTCACTAAGGCAACATCCACACTTTTTCACTTCCTACATTCACCTCATTACATATAATTTCTATTCTCTCCATGTTGTTCTTAGTTCTTCTCAATTAATTTATGCTACTTTTCTTTTGTCTTTTAAATTCCAACTCACTAAATCCTTTGTTATTTCTGCTATTTAATTCTAAACCTTTTATTATCGTCCTTCTATTGAGTCTCCCATGCTTATAATGATACCATTCGTAAAAATGCGCATTTGTGGTTTCATTTAAATTCTTCCAAGATACTCCTCAATAGCTCATGATTATAAATAAATCTGAGTGATATTACTGCCCATCATCATTGTAGTTGTCATTCTCTGCAATTTACCAACATTTACAATCTTGCAATTACTGCTCCATATATATCTTCATATCTATAGCTTTATGTTTATTAAACTAGCAATTGTCTTTCACATTGCTATCCTCCCATTATGATTTTCTTTGTAGCTGCATTTCCTTTTAATCAACTTCAATCATTCTTCTTTTGGCTCCAACTTCTGTCTACTTAACATCTTTACTATTGTCATCTCATCTCAATAGCATTCTTTGATCTTTTTTTTTTTTTTTCATATTATCATTCATTTCTTTACAATTCTGACTACTTCCTGTCATACTGACGCTTGTCATCTCAATTTCATTGTAGGTCACATTAAACACTTTTTCCAACTACATTACTAGGATTTTCTCCTCCCTTACTCTTGCTAATAACTTTTAATTAAGCAATCATTTATTTCCATACTTCCTTCAAACACCATCTTTATTCCACTTCACATATAAAAGAAATGAATAAAAAAATATATAATTGTACTAATTTGGTTTTTATGCTTCCTATAAATCATTAATAGATGAGTTATTTATTGGTATATTTCACATGCCTGTATTATCATTAGTTAGACTTTTATCATTTTGATTCTCGATTTTGCTCTGACTCATTTTACATTCTTTCTTTTTACTTTAGTTGATTTTATGAGTTTACCATCATATTAACAATTTTGGCTTTTGTCAGGATTGACAACATTTTATTACGTTTGTTATTAATGTTAATGTTATAGTTATAAGTCTACCAATTTTCATAGTCATTTCTTATTTTTCTATTATAACTATAATTTTTTTTTCACTCATTTAGTTATGTTATACATTTATATATGTATATATATATATTCTCATATATGATCAATTTTTTTTTATTCTTTTATTCCATCATAAATCTGATAGCGAGAGGGGCTAACAAATATCAAGAGTAACTAAATTGACCAATACTAGGTTGACACACGACTTGACTCTTAAGACAGACTCAAATGACATGAATAAAAACAAAAGGCTGGACACGAGAAGAATGGAGGTGGCAAGATTTGACACAGCACGATAGAACAACGGATAATACTTACTAAACATTAATTTACGAATAAGACAAACCATGAACTTGTCAGTCCCACTTCACATTTTATTATATTAGATTCATTGTTATTACATACTTGTATATTAATTGGAGATTTAATTTATGATATCGTTCTTAATCCTTAAACTTCATAAAGTCTTATTATCAAGTCATTACTACCACTATGGAAATTGATAGGGTAATTTCTCATTTTCATTATCTTTTATTTATAGCTTTAATATTTAAATTTGTATCATTTTATTCAAATTATGGTTCTTTTTAAACTTTTTTTTGAATTTCATAATTAACAAGCATTAAAGATTTGTTGACATTGTGTCATCAAAGATTTATTGATTATCATTAAAGATTTGTTGACTATTATATGTTGTCTCTTGGTTAACTTTAGAGGAGGTTTCAATAATTTATTTCATTCAATTAATTTTTGGAATTTGTAGTCATTAAAATTATGACGGTTGAGTTTTAAATTTCTTTATGTAAGTTACGATTATTAATTTGTGTATTTATATATTCTCTTTAACTTACTCTAGTGATTATTGTTTTGTCTGTTACATTTCACTAGATGTCATTAACTTCTTGTATAAACATGTATATGTATTATAGTAGAAGCCTAAAAGGTCATATATTTAGTAAGAGAGTATTTTGATTTTATAAATTATCATTTCTAGATTTTTGTGGCGCTTGATTTGTTTTACTGATCACTTTTCTATGTATTTTAGGGAGCAACAACAAAATGAAAAATAAAATAACAAACATTCCAAGAAAATATATGAAAATAATTATGAAAACATAATGACATAAATGAAATAAATATAATACTTATAAACAATAAGCTGTAATGAAAGAAACAATAAGAAATCATAATGAAGAGGTCAACCTAGAAAATTTTCATTAAACGGAACAACTCTAAGCTTTTCATAGCTACCAGCTTTCCCATGATCTACCTCCTCTCTTCATCTCACCGTCTTGAGGAGTTCATAACCCAATTTCCCTAAAGATCATAAACCTACACTCTGATACCATTTAAGCCGTAATGTTCTAACTTAAAGGCATTACAGCCCACGTGTCCTTTTCTTTTTAAGAACACGCCAAGGCTAAGAAATTCTAAACCACAAATAAATGATAACATGAATTTCAAAACTCACATAAAGAGTACCTGTTTAAAGATATTATTAAAACTAAATCTTCAAATAACCATATTGGCATATACCATAGCCCACAATAATCCAATTTATAACATAAAAGAAAACTCTTAAAACATCTTTAAACTCATAAAAACATATAAATGATTAAGGCTTCATCTTAGTTTAAATTTAATTCATGTATCCTAGACATCAGTAGGGTAATCTGGTCCACTATCCTGCTCTCCTTGATTAACATATATGTCATATCCAGAAAGATTATAAATAACCTGATCTTCTCCTGTTCCTGAAAATTGAAAGGAATGAGCAAAAAGTCCAGCACGCCAAACCACAAATAAATGCATATGCACACACAACATATATAATCACGTGCAACTATTTCTAATGCAACAGATACAAATTATTATCTTTTAAATTAGCTAACAAACAGCACAGTTTAGAACCATCTACAGTTCAATCCTAAACCTGGAGTAACTCATGACTTCATAAAAACAAGCATATAGAAAATAGGTAATTATACATATATTGGTGTTGGAGAATCATCCACACACCACGGCCTCTACCAAAACCTAATCTACCAGAATCATTTTTATGAACAAGTCCACTCGGGACAACCTCACATATAGATCATCAGGGTACCTCGTTAGTATCACACTCCGCGTGGTCTTTACTAACCAAAGCTAAACACAGGCAGCAAATATAATTTCTTATTGTCGTATGGAATTAAGTTTATTTAGAATTCTGATCCTACATCACATACAACAAAAAAAATCTAAAACTACAAGCACATACAACAAACAAGGTAAGGTTATACCTGAATCAAATTCTAGGAAACAGGACTCTAAATCACCAAAATCTCCTTTAGAATCAAACCCTATTTCAGTAGAACCTGACAATATGAATATATAGATTTCAAAATAATATTTTCATTACATAATCCTAATTCAAACTCCATCTAAACCTCAATCTCAACAAAAGTAGAAATTCATACCTTTCTCCTTTAATCAAAATATCAAACTCCTCCAAAATAACAAATCTCCTCAAGATCTTCCTAAACCCTAGAATTTCATTCAATGATAGAAATTCAGAAATCAACACAACTCATAACCATAATATCTTAGGGATTATAAATACATCAAACTTACCTAAATTTGATCCTCAATCTTTCAATAGAATAGATTTCTCCAACAACTTCTACAAACCCTAAAATTCCATTTCACTTTGTTCATAGCAAAGCCATAAAAAATCATCAATTTATAATGACAAGATTAAGGATATACAAAACTTACCTAATAATGTGATCTTTAATCTTCTTTGATTACCAAAATCCAGATCTCCAAATCAAAACAGGGTTTTCCTTCAAATGCTCCTTTAAAACCAATAGAAAACTAAGGAAAAGATAGATCTTTAAAATCCTAAAACGAAAAGGCAGATATGCGATTACCTTGATCGGATCTTCTGCATATCCTTGGATGCTAGGAATAAGAATAGAGAGGATTTTCTAGGTTTAGGAGATGTTTTGGAGAAAGGAAAAAAAAGGATTATAAAGAGATTTCATGGAGACTTTTCATCTTTTATAACGTATGCGAGCAGTTGTTAATCCTATGCCAGCGGCGGTTAGCTGGCTTAGCCTTGCCCCATTTGATTTCCCCTTCGTCTTTTCGTCTTCTCTCACGTATTTGATAACCGACAAAAGTAATTAATTTAGACATTAGGTTAACCATAAAATTCTCTTATTTTATATCAAATGACATCTTTATCCTTCAATATAAAATATTTATTTGTATATTACATCCTCTCTGTTTCTTCTTTCCTCCTATGCATGAACAAACATAAAGAATTTTCTTCTTTAGCCTACTTTGGTAAATTACAATGTATATACACATAGCAAAAAAAGTAAATGGTAAAAAATAAAACTGCTCCTCAAAAAACAAAATATTAAAAAAAAATAATTTTCAGAAATTCATTCCTTAAGTTAAATGAATATTTCGAACCGACATCATACTTCATCTTCTCCACAATAATTTGTTGGTTCCACCCAGCCACCCCCACCCCCTCTCTTATTTTTTTTTTATACATTTATAAGATAGTTTAAGCCTATATATATATTTTTTTTAATTTTAAACAATTGATTACTTGTACATTTAATTAAATATTACTTCATATTTTAAGTTTTATTATATTTTTGTGTACTATTTTTACATAGGTATACCACTACATGAAAATTAGGATTAAAAGAAAAAATTTTTATATCAAAACATAAATTTTTGTTGTAAAAATCATCGTTGCAAAGATAGAAGTTATTTTACAAATTTTTCATTACAGAATTTGTATCACTAAACATCAATTTTTTTATAATGTACCACTAGTCTAATCTTATTGGTTTTTTACACATAGAAAATTAGATCCTTTTCAACTTAAAAAGAAAAAAAGGACTCAAAATCATTCTAAATTATAGGTTTCTCACGATAGAAAAATTTATTGAATGAGATTCGTTCAAGATGGCACCATCAAAATTCAGCAACCCGAAGACTCGGCATGGAACTTAATGATGATGGACCGATCTTGATTCTCCATTTTAAGACTCAGTGGCCAGTCCGTTCTTAATATGTCTAGCCGACGAACGCCGTTTTCATGTTTGTACCTTCCTTGATGATGATTATCTACAGAAAATCAAACTTGGCTGATTTCTTTTATTCTTTACTTCACCGTCAATAGAGATTTCATTATTATGCTACATATACATTTTAACATTATATTCTTCTTATCTTGTACCAATGACTTTATGGTATAGTGACAGCTCTTCTGGTATCTTATGTGAGGCATTTCAGATTCAAATTATTATTTTTTTTTATTGTAATTGACAAAAAAAAAAAAAAAGGAAATATATATATACATATATATACCTCTACTTAGGGTCGCATTCAACGATGATGCAAATTCAAATCAAAATTGAGCTGTAATGTCTTCCTCTGCTTCGAAATGTGTGTGTGTATGAGATACACATGTGGCAGGTTGATCAAAGAGGAAGTAATACAATTGCATGCATGCATGCAAATCTTGACAAAAAGACATTTCAACAATTGCCCTGGCAAACACACTGTGGTACATTCCTAATATTATTGTCCTTTCTAATATATGTCGCATACGGCTATTGTTTACATCGAAAACAAAATCTCGAACTTTGGAGAGATCGTTAGACCTTCTCAGCCGTAGAGAGACATTGTTGTATATATGCGTCCATCTTCTTATTACGTGGTGCACGCATAGAATAACGATATATAACAGTGGGGAATCTTACAATAATAGCGATGTGCGTCTCATCCTCGTATCTCGCATTCTCCTTCCACGTTTTTCATTCGTTATGTACAAGGTTTTACTCCGAAAACAAAGAGCGCCCACAGCCACTATCATCATCATCCCACAATTGCCCTGCCTCTTCCATATTGCCGTCACAGATATTTTCAGTAGAAAACGAGAGATCATATCTGTATTTCTAAGATGAGTTCGATATTTTGCACAGAACGGGAAGTGCACGTGTGCATGGACGCTAGTTCGAGTTCACATATGTTATATGAAATTTATAAACTCGTGCAATCAACTACTTAAAAATTAAAAGTATAGATTTATTATCTATAAATATTTCAAATTCATTCATTATACTTAGATGAAATAGTTAATCATAAAGTAAGTAAAATTTAGATAGCATAATTATAAAATTTTACAAAGTTTGGATGGTTAATTACTAAAGACCCGAGCTGAACACCTATATAAAATAGATGAATTCGAGTCTCCAACCACATATAAACTGTAGTATTATATGTAAAGTTATCCTAAAAGAAGTGTTTGAAGAATTGTTTGTCTAAATTCTTTAAGAACGAATTTGAGAACTATGGATATTTTTTTAAAAGACTTCTAAGAAAAATAGACATCATTATCATTACATATCATAAGAGATAAAACTTAAATATACATAACTAAGTATATATATTACAAACAAAGGCTAATGACATGCCTTAAACAAAAGATATAAAAGATAAATAAAGCTCCAACATTAGTACTTATTCTTCCAAAAGATAGTCTATCCTAATTTATTACAAAAAGGAATCCATGTAGTCCCTAGCCAACTTAATATTCTCAACCATCAAGAAAATCTTCAAAATCAGTCCCATAACCTATGCTAGCATTAGGTTTCTGAAAAGATAAAATAATGAGCCAAAGGCCCAGTACACAAGTAACGAAAACAAAGGCTATTGATACACACAAGCTTAATCTATATGCATATGCAACAATCAATAAGTTATTAGACAGTCTTTAATTAATTAAACAACACTGGAGTATTCGAACTCCGGGCAACAAGGACGTTTTGGGGACCTGAGTAACGGGCTCGACGCTCAGGGGGTTAATATAAGTGGTTCGAGCACTTATATCTCCTAGATGATATATTTGAAAATGAAAAAAATAGTCTCATCTAAGGTTCTTAGCCGTTTCTCATCTTCACTTATTTTAGTCCATAACATCACCCAATTCAAGTCTCAAAACATCGAATTAAATCATGTTACTTCATTCTAAGCTTAAGTAAATGTTATACTGATACTAAATACCCCATCGATTACCCGCCGTACCACTTATAAAAGTCATTGCATCATGACAAAGGTGGCCTAAGTACCTAAAACTACCATGTCATTGAATCATGATAGGGTGCCGCTTCATGCGAATTCAAGTGTAATAGACAACTAATTCAAACATAGTTTAAGTTTTCATAAATTAGAGTAAATTCAATTATGCCTATCCTAGGCAAGAAACAAGTATGTTACTGTGTACCTAAAATAACTAGGGAACTAATAGGGATAGCCGAGCGAAGATCTATCACTGTACAAAGAAATTATTGAAATTCTCACTTAGTTCAAGCAGAAACTCAACTAATTTCAATCATAATCAATAAAAGAAATTCAAATAAATTATTATATGATTATAACATAGCATTTAGACTTCATATAATCATACAATACTCAACAATACTCAAATGATCATATATCAAGCTTTGGAGAACATTTGAATCAATATACTCATCATGCTATTCAAAGGTCATTTTAACAAGTTAATCTAATCTAATTATTTATTAAATCTATAAACATACTTAATTCATGCCTAAATATATCACACTATCATCATTACACATCAAATATCATATATATATATATATATATCACTTTAGTCCAAAATGATCCATTTGCCAAAGCAATACACATATAACAAACAAAAACAAGTTTTTAACTTTGTTTGAAAAATGCAATAGCTAGAAAGAAGTAAGATTTAAAAATTGATATTTTTAAAATTGACAAAAAATTTAAACATGAAAGTTGTAGATCTCTTTTTAAGCTTTCTATAGCAACCTGAATTACCTCAATCGAAGGTCGATGGAAAAGTTATGGCTAATTTACAAAACAGTGTCATCCTGAAAATTTTGACCCGAGGATATCACCCCCTCTGTTACGGTCGTGATCTGCTTGTTTCATTTGAAACTTCTTATTTTGAGGAGATCACGGCTTGTAACACGCCCGTGATGAACAGGGGATCCCAGCTACGCATTTTCCTTATCTTTTTACACAATTTTTAACTACTTAATCCAATATACATCAACAACAACTACTTGTTACAAATATAAACATGCATAAACTTGACTCCTACACACTTCTATATCATATTCCTCTAAAACATTTGATCAAACACTTGGTCTACACAATCTACATATATCTAAGTTTTCAACAAACATACTCATATATCATATATTTACTACTTAACATACGTATCTACATGAAAGTTACATTCCCCAAACATGTATAAACTCCACTTCTACATCACCAAACACCAATCATCACTCATCAAACACAATTCACACCACAACTTTATTTAATCTACATACGTCACAACATCATTGTCCTACACTTCCATCATACAAACACTTTAAGTTATATATCTAACACATACTACAAGCTCTTTTAGCACGAAAACACTACTCCAACTACCAACAAGACATAGAAACCATCCTATTTCATTTTTAGCATACAACCTTATCTTAATAAAAAGCACAACTTCAAGTATGCTTAAAACAATGAACACACATACCTTAAGAGTTTTGTGTCTTGATTTAGGAGTCTTGTTGCAAGCTTTTGATGGTTTAATTTGTGGAGGATGAAGGGACTAACCATATATGGCCATGGGAGAACTTTTGGGAGTGTAAAAAATGGGGTTTCAAGGCTTGTGAAGAAGTGTTTGTGTGGTCTGAAAATTTTTGACGATTTTTTGCATTTTTAGAAGTTGATATTATCCTCATGTTTGACTTTAGTGGCTAGCTGCCTAAATTAAGGCCTTTAATGGGCTTGGCTTTGACTAATTAATGAGCTTGTCTTTGACTAATTAAAGGTGGGTCTTGGGCTTTATTTTGTGACTAAAATTGCTGCTAAATATAGGCTTATATACATGCACAATTTAACTTGTTCTAATCATATTTCATACATTCTAATGCACTTAGAAATTTATGAACTCAATATTTAACCATTCTAAGATATTTAATTATTATTAACACAACAACACAACTCATATTTCATGCATCAACATGAATCACATTCATTACACTTCAAAATCATATATAATTTTAATAACACATTTATAAAATATAAATTAAGAAATTCATGGCTATTTCAATTACAACACTTTTTAACTCAAGTAGGTGATTGCATAAATTAACAGAGTTTAAGTATCACCCTTTATTTAATATAATTATTTTTGTCTGTTGAATAATTTAAAATGGGATTATTAATAATATTAAAAAAAGAAGCGGATTATAATATCTGAAATGGATGTGTATAATTGGTGTAATCTGAATTAATTTAGACTAACAAATATTATTATATCAAATTACTCTTTTAGAGGGTATTATATATGATGGGCGGCTGCCAGAATGAACCTTGGATTTTAACAATTAAAACGAATTGTATCTATGTATTGATTACCTGCATATTTTGACTATACGTGCCAGATCCTAATAATTATATGCATCGCTTTGCAACTTCATTGTAGTCTGTTCATTTCAATAAAATAATGTATGTGGAATTATTTCACTGTGTTGCAGCATAATGATTATGATATATTCAGATTATCAGTGACATTCTACGTCGAATTTGAATCGAAAATTTCTTTTTGGCCCAAAAAAAAGAAGAAAAAGAAGAAGAAAATCGAAATTTTATTCAAAGTTAAATCAAAATTTGGTGCGCAATAGAAAGTTAAAAAAGCTGTCGGATATCAAATAACGTGGTACCTTATTTTAGTTGTTTCGAATGAATAAAGTTATAATTGGTTTACATCGGGCTTATAAGTGTAAATTTGTAATACGCACTTATGCACCTAAAATTATACTTTTCTTGACATTGTGAATTTATAGCGCCATATCATCAGCTGAGGGATTACATAGGCCTATTCATAATTTGCTAAAATGCAGATATACATTTTTTTAATGGGATATAAAATTCATTTATATTTATTTTTTTCTTTAAACAATCAATTAAAAAGAATTTTTTTTGTCAATTATAAATTGATATGAAATAAATAGGTTAGTGAGTTTAACGGATTTAGTGAAATAGATGGATTAACTCATATGGAGATTCATAACTTCTTGATGAGTTAATTAAGGGTCTATATGTTTCATCGCGTGCAAACAGTATGCAAATGTTATCAATAGATTATTTATCAAAAAATAAATATAAAAAAAACATTTATATTCATAAACAAATCAAGTAGATTAGATGAAGATCAAATTAAATTAGATACACATGCAGATAAGATACAGATACAAGTGAAGGAAAGACCATCCAAATAGACCCTTGATTTATGAGTGAGCTTACTCTAAGTCATTCAATTTAAGATTTAGTGAGTTAGAGAAGCTTTATTGGTAGCTGGTTAACTTTTGTGTACTTATTAACTAAAGAACCAAGGCTACAAAACCTATTATTGAACAAGTTAGAACCATTAATCTTGACTAGCTTTTTTTTTTTTTTTTTTTCCCCCCACTTAAATGGGTAGGCTTTTTGGGTCAAACCAATAAAAACAAAAATTAAGAAATGAGAGATAGGGTCAATATTATTGTATTTTGCAAATCAACAATATGCTTTAGCCCTCTTGCAATTAGCAATCCACTATCAATATTGGTACCCTGTTAATAGCCCAATAAATTTTGAGTCTTTAAAATTGTCATCTTATGTAATTTTCGTCCATACAAGATGATGCAACATCTACCTAGACATTGTTATGGTTCTAGAATCGAACTGAATCGGAACCGAAATAGCTGGTTTCAAGTCTTGAAATTGAGAAATTGGAACCGTCTCCCACGGTTTCAGTCCGGTTCCATGAAACCATCTTTAAAAAAAAAAATAAAAAATTTTAAAATCAAAATAATTATTGAAGTTAAAAGTGTTAAATTATTTAATCAAAATTTTTAAAAATTTATTTAGAATGCACATTTATAGTAAACAAACACATTTACTATCAATGAAAGTTAGTATTATGATATTGTAAAATACTTTAGAAGATAAAAAGAAAATTGCAACGCAAAAAAAAGTCTCACATTATTAAAAAAAAAAAATGAAATTTGCTTTTAGGAGAAGTTTATTTAAACTAATTATATGATTTTACGCTATGTTTATTTGTGTTATTGATAATGACATATTAAATATTGTGAATAAATAATAAATTTTACTATTATGAAATGATCTAAATATTAATAACTATATATTTAATATTATTTTTTTATTTTTTTTTTTCCAATGGAAGTGGGTGGAACAGCTAGTTCCATCGGTTCTAAGCCAAAGAACTGCTTTGAAAAGTGAAACTGGCAGTTCTATAGCCGGTTTTGGAACCGACCAACCGATCCAGTTCTAATTCTGGAACATCGATTCGGTTCCTAGTTCAAAACCGAACTATACCTATGTCTACATCTACCAGCAGACTAGAATTTTTTTAAAAAAAAAAAAATAAACAAACAAACATATTGCTTTAAATTTGCCCCAACATAATATATTAGGGGTTATTGAAATTGTTTGATTTTCATTTATATCACTATATCTTGTCTATTTTTCATTTGTATCATATTTTTTGACAAATAATCAATTTAAAAACAATAATAATAAGATGAAAAAAAAATGATTTAAAGCAGATTAGATCTATATAAGAATTTTCTTAAAACTAGGTACTCCTTCACTTTTAGGGAAAAAGTTCAATATTGAAGATTTTTATTCCATCGGAAAAGTCACCTAGAAGGCATTAGTAAATTGCTAACAAGCCAAATTATTTTGTTTTATTTTTATTCAATTGTTTGGTGCTAGTGTTGTGAAGTAGGAACGAAGGATTGACAAGTAATTTTCCACTACCGTAACCTTGGAAGGAGTAACAACCTTAGGCTATGTTTGGCGTAGGAGAATTGAGAGGGAATAATTAAAGAGAGGAGAAAATGAGGGGGGGATTAAATTCCATTCCCTTATTTATTTTGAGAGGAAAAAAGGAGGGGAGAGAAAATAGATGTAATATTTTTCCTGGGCTCCACCTCTTTTTTATCCCCTCTAAAATGGATAGAATTAGGAAGGAAAGAGAAATTTTTTAAGTTACTCTTATATTTTTCTTTTTGAAAATACTTATTATCTTTTAGGGGCGTATAAGTAATTTATCATTCATTGTATTTTGTGTTTTGTAATAATTAAGACTCCATCTATTTTCCTTCACTTCATTACTCAAACACATAAATTCCTCTAATAATCATTCTTTTTACTTTTCTCTCTTTCACTAGGGATGGGTAAAAAAACCAACCAAAACCGAACCGATCCGTAACCGAACCAAACTAAAAAAAAATGTGGTTTTTTTTTTTTTAACAATTTGGTTTAAAATTTTTCTAATTCGAATCAATCCATAAATTTATGATTCGGTTTGGAAGATAAACCAAACTAATCCATAAAATTGAACCGAACCGAACCAAACCAAACCGTTTTAGAAAAATATAATGATATTTTACTTGTAAGTTATAACTATAGATTTTTTTTATGATGATTGATCGAATGTCATATATGTTCATATTATTTCATTTGATATTTATTATTTGGTGAAAATTGATTAAAATCAACTTGTTCATTTTTAAATTTGTTTTTAGGTTCATGATATATATTTTTTTGTTGATGATGAACTATTGTTTTTTTTTTTTTTATTTTTTAACTTTACAATGTATGAAATTTATTTATTTAGTTATAAACTCTTATTATGTATTAATTGTTTAATGTATTTTGTCAATGGATCATTTTATGTTTTGATGAATTTTGTTGATAGATGATTTTTTATTTTCGCTAAATTTATTGGTAGATTATTAACTTGATGGTTGTATTAATAATTATAAATTACGATTTACTATGAATTTGTTAGTGAATATATTTTATTGGTGAATAATTGATTTTATAAAGAACTATAGATTAAAGGTACGATGTATTCATAAAGTATTTTATTGTGATTTGTAATATAAATTTTGTAAAGTGATATAAATATTTAAGTATCTATATAAATGTAAAAATATAGAAAAAAGAAAATGTTTGGTTAGAATTCTAATTTAATCTGTAATCCAAACCGAACCAAACCGTTATTTAATAGTTTAGAAAATTTCGAATCCAAACCAGACCGTTAATGGTTTGGTTTGTGATGAAAAATAAATAAATTGTAAATTATGGTTTGGTTTAGTTTTAGGAAAAACCGAACCAAATCGATCTGTGCCCATCCCTACCTTCCACAATCCTTCCTTCCTAATTCATTCCATCATACCAAACAAAGCCTTAGGTTGTCATTCGATGATAAGAGCATTCCTGTTTTATAGGAAAAAAATGGTGCCAAATTAATTAGATGTTGGAAGAAAGTAATTCATAACGAAAACCTAGTTGTCTCAATTCTCACACAGTTGAGCTACTTACTAATTTCAATTAGACTTTGAATCTGGTTAATTCTTTAAAAGAAGCATTACTCCATATTAGCGCTGACAATTTATGTCACTTGTCGTGTACTGTCTCTGTGTCTAAATGGGTTTGTGTTTGAAAGACCTTGATTTGAGACTTGACTCGTTTTTTAATCGTATATGAAAACCTAAAATCATGACCTTACCCGTTTATATCATGTCTAATGTCCTATGCCAAACCGTTTATTGATTGATAAGAAAGATTTAGTATTATTTATTAATATGATAAGAAAGATTTAGTACTATAATAGACAGTGGACTTGAAATGTTAACGTAAAATAGTTATTATCCTAGATAGACTAAGTTAACAAATTATATATGATATATTACTCATATATAATTAAAAGGAAGAGATTATAATATGTGACTTAATACATTATTGAATAAACATGACATTACTAAATAGTAATTTGTGGTAACAAAAAATAAAATAAAATAAAATTGAACCTATATTATTAGCTAACAAATATACTTAATTGTCATTATAACTAATAAAAACAACATGCTTAAAACCCACAATACAAGAAACATAACAAATTAAAAGACTAAATTATATTAAAACACAACATGTTAGGTATTATTTATATTATATATATATTATATGTTATATATATGTATTATATATCTTATTTATATTATATTAAATTTGTATAATATATTATATATGCTTTATATATTATGTTCTGAACACATACATGGAACATATTGAATTTATGTAACAAATGAATTATAATATATATTATATATTTATAATTTGTAGATTTTATATATGTAAGAATATGTTATATACATAACCATATTATTGTAAATATCTATTATATTTGTTATGTGATACATATATATATATATATAGATTATGATATATCTATATGACATATGTTACACATAATTTTTAATTTATATGTACAATTTAAGTTATGTATATATAATTATTACAAACTATAAATGTTATGTATAAAATATATAGTTTAATCATGTAGATATATAATCTATATATGAATATATATTTATATATTATGTTATATATGATTTATATATAGCATATTTTTTTATGTAACAAAGGAATTATAACATATATAACCATATATATACATATAGAGCATATAAATTATGTATTTATAACCTATATATCTTATATATGTGTAAATATATATATGCGAATATACATTATAAATATTTATTATATATATGTTATGTCACATATATATTATGTTATACATATTTAAGAAATATACGTTAGATGTAATTCATACTTTATATATACTTTATAAGTTACATATATTATATACAATTTATCCATTTTAAAAATGTTTCGTATGCAATTTTTATTTTAATATATATATATTTATAGAATATGTTATATGCAATATCTTTACATAACATAGAGATTATATATAGATTATGTCTTTATAATCTACAAATTTAATATATGTGCATGGTATATCAATACATAAAATTGTTATAAATATTTAATTTACATATATATGATAAATATATTGTGTATATATGTTATATATGTAGCAAATAAATCAACTATATATTGATATATAAATTATGTACATTTTATTTGTTAGATAAGATTTATATCTTATATATATTATATGTATGGTCTATCTATAATTGATAATATACTACACCTATATATATATAATTATTTTATATTTGTTTAATTTCGTCATTTTATAATTTTGTTAGGGATAATAATATTGTATTTTAATAAAATAAGAATACAAAACAATAATAATATATTTTAATGGGTTCGTGGGCTAGTAAACAGGTTTGAGTCCTAAACCTAAACTCAAACACATTTGAATCCGTCGTTTGTTTGACCCGCACAATAACAAAAGAAAGACTCATTTTCTATTATCTTAATGTTGTAAGTTATGTGGAATTGTGGATTAGTATTTAGCTTGACAATTTCTTAAGACATTAGACAATATAAAATCCATCATATCATATTTGATAGATAAAAGTAGTCTAATTATGGACAAAATTTGCCCTTATAGTACTAGATTTTTCTCAAGAATTTTTATTTTCTCTCAATAGAATGGTAAAAGAATGATCAATGGACAAAATACAACCTCTTAATAACAACACTTTTCATCTACTTCCTTACCTTTATCTTACAATTGCCATCATCGTTGTCTTATTACTCCTGTAAAAACCCGACCTATTTAATCCTAAAATTAAACAAGTCAAGTCCCCAACCACATATAATATTTTCATATTATATGTAAGGTTGTCATAAAACTACTTGTTTATGTTGATTGTTTGTTTAATACCACTATACCTTCATTTAAAAAAAATTTAAGACAAAGATTGCTCACATGAGCATTCTATACATATTTACATTAAAACAAAATATTACAAAAGCTTGTGTCAATCTTATGACACAACAAAAAGGATTTCATCTTGTTTAACGCTAATAATAAAACAAACTTTAGAATCTCTTTTGCAACACAATACTTAACTAACAAGCCTTTTATATATACAAAATACATTTAAGTTTCCAAAAAATCTTTCTACAAAAACTTCTTCTTGAACCACTTGCTACTTGGAATCCTACTCGTCCCATTCATTCAAGAATTTCTCCTAGGTTTGTCCCATATCCCAATTCATCATAACAGTCATCATCATCAACTGAAAAGAAACAAGCGTGAGCTAAAGGCCTAGTACACAGCAACAAAACCAAAGAAGAAATGGCAAGCAAACTTAAATTAATGCAATACAACAACTTAATATCTCATTTTATCTTTCTTTAATATTTATTAAACAAATCAATATTGGGGTACTCAAACTCTGAGACAATCTAAGGAAATCTGGGATCCTGAGTAATGCTCTTGACGCTTAGGGGGTTGATATAGGTAGCCTGAATACCTATATCTCCTAGATAGCTTTACAAAGAAAAAGTAATCTCGTTTAGGGTTCATAACCGTTACTTAGCTTTACTTAACTTAATCTATAATATAAAATAATTCACATGCTCTCATAAACATTGAATTAAATTATATTAGTTCCTCTTAAGATGAGTAAATATTACGTCATTACTATATTCCCTATCGATTGCCCGTTGATCCATTTAAAAAGAAGTGACCTATTGCATCATGGTATGAAGTCATTGCATCATGAAAAGTGGCCTAGGCACCACTCTCTGGACCGGATTTAAAGGAGAAAAACACAATCCATTCATGCAAAACTTAAGCCGTCTTGAATTTATATCAATTCAAAGTATGCCTATCCTAAAAAACATTCAAGCAAGTCACTGCGTACCTGTGCTATGAAGAGACTCAGTAGGAGCACTCAAAAGAGGATCAATGGAAGAACTCAAAGGAGTATCTATCATTGTTACAGGAAAATCAAGTCAATTAACATTTCTACTTAGTTTTACGCATAAAACATAACTAAATCTAAGTCTAGCGTTCATGGAATTTCAAATAAATATAACACAAGGTCATAATATATCACAAAATCATCATTACACATCAAATATTATTAATCTATCTCATTTTAGTCTAAGAAGATCCATTTCCTAAGCAATCACACACTTAACATGCAAAAACGAGTTTTTAAACTTTGTTTAGAAAATGTATGAGCTGGAAAGAAGTGAAATTTAAGCATTAATTTTGAAATTTATAAAAACTTAAAACATGAAAGTTTAGATCTCTTTTTAATATTTCCAACACAACTTAAATCACTTCAGTCAGAGATTGGATGAAAAATTTATGGATAAAATACAATCAAGTTGTGAAACAGGAGAAAGTACACTACCTAGTACATGGCGGGGCCGTGTAAGGCATTAAAAAGTGACCCAAGAGGAATTTTTCAAGGTTTTATGGCCTACATAACCACCTACACGCCTGTGTACAAGGTGGGGCAGAGGTTGAAAAAGTGACTCGAGAGCTTGTTTTGATCAACATAAGCTTGTACATGCTCATGTACAAGGTAGTGCTGATCTGGGAATTTTTTTTTTTTTTATAGAAAACACACGCATTTTCCATAATTTTTTTACACAATATATCAACTTTTACACAATCAAACTCTCTTGAAAACACATAGTAAGCTTCCTACTACTTGGTGTATTAGCTTAACATTATCCATTGACTTTCAACTCATCAAACAACATAAATATCACTTCAAATTCCACTTCTAACAATTTCAAGCATTCCTCCACCCTTTACATAGCTTCCACCTACCAAAATAAACTTCAAGCTTTCCAATACTTCTTACTACTTCTAAAATACATATGACAAGTTCTAATAACATCAAGACACAACCAAACATTCACTAACATATAAAACCACTCAAACTCATATATGACATTAAAACTCATACTAACATGAACTTTATATCCATACCAAAAGAAAGAACAAATAAAGAACTTATATACTTGCATTAACTTACATGAAGAAGCTTTGGCTTGGAGAAAATATTTGAACCAAAGAGCTTGTTTTTGCTTAGGGTTTGGAGTGTATTGCTTGAAGAAAGAAGAAGAACAAAGGAAAGAAAAGAAATGTGATTTTCGGATGGATTTTTGCTACTATTTGAAAAGTATGTTTTTGATCAATATGGCTTGTACTTATCAAAAACATTGACTTTTTGGGGCTACCATGGGTTGGGCTTTATTTGGCATAAGTTAGGCTTATTTTAGGCTTAAAATTGGCTTAAGTATGAGCTTGGAATTTGACACAATTTCTGCTACATTTAACTCAACTCTAAGCTTTGATTAACAAAATCCAATCCTACACATACACATTTAACCACTAATGTACATTAACTAACACAATATTAATTTAATATACGTACTAACACAAATTATACTCTACACATATATTTATACTAACAAGAACATATATATAACATATCAAATTCTATTTCTACATATTCATCTCATGAATCAAACACTTTCAAACTTGATATTTAAAATTAAGAATATATCCACATGAAAATTAAATTATCAATCGAATTAGGTCATTTCAACTCCACCACTATTGATACATGATATTTCTTGGTCATCATTCATCATCACCATATCATCTATACAAGTGGTAGGAAGTCCATGATGTTGGTAGGATTATAGTTATGCAATATTGATGTTATAATTATATTAAATGTCATAAGACTAAAGGCAACCAAAAACAAACATAGAATTATATGACTGGAGGGGTCAGACCTTACTTAAATTAATATTAGAATATTAGTATGTATCTGCTCACTATTACCATTATATTATATATTATACATGCATAAGAATTTTGTTAATGATTTCTAAAATACCCCAAATTTTTGCCAACCTAAGTTAGGAATGTTATAACTAAACAGTATAATAGGCGATCTATTTTGAAATTTTTTATTCAAATTTAATTTAGGAATAGAATTTAAATAGTTTAATTGTAGTTCCTTGAATTTCTTGTAAGTGTAATTTGTAATAATTATTAAAATTGATAACAAGATCCTAAGAAAGTAATACAACATGTCTGAGAAACTACCCCTAATTTTTTTCTGCTCTTTTTCCTAAACTTCGTTATTCATTATTATTCATACAAGTAAGTGTAGATGTATCAAAAATGAATAAAATAAATACAATATGTGTATTCTAATATATATGGGAACTCCTCATTTTACGATCACTAATCTATGAAGCTGACTTAATTGAAAATTCAGTTGGCACTTCTAAGCTGGAGTCATTGAACTTCGATTCAATTTATCAACCTAATGATTCCATGAATCATGTTAAGAATCAAATTGAATGTTTAGAGACAAGTAGCTAGGAACATTAGTTTAATTAAACAACAACTATGAATTGAGTAACTGAAAACTCGAGTAAACTTAAAGCATTCATCTAATATTTAATTAGATTAATTTAGTCTATTTCTTCTTTTCTCTTCCCAATTCTATTTTCTAATTTCATGTACGAAAGTGGCATATCAAATCTTTCACTCCAAATTCAACTCACTTAGTTTAATCTAAAATTTTTCCCTCTTTCTCTAATTCTATTCAACAAATCAATGGATCTTCACATAGGTTACTATGGTGTTAGATGAAGGCTAACTTGAAGCCACTTTAGGAGTGTCTGATGGCTAAAATGGAGCTAGCAAGTGAGTATCCATATAGGCGCTTTGGACGGTAGCAATTGAGCCTTAGGGGAGTCGACATTAGGGCACTAGTAGAGCCAATAGGAATGCTTGGATGGCCATTGTTGATCACTAAATGAGCCAACATAGGACTTGCCATTAGGGTTGTTGATCCGCTTGAAATGTTTAGTATTTTAAAACCAATTCTCCAGCAAGTGTATTGGGTCGATCAAGCAATAAAGTGATGAATGAGTATCGATCCCACGAGGAAAGTTTAATTACTAAACGTTATTAGTTCACTTTAATATTTAGGCAAAGAGAAATCAGATTCTTTCTATAAATATTTACTAAAGTATCTACACTCTACTATGTCTAGTGTTCACTAATCCTACTCACACAAGTTTTAACAAGTAAGGTTAGTGGGATTTAGATCAAATCCTATTTTCTCCAATCATGTTGAACTCGGGTTATTAAAATTGTTAGAGTACATGCACATCCATGTGAATCTACCAAGATTTACAAATTCTAAAAGGAAATTTGATAACCTTTTTCCACCTAAAACACTCTATAGCTTCCACTACTAAGTATTTTGAAAGAGTCGATTTGTGCAACTAAGAGTTTCCCAAATCTTAGTTGTCATTGTTAAATCACAAATTAGAGAATTCCTTCATGAAAACTTGTACTTAAAACAATGTTTGAGCAGTAATGATAGATTCTACCAGGATTAAAAACTCTCTTGCCATCGCATTCTTGAATTGTTTACCCAAATATCAATTCAAACGAAATTAAAGTCTTCGCCAAGATACCTAATTTCATTCAAACTTGAATTCATCCGAATTTTAAGTTCTTAGTTTGAATTTAACAAGGATATACATCATTCTACCAACCCAATAACACTAGTTCAACAATCACTTCAGAAAATCAAGGATTTCACCATTTCCCGCCGTTCAAATTCAGCCAACAATCATTTCTACTCTATCTAACATGATACTAATGAAAACTATGATAATATTCATCACAAATTGTAAAGAACAAGCAAGTTAAGAAGAAAATTACCATTAATTAGAGAAACAAACCGTACAAATTGTAACTGAGATCCTTGTTAGCAAATTCTACTCAATCTACGAACAAATACAACAACTTTGACGAAGATCCAAAGTAAATCTCTATTTTCTACTTCTATCTCTCTCTACAAAACTATCGGGTGAAACTGAAAATAGAAGCAGAATGTAAGAATTCCCCTTTTCTCTCTCCTCAAAGCATGTAAAAATACAAGCTTTTCGTGTAACTGCTGCATCCAACGCCAGCGGTTTCTCGTCCAACGCCGGCGGCGTTCAATCAAGCACTAAGGATTTGTAAACTGATGGTCTTCAACGTCGCCTTTGAACGCCGGTGGCGTACTCCTCCAATTTACCGGCGTTGCCTTCAAGTTCAAGTACTGTATCTATCCACAAGCGCCGGCGGTGTTGGATCTGGCATTAAGGACTTAGGCTCTGTGATGTTTCAACGTGCCTTTGAACGCTGGCGGCGTTGCCTTCAAGTTTGCCGGCGTACTCTTCAAGCCCTCTCAACGCTAGCTGCATTGAGCCCAAATTCACCGGTGTTGATGCTTTTCAATGCCAATTCGCACAATTCTTCATTTTTCCTTGTTGCAAATTTCCATTTTAATTCCTGACTTGATTCAAAACAAATGACAAAAACCAAATGCCAATTCCTTTGCTTTTATAATAATTAACACAAATAAGTCAATTCAGAGATGAAAATTATATCAGTTTTTGAGTTTATCAGTTGTGCAAAAAAATTAACTGATAAGTCATTTTTACTTTATATCTTTCATAGGATTTTGAGCTTAATTTGTTAAGAATTTCTGATAAAATCCTGCAAAAATTATGTTTTTGATAAAAAAATTATTGTTTTAAAGCTCTTAGAATCAAATAAAGAGTAATCAAGTGCTTTAATTCAAATTTAGAGCAAAAACAACAATTAAAGTCAATAATGCAGAAGTCGAGCCTTGTAAAGACACACCTGAGGCCAAACAAAGAAAGAAGACAGCAAAAATTGGTCTATCGAGCCTCAACTGTGAGCCCTCGACATGACCTCGACTTCAGTCTAAGTGATCAAGTATCATTATAAAGAAAATACATTGTCGAGCCTCAAAGTCGAGCCTCAACAATTCAATCCTCGACAATTGTGTTGACATACCAATTCTTCATCAAAATGTCCTCAAGCCTCAATAATTTGACCCTCGACTCTCTCAATTTTACCCTAATAGAGCAATGGACAAAAACGCATAGTTTACTTAGGAACTTCCTGAAGTCGAGCCTATTCTTGCTTAATACGAGCCTCGACCAACAGAGCATACGCGACCCTCGACGAGTGTTTTCACATACCATATGAAAACGTGAAAAGTTATCAAATTCTATTAGAAAGGATCTACAGAATTTGCCATGTGTCAAATAAAGATGGCCATGATTTCTGTGCCTAGTAGTCTATAAATAAACGTGCAATCGTGCATTGTAAAGTATGTACCAACATTGTAAATAAGTATTAACGTAGTGTAGATTTCTAAAGGATTTTTGGTAAAAAAATTTTCATTTCTTTTTTGCTTGAAAATTTGTTCTGTTTTCTGGGTAAAATCAATTTAACCCAATGGTTGTAATTTCTATGAATTTCTGAGCAATTAATTGATTCATCTTTTGAATTTGTTTTATTTCTTCTTATTTGTGCTTAGTTAATAAATCTATGGAGAAATAAACTCGTACAGCTTAGGGATACGAATCCAATTCCTTATTCAGTTTGATTTCAAATGCGCTTTCAAGTAAATTTGATTGGGTATTTGTAATTAGTAACTTAAACTTAATTTGTGGTTTTTAAAGGAATGGTGCACTCTTTTAGATCCACAATTGATTTTAATTGAATATATCGAGAGATCATTCAATTGAATAGATCTGTGGTTGCTAATAATGTCAATCCTAACTACCTCTTGCCGAGGAATGGATGAAGACTTTTGTCACTTGTTTAAAAATTCATTGAGTTGTTTTTTCAAAACAATGGATTCCTATTCTTTATGCAGGTCTAATTGAAACTTCAGATTATTGGTTTTAGCTAGATCTATAACTACTGACTTTGAGAGAAGCTTTAGTTTAAATTAGAGAATCTAGCGGTATAAACACACCATTTCAAATAGCTTTTAAGAAGTTGTTGTTCTTAAGAAATCATTTTGATAAGAAATTGGTGAAGTAATGCTGAGCTACTATTTCATAGAAGTTACAGGCTTATTTCTCATTTTACCCATTAAACATGTGAGTATTTCTAACTTAGCATAGTTTATTTTTCTTTTTGTTTTTTCAAAACCTTTATTTGGCTAGAAAATCAATGGAATTAGAGTATATTACCTGCCAACCATTCCCTTGGGACCGACTAAATCATTATCTATGCTACATTTGATGGGTACGCTTACCCTGTAGAACGTAGTTATTGAATCTGATTTAGAAAATATTTATAAATTTGAAAAACTTGATCAATGATTAGTGAACATTAAGTTTCACACAAACCATAGACAACCAAGTTTCCTGCGCCGTTATCGAGGAATGGTGTTAGATTCAGTTTTTGAAGCCAACAGGGCAATAGTAGAAATTAATTTTCATTTGTTGTTATAATCGCTTTAACTTTGTAAATATCTTTTGTATATATTTGGTGTGATCTGTAAATATCTTTTATTGAACTAACCTTTCTTTTTGTTCTTGTATATATTTGTTTGTTTATTTTCTTTTCTATACTTTTACTGTATATATTTCTGTTCTATTTTAGTTCTTAAATTCTATTCTTTTATTGTACATACTTGTTTCTTGTCTTGTTAATTCTTTATTCTCTTATTCGTTATTATTTAATTAGTTCATCCTTTGTATATATTTTTGTTTTCTTCTTATTTATTTTCAAATAAAATGTAGGCATATGACTAGGAGTTGATCTAAATTCTTGTTTCCATTTGATCTAGAACCATAATGTATAGGTTGAAAAATTAAAAATAAATATGCCTGATCATGGTGAAGTTTAGGAGGTTAATGAACAACATAGGGAGAACCAACCCGAACTATGATTGACTTCTGTAGACCCAACTTAGATGGAGCTAATACTAGCATCAACAGACCTAGAGTTGTTGCTAACAACTTTGAGATTAAACCCAATATCATCCAAATGGTTCAACAGATGGTCCAGTTTGATGGATTACAAGATGAGGATCCCAATAGCCATCTACAGCAGTTCCTAGAGATTTGTGACACATTCAAAATAAATGGTGTTTTTGAGGATGCAATTAAGTTGAGATTATTTCCATTTTCCCTTAGAGGAAATACAAAAAAATGGTTGAATGGATTACCAAAGAATTCCATCTTTATTTGGTAACAAATGGCTGAGAATTTTATGAGGAAATATTTTCCACCTACTAAAACAACCAAGTTGAGAGCTGACATTGCTTCATTCCACCAGATGGATTCTAAAACATTGTATGAAGCTTTTGAGAGATGGAAGGAGTAGCTAGCAAGATGCCCACACTATGGACTACCTAGGTGGACCCAGGTACAAACCTTTTACAATGGATTGAATTATGGGACTAGGCAATTGATGGATCCAGCTACCTGAAGAGTGCTTAAACCTGTTTGAAGATATGGCTAATAACCATTATCAATGGTCATTTGTGAGAGCCAAGAAGAAGAGATCAGGGGGAGTTTTTGAGCTGATGCTATGTCAAACTTGACTGCCAAAATTGAGGCTTTAAGCAGAAAAGTAGAACATTTGTCTGTGGGAAGAACCCAAGTAAATATGATTGTGAGTTTCCTGACTAGAACACTGAAGGGATGACCTCTAAGAGTTGTGAGTTTGTGAATAATTTTTCTGGCAAAAAATCTGACCTTTACAGTTAATACTTACAATCCTGGTTGGAGGAGCCAACCAAATTTTTGGTAGAGTAACAATAATTTTCAAAATCAATTGAACCCACCCAATTTTCAAAAACTACCAGTACAAAGGCCAGAGCTTATCAAGGAAACAACAAATCTCTTGAAGATTTAGTTTCCCAGTTTATCAAAGCTTCTGAGAATAGGCAGTATGGAATGGATACTACTTCGAGAAATCATACTGCTGCCATTCATAACTTAGAGAACCGACTTGGCCAAAATTCCAAAATTCTTTTAGAGAGACCTTCAGGATCATTACCTTCAACCACTCAACCCAATCCATGTGATCAAACAAAGCAATAATGATTTCTAGGATGATTATCCTGCATCCTTTGGTTTTGCTTTTTTTTTTTTTTTATTTTATGATTTGATTGTTTTAAGAGATACGACAGAAGAAAGAATGTTTGAGAGGACAAAAATGGTCTAGAAAACCATGTGTAAAATCTTTTATGATGAATGCAATGGATTAATTTTGTGATATCATATGTTTGCATAGAATTGTTGATGAATGTGGTTATATTTTATTCTATGAAAATGTTGTGTAGGTACAAGTTTCAGCATCGACAATTTTGAAGTGAATTATAAAAGTTGAGCCTCATTATCGAGCCCTACTATTTGACCCTCGACAATGTTATATTCTTTTGTGAATAAAATAATATAATCTTTACCCTCACATTCTTTAATTCTTTTCAAATAAGAAGTGACTTTGTTTTTAAATCGAGTGTCGTTTATTCTTTATTTCTTTAGTCAAAAAAGAATAAAATAACAAGTTTTGTCGTTTTCTAGCTTGGTTCTTAAAAAGTTTTGAAAAAAAAAAAGATTGTTCATTCTACACTCGACACAAATGCTATTCTTACACTCGAAAAAAAAAAAAAATCTCTCCCTTGCATTTACAAAATTTTCACTAAAAACAAATCCCAAAAACCTTCCAACATCTCAAAGCTATAATCACATCAAGTATGCTTTTTACTTTCTTTCTTTTCTAATTTCTGCTGTTATATAATATGTTTTGTATTTTAGGGTTTTCAAAATTTTTGTATGAACTTGATGAAAATGATGAACTATTACTTTTAAAGTAGTTTGCTAAGTAATGTTATTCTTTAAACTTTACGTAAATAGTTACAAACTTCGTTTTCTTCTCTAACTCATTAAGTTTTGTAGAAACCCTAGTTTGTCTCTAATTACTCAAAATAATAGAAAAATAGAAATGTGTGTTTTAGTTATAGTAAGTATGAACTAATGTATGTTATCTCTTTTTGCAGAACAAATGGCACCAAAAAGACATCACACCTAATTCCAAGTAAGTACCCAAGCTCTTGAAAATCTGTCTGTTGATGATAGGGATAGATTTAATCTGTTTTTATCCCATAAAAAGATTGTAGAAAATGTTGTAGTAAATTAGGAGTTATTAAGGAGTTTTGGTACGGAAGAAGATTTCCTAAAATACTTTGAAGACGTTGTATGGAGGAAAGTGTTTGAAATTAAGGAGAATGTGTATGCTGGCAGTACTTTAGCCTTTATGTCTAGTTTGAAGATGGAAGGGGAAGTGCCCAGCTTGAATAGTATAGTAAAGTTTTATGCATTTGGAAAATACAGAGAGGTCCCAATGAGGACATTTATTTTATGCCATAGGGTTGTATGAGAATGAAGGATATCAAGAAGAACCAGAATGTCAAGAGCTGCCCTTAGAAATACCTAAAGAAGATTTCACAAGATTCTTAGAGGAGGAGTTTGAGGGAAGATTTGCTCGTTCAAGGACCACAGGGTCCGAGTTTAAGAATAAAAGTCTGCGAATGCTATACTACATGTTGATAAAGAGTATTTTCTCTAAGTTGGAGGGAGGGTCAATAGTCTTGAAGCAGAGCTGCACCCTATTATCAGCATCGTGAGGGGGATTAAGATAAATGCAGGTTTATTGGTAGCCTATAGGCTCAAGTATCAAGCTACACTAAACTGCAAAGGAATATTCCTTAGTGGCTTGATCACAAGGATTTTAAGGAACTTAAGAATGTGGCCGGGATAGGGGCCAACTAACCTAGTGTGTAAGTATAAGGAGCTTCAAAAGAAAGCTTTTAGAGATTGGACTAGGAGAAGTGGGTACAGCAGTATAACCAAGGTTAGACATGACCCACTAGTTGAGCCCTAGCCTTTTCAAGAATTAGCTACACTAGTTGAACAATAGGTTTTTGAGCCACATATTCCTCCTCCACAAGAAGAACCTCCTTTACCACAACCTGAAGCTTCTACACCCCAACCCCTCTTCAGCAAGTTTCTTTAGATTGGAAAATGAATTTATTAAGATGAAGGGAAAGCTTGCTAATTTGAAAAGAGTACAAAAGAAATTATAGACAATCTAAGAAGTATGATGTCCAATATCTTGGATGTAGTCTCAAGGCTACTTCCACCTCCCACAGCATCCAAATCACCTTCTTCATACCCCATCTTGGCAGAGTCATATCCTGATGATAATGATAATGATTCCAGACCACCATCTCCATATACGCATACCTTACCCATACCATGCACTGAAACCACACACACTGAAACCTTGAAACCACAGCCCAAATACACTAACCCCTTATAAATACAGAACCATAAAAATCACCACAAACACATATCCCAAACATAGAACCATCACAACAGTTGGCTGAGTCACCTGCTCAGAACATTTCTTAGGACAATGGAGCCATTGTTTAACCACAACCCATTCTTTTACCCCAACCATCAATAATGGAGACTATGTAATCAGCTCTAGTTGTATATACTTCAAAAAGAAGAAAAAGAACAAAACAACCAGTAATAAAGAGAAGGAGAATGATCCTTCCAGAAGATTTAGAGTTGGATGAAGGACCAACACAACCAGTCTATTAGAGACAACAGTGAAGCTAATTTTTGTAGATGCTCCAACTGTTTCTCAAGAAGAAAACTTTGATAGTTAATACAACCTGAATTTATTAAATGACTTAGTACAAAAGGTTGTATAAGAAGCTAGTTTATAAGAGAGGATGGCAACTGTCACGCCTCAAAAGGGGGCCTAGTAGGATTAATCTAAAGCTATCATACCACGTGTGCGCCCGTAATATGAGAGTTGTCTTGTAAGTCAAAGTGTACAAGACTTTATTTATTTATCAATGTCTTTCATATAAGTGATACATTATATTATTGGATTTCAACTATGGAATCCGATTGTCCACTTTCTACCAAGATCGTAGAGAATCAGTATCTCCTACTAAATAGTGAAAATGGGTTTCAAACTTACGACATACAAATTTCAAATTATTATAAAAATTATCTAATTTACATTCCAAGTTTACCATATCCTATATTTCTATCTTCAATAGAGTTTGTTGGAGAAGCTCTCTTCACACATTCCTATCCCAATCCCAGCTAGTAATAATCCTGCATAAAAACTGTTTGGGTGGGGGGGGGGGGTGTTGGGGTGGTGGTGAGTGAACACCTTAGTAAATAACCTGACCAAACTACGCATCAAACAATAACAAATAAGTTTAATTATCAAGCGTATGCCATGCAACAATCAATCATATGTGCAATACAAGTTTGGAAATCCGGAGTCCAAACAGGATGTAGATTTATGCCCTCGCATCGGGTTGGAAGGAAGCCATTAAGAGCGATATACCATGCCTAGGAGAATCAGAGAACTAAGGAAGAATAGGTACCATAAACTCTCTCAAATTGTTTTAAAACATTTCTCTCTTATCCTTGGAACAAAAAAACACCATTAAGTATTAGCTATTTCATGTTGATACCACGAGTGGTGTTCCTTCAATACCACTTAGTTCCGTGGAACAGAACAGAACAAAGGTGCTCCTGGAAGAACTAGGAAAATGTCATCTAGAAAAACCAGGCGCGTCATTAGAGATCCAAAATGTTAATACGCGCAAGGTTATCCTCCTTTTTAAAATGCAATATGTGCATATAATGTAATGCATGTCCATTTTCATATATGGTACCAGTAGTTTTTAGTCAAGTTTAAAGTGATCATACAATTCACAGAAAATATCAATATGCTTCATACAACAATTATCATACAATAGAATTATCACTTTTATTATGATAATTTGGCATTCAATCATACACCAAACATCATGCATTATACCCAATCCCACAAGCATATAAGTTGAATATATATTATTCAGATGTAGCTATACTGCAAGCACAAATAATGTGATAAAGTCAAAGTTATTCAGCTGTGTTCTCATTAAACTATCGGAATATGCTACTGGAAATTCAAGAATTGATCTAGTTTTTCCTATGAAAATAAAATAACAGATATTTATTATTTAAACAATCTATTCTTTTATTAGTTTAAAAAATAAGATATTTAAAACAACATATTTGCCATATTAATTATGGTATAACATATACTATAATTTACTAATTCTAATTTAGACGTATTTTAGAAATTATGTACTCCTTTCTTTTTATAGTTTTACCTAGTATGTCAATCTAAGCTGAATTGATTGAAACTAATCACTTAATTCAATTACTAAATCTACTTTAATTAGCTTAATCAACCTAATATGATTTTACTTAGTAGAATAATTCATTTAAGATATATTAGTTCTATTTATATTATTTACAATTCATTGTCACTTATTAAGCCAAAATACGTATTAACATAATGTAAATAACGCAAATAAACTTCTATGATTGTCTAAGCGTCATATTTTGATATTTAATTTAATTTCTATTACCTGTATCCCTTTTTATGGTAACGAATATTTACTACTTATTATTTATTTTCATTTTGTTTTTCTTTCTTTGCTTAGATATTTATATATTTCTATCGAGTATTTGAAAAATTTGGTATTTAGTAGGCATATATTTTTATAGTTATTATTATTGCTATTTTTTACATTGTTCCTTATCTGACCCACTATAGTATTCGTATTTATTTACTATTGTTTGGTGTCATTGTGTTTCTTTTCATACTTCATATAATTTTCTTGTTATGTGTAGGTATCGTATTACTAAAAAATTTAGCTTATTTAAATTTCCATTCTTATGTATAAAATATGTATTTTACAATTATTATACTTTATTTTCAATTATAAGTTACACTAATATTAACAATAATGATAATAATATTAGTATATTAATAATGATAATTATAAAATAATTTATTAGTAACACTATATTATTTTTCATAATAACATTATTAAAACAATAGTAATTTTAATGACAATAATAATAATTACATATCATAATAGTAATAACAATAATACTAATAGTACTAATAATAGTAATAATATCATAACAGTAGTACTTATAATAATAATAATAATAATAATAATAATAAATAATAATAATAATAATACAAGAGGTCATTATAATAGTATAATCATAATGTTAATTATTATATTAATAATAGTAATATTCATACTAATCATAATAATTATGTCAATAATTAGTCAAAAGAATCGAATCAATAACAATCATATAATAGTAATTTTATTACTCATAATATTGATAATAACAATAATAATTTTCTTATTAATATCTTTAAAATGTTCATATTATTAATTAAACTAATAATGATCATAGTTGTAATAATATGACAACAATTATAATATGAAAAAATATATATTTTCTATTAATTTTAGGAGTTGCTAAATTATACATATTATTTATCATTCCCTTTTTGAGTAGTGCATTTATTTCTTTTTATATATATTCTTCTTCTTCATTGCATATATATATATACATATATGTATATTTAAATATATAATATAATATAAATATGTACTGATTCGAGCAAACAAGCTTAATCTGGGAAATTTCGCATGTACGCTACAATAAACGCCACCGGCGTTGATTCTCCAAAGGCCGGCATTTGTATAAAAATTACGTGTTTCAAAATTTATGTAGCCTTTGTTTGAGACTACAATGCCTATACGCCGCCAGCTTATGACTTTACGCCACCGGCATTTAGGTATAAGCTGCCAGTGTAAGTTACTGTTTATCATCTTCCTCATTTTTTCCTTTGCTTTTTACCTTTTTTCTTGATTCATAAGCTTATCATAACTACTTTAAAACATTGTTAAAGTGTTCCTTAGGGTTTGTATGTGTTACAAGTTTACATATATCATCATATAACATATTAACATGCATTTAATCCTTGTTTTATGATTCTAAAGAATATAATTAGGGTTTTTAGTGTGACTTACCTTGTTTGAAATTGTTTGATGGTTCTAAATCTTCTCCCAGAGCTTGAACCGATTCTAAAAGTATAGAAATATAGTTTAAGACTATGTTTTATTACTTTAAACTACTTAAAACGAATTTATCTTACTTGTTCTTCCTCTCTAAGTTTGAGTTTATATTTTAATGGAGGTTGTTTTTGTGCTTGATTATGGTTTGTTTTGATGTTTGTTTAGGACAAAATTAGTGTGTTTTTTGTTGTTGTTTTAGTTGCTGTTTGGGGTTTGTTTGGTGCAAATAATTGTCCCTGTTCTTTTGCAAATGAAGTATTTAAATAGAAGAAGAAAAGGAAGAATGTAGTAGCCATTTTTGGTCGATACTCTTACTGAATTAGTTTGTTTGTGTGTGAAACTTGTGCATTTAACGAGTTGCTGAGTTTTGAAATTTTGGTTGGCTCAAATGTGTAAATTGTTGACTTTTTTGAATTATTTGAGCAAATTGCATGGAAATTTCGACTGGCAAAAATCAAGTTACTCACAGCCGTAGATCTTCTCCATTTGCCCAGAATTAAGGAGAAGAAGAGAACGTTGAGAAGATATAAAAAAATGTAAGGGGGATAGGATGAATGGAAATACAAAAACAAGAGAATATGATAACTTTATAACCAAAAACTATGTAAGGAGTGGGGAAAAATATGAATTTGTTCAAAAAGTCAGTTTTGTGGATCCAAGTGACACGTATGATAAATACTGATTTCATAATATTTTTAGATGAAAATTTACATTTTATTGGTATTAAATATTCTGAATGCTATGGTATACACAAAATTTCTATTAAAGATATGTGTATGTGTTATATTTTGTGTACGTTTGTTACGTACAATGAGCATTCAAAATGAAAAGAATAAGAAACGTGAAGAGAAAATGAAAAAAAAAATGCAAGGGAGATAGGATAAATGGAAATACAAAACCAAAGAGAATATGATAAATTTATAACCAACAACTATGTAAGGAGTGAGCAAAAATATGAACTGGTGCGAAAAGTTAATTTTGCGGATCTAAATAACACATATGATAAATACTGATTCAATAATATTTTGGATAAAAATTTACATATTATTGATATTAAATATTCTGAATACTTTGGTGTAATAGAATCTTTAGTTTAAAGCTTTTACTTTTCAACTTTTACTTTTCAGCTTTTATACTTGCTATCGTAAATTATATTTTATCTATTTAAAAGTTTTGTTTGGTGTTATTTTGATAAATTAATAATTATATTTCCCTTAATTTGAATTTATTATAAATTTATAAGGTTTGAAATCACATATGAATTCATTACTATTTATAGATTTATTCTAGAGTTTTTATTAGATTAGAAATTTAATATTTATTTTATATTTGTTACTTTGTTCTTTTTACTAATTATAAGTTACTCGGTTAGATTAGAATTTTAGTTTCTATAGACTTAGAATTATTTAAATTAAAGGTATTGATATGTTTCGAATATTAAAACTTAGGTTCTTATATATTAAACAATTTTTTTATTTTTTCATTTACTTTATGTCAAATCATTATGTATTTTTAGAGTTTTATTGATAAGAATTCTTTATTCTAATTTGTTTCTTCTTAAAATTTAATTCGCAAAAAAATTTGGAGTGATTTATGATATTTTTATTATAGTTCTTCATGATTCTATATTTTATTTATAATATTTATTATAATTGGATTATGTAAAATTAAGGTGATTACAGCAACAGAGGACAAGCATATTAATAAAGAATCCAATAAAGCTACCATATTAAGAACATAAATAATAGAGGAAGTAGCACTCTCTCAAGAAACAGCCATAGAGCCAATTTTTGTAGATGCTGTAGGTGTTTCAAATGCTACACCTCTTCAACAAGCATCTCCCAGGTACGCAATTTTGGAGTTAGTAGAAAGAATGCTGTTGCAAAAAGAAGAGAGGAAGAGAGGAAGAGATGGATAGAGCACGACAAGAAAGAATTCATGCATTGAACCAGTGGCAACAAGAATATAGAGAAAAAGAGGCTCAAAGACAATCTGAGGAAGAAATATGGTCCCAAGGAATCCGTGAGGAACACACTCCAACATGGGATCAGCCTGAAACTTTCTGCAAGGATCCGATATCACCCCTATATTTGAAATAGGAGATAACGGTTCCCCAACCACATATAACCTATAAGATTATATGTAAGGTTGCCTGAAAGAATTGTTTGAGAAATTGTTTATCTAATTCCATATAGATAATATAATAGGATTCATAATATATATAATATATATATATATTTAACCTTAAACATAGTTATACTACTACACTACCAACATATTTTACAAAGGAAACAACTTAATTCCTACATAGCTAAGGTACATATATATATATATATATATATATTACATCCAAAGGCTTCTTACAAGCCTTAACAAAATCTTCAAAACATAACCCCAAACTAACACTTTAATTACATCATCAACAAAAAGAATCACATCTAATCTATTATAAGTCATAGGGTTCCGTACCCCATATTGGCATAGAACTCATCCTCACCTATCAACATTCACATAAGACATAAACTACCACTCCTTTAGCCATATAATCCTATTCAAACTATCATCAATGCACCAAATCAATCCCACATCAAATTAGTACATAAAATTCATTTTTATTCAACCTCTACAAACAAACACAATATAAAACATAAAATGAAAAGATAAAGCTTGCATTTAACTTACATGACTAAATCTTGGCTTGGAATGTTGTTTAAATCCAAAAGCTTATAGTTGATCTTGACTTAGGGTTTAAGATTTTGAAATGGAAAAGAAAGAAAGAAAGAAAAGAATAGAAAGGAAAATTCGTATGGAGAAAATAGGGCTGCAAAAAGAGTCCAAAACTTGTCCAAATAAAGTCAATACTCATCCACAATTTATCATTAGGGGTATATTTGACCTAAGGTTAATTTGGGTTAATTTCAAATGCATTTGGGTTGGTTTTAGGCTTAAAAAGTGAACTTAAAGTTTGTAAAATTTCTATCACAAATCCTAAGCTATTCAAAAGTAATTTTATTAAATTCTAAACATAACACATGCATATTAATTTGCAAAAGACACATATATTCATTACACTATACACACATTTATACATGTAATACAAAAGAAAAGAAAAACGAAACTAAGTATACATAATTACATAATAAATAATAATTTAAATAATTTTATAATGTTTATTATTTTTCCTGCATTTAATTATTTTCTGGAATAATAATAGTAATATTATAATATAATAATATTAAATCCGAAAGTTATTTATTTAAATTTAAAAATAAAATTATTTTTCTAACTTTATTAAATATAGGATGTTTAAATATTTAATCTACTATTATTAATCTAAAAAGAATTTTCTTTAGAAATATAAATTACTTTGTTAAATAATTTCTGCATAATAGATTCTAATTATTAATATCCTTAATATTATTAAAAGCATTTTTAGAATTTCGAATATATTATTTTTGAAATGGTAATAAATATGGATATAAAACTAAAATTACATTAGTAATAATACTAATTAAAATATATAAGACAATTAGTATAACTCTTAATGTGATGAGATATAATCTATTTTCGGAAATTTATTATTATTATTATTATTATTATTATTATATTACTATTACTATAATTGTTATTATTACTATTGTTATTATTATTGTTATTAGTATTATTGAAATTATAATTATTTTTGGTGCTATTATTGATGATAATTATTAAGGCTTATGAGAAGAGAAAAATAATTTTGAAAATAGTTATAATTAAGATAATAAATTCTTCTATTAGTAAATATGTTTTCATAATAAGAATTATATATGTATAAATTATGAGTTAGTAAATACTAAGTATATACTAGAATATTCATATATAAATAGATAACAATGGAAATTTAAAAACTCCAAATTTGAGTATAGGAACATCTATACTCTATAAGAAAAAATTATTAAGTAATTTAAAAGAAAACTGAGAGTACAAGAATTTAGAACTTAGGGCTATTCAAAAGAATTAATTAAGAATGAAATAGAAACACAACAAACCATTAGAATACTTAAATGTTCATAGGAACTAGGTTATATAATCTGTAAATTTTAATAATTATATTATTTATCTCAATAGGTGACTCGGGTATTGGGGATGACCTACCTGAAGATTACTACGATTAAATAGGATGGGTAGGTGAGTGACTCAGTCTTATTACATTGGTTGTGCTTGTACTAGTAGTGAACCTTAAATAAGAAGATAATGAAAATTGGTGATCTGTTTGAAATATGAAAGTTGTGTATTGTATTCCATTGATTGCCATGTCACTCTAAAATAAGTGAAAACACAATTGCGTGTATCTTGATAATGTATGTAGTATTTAATTGAATGTCTGTATTGCTTGATCACCCCCAAAATTGATTAAAAACTACTGGTACCATAATGTAAATAAATCATGCATTACATACTATGCATAAAAAGCATTGAGTAAGTGGTAGCCTACTACGTGTTAGTTTCTCGGATCTCTGGTAAGGCTTGAATTATCTAGGCCAGAGGGCTAGTAGTTAATTGCAAGATTACTTTTGTTCTGTTAATACCATAGGAACTACATGGTAAACGAAGGACGCCGCCTATGGTATTACATGAGAATAACTAACACTTAGTAGAGTTTCTAAAGCTAAAACAGGAAATGAATTAAGGAACATGATAAACTGAAAGAGATAATTAAATTTGAGATTGTTATTTCCTGAAAGCTTAAGTCTCTCCTGGGTAGGTGGACCATAGATTGTGATCCTTCAACCCCGATGGGAGGGCATAAATCTCCATCCTGTTTGAATTCCGGGTTATCCAAGCTTGTAATGTTCATTTGTGTGACTGCTGCATTTCATATGATTGTTAAATAACTTGTATGCTATGTGTAATAAGTTCTGGTTATTCACTGAGCTCGTGTTTTAGCTCACACTCCCACAGTCCTTTCAGGTTCACTCTGCGACCGTGGCTCATTACTAGTAGGAGCATGGTCCCGGTAAGAGAATAGAAGCCAAAAGTTTAAAGTTTAGTATAGAATTAGAATATCTATATCTGTAGTAGCCTTATGATGCATTTAATGTGCATTAGAATCCTCAGTTAAGGTTGTAAGGAATTCTGAAGCATATGATCTGTAATATAGTAGTTTGTAATAGTTGTTTACTAATTTACATCTTATATATGTTTGTTTATTCCATCCAAGCAACTAAAAGATCTTGTTTTTGAAAATCATGTCATACCTAGAAGGTAAACTAATAATGGTGATTGAATAGTTTTTTATTATCATTATTAGAATACCCTCGGGGCGTGACAAGATGAATGGGTAGTGTGTTTGTTATTTTTCTTCAAGAGTAGTAAATGGTAGAGAGTGTTTTGAGTGGGGATTGTTGGAGAGAGGATTTGAGCGGAAAATTTGGTAGAGTTTTGTTATGTAAAATGAATGTGTGAAAGAATGAAGGAGGAATGTGGTATTTATAGAATTTTGGAGTGAAAATTAGATGTATTAAAATAAATTGAAAAAGAAATATATTGAGAAAAGAGAGAGGGAGGGCCGTCGGCATCATGGGGGAGGAGAGAGTGTGTTTTGATTAAATTTTGTATTTTTGTAATGACAAGAAGTAATGTGTAAGATATGATGTGAATAAATTTGTGTTGGAAATATAAAAGTGCAAGAGTAGATGTGTAGGTTGTAAGAAAAAGTAGAGATAATGAAATAGTAATGAATAGTAGAATTAGTACTTTGAATAATAGACTAGACAAATAAAATACCGTAGTAATAAAAATACGTATAAACGAGCTATATCTAATATTTTTAGTTACTGAAAAATTGTGAAACTAATATTTTTGAAATCCTTGTATAATTAAGAGTCTTTTGGTGTTATCGGAATATTTTTACCGTCTGGTGTCCCTAGGTATGGTTTTCGAAAACTAATCCCGTTTGGATCCAAAAGACACTAGAAATAGGCGAATCTGATATTTTTATATGTTCCTATATTATTACAAACTCTTATAAGCCATTAACTCAATTCCATTTTCTAGGGTTTGAGAGCGCGGGTTTACCGGAGTTGAAACTATTAGATTGTCTTAATCCAACTTTACCCTAGAAATTGAGGGGTTTACATTAAGGATCAGATAGATGGACCTTCTCGTGCTCGGATTTTTAAATCGAACGATTATTGAATTTTCTATTTTTTGTTTTTGAAGATTCTCTTATAAAATCCCATGATCGAAATTGTTTAAGGTTCGGTTTCAACTTGGGTCAGTCTTTAGGATTTCGATTCGGTATTCCAAAACCATTCGCGAAAAAATTCGAGGGTTTACAGATTATCAATTACTAAAATAAATGATTCCTATAATAAGATTCCGTAACACAATTTAACAACTCAATAAGTAATCATAGTTGATTGTAGTTTTCAATTACAATAAAAGATGATTAATTTTTAGAACCTATTGGTTATAAAAAGATAGTTTAATGATAAATCACTAGGATTACAAAATACACGATAAGATAAAAAATTGATCAATATCTAAGAATCTAGACCTTAATTAAATATTTGAATTGCACCAATATTTTAGTTAGAAGAATCTGATTCTATGGAGACTAAGATCCTAATTTAACCATTGTAACCATGAGAATTTTATAACCAGTAAAATGAACAGAGTAGTAAATGTAAAATAGATATTAAACTTATGACCCAATAAAAATCCTAGAATTAACCTATGAGTAATAATAAACTCATTTATAGTTTAAAAACTCAAATAGAAAATTCTTTTACTCTAATTGATACTAAAGACAAGATTTCGTACCTTGAGCCAATAACTCAAGATATAATAAAAAGTAGTTCCACATTTCAAAAACAATGAAAGATAGCCTCTTTATAAAACATATTGGCTACAAAATGATAACTAAAAGATGAACCGCTAGGATTATCAATGCGCAATAAAAATGAAAACAGACTCATAACTAATAATCCAGATTTCAAATAAATATTTTGATTGCACCAATGTTCTAGTTAGAAAATTTGGATTCTATAAATACTAAAACTCTAATTTGACCTATTGGGCTTACAAAACTTTAATCATGTAAGATAAAACTCTAAAAATACTTAATCATATAAACTTTAAATTCAAGATTTGAACTCATAAATAATCTAGAGATTTTGTAGGAGCTTTAGATAGACTTTTAGAGATAAAACCCTTACATAATTGATAAATAAATACACGTATGACTTAGTATTTGTTAAGTTAATTTATATTTTTAAATTAAACAAATGATATATCAAATAAAACAAACTAACATGCGGTGGAAGAAGTGGGTTTCAACTGCTGTTTTTGGTATGAAAATCACGTCCAAAACACCCTACAATTTGCACCAATTGGTCCAAGAAAGTCAAGATGAAAAAGACAAGTAAACTAATAAAAAATCTCCAAATAAGCAAGCATTAAATGAGCTATATTACAAGCTCTAAACAACATGCAAGTTGGCTTAAAATTCGTCCAGAAATTCCTATGGAAAAACAACAGCATGGAGGAGACAAAATTGCAAGTTGCTGCAATTATTTTGTACCTTGTATAGCCTTATAATTTAGAGCCAAAAAGATTGAAAACTTTGACCCCATAAGCTCCAATAACAATCCCTTAAACAGACACATAAGAAACAAATATTGGCTTGAGAAATCAATTTTTCAAATACACACAAACCAGCATCAAATCTTCTCCTTAATTTTCATAGACAAACATCCATAAGTTGCTGAGGGGTGTACGGTTATGTACGCTCGTACACCGTTGCTGGCCGAGGGTTGCACGGGTTGAGTACGCACGGGTTGAGTACGCCCGTACAACGTGCCTGGGCTCATCGGGAAGCACTGTTCATCGTCTTCCCCGATGAGTCTTGTCCATTTCCGACGAATCCCGACGTTAAAATGTCGAGATTTTGGATCTAAAAGACTCCTAAGGACCTAATAAACTTAAATATCCAAGAATCATAACCTAAAAACAACATGCTATTCATGATTTCGAATCATCAAGCTCGGCTAGGGTTTAGGAAAAATACCTTCGTTGTGGCTTCTCGATGAAATCCGAAGCTCCTAATGGATTTGGTTAGCTTCCTAAGATGTCTAAGAGTTAGTCTTAATCCTTAAAACTGAAAGAAAATTCGCGGAATAACATCACTTACCTCGAGCTCGTTTTTCATGCGTTTTCCAGGGTTTTTGTTCGAAATTTCGAACTGGGTTGATGCGATGGTCTAAAAATTGTTTCCTGGCTTTGTTCGACTCCTAATAAGCTATGGATGAATTCTGGAAGGTTTGAGGAGGTTTGGAAATCGTTTGCTTGTCCAACCGAGTTCGTTTGCATATATATATATATATATATAACCTAGTGTAACATTCCAACCGCGTTCCTTCCTCAATCTGAACAAATTTCTCTTGTTTTGTTGTCCATTTGGTCCTTTGTTTGATTGTCATTAAGGCAAGGGTGATTTGTCATGTTTTCATTTGTTTTGGAGAGGATTTGGATTGACTTTTACACAAATTATTGAGAAAATTTGGCTCACCAAATTTAAGGAGATCTCAGCCCTCCAAAACAAATGTAATCCGTCTCAGCAAGCTAAGATTAGGTATATATATATATTATATAATAGTTAAATATTATTTAGTTAGGTTTTCGGATAGTTTTAGTACACTATTATGATATATTTTCGTTTATATATGTAAATGATATATATACAAAGGTCTTAAATGAATCCTACAAGATGTTTAGTTTTTAACAAAAAAGTACAAATTTAAACTTTAATAGTACGTATCTAATTGTTTAAGAAAATTTATCCTACGCGATTTAGATTTATAAGCTTCTCGGGTCAATTTTCGTTTCAGACTCCAAGGCTTTAGAAAACCCTAACTTGGTTTTTGGTATGATTCAATTCCATATTTGAGGTCTAGATCTCAAGTTATACATCAGTTTATGTTTTTATTGGTATTTATAATCCTAACCGTTTATCTTGAAATCACAATTTCCTAACTAAAACCCTATTGAGTCCTTTACGTAATATAACTACTAATATATAGGCTATACTAGTTATATATATTAGATTTAGATACTCACTATGAAATCTTATCAATGTAGTTTAATATTGACTAGAGCTCTCAAATTCTAGGGTTTCAATCTAAATATAGGTTCATTACTATACCTTGTTTCCATTCTCGGTCTCTATTGAATGCTAAGGTAATCACTTAATATCTATATTTAGGATTTCCTATAGAATATGTCTGTTTGACAAGGATTCAGGTTTAGGATTTGAAGTTTCCTTTGATCACAACCTGAATTATTAACTCGGAATACGAAATCTTGTTTTTGGAAACAATTGGGTTCAAAGAAGTCCTTTTATAAAGTCTATGAGTTACAAACCGATCAAATTTTAGAGTATCTTTTTAACTAGAGTTTCTAATTAACTCTTAAGGTTACTAGTCAACTCATAATTTCTAGTCTAGGGTCGTATCATATGATGGAAGTTTTCGGGTTACACATATTTTCAAATCCTCCATTAAACCTTAGGTAAAATCCTACCTATATCTCTTAACCATGTCATGCAACTTAGCATGACCATGGTGTGTGTTTCCTAAACAAATAATTGTTATGGAAGCAATACTATGTTCATGTTTTGTTCTTTTTCATGAACAAATCTTATTTTACTATTATGTTGTTTTATTGTTAGTGTTGTGTTATTATGTTATTGTTATTATCCTAATCTAACTCCTATATGTTAGTAAATATATTTATGTATATATATTTCCTAGAGCATATGAGCTCACTAACATAACATTTATTTATATATTTATTCATGCCTTGCAATTTATTTATTTACTTGTTTCAAGCAATTTATTAAGACTACACTTTCTAGTGTTAGACTTGTCCTTATCAAGTCAAAATGATTTTCTTTTTTTTTTTCTTTTCTTTTCTTTTTGGACTAGTCTATTCTTAGTCTCGGGTTATCTTGATGAAGCTAAGGCTCCCAATACATGATTGGAATACCTTGATGAAGCTAAGGTTCCTAATGGTTGACCATATTATTACGTTTATTTGCTTATGAGTATTTCTTTCTATCTTATTATGTATTATTCTTACTTTTTCATTGCTACATAATCATATTCATGCATGATTAGAATGTTGTTATCTTAAATAAAAATAAAAATGGGTTATTTCTTAAACAAAGAAAAGTGAACTAGATTTCTCAACAAAGGATTTTTTTCACAAGAAAGTTTAAGTATTGTTTTTAATAAATTCTTTTTAAAAGCTTAGACAAGTTGATAATAAGTTTTAAAGTATTAGTGGTGAAGATTTCTTCAAATGAAAGGAACTCATTTTTTTATAAATCAAAACTAAATACTCTATAAAGATATAATTTAACTCAAGCATATCTTTTATAAAACTTAAATAGGTTCACTATAGACTTCGAAAATCACATACTAAGAAAGTTTCTTTAAAACTTAATTATTACACTGTTACTCTCTTTAAAATTAAGATGAAATTTTTGCTAAGTTTTAATATTAACAATTTTTATTAGGAAAGCTTTTCTTATAAACTTATCTAAAAGAATTATTCCACCACTTGATAAATATTAAGAATAAAACAAGTTTTTCAATCAAGGTAAAATCAACTCACTATTTTAGAAACCAACTTAGAAAAATAAAATTTGTCAAGAAAGTAAAGTTTTTAAAGGTAAATTTTTCTAAAGAGAAAAAGGATATAAAAATGAAAGGAAAACATGCATTTAACACAACTCCAAATATTTGACTATATCAACAACTTAAGGAAATTTTTGAAAAAGCCTATTTTTCAATCACTAGAAATAAAGTTGGTACATAACTTAAAAAACCAAATTTTTGGGAATTAATTTACTTTTGAAAAGATATGAAATGGAATTATAATAGGAAAAATACTCATAACAACTCAAGAATTTTTAAGTTTCCTTCTAGCAATTTAAAAAGGAAAAATTTTCAAAGTTTCATCTTTTAAAACTCTTAAAGACAAATTGCGTGTGAAATATCAAGTTGAGACAACACTACAAAAATCGTGCATACGATATGAGTATAAATATATGTTTAAAAGATTTTTCAACTATATAAATACCCATATATTTTGCTTAAGGGTTTTTGAGTAAAGAGAAGTTTGGAAAAATCTTATTTTGTGAACTATGAAATTCGTAAATATTCTGTACCGTAGTAATTTGAAGCTCAAATGGCTTTTTATGACAAAAATAACCTTAGAAATGGATAGATCTCTTTGAATAAGTAGAAAACGGTATATTATATGCGAAATTTCAAGTTAAAATAAGCTAGTTGTGGCCGTTTTAAGTTGGAATTTTCTCTTATCCGAATTTTGACACAAATGCTAGAATAGAATTAGAAAATTCAAGAAGAGATTCCATGAAATACTCATTTTGGGTATTTCTTTCATTTAGGTAATGAAGTTTGGGAGGATCCACATTCGGAGGACCATAACGAGTAAAGAGTGTTTATGATAACATTGATTGAAAGAATACTAAGCATATCGGGATATGAATTGTTGTTAAATCAAATTGTGTTTTATTATTACCATGCTGGAATGTCTGCAATTCTATGATCGCTTTAAAGTACCTTAATTATATATTTCAAGTTATATATATTAATTGATTCATGCATATCACATAGTTAGTTTCATTTCATTAGCTATTATACTCGATGGGACAAGAGTATAGTAGTAGGGTTTACAGGAGCCATAAGTCTGCAAGATGGGCGAATAGGAGCCAAAAAGAAAAATTTCAAGATGGGTGAGTAGGAGTCAGAAATAAACTACATAAGTTGGATTTCAAAGATGGATTTTAAAGAGCCTAAAACACCTAACCACTGAATGGAGCATTAAATCCATTCAAAACATATGATTTCCGATAGATCATATATATTACTTATTCACTTGCTTGATGCATTCATATGGTTGTTTAATAACTTGTTTGAAATTATTGATACGAATATATTGATTCAGAAATATTCTCACTAAGCTAGTTATGCTTACACTTCGATAGACTTTTGTTGTAACAGGACCAATTTATCTTATGCCCGAGGACTTCGTATACTCGAGTGGGATTATGTTTTGGGGAGCTTTGGAAATCCTCTGAAGATCTTAGGCTAAATATCCTTTAATATCTTTTGGTTTTAGTATTGTTTCCTTGGGTGAAAGACTAAGTTGATATTATAATTGTTTGAAGAATTATAAAGGGAAAGCCCCTAAGAAGATGTAAGGACTATATTCTTATAATATTTAAATTAAATGGTTATCTAGATTTCTTGTATGTTGTATTTACTATCCCGAACTATACATCCCACCGGTGTCCTTATTGTTGTGATAGATGCCTTACATATGGTATTGAAGCTTTCGCATGACTTCGGAAAGTCATTCTTAAGTTTTAATACCGTATGTGGTGGACTACCACGTCTATGGTACCATTTGGAGCGTGACATAATCATAAATTTTCTAAAGTTATTTTAGGGTTTTAAAATATTAGGGATAATTCAAAAATCACTGTTTTATTATTTTAAGGAGTATAAGATTTATTTTCTAACTATTAAACTTAAGATAGAAGGGTTTTGAAGTTTATTGCTAAGAATTCTAATTTTTCTGATTATAATTAAATTTGTATGCACTTTAATAATTTTTAAATCGTGAAAAATTGGAAGTGATTTTTGTGACTTTTATTGTAGTTCTTTTATGATTCAATATTATATTTTTGGCAATTATTATAATCTAGTTATATAAAATTAAGGGGATTACAATATTAAAAGTCGGTATTATTTACAATTGTTTCCATGTTTCATGTTTGTTTATTGCATGTATTATATGATTACATTGTCTTATTCTCTTATTGTATTAGTTTGATGTTTCTTATCATTTCCATTTTTATGAAATATCTTGATATTTGAATTATTAGATTTAACATTATTTCTTTATAATTATTTATTTATTTCATCAATTATCATAAATGTTATATTTATAACTTTTACTAATTCCATCACTTAGTTAAAATTGAAATTATGATGTCTAATTTTTTGTTCAATCAAGTATGTATGTGTATATATATATATATATATATATATATCAAATTTTACTCTTTTATATTAACAAGGTGTTATCGCAAAGTTATGGAAAAATTATATCTTGAATTTTTTGTTTATAAAAATTCAAAATTTTAAGCGATAATTAAATTGTTCATATTATAATATTCTTAGATCACAAAAAAAAAAAAGTTAAGAATGATTTGTATGTGTAAAGTATAAATATATAATTCATAATGAATGGTAGAATTGTAATATAGTGATATATAAAAGGATATTATTGTCCTTGAATAGATGAATTTGGTTACGAGGAAGTCATGGACGAATGATTGGACAAATTTGACTTAGGCCGATATCTAAGCTGCCAGCTTTGAATCCCAAGCTGCCGGCCTAAATATAATGGACAACAGCTAGGCTTCGGCATTGAAGTTTCAAATTTTAGCGAGGGAAATTGAACTTACACCAACAAGATGGCCGCCAGCGTATCAAGTAGGCCGTTGGGGTACTGGCCGACCTATAGTGGCGTTTTTCCTAAGCTGGGGTTGCTTTTTTCCAAAGCCAACCCCCTCTATAAATAGACCCTAGACCCTACGAATTTGTCACAACTCTTGTTCAAACAAACTTAAGGTACGTGGGTCTAATATTGGTCTTTTCCAATTCTTTTCTTTAGTTAGATAGTCTAATCCTTGTTTTATATACGATTGAAGGAGACCTAAGAGCGAAACCCTAATCAGATTTAGAGGATTAAGGTTTCAAATCAAAGTAAAGGTAGGACTTGTATCACAGTCTTATGATATTTAGGATTTATAAATTATAAGATAGCGATTATAGCAATAGTATATTATTGGTGACAAGAGAATTGATTGAACGAATTAGGGTTTCCTTTGCAAATAGGACCTGCGAGATCTAAGTAAGTATGAATCTGTTCTTCATCTGTAGATTTAAAGTTATGAATTTTCATAGTCGATTTGCTCATAGAGGATTATATATATGTGTGTATATGTTGTGAAGGGAATTTATGGAGATTATTAAGAACTTTGGAGAATTGGTAAAAAGGGTTTCGATGAAGTGCAAACGGGATAACAGGTGTGTTGATCTTTGATTAGATTCATGGAATTAAGGTTAGGGTTTGAAAGTTGTTATTACAATTAAAATTGATTTCAATATATATATTATTAAACAGGAGTATTATGAGATTAGGGTTTCTACTTGTTAATAGTAATTGTTCGAGAGATTTGGATTAAAGCAAATCCAAGTACGACCTTACCATGCTTGTATGATTAGTTGTTAAACTTGACTAATTTATATTCGACTTTAATTGATTCGAGTGTTGGTTGTGCGTGGCTACGGTTAGTATAGAACTTATGGTAAAGAGAAACCATGGTGGAGGGTGATACTAACACTAGCAACCTAATGAACCTTGTACCGTGCCATGTTGTCCCAAGTGGAGCCGCACCTGGAGATGATTATGGTAGATTAGGAGTCGTTACTAATTTAATTGTAGAATGTAGTTATATATGTATTTATTATTTATACTATGGTTTTCATCGAGGGTCATGAGTGACTCCGGGTTTAGGATTAGTAATCAATAGTCTTAAATTGTGTTGTTTGCAGGCTAATGAAAAGATAACAATTTATGCTTGCTGCATTAGAATCTAACCTGTATGTAATGTTTTGAATTGCATGTTCATGTGCGTGTGTTTTCGGTTTGGCATACTGGATGTTTTCGCTCAATCCTTATTTTTCCCACAGGTACAAGTGAATATTCTATTATTTATGACTTGACGGGCTATGACGTGTTCGTCGATGATGGAGAGAGCGATAGCGGTTATGACCACCCTGCTGATAATTGAAATTAGTTATTAGTAATTTGAGAAGAAGAAACATATGATGATTTAGTTAGTTTTCTTTTGGAGATATTTTATATGTAAACATTTCTTATTTCTATTTTTGATTGGATTTTTTAGTTATGCTAGTTTATGATGAGGACAATTATTTTGATATGAAGAGCTTTTAAAAGTTACCCTTTATGTGAGTGATTGGTGATATTTGAAATACATATTTGTGGTTTTAGAAATCTATAGCCTTAGGGTGTCTATTCTAGTAAGGATACGTGGCAGGTTGATAACGCCTTTAGGTTAAGACGTTATAGTATGACTTTTCTTAAAACTTCTTTCAAAAATTTTACATTACTTACTTAATGATTATTATATTCAAGTTGTATAAATTTAGGTGATTACATTGGGATCTTTAATTATCTTCATAAATATATATGTACAACACAATGAGGGTATAATTAGTTAGAGTCTGGCAAACTCTAACTTGTAAGATGGTTCTCATATTACGAGTGCATACATGATATGATAACTTTGGAACAATTCTACTAGGCTCCCTTTAGGTGACATTAATTAAATAAATCAAATAAATATAGAGAATGATTAGATAAATCGACATAATCGAATTAGTAAAAAATGAGTGTTTAATATGAGTTTGGCAGAAGTTGATAATTGATTTAAATGCTTATATGAATTAAGTTCTTGAGTAGATACATAGGTAGCTTTTGACTTAATCTTTGACCTATCCTCTGGTTTTGTCTTAGTTACAGATGTTACGCCAAGTACATAGTAAGTTGTGTGTTAGGATAGATAACTTAAATAAACTAATATTTAAAGATGACTTAATAATTGATTGATGGTTGTACATGATCATTTAATTGTTTCGAGGAGCGACAACCTTGCTAGACGATACCAACACTATGGTTAGGCACTTAAGCTACCCCTATCTTTGTTAAAGATAATCATTAGTGGCTTAGTGAATAGCTGATAGGGAAAACGATATAAGGATAACGTTTACTTATGCTTAGTGAGAAGAAATATGCATTTAGTTCACATCATTGAGATCAGTTGAACTAAATGATATTATGGACTAAGATAAGTAAAGATGCGTAATGGCTGTTAACCTTAAACGAAGCTACTATTGTACATGTTCCTATAGAGGATATAAGTATTTGGACTGTTTATATCAATCTCCTGAGTAATTGGTGTTACTCAGGACTCGTAGATTCTGATGGTGTGTTGCCATAGTATAAGTGCTCTACTATTGTTTTGCTATGCTTTAATTAAAGATATAAACTGTTGAATATTGCATTGCATTTAGAATAAGTGCATGTGCCCATTTTGTGTATGCTTATGTTGCTCTCGTATTGGGCTTTGACACATCCCTTTCTTTTTAGGTGTTGATTTTAATGCTAGTGATTATTTCAAGTATAGGACAACTCTAAAGGAATTTATTAGCAGGTGAAGCGGTTAGGATTGTTGGTTTATTTTATTTTGTCTAACATCTTGATTAATCTTTTTAACTTGTATTTCCTTAAGGGCTTGATTGTGGAGCTCATGGTTTGTATTTAATTATTCAAGCTTCATTTTTCTATCATGACTCAAGGTATTCTTTATTTTGAGATGCCTAATGGTTTACTAATGAGAGTAGCTTTTGAAATTTTTTGCATAATCTTATATTACCACTACAAATCCAGTTGTTTCCATAATTTAATTTAAATGTAAGGACTTGGACCCACCAATTTATTTAAAATAAGTGAATCTAGCTCCGCAACCACATATAACTTGCAGTATTATATGTAAGGTTGTCCTTAAAGAAAGATTTGAGTAATTGTTTGTCTAAATCTCTAATACGAGCAAATTTGAAAACTATTAATTCTTAAAAACTTTTTAGAAAAGCATAACACCAATATCACATTCATATAAAAGATATAAACTTACTATAGATATATATACATATAGATATTACAGACAAAGGCTTATAGATAAGCCATAAGCAAAAATACATAAATTTAACAAAAACTATCATAACTATTACATATGTTCCAAGAAACTTCAGGCTATTCTATTATAAAAAGGTTTCCATCAAAGCCAAGGTCAAACTCCTAGTCTTCCCAATCATCTAGGAAATCTCAAAATCCATTCCATATCCCATACTGGTGTAGAATTCATCATTCTTATCAACACCTAAAATATGAAATAATGAGCCAAGGGCCCAGTACATAAGTAACAAAATACAAAGGCAAGTGGCATACAAAATTATGCCAAATGCAAATCCAACATCCAATAAGTTATTAGAAAATATTTAAATTTAGCCAAACATCATTAGATTATTCAAACTCTGAACAACAAGGATATCTGAGGGGTCCTGATTAATGATTTCGACGCTCAAAGGGTTGATATAGGTTGTTCGGGGACTTATAGCTCCTAGATGATATATCCATAAATGAAAAAATAGTCTCATCTGGGGTTCTCAGTTGTTTCTCATCTTCACTTAACTTAATCAATAATATCACTTAATTCAATTGTTCCCATAAACATTTGAATTAAATCATATTATTTCATCTTAAGAATAAGCAAATATTATACCGATACTGATAACCCCATCGACTACTCGTCGTACCACTTATGAAAGTCATTGCATCATGACAGGGGTGGCCAAAGCACCTAAACTACCGTGCCCTCAATCTGAGTAGGATGCCACTCCTCGAACCAGATTCAACAGCGTAATAGACAATCAATACAAACAAGATTTAAGTCTTCTTAAATTAAATTAACTTAGTTATGCCAAAATGTAAGCCCTCGTTTTCTTAGCAATCCAAATTCGGTTTCGGAAGTTGGGATCAGGAACTGAAACCCTAAAGAATACCCCTAGACCAGTTAGACCTGGAAACCCTATGTCCGGTAATTCCAAAAACGAAACCTCGAAACAATAAAAATGAGTTAGCTCTAGAATATAACCCTAAGTAATTAATCAAAACATAAAATGTTAGAATTCGGAGCAATTCATTCGTTTCAGACCCGATCGAGATCTCTTCTCGAAAATCGGTCCCCAGGACTCGGAAATAGAAAATTAATATATATAACTCATTAGAATTGAAATTTAATACAAAATTCAAAAATATAATTATAATTTTTCGAGTTATAAAAATTACAGTTATAACATTTTATCATATTTTCATTACTACTAGTAATTTAATTGTCTAGTTAACTTTTTGATTTCTTTCACACTATTCATCAAGTACAACCGTCCATACCCTATTCTTACATCCTTACAACCTATTCTTACAATTTTATATTATTTTCTTACAAATTTACCTTTCCAATACATTTTATTACTTAAAGTTACTTATTAAATTTGAATTTTATTACACAAAATAATTAAACTTCTCTCTCTCTCCCTATTTCATGGAATTGGCACCCCTCTCCCTCACTTCCTCTCTCAATTGTTTGATTTTTCCTCAATTATTTGATTACAAAAAAAAACCTAATCTATTTCTTATATAAACTCTCTTTTTCCTTTCACTTTTTCATTTTCTCTTTTTTTGTTCAAAAGATCAAACTTTGGAAAGAAAATTTCTCTCCCTCTCCTCCTCTCTTGTGCTGTGACTTCTCTCCCACACACACACATACACACACTCAAATTTTCTTTAAGTTTCATTCTCTAAACACTAAATAGGTAATAGATCTTGATCTACCACTATAAAAACATGTAATGGCAAAGATCATACATGTGTGGTTCCATCAAAAATCCCCATGAGCTTTATGCTAGGGATGTGAAAATACTAAAACATGATATTCTTGCCATCACAATGTCTAGATCTCGTTATTAAAGTTGATTTACTATTATTTTGCTATATTATTACTAAATGTTGATCTTATAGTTATTTTGTACAAAAACTCTTTCTTTAAACTCATTTACATATTGTTTATGTTATATTGCATCCATGACATGAGTAATATAGTAGATCTATTTGTTTAGAGTATTTAAGATATAGTTACTTGTCTTACATGCATAAAAGGTTTACAACATGATGGTCTTAGTAAAGGTGTTGCCAAAACTCAAGATCTATTTTATTTCTATCAAAAAATGATTTTGAAAATTCGGATCTTGGGAAAGAACCATTTAGAAAATCTATTTTCCAACTTCAAAATGAAGATCTTACATGTAAAATGAAGGCCTTAGGTGATAGGTATCATAAATGAGTATTTTTATAAGATGATCTTAGTTTTACTAAGAGAAATTTTTCAAACAAGAAGAGGGTTACAAAAGTTAAGTTAGATCTATGACTCAACACCAACAAAAATTTTGAAATTCGTAACTAGGGTGAAATGCCAAGAAAACACCTATTTTCCAATCCTAGAACAAGAGTTTTATTAAGGAAATGGAAGCCTTAGGGAGTAAGTTTGGTTAAGAGTTAACTTTAGGAAGATTAAATGAGTTTTTCACAAGAAATAATCTCAAAAAAAAATTTCCAAAAATTCGGATCTAAAAATGATCTCTATTTAAACATCTACTTCCAAATATCAAAATGATGATTTTAATAGAAAATAGAAGCCTTAGGGGAAAAATATAATAAAGACTTGATTTTGTAAGAGTAAATATATTTTATCAAAGTAAAAATCTAGAACAAAGGAAAGTTTTCCAAACATGGATCAAACAATATTTTTATTTCCAAAAATTGTGCAAAATTCGTCACTAGACAAAACCCATATTTAAACATCTATTTTCCAACCTTCAAATGAAGAATTTTATTAAGATAATGAAGGTATTAGGTGTATAGATCATCAAGGCCTTACCTTAGTAAAATTTTAGATGATTTTCAATGAGACAAAGTTAGTTTTTTCAAGCAAGTGTTCTTGAAATTGTTGCAAGATAAAAGTTTTTTTTAATTCTTTTTAATAAAAAATCATTAAGGATTACGTGTAGATAGCTCATATCATGTCATTCATGATAATAACTTATAGAAATTGCATACACATATAATATACTTGGTAGAAATAATGCGAATTTCACAAAATAATTTCGGAAATGCAAGTTTTAGCTACTGATCAGATCTGATCCAAGCATTTTGAGACCTAATTTTTTTCAAAACTTAAGAACAACATCATAGATAGGTAGATCTATCGAAGTAGAAAGAAATCGATAGCTTATTTGCAAAATTCTGAGTTAAAATGACCAAGTTATGGCCGTTTTAAGTTAGAATTTCTATCTACCATGGAAATTATGAACTCAAGAGTTTTATTTAATAAGTTGGAATTAGTTATTGTATGAAATACTCATTTAGGTATTTCTTTCGTTTAGGTGATTTTGAATCAGGGGAAAATTCTTGTTTCTAGATTATTACCATTAGAGACCAGTATCTATGACCAAGTGAGTTCACTATCTTTAAATTATATGCTCCTAATTGTGCTTATAATGATAGCGGCATTAGAATTAGGACAAGATAAAATTTGGAATGTGCATGTGAGTTCTATTTGATTGAATTGATGATAAGAATATCGAAATAGGAAGTGCTAGAAAGACCTGTATGGTGTAGTATAGAATTGAAATGTTTGCCATATCTATGATCGCCTATAATCCACTTAAATAATATGCTATGGTCTTATAATTAAATTGACCATGCATACTATATGTTGAGTCACATTACATTTGTTATTATACCTTTGTGGGAAGAAGGCATAATAGCTAGGCAACGAAGGGCCTGAAAATTCGAATGTTGGCATGAATGGCCTGAATTAAATTGGAAGTGATGTAGGTACTTATATCAACTACAAAATTTGTGAGTGGGGGGCACTTGAATCAACCACTATATAAATGAGAAAATTGAAATCTATGGTCGTATGGGCCTGAACCATCTAACCTCGAGTGGAGGTGTAAATCCATTCAACATAGGACTCTCGAAAAGTTTTATGTATTGTATGCTCACATGCTTGTGCATTTTATATGATTTATAATATAATTTGTTTGCCATATTGTATGATGAATTGTTTAATTTTGAAGTGAAACTCACTAAGCTAGTATAGCTTATACCCTTATAGTTTCTTTTTAATGCAGTTCTACATATGACTGCATCTTCGGACTTGGCCAAATTAGGTAATGCGATGTTACTAGTGTTTCCCATTAGAAGTTTATGATTAGTTTTGTATAGCTTTTCATAGTAAACCTTAAATGATCGGGTTTTACTTAAAAGATAATACCTAAGACTTTTGTTTAGCAGGGGAATGCCCCTTAGTATCTTTTAACTGATATTGAGATATCTATGGTTTATGTTTTTGTGCTTATCCTATCAAATTAAACTATCTATCTCCAACTGTATATGTATTATATTATCGTAAGGGAACGCCTTGCATTCTAATACAAGACTTTTGAATGACTATGGTAATGATTCTTAAGTCTCATTTAGCATGCGGCAGACTGTTACGTTTAGAGTACCCTTTGAGGCGTGACACTAACCTAGGCAAAAAAACAAGCATGTTACTACGTACCGAGATATTTTCTAACAAATAAGGTGCAACTAGTCCTGAAGGTGTTAGGGAATCTAATAAAAGAGATTAAATTAATAAAACTTTAACACTAATTAAAAAAAGAACTCACACTTGCACAAAGTTCGATTCTAAACAAAGTTCACACTAAACATAACATGTATTCTGACACATATATTACTTAAGGCATACAATAAATTCATCTTAACTCTAACTTCCATATTTAATCCAAATATTTAATAAATTTACAATTTCATTTAATCATGCTTAACTATATCAATTAACTAATATAACATATTAACTATTATTTATTTATTTCATTTTAGCTCAAAAAGATCTATTTATACTTGACTACAAACACCTAACAATAAAACATAAGTTTCAACTTTATTTAAATCTATAGCAGTTGGAAAGAAATAAAATTTGAGCATTGATACTTTTATAATTTTCAAAAACTTAAAACATCAAATTATAAATCTCTTTTTAAGCTTTTCCAACGCGATTTGAATCACTTCAATCCGAGGTTGGATGAAAAAGTCATGGTCAAATTATGATCAAGTTACGAAACAGGAGAGGTTACACGGCGTGTTTAAGGTGCTATACGGCCCACGTACAAAGACATGTTGAAGTCAAAAAATGTCCAGTAGCTTAAATGTTGCTACACGAGCACATACATGGCTCGTGATGCCCGTGTTGCCCCCATTTCCACTATCACGAAATTCTTTTATTTTCTTTATATCATTTTATCAATTTTTACACATCCAATATCAAACAAAACATCATAAAAGCAACATACAATACATAAACACAACTTCTAACACTTCAAATTCCATTATCATCATCAAAACACATGCAACACTTCATCAAACCCCACAACTACTATTCATCACCTTCCTCAACAACCTAAAATCTTCAACACACTCCTAAACACTTATACAATAAACCATCTACTCATAATCACTTTTATACTTCATATACTACTTCCATACACTACAAAACTCAAAATACACCAAAATTTTTACTTCATTCACAAATAAAACATGCACTTCATCATAACCCCATTTTAGCATGAAACTCAAACAACCTAATAAACATATAACCAACCAAATACATACTTTAAGAAGCTCTATATCTTGTTGAAAATCAATTGAACAGACTTATATCTCTTAGGCTTAGGATCTTGACCTTGTTAAGGGCTTGGAGTGCAAGGTTTTGAAGGAATAAGAGAAGACAACTTGTAAGAAACGTAGTGAAATTCGTATGGCTTTTGGGGTTTATTTTGAGAGTGTATTTTTTTTTATCAAAAATGCGGCTTAATCTTATCCTAAAGTTGACTTTAGGGGCTTCTATAATAGGGGCTTGATTTGCATGGGCTTGGGCTTGATTTTTGGCTTTAAAGTTGTGTTTTTAGGCTTATTTTCATGGCTAAAAATTTTGCTATGTATAGGAAATGCATTGAGCATGTTTAACTTGTTTTAAACTGATTTTCATACACTTTATTACACTTACAAATTCATAAACATAATATTTATTCACACTAAGATATATCAATATTCAAATGCATTAATACAACACATATACCACATACTAACACAAATCATATACATCATGTTTCAAAATCATGCACAAATGCATTAACACACATGTGTAAAATATGAATTTGGGCATTATGGCTATTTTATTAAGGATTTCAAAATTTGAAATTGGTTAGCAAATGATCACAATCAACTATAAATTAGGTTAGTCATAGCGTATAACGCCTAAGTATTATACATGGCAGCTGGATACGTCTTGACCTTTATTCAGGGTGTGATAATTTCACTATGACATATTCTAAAACTTCATAGGTATTAAAAAATTATTTCAAGTAAAAGTTAATGATTTTAATGCATTTACTAAGAGATTATGATACAGACGATGTAATTATTATTTGTACTGTCCACTTACTTCATCGTATGGAATAAGGGAGAAATTGAATTATAATTCAATAAGAATGTAATAGGGTTATAATGACTATTATAATGCTCACTCGATATAAAAAAAATAAAATAAGTAATTATTTGAATAAAATGTAAAATATTTGTAATATCTCTTATCTTGATAGAGAGAGGATAAGTATACAGGTAAATTTTTCAAGATAGGGGTATTTTTTTAACAAAATTGGAAAATAATCCATAATTCATGCGTATGTGGTTATTAATTGTTATTCATCATTTTATGTCATAGCAATTCATTATGAATTGTCATTCACCCTCATGCAAAGATCGTAATAGTAACTTTACATATAATGACGAGAGAATAAATAACTATTCATGTTAAGTGAACAGGCTAGCAGTATACTATGAATAACAAATCATTGTTCCGAAGACTTTATTTAATTAAATATAATTTATAACAAACGAATTTAATGCTATTAGTAATTGTAAAAGAAAAATGTTAAGAAAAAAGAGAAAAGAAAATGCTGGTGTTGTAATTGCATTTAAAAGGTAAAACTACACTTATGAGATTTTTTTTTTTTTTGGAGAAACACTGATAATCTGTAATCTAGCCTTTGTTTTAGAAGAATATTTTGAGCTTTAATGATGATTTTTATGAGTAATTATATGATATTGGTACTTAATTAGTTTAATTGTTGAATTCATGTTTTAGAAGATGATTTGAGCTTAAAAGAAGGAATTTGGATGACTTAGAGCAAGTTTTATTCAAGATGAAGGAATTTGGAAAATTGCAGTTCTACTTAAGGGAGTGTATGAGCTGGCTTGTGTGGGAAATAGAGGGTGGTACACAAGAGAAAACACTATTGAAACAAGGATTCATGTGAAGAACAGAAGGTGTTCTATATGCCATACGAGAGACAACATGGATTCATGTTCGGGTTTGTGTTGGATCCATTTTCATGCATAATGATGTGATTTTCCATATTACATGGATGACAACATGAGCTTTTGTTGATATTTGTATTGAAATTGGAGACGTATCTTTTCGTCCTTATTTGAGCTTATTTCAAAAGATATTGTCAAGATATGTCCTATACTTCACCATAACAGTTATACCCAAAGGGTACTTTAAACGCGACAGTCTGCCACACTCGATATGTAAACTCAAGTATGACAATCTTAGTCACCCCATGAGTTTAGACACCGAGTTTAAGGCTTAATTTTACCATGTAGGGAACCTTACTTTGAATTGAAATAGCTTAAGAAGACATACATAGCAATAAGAGTATAAATCATAATAGTTATGACCAAGATTAATTCATTACAAAGATCTAAGGGCATACCCTTGCCAAAATAATAAGAGTCTTTAAGGTCCACAAAAGTCTCTTGTAACAACATATATATATATATATATAAGGAGATTTAACTAGAAGCCTATGCCAAACATCTAGGTCCCAACTTCTCTAAAAAAAAGCTCCTTAAATTCCAAAAGCTATACCTGAGAGAAATGTCCGCTTGGCGATAGCCATAGATATTCATACTATAATAGGAAGCTATAAGGGTATAAGCTTACGAGCTTAGTGAGCTTCACTTCTAAATTTAAATACTCAATCAAACCATAGAGCAAGTAAGTTATATTAAACAATCATATGAAATGCACAAGCACGTGAGCATACAATTCATAAGACTTTCCAAGAGTCTTATGTTGAATGGATTTGTGCCTTCCATTCAGGGTTAGGTGTTTTAGGCCCATACGACCATAGATTTCAATTTTTCTCTTACTTATTTAGTGGTTGTTTCAGGTGCCTACCTACTCGTTAATTATGTAGTTGATTCAAGTGCCTACTCCACTTCCATTCTAATTCAGGCAACTCCACGCCGATAACCGAGTTTTCTGGCCCACCCATTGCCTACCTATTATGCCTTTTTCCAAGAAAGGTATAACAACGAATGCAATGTGACTCAATATATGATATGCATGGGTAATTTAGTTATATGGTCATGGCATATCATTTAAGTAAATTATAGGTGATCATAGAGATTTCAGATACTTCAATTCTATACTAAATCATACAAATATTTATAGTAATTCCCATTTCAATATTCTTAACATCAATCCAACTAAGTCAAATTCACATGAGCATTCCAATTTTATCTTGTCCTAATTATAATGCCACTATCATTACAAGAAAAATCATAAGCATGTAATTTAAAGAAAGTGAACTCACATTGCGATGGAGTGAAATTCCTCTTGATCGTAATAATCCTCGAGGAGGTCTAGTCCGTCTCCCAAGTCTCCTAGCAAAAGGAATACCTCTAATGAGTATTTTTATGAAGTTTAAATGAACTTATAAATTTTATTCTAACAAGTTCGTTAAAGTTTGCCTAAAAGGGAATTCCAACTTAAAATGACTATAACTTAGTCATTTTAACTCGGAATTTCACATATTATATATATTTTTATCTATTCGATGAAAGATATCTATTTCTAAAGTTATTTCTATCAAACAAGGTCATTGGTTCATGAACAATACGTTACAGAACATCATATGAGACTCCCAACCCACAAATCAAATTTCTAATTTCAATACAAGCATCATTCAAAAGCTTTGATAGATACTTAGCTATCATTATATCTTGAAAGACTCTTTTATATACATATACAACTCAATATCATGCATGATTCATGTGTTTTGATCAATCTCTTTCCTTATATACTTAGATAATGTTTTATGGGGTTTGAAAGACGCTATTTTCTTGAGCTTTGTTTCTACCAAGTATATTATATGTGCATGCAATAACTATAAGTCATCATTATAAATGACATGATATGAGCTATCTATATGTATATCCTTAATGATATTTGATTACAAGAATTTTTAGAAAACTTTTACTTTGCAAAACCTTTTAAAATACTTGTCTTAGAGAATCTAGTTTTATTTCTTGCAAAATCGCATTTGTTTTTATTAAAATACAACCTTAATGACCTATATGCCTAATACCTTCATTATTTTAATAAATTTCTTCAGTTAGGAGTTCAAAAATAGATGTTTAAATAGGGGTTTTTCCTAGTTACGAATTTTTACAAAATTTTAAGAAATGAAAACATTGTTTGATCTATGTTTTGAAACTTTTACTTTGTTTAAGAATTATACTTTGATAAAATCCACTCATTATTGTCAAGATTAAGTCTTTACTACCTATATACTCTAAGGCTTCTATTTTTTTTTTATATTAAAATCATCATTTTGGTATTTGGAAATAAGTGTTTAAGTGGGGATCATTTCTAGATCCAAATTTTGAATTTTGTGTTTGAGATTGTTTCTTGTGTAAAAATCATTTAATCTTTCTAAAATTAAGTCCTAACCAAACCTACTCCTTAAGACTTCTATTTCTTTAATAAAACTTGTGTTTTAGGATTGGAAAATAAGTGTTTACTTGGCATTTCACCTAGTTACGAATTTCAAGTTCTTATTGGAGTTAAAACAAGTTCTAACTTATCTTTTATAACCTTTTTCTTATTTTGAAAATTTCTCTTAGTAAAATTAAGCTTAACTTATCAAAATCATTCCTTTATGATACCTATTCCCTAAGCTCTTCATATTTAGTGAAAAAACTTCATTTTAGAGTTGGAAAATAGGTATTTTAAATAGGGTTCTTTTTTCCATCCGAATTTCCAAAAATCATTTTTGTTGAACAAAGATAGATCTTGAACTTTTTGACATATTCTCACTATTATCATGCTCCTACAAGTCTTTTATGTACATAAGACAAAAATCTATGACATTTATGTACTCAAAGCAAATAGATATTATACCATGCAAGTCATGAATGCAAATGCAACATCAACATTATGTAGATGAGGCTAATAGATGAATACATGGACAAAATATCAATAATAACAACATAAAACAATAATATAGCAAAGTAATAGTAAAACAACTTAAATATCAAGATCCACAACATTGTATGGCAAGAATCTCATGCTTAAATATTTCCACATCCCTAGCATAAAGCTCATGGGGATTTTAGTGAAACCACACATGTGTGATCTGCCATTACATGTTTTATTGTGGTAGGGTGTAGATCTATTGCCTATTAAATATGTGGAGTAAGAAAAACTTGAAGAAAATAAGAGAGTGTGTGTGTAAAAGAGGGAGGGGGTCACCACATTTAGAGAGGAAGAGAGGGAGAGAAATTTTTTTTCAAAAGCTGATTTTTGTGAAGAGAAAAAATGAAAAAGTGGAAGGTAATAAGGAGTTTATATAGAGAATTAAATTAGGGTTTATGTAGAATAAAAGAAAGAAAATAAAATAGATTGAGAGAGAGAGTAAAAAGGGGGAAGGGCACCGGTTTTGGCGGCTAGGGGGAGAGAGAGAGAGATGTGAGTTGTTTTGTGTACTAAAATTCAAAATTTAATTAAGTAATTTAAGAAATAAAATGTATTGGAAAACTAAATTTGTAAGAAAAATGATGTAAGATTGTAAGAATAGATTGTAAAGATGTAAGAATAGGGTATGATGGTTGTACTTGTGAATAGTGTGATTAGAAATAAAAAAGTAGATTAGACAATTAAATTACCGATAATAATGAAAATACGATAAAAAGGCTATAATCGAAATCTTTATAAACCGAAAAATTATATAACTAATATATTGGGAAATCTTATGAAGTTACGATTCTAATGGTACTAATAGTATATTCTTGGTATCTCGAGCCTCAGGACATGCTTTTCAAAGTCTATATCCATTCGGGTTCAAATAGGCCAAAAATTTACTATAATATTTGTAAGCATCATAATATTATTACAAACCAATCTATACTCTTCACTCATATTTCAACTTCTCGGTATAAGAACACGGGATTGTCGGATCTAAACTATTAGGGTTTCCTAAGGAATTGTTGACCTAAGGTTTCCGGTTGACTTCCGGGTTTAGGGTTTAAGCTTGAAATTACCCTAAAAATTAGGGTTTTACAATAATACATGGAGAGAAGAAAATAAGAGATATTATCCTATTTTGATGACGAGAACAAGATCTACAAGAAGATTTGTCAAGACAACATGTAAAAAGTAGAATAAAAAATTTTATGGAAGAGATATTATTGAGTTTTACAGATTTGAGAGATTAGTGAGATAATTCCTTCTGAGTAAAGTAAGAGGATGAGATAGTATATCATCATACCATGACTGCTTTAGACCCATTTAATTTATGTTGTGTAATTTGCAGTGAATGATTCACATCTATTGAAGGGAATAAGGTTTGGTTGGATATACTTGTTGAAGACATACTAGATGAAAAATCTTCTATGGATAGAGTTTGATTTTCAAGGCGGCAGGATTGTGCTAGCTCTGATACTATGAAACTAAAAATAGAGAGAACGGTACTCATATGAAACTAGAAATAGAGAGAACGATACTCATGGAATAATCTTGAAAAGTAATATTTTTGTTTGTTATGTGTATTATACAACCATAGGTACAAAATATATATACTTAGATATGAGATATTTTAGATAACAAATCTATACATACCAACCTAAGAGTCAACCTTAATTAATGAAATAATCAACCTAAGAGACAACCTTAATTGATGAAATATTCTAAATATAGATGATCCTAATCAATTAGAGATTTTTGACTTAACTATTCCCTAATTTCGGGAAACTTGTCCATCTTTCCAACACCTACTCTACAGCCTGATGGAAGCGAGTTGGTTTTTTAACTCAACTACACTATGGTCTACCTATAGTAGAAGATAAAGGATATTTTAGAGACAATGACTGTTTGATGTCTCCACATCAATTTTCAAGTATTTCCACATTATATCTTTTTTTTTTTACTGGCTGCATTAAATTCATATTCAAAAGTATTCTTCAGCAATTGTAAGATTTATGTTATGACTAAGAAGTGTAAGACCAAGGAGCATAGAGACACAAGAGAACGATGCTATTTGGAGGAGTGTAACATAACTTGATAGCTGGAGAGTAATACAACACAATTTGACAGAAAACATCACAATTTGACATTTGAAGAGTATTTATACATGCAATCTTGTAACAAGTAGTATAGAGTTACATGTAGCCATTTGACAAGTAGGAAAAACAAAGTACTATGTACTAGAAACAACTGTAATGTCAAAAACCTTATAATTACCAATCACGAGCATATAAATACAAGAAGGGAAAAAATGAACAGCTTTGCCATAAAAAACAAAGTTTCAAACTTAGGAGCATCTAGATGCTCGACATTCTAGAACCCTAATTTTCCTTTTGTTTCTATGTTCCTATCAATCAAGAAACTCAAACACAAATAAACCTTAGAATTAGTAGTTTACAAATAATATAGTTGATAGAAGTAATTTGGAATAATTCAACGAGTAAAGCTTTCGCCAATTGTAAAAGGAGTATGAAAAATTGCAAACCCTAAGTGAATAAAACAAAGGAGAAAATTTAGAAAAAGAATAGAAAAGAAGCAGTTGTTTGATTTGCCTTCATTTATCCTCTATTCGTAAAGAGGATAATTTAGATAGGGTTTTGTATTTTGAGTGGGTTGGGCCTTTTATGCGCTTACCAATTTAATTGATGACTACATTAGGGAGGAGAAAGCTTTCAATGGGGAGTGATTTTCAAACAGACTTTATGAAGGAATACACTAATGGGCTTGACGCCATCTATGACCTAAAACCTTGAGGTATTAGGTTAATGGGTCTTCCCTCTTATAAAGTCTTCATATAAGTGACACATTTCCCATGTGGGATTTTTTCAATCTCACACTTGTACCCTAACAAATGTCCCCTTAAGTATGAGTCTTTACAATAGCCTAAGGTTATACTCACCCTCAAAAATAAGCCTATTTATTTACTAAATACAAGCCCATTCAAAGCCTTAAATAAGGCAGTCTCTAAAGTCAACCAAGATGATAAAATATCGTCTCATAAAGTGTAATTTTTGTCCAAAAATTTCAGACATAAAAAACACTCCTTTATAAGCTCCAAAACCTCATTTTCTCTTCTTCAAAAGCTCTCCCATGGATATGTAATACTAATTCCTTCAACTTCTACAAAGAAAACCATTAAAGGCTTGCAACAAGACCACAAAATCAAGACACAAAGCTCCTATGGTATGTGTGTTCATTTGTTTTAAACATACTTAAAGTTGTGCTTTTTATTAGGATAGGGTTTGTATGCTAAAAATGAGATAGGATGGTTTCTATGTCTTGTTGGTAGTTGGATAGTATTTTTTTTTTTTTTGCTAAAAGAGCTTGTAGTATGTGTTAGATATGTAACTTGAAGTGTTTGTATGATTAAAGTGTAGGATAGTAATTTGTGAAGTATGTAGATTAAATGAAGTTGGGGTGTGAATTGTGTTTGATGAGTGATGATTTGTGTCTAGTGATGTTGGAAAGACATTTGAAGAGGATTGAAAGGTATAAAAGCTGCATTTTTTTCGAATGAAAATAGGGGAATCACGTTTCAAAAATTTTCTAGTTGTATACTAGCCCTACACACGTCATGTATATTTACTCGTGACTCCCAAGAATCAAATTTCTACATACATTACCCCTATACAAGTCGTGTATAGTTACTTTTGACTCCATAGAATTAAATTTCTACATACACTACCCCTACATGGGTCATGTATATTTACTCGTGACTTCACAGAAGCAAATTTTAAACACTACCAGTGTACACGAGTCGTGTAGCCTTCCCCTATTTCGCAGCCAAATCGTATTTTAACTGTAACTTTTTCATTCAACCTTTGATTGAGGTGATTCAAGTTACGTTAGAAAACTTAAAAAGAGATCTACAACTTTTATTTTTTAAGTTTTTACCAATTTCAAAAGTATCAATGCTTAAATTGTGTTTTTTTTTTTTCAGCTAATACAATTTTCAAACAAGGTTAAAAACTTATGTTTCCTTTTTGAATATGTGTTTGCTTAGGAAATGAATCTTTTTGAGTCAAATTGAGATAGATAAGTGAAAAGTGATGTGTTTTGCTAATTAATCAATATAATCAAGCATGATTTAAATGAACTTATTGTATATGTTAAGTTATGTATGGGTGAGAATACATGTTATGTTTTGTGTGAACTTTGTTTAGAGTTGAACTTTGTGCAAGTTTGAGTTCTTGTTTTGAATTAGTGTTAAAGTTTTATTAATTTAATCTCTTTTATCAGATTCTCTATCACCTTCAGGACTAGTTACACCTTCTTTATTTGAGAATATCTTAGGTATGTAGTAACATGCTTGTTTCTTGCCTAGGATATGCATAATTAAATTTACTCTAATTTATGAAAAATTAAACTATGTTTGAATTGGTCTTCTATTACGCTGTTGAATCCGGTTCGGGAGCGGCACCCTATCATGATGTAATGACATGGTAGTTTTAGGCACTTAGGCCACCTTTGTCATGATGTAACGACTTTTATAAGTGGTACGGTGGGTAGTCGATGGGGTTTTTAGTATCGATATAACATTTACTTAAGCTTAGGATGAAGTAACATGATTTAATTCGATGTTTTGAGACTTGAATGGGTGATGTTATGGACTAAGATAAGTGAAGATGAAAAACCGCTGATAACCTTAGATGAGACTATTTTTTATTTTCAGTATATCATCTAGGAGATATAAGTCCACAAACAACTTATATCAATCCCTTTAGCGTCAAGGTCGTTACTCAGCTCCCCAAAACATCCTATTGCCTAGAGTTTGAATACTTCAGTGTTGTTTGATTAATTAAAGACTTTCTAATAACCTATTGATTATTGCATATGCAAATAGATTAAGCTCGTGTGCATCACTAGCCTTTGTTTTCATTACTTGTGTACTAGGCCTTTGGCTCATTATTTTATCTTTGCAGGAACCCAAGACGATGAGTTTTATGTTAGCACGGGTTATAAGACAATTTTGAAGATTTTCTTGATGATTGGGAAGATTAAGTTAGCCAGGGACTACATGGATTCCTTTTTGTAATAGATTATGATAGACTATCTTTTGGAAGAATATGTATTAATGTTGGAGCTTTGTTTATCTTTTATATCTTTTGTTTAAGGCTTGTCATTAGTCTTTATTTGTAATATATATACTTAGTTATGTATACTTAAGTTTTATCTCTTATGATATGTGATGATAATGATGTATGCTTTTCTTAGAAGTTAAAAAATAAAAAAATCTATAGTTCTCACGTTCGTTTGTATAAAGATTTTAGATAAACAATTCTTCAAACCCTTCTTTTAGGACAACTTTACATATAATACTGCAGGTTATATGTAGTTGGGGACTCGAATTCATCTATTTTATATAGGTGTTGTACACGGGTCCTTACAGATGGTATTAGAGCAGAGTTTGAACAATTGTTTGCCTAAATGTAATAATTCAATTGAGACTTGACCTAGACACAAGTAGGCAGCATAGAGATGAGTTAAGCTTGCTTGAATAGTTGTATTTGCTTGCTTATTTACTTATTTGTTATGCTTGTTGCCTGTTTGGTTGCTTGTATGGTTTGCTAATGCCTATAAATGCGAATGTGAATTTAATAAGCTTTAAACATGATTTGAATTCCATACGTGTGTGTCATAAATGTATTATATGCGTATGTTAAGATGGATAGATCACGGAGATTTACTCAATAACAAACTAATAGAGAGAATATGTCTCCGCTACCTCAGTTTTCCTCTGCTTTGGCTCCTACTTCCTCTACTACTCCAAGTGTTGGACCTACTCCATCTCCTGTAATAGCATCAGCTTCACAACTTCACCCTCCAACTCAATTTCCACCGCCTCCTCCCATGCCACCTTTTCCACAAATGCCACAAGTCCCTATAAATGACCTAGCATCCACATATGGTAGTTAAGAGACGTGGTGGCTATGATGTAACAGTATCAGATGATGGTGTTTCAGTAACAACAACACTTTATGCAACAACATAATTAATAAGGAGCAAGATAAAATGAAAATCCACCTATCAATGATCAAGCTAACTAGATCAAGTTATATGATTTTAGTAAGTTGGTTCCCGACTTTGATGGAATAAGCACGGATCCGGCTACAACAGAAAGTTGGATTGAAGAGCTAGAGAAAACCTTCGCAGCTTGTGATACTCCAGAAGAGAAGAAGGTGGACTTAGCTGTTTATATGATGAAGAAAGAAGATTATAATTGGTGCAGACAAACAAGTGGGAATTTACAACTACCTATTACATGGGTAACATTCGAGGACACATTCTTTGCCAAATATTTTCCAAATTTAGTCAGGGAGAGGATGATTGAAGATTGGCTTAATTTAAGGCAAGGAAGTAAAACCATTGATGAGTATTATGTTGAGTTTTGCAAATTATTGCGTTTTGCTAGAGGAGATTACAGAGATAAAAGAATGAAGGTCCAGAAATTTCAAAATGGTTTAAATGAAGAAATTCAAGGGGAAGTGAAGAAATTTGAGTTGCATACTTTATCTGATACAATGGCAAAGGCTTTATTAGTGGAACAAATTCAAACTGATAGTAGGGTGAGAAGGGTGAAGCGAGCTGCTTTTCTAGGGAAAAGACTCGCCCCTCTATCTTCTTATGGGAGTTATCAAGGTAAGGGTAAGAAGCCATTTATGGAAAGAGAAGAGATTAGAAGTTAACATTTAAAACTTCAACCCCTATGTTTGAAAAGAAATGTATAAGATGCTTTGGACCACATGACTTTCTAAGTGCAAATGGACTGCAAGAGCTTATTTTTCTTGTGGACATGTGGGCCACAAAGCTACTGAGTGTAAGAGCCCGAGTTTACCCCCAGTCTTTTGTGTTTACTGTAATAGCGGGGTCATCATATCGCAAATTGTAAGAAGCACCCTAATAATAAGAATGGAGTCAATTTAGATAAAGGAAAAACAAATGCCAGAGTTTTTGCATTGCAGCAGATTGAGGAGACATCCTCAGTTGATACTTTGGCAGGTACTATGAGTGTATCAAATCGAAATGCTTATGTGTTGATAGATACTGGAGCCACTCATGCACGTATATCTGAAAATTTTATGAATGAGTGTGAACTTGCCTTTGAAACATTAACTGACCCTGTTACGTGTGTGAATACTCCTATGGTTATTGAGACTAGGCAACCATGTGTATGTACAAATGTGAATGTTATGATTTCTTATGTGAGTATGTCTATTGATATGATAGTCTTACCTTTGTTGACTTTGATGTGATATTGGGAATGAACTGGTTGAATCTTTATAAGGTTATAATTGATTGTAGCAAGGCTGAGTTGAGTTTTGATCTAAGGAAAGAAGATTTACTAATATGTTGGAGAGGCAAAGGCCTAAGAGTATGAAATCAATGGAGTTGTGGGAAAAACCTATTGTAGCATCTATGAGTGTTGAGGAGATAGGTATTAATGTGGTACTTGTTGTGAAAGAATTTGTTGATGTGTTTCCTGAGAAGTTGCCTGGGTTGCCACCCAATAGAGAAATAGAATTTGGAATTGAAGTACTACCTAGAACTGTACCAATCTCCAAGGCTCAATACAAAATGGCACCTATGGAATTAAAAGAGTTAAAGAAGCAGTTGCAGGAATTGCAAGAAATGGGTTTCATCAGACCAAGTATATCTCTATGGGGTTCACCTGTTTTATTTGTAAAGAAGAAAGATAGCAGTTTGCGAATGTGTATCGACTATAGGGAATTAAATCAAGTTACTATCAAGAACAGGTATCCTTTGCCCCGGATTGACGACTTATTTGATCGGTTGAAAGGAGACAAAGTACTTTTCGAGATTGACTTGAGATCGGGTTATTATCAACTTAAGATTAAATCTCATAATATTTAGAAGACAGCTTTTCTAACTACATATGGGCACTTTGAGTTTTTGGTTATGCCTTTCGGGTTAACAAATGCTCCAGCTACGTTTATGATTTAATGAACAGGATCTTCAAAAATTATTTGGATTCATTTACTCTAGTGTTTATTGATGATATTTTGATTTATTCCCGAAGTAGAAAGGAACATAAAAAGCATTTAAAGCTTGTGTTGCAAAGACTCAGATAAAAAAGCTTTATGCTAAATTTAACAAATGTCAATTCTGGCTTGAAGAGATATCCTTTTTAGGACATATTATATCAAAGGAAGGTGTATAAGTTGATCCAGAGAAAATAAAAGCTATATGGAAATGGTCCAGACCTACAAATGTGAGTGAAATTAGAAGTTTTCTTAGGTTGACCGGATATTATCGAAGATTTGTTGAGGGGTTTTCAAAAATTGCATCTCCATTAACAAGGTTGACATAAAAGAATGTTAAGTTTGTATGGGGTGATAAGTGAGAAAGGAGTTTTGAAGAATTAAAGGAAAGATTGGTATCTGCTCCTATTTTGGCATTACCCATTAGTGGAAAGGAATTTGTGGTTTTCAGTGATGCTTCTATCCAAGGTCTTGGCTGTGTACTTATGTAGGATGGGAGAGTAATAGCCTATGCTTCAAGACAATTGAAGCCACATGAGAAAAATTATGCAGTTCACAATTTAGAGTTGGCAGCTATGATCCTTGCATTGAAACTTTAGAGGCACTATCTTTTTGGGGAGAGATGTAAGATATACACAATCACAAGAGTTTGAAATACATTTTCACACAAAGAGAGCTCAATATGAGATAGCGAAGGTAGCTGAAATTAATCAAGAATTATGATGTGGAAATTCTGTACCATCCTGGTAAAGCAAATGTGGTAGTAGATGCTCTTAGCAAAAAGAGGTAGGTAAATGTTGCAGCTCTACTTACAAGTCAGAAGGAGATTCAAATGGAATTCAGAAAATTAGAGCTTGAAATCACAATGGAAAAAGTTGATATTATGTTAGCTCAATTATCTTTGCAACCTACAATCTTGGAGCGAATTAAACAAGCTTAAAAAGAAGATGTTGAAACTAAGAAAATGAAGTTTGCTATAAATAATGGAAGAAGAAAAGAGTTGAGAATTGATGAAGAAGGTGTTGCTAGACATGGAAATCGGATTTTTGTGCCCACAATACATAGTTTGAGAGAAGAAATTATGAAGGAAGCTCATTCCTCTTCATATTTCATCCACTTTGGAAGCACTAAAATGTACAAAGATTTGAAAAAGTATTATTGGTGGGAAGGATTGAAGAAAGATGTTGCACATTATGTATCCAAATGTCTAATTTGCCAAAAAAATAAAGATTGAACATGAAAGACCAGGAAGAGAACTTCAGCTTCTATCAATTCCCGAGTGGAAGTGGGAAGACATTACTATGGACTTTGTATCTGCATTACTAAAACTATTGCTAAACACGAAGTTATTTGGGTGATTGTCGATAGATTGAAAAAGTCAATTCATTTTATACCCTTGAGAATTGGAGATTGTTTGGAACGGATGTCACATACATACATTAAGGAGATAGTAAGACTTTGTGGTGTACCGAAGACGATTACTTCTGATAGAGATACTCGTTTTATACCGTCCATTTCGCAATCTTCTTAGTCATAGAAATTCTCAAGAAAGATAATCTCATATCCTTCATCACTTAGACAAAAGAAATACCCGAGATGAGTATTTTGTAGAAATTCTGCTTAAACTTTCTAATTCTATTTCATTATGTTCGTCAAAATCGTATAGAATGAAATTCCAATTTAAAATGGTCATAACTTGCTCATTTTAACTCGGAATTTCACATATAATATACCGTTTTCTACCTATTCGAAAAGATCTATCCATTTATAAGGTTATTTTTGTCATATAAGGTCGTTTGGGTTTCGAATCTGTAGGGTACCGATTCAAAACGAATATTTCCAGATTTTGCGAAACAATTTTCCAGCTCAACTTTATTCAAAAATCCTTTAGTAAAAATATAGATATATATAGATATATATAATTGATAAATCCCTTGAGTATATAGGTAAGCTCACTTTATATGCAAAAATTCTAATGGTAGTGTCTCAACAATTTATTTCATAAAAACAATTCATTTTGAAGTGTTAAAACTTAACTTGACAAATTTCTTTTCAAGTATTTTGAAGAAACTTTATATTTTCCTAGGTTATTATAAATGAGTATATTCTTATTTTATTTTCCTAATTCCTTTTTCTAAAACAAGTCAATTTTTCTTTAACTTTAGTCCTTTATAATTTTTACTTCTAGTGATAAAAGATCAAAGTTATCAAAAGTTTATTAAATTGTTGATAACCTACTTATAAATTTGTATTTAGAATGTCTTTAGAAAAAGGGTCTTTTCTTTTTATATTTCTTGTTTAAAATATAAGTTCTTGTTTTCTAAAACTTGGTATTTTATTTCCTCTGCAAATTTTATTTGAAAAGAATCCTCTTCATTGATAAAATCCTTTATTTTTTATCTTATCGTATTTATATTTTTTTGAAAATAAGTTCCTTCTTTAGAAACTCGAAAATCATTATTTTCCTAAGTGGGTTTATAACTTTATGGGTTGATTTTATCTTAACTTTGAAAACTAGTTTACTTCTTGGTTTTGTTATGGAGTTAAAAAGAGTTTAATCTTTAGATTTTTGTGAAAACCTTGAATATTAACAAATTATTTTACTAAAACTTAGGTTACCATATTATAAAAAAAATGTTTATTTCTTATATTTCCTTGGTAAAGCTATCTTTGCTATTTGAGAAAACTTTGAGAAAACTTGCATTATTCCATTTCTATGTTGTTGATAATAACTCTATTATTTAATTACATGTCACATGATAGAAAACTTAGTTTCAAGTTCTTTTATTAAAGAAAAATTCTACTTTTTAAATTTAGTTGAGACAATATCATTATGATTATGCATGTACATGAACATGTAAAATAATAAGAATATGAGAGAGATACTATAAGCAAATAATAATAAGCAAGACAACAAAAAAATCAAGTATTAGGAACCATAACTTTATCAAGATAACTTGGTTAAGTATTGGGAGCCTTAGCTTCATCAAGGCATCCTGGGACTAAGAATAAACTAGTCCCAAAAAAAATAAAGGAAATAAAGAAAAGGTTGTTTTGACTTGATATGGACAAGTCTAAGATTAGAAAGACTAGTCTTAAAATAGCATGAAATAAATAAATTGCAAAACATGAAAATAAATCAATAACAAGTGAGCTTATATGCTCTAAAGATTATATATAATTACATAAATATATTTAGTTAGATATGAATAAGAAATTAGCATAATAACAACAATAAAATCAACATATATATGAACATAACATAATAAAATTTGAATTCCATGTACAAGAACAAAACATGAACATGTTGTTGCTTTTATTATTCATATGAGTTTCAAAACAACACCATAGTCATGTTAAGTTACATGACATGAGTAAATAAATAGGAATAAGAGTTTTACCTAAAGTGTTTATGTGGTAGGAAGTAAAAGATGCGTATGTGATTATGTTGTTAGTGATATGTCGTAGATAGTTTGTGTATAAAGAAGGATTTTTGTGAAGAATTGGTTTAAGAGAGTTTTGGTAGAGAGAAATTTTGGAGAGAGGATTTGTGGAGAGATTTTGAGAGAGTTTTTGTAGTGAAACGAGTTGTGTGAAAGAATGAAGGAGGAAGGGATATTTATAGAATTTTGGAGTGAAAATTAGATGTAATTAAATTAATTGAAAAAAAATAATTGAGAGTGAAGAGAGAGAGGAGGTGGATGGCAAGGTGGAGAGAGGAGAGAGAAAATTGATTAAAAATTAATTTTAGAAGAAAAATGTAAGAGAAGTTTAGTAATATGTGGTGTAGAATTTTTATGCGAAAAGAAAATTGTAAGAAATAGGTATGTAGGTTGTAAGAATAGGTAGTAAGAAAAAGTAGAGATGGATGAATAGTAATGAATAGTAGGAAAGTACTATGAATGGTAGAAAAGTACTATGAATGGTAGACTAAACAAATAAAATACCGGTAGTAATAAAAATACACATATAAATACGATATTTGTAATTTTTAGCTACCAAAATATTCTAAAACTAATATTTTTAGATTTCTTATATTTTTACGAGCCTATTAGTATTAACAGAATATTTTTACCATCAAGTATACCAGGGCACGGTTTTCGAAAATTGATCCCTTTCGAACCCGAAGGTCACTAGAAATTTGCGAATCTAATATTTTTAAGCTTCCCTATATTATTACGAACTATTATCAACAAGTAGTTCCATTTCATTGTTTAGGGTTTAAGAACACGAGATTGCCAGATCTTAAACACTAGGGTTTATTGTAAGCTTTATTGACTTTTAAGGTTTCGGTTTAACTTCCGGTTTTTTTGAGTTATTCATATGATTATAAAATTTTGGGGTTTTGTCCATATTATAATTTTTTGTTCAACGTCTAAGGTTTATTTTATTTTATTTGTGATTATTTAATATTTCTTCAGTTCTTAGTTTGACTTTTGATGAAAATTGTTACTATTGATTCTAAAATTCACCAAAGGATTTAAGATCTTAGTATCTCGTTGTCGAGCGTTATTTGGATATATCATCTTAATTTGCGTGTTTGGAATCGGATAGATGATTTGATTGGTGTACGAATGTTGATTCAACTGATAGTTAGATTTTTTATTTTGTTTTGAGGGTTCTCTTTTTCTCAAGATTAAGAATTCTCGTGTTTGACCTTATTTAGAATTTTGGTTTTAACTTGGGTTGATTTTCATAATTTTGGTTTTTGGTATTAGACTTCTAGGATTATTTTATAAGAATTATGAAAATTTCAGGGATTCATAGGTGAAAATTTTTTTTCTTGGTGAAAGAGTCTTGCACTTTGCTGCAACACCATTTTTTATTCTTGTAAGAAATGTTGCTCATGATGTAAATGAATGAAACACTAGCTGTTCTTTCTACTTTTTAGCTAATATTAGTTTCATGAATATGTACTCAACCAATGAAATAAGTGGGTGCACATTTGTCGTATTGATCTATAAAAGATCAATTTTGGTGAAGTTTAATATTGAAAGCAACGAATCTATGATATCAAAAGAATTTGCTTATATTTATTGTGGTGTTAGGTCGATGGTTTAGCTTGATGGTAATCCATGGCTTGTTAGCTTTATGATTTCAAGGATAGAAAGAAGCTTTTTTTTCCCCCTTTTGTTGATGGAAAGGTTTCTTCGATAATTGATTATGGATAAACTTCTATAGGTTGTCGAAAGCCTGTGGAATTACATTTATAACGAAAGTTGGACTTCCCTTGTGTATGGCTTTAGTAGGATGGTTTGTATGTCTAGAAGGTGATGGACCAATTAAGATTGTTCTTCTTTGTCCAAAAAAAAAAAAAAAAGGAATTAGATAAATGCAAAAGAAGTTTCTATGATTGACATTCCAAATAATTATGCGAAGAAATAACTTTGTTGCTTCACTAGTGATGCTAATATTCTTAAATCTTTCTTTCTTTCTTTTTTCGGCCAAAGAATTAAATCTTTCTTTCTTACACTTAGTTTATGTTTTATTAAGTGAGGAAAACATGGTGGTAAAGCCCAGCCTTTAAAAACCATAATTCACCTCACACCATAGACAAGTATCTGCTCTAGCTCACGATTTCAATGTAATATTGAAATATTTCATTCATGTTTAATGTTTACACATGCTATATAGAACATCAAAATAACATTATTATGATAAGTGGCGGCACATAGACGTAGTCTAAGTTGTAGTTTTTATTCTAAGTTGTTTATGCTCAGTTACAGGTTATTGACTCATTTATTTTATTTATTTATACATAATGAAATCAATACAATATACATACATAAAAAGGAGAAAATAAAAATTAAGATTCCACCAGAATTGTTTGTGTTGAAATTCATTAAAGTGTATAATTATTGTATACTTTGGCCAAGTAACCTCCAATTCGAAGTCCTTTCTTTAAGAGGATGAATTAATCCTATTATGTAAAGTGCATGAATATTTACAATTACAAATGTTTTATGAAATGATTACATACATTTCTAGGCTCCTATTGTAAATATATTTATATTGAACTTACATTTCTGTTCATTGGCATAATGTTTTTCTTTTCTCCCAGTCATTAGCACGATGTTTAGTAAACTCTGATGGCATTGTTAATACTTTTTGGACAATCATTAACAGTGAAGATACAGATACTTTTCGGACAGTGATAAATTAAATCATTAATTTGTTTTATTGGCATACTACTTCATAGATCTTTATTGATTGAAATTTTTTGGAAGTGTTGAGAGATAATTACCCCATTGTTGTTTTCGGATACTAATTTTAACGTGAATTTTTCACTTGCAGCAAACTACATGTAGTATACATATACATTGCCGATGTATTGACCTGGAATTCATAGTTAAATTATACATGCAATAGCTACAATATTGCCAAAATTATGTTTATGGATTTAACTGGGGAAAGCTTTTCCATGGAGTTCACGGCTAGAAGCGATTCCAAGAATCTGTTGCACTTTTTATGGTTGGTTTCATTATCATTATGAAAAATATGTTCTATAGACAACTCAATCTATTTTATCTCATTGATTTTAGTGTATCTTTCTAGTTAGATAAGATGATGGAAAGATTAAGAGCTGAACAGTCCTTTTGAAAATATGTTTGTTAATTAGATAGGCTTTACTCAACTATGTTCTTTTTATTTACAACATGCATCTGTAATCAATTTCTATAATGAATCACATAATGTTCTTGCGTTTTTTTTAATATATTTTTGTAAATGACTCTAATATTGTATCTTTTTTTAATTAATTAAAACCTTTAGCATTCATGGAAAGATATTGCTTGAAGACATCAACAATAGAATTTCATTTTTATCATCACTTTTATTGTGCAAGATATGATTATGATTTTATTTTAAATGACTATCTTAAACCTTGCACTTTGTCATAGAGCTTAAAGAAAGTAGATTAGACGGTGATGAACTTTCCTTTTGCTTTACTCATTAATCTTAGCGGTATGTATTATTAATATTTTTTTATTTATGTTAAATTTACACATATTCTTTTATGTTTGTAGGGGGAAGGAGAATAATGTGACAGAGAAGATTTTTGTCCCTTTATGTATTTTTATGGGGTTTTTAATTATAAAAATGTAAAAACTCATTTAAGAAGATTAGAAGTATATGATAGTGGATTGTGTTGTGAATTGACATAGTTTTATCAATAAAATTTCTACTTGTATTTACTTTTCGTTGTGTTTGTTTTCTTTCCTTATATTTATCTAATGTCATGTTCATGTATATGTTGATATATTATACCCTGTTAGTTTTGCCAGCTGTATTTATGCATCATAATACACTTGTTCAGTTGTTATTGGGTGGAGTAGTTTTAGTTGTTAGCCTTACTTGAAATATATAAAAATAGATTATACAGAGATAGTAAGTAAAAAAAATAGAAAGTAAATTCATTTCAGTTTTCTCTCTTCCTTTTCTCTGTACAAGTTTTGCATTAATGATTTATGATCTTGGATTGAAGAATACTTCAATATTCCACATGGTATCACAACGTGGTAAGATCTAATTTTGATCTTGTCATTCTATTTGATTATGAAATTTTTGTGTTTCTTGCGATATGAATAGTGGAATAGCGAATGAAATGTTGTTTAATGATCCGTTGTATCTTTCAACTTCGGATAATCCAAATATGGCCATTGGAAATATTATGTTTGATGATTTGAATTACTTACCTTGGGCAAGATCAATTAAGATAGGTTTGGGAGCCAAAATGAAATTAGGGTTTGTCAATGGTACTTTACCTAAACCCGATCTAGGGTCTGCTGATCTAATTAGATGGGAACGGATGAATTATATGGTTAGAATGTGGATTCTTAATTCGATGATGAAAGATATTGCTCAAAATTATGTTTTTACTTCATCCGCATGTGATTTGTGGAATGAAATTAAAGAGCAATATGGATATAGTAATGGTCCTTTGATTTTCAGATCCAATATGAATTAGCAATTTAAAGCAATTAAATCAAACAATGGCTACGTATTATAACAAGATGAAAAAAATATTGGGGTGAGTTGCAAGTTCTGCATGCATATCCTTCATGTTCTTGTGGACGAGTTGATGCTTGTAGTTGTAGACTCAAAGAAAGAATTCAAGAATTTGAATCGGAGACAAGACTAATACAATTTCTCATGAGTTTGAATGAGAATTTTGAGATCGTGAGAAACCAAATTCTTTCAATGGACCCTTTACTGACAGTAAACAAGGCATATTATCTTGTACAACAGATAAAGAGACAAAGGTCTATTACTTGTGGATTATCTTCTGATATTGAAGTTTTAGCCTATCAATTGAATAGGTCATCAAGGACATCTGGTTTGTCTGGTGTGACAGGGTTAAAGAATTATGAAAGGAAGAAAGGAAAACGTTTGTTTTGCAAACATTTTCAAATGGAGGGTCATAGTGTTGATACTTGTTTCAAGTTAGTAGGGTATCCAGATTGGTATAAAGGAAGAAGATCTGGTAATGTAAATCAGAAGTTTGGAAAATCATGTGTGAATCTTATTGATACAACATCTAGTGTCTCTAATTTTTCAAACAATTTATCAACACCTTTGGACACATATTCTATGGAAGGATCTTCTAATTCTACTGGGGTGACACGTTATAGTGGGAGTTCGTGTGCCTTAGATCCTCATATGATTAATAATCTGTGCCAAGAAGTTTTGAAGTTGATGCATGAGAAACAAGCAACTAATCCTGCAGCTATGAGTTCAATTGCTTTTACAAGTAACATTTTATCTCATTCTTGTTATAGCACAATGAGTAATACGAATGGTACATGGATTGTTGACTCAGGAGCTACAGATCATATAACACCCTTTTATTCCATTCTTTTTGACATACATACTCTACCCTATCCTATAAACATTCGTTTACCAGATGGCACTACTAAGTTTGTCAAACTTTGTGGTTCGGTGCATCTTTCTTCTAATCTGGCCTTATCCAATGTTCTATTTGTACCTGACTTCTCGTACAACTTACTGTGAGTTCATCGTCTAGTTAAAGATAGTAAATTAGTTGCCTTTTTTGATCATATGTCATGTGTTTTTTAGGATCAAGTTCATAAGATTGATGTCATACGGGCAAAGGAATCCAATGGATTATACTTACTCAAGGCTAATGCAATTAGCAATATAGGTTCTATTCATTCTACTGTATCCAATATTGTTCATACACAAAATAATAAGGTTGATGTACTTTTGTTTCACAAAATACTTGGTCATGCTTCTCTTTCTAAAATGAAGCATTTGTGTTCGGATTTTAGTTCTAATATATCAGACTTGAATTGTGAAGTTTGTGCCGAATCTAAGATTCATAGATTACCCTTCCCTCATTCTTTTTCTCATTCTAGTAATGCTTTTGATTTAGTACATGTTGACATATGGGGTTCAAATTCCACGGTTTCTATTGAGGGTAAGAAATATTTTCTCACTATTTTAGATGATTTTAGCTCATCCACTTGGGTTTATCTCATGAATACAAAGTCTCAAGCTATTTCTTTTCTTGATAAGTTTTTTTTAAACTAATCAAGAATCAATTTGGAGTCATTCCTAAAGTTGTGCGTTCAAATAATGGATCTGAGTTTGTATCTTTATCATGTTAACTTTGTTGTCTAATCTTGGTATTATCCATCATAGGTCATGTCCCTACACTCCTCAACAAAATGGTCGGGTTGAATGAAAACATAGACATATAGTAGAAACAGCTAGAGCTTTAAGATTGCAAGGTCATTTACCTAAAATTTTTGAGGAGAGTGCATTCTTATTGCTGTCTACCTCATTAATATAATACCCATGGAGAAACTAAAATGGAAATCTCCCCACGAGGTTCTGTTTAATCGCAGTCCTTCTTATCAGCATTTGTGAACTATGGGGTGTTTATGTTTTGCTATTAATCATTCACCCCATGTTGATAAATTTGATTCTAAGGGTCTCAAATGTGTCTTTCTTGGGTATATTTTTGGACAAAAAGGATATAGGTTATGTGATTTGTCCAATAAGAAAATCATTATAAGTTGTGATGTTGTTTTTTGGGAACATATGTTTCCTTTTGCCTCATCTGTTGATAACTCATATTATGATATATCTGTTCTATCTGATTCTCAAACACAATCTCTAAACACAACTCCTATGTTGCAGAGTCTTACTTTTCCTAGTGAGGAAATTTCTAACTGTCTTGCTTCACCTTCTCTGTTCGAACCTATTAATTTGCATCCAGCAACCTTGCGCAGGTCAACACGTCCCCGTCATGCTCTACAGTGGCTTGATGCATACATACACTCTTTACATAGTGATCATACTTTAGCCAATACCAAACACAAACCACTTGATTCTAATATCCATGAGTCTAAACACTTTAATCCTTCCTCTTATCCTTTGTTTACAGCTAATGCCTTTTTCAGTTTATCCTAAAGACTTTATTGATTCTATGGCTTTTGCGCTTAATACTCATGAACCAGTTAGTTATACTTAAGCTGCTAAGCATGAGGAATGGGTGTTAGCAATGAATAAAGAGATAGAGGCTTTAGAAAATAATGATACTTGTGAGATTGTTGACTTACCTACAAATAAACGTCCAATTGGATGTAAATGGATTTACAAAATTAAATATCGGCCTGATGTTGCTAAGGGATATACCCAAATTGAAGGAGTTGACTATCATGATACTTTTTCTCTAGTTGCTAAGCTTAGCATAGTGAGAATCTTATTGGCTATAGCTACTGCTTTTGGATGGCCTTTACATCAGATTGATATAAATAATGCTTTTCTTCATGGGTTTCTAGATGAAGAAGTATATATGTTACCCCTACCAGGCTATTCTACGGTTGGATCTTCTAAAGTTTGTAGGTTAAAGCAATCTCTTTATAGGCTTAAACAAGCCTCCAGACAGTGGAATAAAGAGATTTCAAGTTTTCTTTTGAGTAAAGGATTTATTCAGTCTTCTTGTGATCATTCATTATTCACTGGACATCAATCTGACAGTTTTTTGGTAGTTTTGCTTTATGTAGATAATATGTTGGTTACTGGAACCAATACTACTGCCATTGATCTTCTTAAACATCAGCTTGATCAAACTTTTACAATAAAGGATCTTGGGCTAGCACGGTATTTTCTTGGATTAGAAATTTATTGTACTTCTTCTGGAGTGTTGGTTCACCAGCAGAAGTTTATTACTGATTTACTCACAGATGTTGGCCTCACCGCTTGTAAGCCTTCTTTAAAGCCACTTCCTATAGGAAATTTGTTGAAGACCGATGGTACTACCTTAGAAGATCCTACTCAATTTCGTCGAATCATCGGCCGACTTCCTTACTTGACGTTGACACGACCTGACATAGCTTTTGCTGTCAACAAATTAAGCCAATTTCTATCTCAACCACGACTGCCTCATTATCAGGCTGCGCTCCATCTGTTGAGATATGTTAAAGGGTCCATTAATGTTAGACTTCATTTTCCTGTTCAGAATGATTTTACTCTCACTACCTATCCGGATGCAGATTGGGGATCATCCACATTTGATAGAAAATCCTTGTTTAGGTTCTGTGTCTTCCTTGGCAGTGCTCTAGTAACTTGGAAGTCCAAAAAACAATCCACGATTAGTACTTCAACGACTGAAGCTGAATATCGAAGTCTTATAGTTCTCTCTAAGGAATTGCTATGGACATCCTATATTCTTAGGGATCTTCAAGTGCCTTGTTCACTTCCCATTGCAGTTTTTTGTGATAACAAGTCCACAATTCAGATTGCACGAAACCTACGTCTTCATGGCCGAACAAAACACACAGATATTGATATTCATTTTGTTTGTGATCTTGTTTTTCGTGGTTTTTTGAATGTCCTTCATCTTCCTTCTGATCAACAAGTTGCAGATTTATTTACTAAACAGTCCTCTTAAGCTTCATTTTCTTGTTTGCTGTGGGGTTTGATGATATATTATATCCTTTTATTTTTGCCAGCTGTATTTATGCATCATAATACAAGTGTTCAGTTATTATTGGGTGGAGTAGTTTTAGTTGTTAGCCTTACTTGAAATATATAAAAACAAATTGTACAAAGATAGTAAGTAAAAAAAAAAAAAAAAAAAAATAGAAAGTAGATTCATTCTAGTTTTCTCTCTTCCTTTTCTCTGTACGAGTTTTGTGTTGATGATTTGTGATCTTAGATTGAAGAATACTTCAATATTCCACAATATACAGGTGATTCCTATTGTATATACATTGTAATAATCTAATTTTTTTTATAGGTTATTAACTTAACTATAATCTATATCCATTTATAGGTATTATATAAAGTAAAAACCAAAATCTTCACGGGCGATTTTAACGACCAAAGCAATTACAAAAAAAGTAGCTTTTCGTCTGTTATTAAATAGCTTTTAGGACAGCCAACAATGCTCTAACAAATACTTTATGATCTTTTACGGGTGGTCATTGGCTCTTCAATAGTTTTTTTTTTTTTTGGGGCCATTAGCACTGCTATAGTTAAAAAATAACTTTGTTAAAGCACTTTTTAGGTTGTTTGTAGCTGCCATAACAAGTCAATATTAGAGCGGTTGTTTCTTAGGGCAGTTATCCTTGCCTTAAACACAATTGTTGCACCCCACCTATAGAGTGCAAGTTCTAACCAATCTAATAGTTATAGCCACCTCATTAGGTTATTTATTAGGGCGGTTTTGGCTACCGTTAAAAACCAAATTTGTTGTAGTGACGGAATAGTGCATCATTTGGTTAAAGGAAGTAGACGGAAGGGTCCTACCCATGGCCAATGGGAGCGAGAGTGTGAGTAGCTATAAGTACCCATGGAGGCAATATAAGGTGAAGTAGAAAATTTGAGATATTTAGCTAAGAGAATTCATTAATAATATGGAGCGAGAGTGAGAGTAGCTAGAAATACCCATGGGTCATTAGCACTCGCTTCTTGTTGGAGCAGGTCATCTCGAAGATCCAATAGGTCGAACCATTATAGATTTCCTTTGAGGACATTCATTGCAAAATGTCCAGTCTGCTTACATACAAAACAAGTCATAGAAGCCTTCTTTGGGCAATCTGGAATCTTATGGCTTAGGTTGCCACAGAAATAACATTTGTTTTGAAGGATGGGGCATCTCTGGGGATAATGCGCTTCTTTGCACTTCCAACAAGTCACTGTTGCCTTAGAAACATCTTTCCATCCACTGACATTTCTCTTAAAGTGGCTAATAGGCTTAAACCTCTTAGAAAGGAAATGGAAGCTTGTCCCCGGTTGAAATTTCTTCCTGAACACATGTACTTTTCTCTTAGGAGTCCCAGCTTTCCTTTTCTTAGCCCCTTCGACAATTCTTGCTCTTTCTACTAATTCCCTGAAGGTACGGATGTCAAACTCTTCTAACCTCATCCTCAAATCTTCATCCAGCCCATTTAGGAATACTTGACTTTTCAACTCTTCACTGTACTTATACAAATCAGGAGCATACTGTAGGAGTCACCTAAATTCCATCTCATACTATTCTATGGATCTTCCCTTTTGAGATATGTGCAAGAAATCCGCACTATACCTCGCTCTTAGGCTTCTCGGGAAATAGTTTTCCAAAAACTCGTTTTGAAACATATCCAAGGTGATGGGTGGTGGCGATTCTCGGCTCTTCGACTCCTACCAAATTCGAGCATTAAACCTCAACATGTAAGTACCATAGCTCAATCGAAGGTGATGGGGAACCTCATATGCAACAAAAGATTGCTCTATCTATGAAAGCCAGTCTTCGGCTTCGTCCGGCTTTCCGAAGGCTCCATCAAAGTAACGGTTACTTTTGATGAAATTCGGAAGTGAAGTCCTGTATGGTCGGGGTGGTGGTGGAGGCAGGAAAGGTGCAATATGTAATTGAGCATCATGGGGTGCTGGTTCATGTACGGATGATTGAGGTGCTTGCTGAGGTGGTGCTTGAGCTGATGCTGGTGGTGATATATTCATTTGTTGTTGCTGAACTAACACATTTAAAAGCTGTGTTAATTGACTAAGCGTAGCTTGTAAATCGCCTTATGAGTTCAGGGGCGAAGCCACAAGGGGCACTTTTGGTTGTTTGCGTCCTCAGGTTGATTATTCAATGGATGCCTTTCTCTTGGTCATCCTCTTTTAGGTCAGCTGTTTTAAATTTTTGTTATGTAAGTTTCAAATTATTAATTCTTTTACATGTTATGGTGCAGAATTTTCGATAATTCGATAAAGAAATACATCATATAGAAGAAATTTAAGTAATCAAATCAGAAATGAGATTGCTCAAACCAAATACTTCATTAAATCAAAAGCATTCAAGGGCATGAAACCCTTACATAGAAGAAATCAAAGCTTACAATAGAAATTCAAAACAAAAAAACATCAAATACTTTTCCGAAAATATAAATCAAACTTCTAATCGATCCTACATCCTAGGTCGATTCGGTTACAAAATTTTAGTTGGACACATGGGATTTGCTCGGGTGGATCCTTCCTTCTTTCCTTATTTAGCCATCCATCATGGTGAAGGGGTCATGTCGCGGTGATTGGGCTAAGGAGTCATCCTTGGCCTTTTTTGCTACGAATTGTCTTAGGTAGCTTCGAACTGTCATCTTTTTTCCTTTATTGAAGGGTCGACTCCTAGACGTGCTAGGTTCTCCTTGATCATAAGCCATTTGCGATGCATGCCCTCCATCAGATTCTTCCATCATGACATCCTCAGTTTGATCTCTCAGTAGGGGAGTATGAGATCGGCTTCTATTCGAGATGTTCTCATCTGAGATTGGTGCGACAGTCCATTTGGAATCATGGTTGACTTCATGATAGTTGGAAACATCATCATCCCATCCATGATTTGCTTGTGGCACTATAGGTCCCGTTCCTTAGTTCACTTCTTCTCCTTCCATTCCTTCCTCAGCTCCTTCCATATCTTCTCCCCATTCGACTTGGTCACGTCTTTCTTCTTCCGACGATGGTGGCGGAGGCGGGTCATCGAGGTACAACAACAAATTTTGATAAACTCTGTAGTAAAAGAAATAAGACTCTTCATCCACTTGGCCCTAATCGGTGTGGTCAGCTAGCTCGTCGTAGGCATAGATATACACCGGGCCTATGGAATTCCAAGTTCAAAAGTCGGGAAAGACTAGATATCCATCGTTTTGGAAAATGAACGTAGCTTCTTGGAGCATAGGAGTGTGGTTGTAATAGCACATGAGCCATTCCATTCCATATATAACCTCCATATCAGTCCAATGAGTTCGTCTTATGACGTCATATCTTAACCCATCAATCACATAATCCCATATAGTGTCAGGAAGTCTTCTTCTCCACATGTTATACATTTCTCAAGCGGACCTAGGCCGTCCGACTAGGGCAAACTCCTCACATAAGCTTCTTACTTTCAATCGATAGTGTACAAGAGTCTCGTCGCTCCTCATATTCAGACGTTGGGCCTTAGCTCTAACTTCACTAAGAGTAAGCTATAAAAGACAAGGGAGGTCATTAGTTCCTTTTTAGAAAATTCTAAGCTTGTCTAACTTATTTAGATCTATGTCTTAGTCTACTTAATTTTAACTTATCTACCCTCTCTTTTTCTAGATTTATTCCTATTACCTTTATTCCTTTAAACTTGTTACTTGATACCAACTTAAACTGTCACACCCGAAGGATACCTTAAACGTGGCAGTCTGTCGCATATAATATCAAGACTTAAGAATGACTACCTTAGTCACGCGAAAGTTTTAGTATTATATGTAAAGCGTCTAACATAGTAATAGGAGATGCCTTTGGGAAGTGTGGTCTAAGTAAGTAAGTAATATTGAACATACAGGAATCTAGAAATAAAGATAGTTAATAATAATAATAATTAAAAGTCTACTACATGATTCTTAGGGGTATACCCCCACTAAATCTCCAAGGATCGAAATAACTAATAGTCTTTACAATAACTTAAATACTACATCAAAAGATTTTAAAGGAATTCTTGTCTAATCCGTCAAGTAGATTTCCTTCAAAAGCTATCAAAAGAAAACTTACGTGGATATGAGGAAACCTCGAATACAAGAACAGGTATTCCTACGAATACAAATATCTATAGGGGCGTAAGCTTTACGAGCTTAGTGAGTATAATCCCAATATTATCATTTAAAACAAAATAACAATCAAGTTTATTAGATAAGCAAATGGAATGCGACAAGCACATGAGTATACAAGATATATGATCTTCTGGGAATCATATGTTGAATGAATTATGCCCTTCATTTGGGGTTAGGTATTCCGGCCCATTACAACCATCATTTCTTTAAAAATAACTTTTATAGATCTTACCAGCTTCTATTCGCCATAAAAAAATATGTAGTTATTATCAACCCTACTAACCATCAATTTATGTAGTTTTTACCGGCTCCTACTCGCCACATACATAATATATCGGTTATGCCTACCACCACTATCATACACTTGTCCCACCAATTGTACAATAGCAAATGCAACGTGACTCAACTCATGAAGTGCATACATCAATTTTTATTTAAAGCCTAGCCATTAAATTTCAATTTCTTGCAAGTAACCAACCAATTTCAGACACTTCAACATGTTAATAAACATACGATTTATTATAAACAATTCGTGGCTCGATATGCTTAATATTCTTTCAACATGTTATAAACACATGCATCTTCAGTTTTATCTTTTCTTAAATCTAATGCAATTAAATTACAAGCACAAACATAAGCATGAAAATAAGGGAAGTAGACTCACTCGGCCACGACGATACTTCATTAGTCGAAATAGCCCCCAAGGTAGTACACGTCCTCATCTTCAGTTCCTAAACAAAGGAGATACCAAAAATGTGTATTCCATGGAATTTCTAGTCAAAGCTCCTAATTCTATCTTCTAATTGCGGTAAAATTCGTATAGGTGGAAATTCCAATTTACAATGGCCATAACTTGCTCAATGTAACATGGAATTTTGCATATAATATACCGTTTTCTACCTATCCGAAAAGATCTATCCATTTCTGAGGTTATTTTTATCATAAAAATTCATTTGGGTCCCAAAACTGTAGGGTACAGATTCAACACGAAATTTTTATTTTTCAAAACTTAAATTTGCAAACTTTTCTTTATCCAAAAATGCTTGTACCAAAATATAGATATTATTATAGTTAGAATTTAGAATATATATATATATATATATATATTGACTCATATCATATGCATGAATTTAATGAAGTCGTCTCAACAATGGTTTTTGTAAAAGCAATGTTTTCTATAAATTGAAAAGGCAAAACTTTGAAAATTTCCACTTAGCTTATTGAAAAAATTTCTTGAATAATTTTAAGTGAGTATTTTCCCTTTTTAATTCTACTCCTTATTCTTTCAAATTTTTCAAAAAAAAAATGATTTTTTTGTCTTTCTAAGTTTCTTATAACTTAATTTCTAGGGGTTGAGAGCGTAGTTTCTAAATACTATTTAAGAGTAGTTAAAATTTATCAAACTTTACATTTTCTTAACTTTTCCTAAGGTATAATCCATTTAATTAAAATGATTTCCTAATTTGTTTACTAATTTTATTTCTTAAAAACATTTTATTTCTATAAATGAAATATTCTTGGTGATTTTTCAATCTAGTCTATTCCTTGCTATTATAGAGTATTGGTAAAACTTTCTTAATGAAGTTTAGTAAAATTTTTGTTGATCAAGAATTTGAAAATTTAATTTTAAAGGAAACTTTTTCACTTTATTGTTTTGTAAAGTGTATGTATGATATATCTACTAAAATTTCCTATGTTCTTTGGTTACTAAAAACTTATGATGAACTCCTATAGATTTTTGGAAAAGAGTTGCTAAGATAAATTCCTAAGTCTTTATGGAAAAATCATTTCTGACATGACACAAGATTACTTTGTAAAGAACTCTCATTTTCTCTTTTTATTTAAGAAAATCTTGTGAGACAACATCAATATGCTCATGCATAAACATGAATATGTAATATGGAAAAATAAGAAAGATATAAAAAGAAATATAATAAGCAAGTTAATATATCAAGTATTGGGAACCTTAGCTTCATCAAGGTAACCCGGTCAAGTATTGGGAGCCTTAGCTTCATCAAGGCAACTCGAGACTAAGAATAACTAGTCCCAAAAAAGAGAAAAAGGAAAAAGAAAAGAAAAAGCAATAATAATAGCAAGTTAGAGAAAGTTAGTAAGCATTAGACTCTAAAAATATATAGATATGCATATACTCAATAATATATAGAGTTAGATTAGAGAATAATAACAACAATAATATCATTAAAAATGAACATATAGATAAGCATAATAACAACATAGTAAAATTGGGATTTCATATACAAGAAAAAAACATGAACATGTTGTTGCTTTTACTACTCATATGAGTTTCAAAACAATACTATAGTCATGCTAGTTACATGACATGAGTAAATAAAATAGGAATAGGAGTTTTACCTAAAGTATGGTTATGTAGTTAGTGAGAAATGATAGATAATTTATGTATAGAGGAGGATTTATGTATGTATTTGGTGAAAGAGTGTTTTGGTAGAGGAAAATTTTGTGGAGAGAGTTGTGCAGTGAATTTGAGAGAGTTTTGTTATGTGTAAAAATGATGTGAAAGAAGTGGAGGGCGAGAGAGTATTTATAGTTGAAGAGGGAGGGAAATTAGATGTTATAAAATAAATTAAAAAAGAAAAATAAATTGATGGAGGAAGAGAGAGGGGGAGCCAGCCAATATTGAGAGAAGAGAGAGAGTGTTTTGTAATAAAAAGAAATAAATATGTGAAGTATGATTGATGTGAAAGTGTATTGAAAATGAAAAAAAGTAAAAAAATAGGTATGTAGGTAGTAAGAATAGTTTGTAAGGTAAAGTAGAAATAGATGAATAGTATTATAGACAATGAATAGTAAATAAGACTAATAATATACTGGTATAAAAAATGCGTATAAATACAATATCTGTTATTTTTAGTTACCGAAAAATTGTGAAACTGATATTTTTGAAATCCTTGTATTATTTCGGTCCTAATGGTGTTATTAGAATATTTTTACTATTCCGAGCCTTGGGACTCTCTTCTCAAGAGCTGGTTCCATTCGGGTCTGAAGGACACTCAAAATTTGTGAATCTGACATTTTTACGATTGTAAACCCACAAAGTTTTGCGATCGGTTAAGCTTAAACTCTAATTAGAAGGTCAACCAGAAACCTTAAAGTCAAACAAAATCTAGTTAGACGAAACATTTTAAGTTCGGAAATCCTATATTCGTAACCCTAAGTGAGTAAGTAAGAGTTTAGTGTATAGAATAGTTTGTAATAACATAAGAAAGCTTAAAAGGATTAGATTAGTCAAACCGCCATTCATTTTGAACCTAAACGAATACAATTTTCGAAAAACATGTCTCAGACCTCGGAATAGTAAAAATATTTCAAATATACCTTTAGACTTGTAAAAATATAAGGTTTTCAAAATATTAATTTTATAATTTTTCGGCAGTTAAAAATATCAGATAACGTATTTATACATGTATTTTTTTACTACCGGTACTTTATTAGTCACATCTACTTTATATTACACTATTCATTACTATTTTACACTATTCAACTATTTCTATTTTTTCTAATACCTACTCTTACACTCTATACACCTATTATCTTTACTTTTTATTTTCACCATAACTTTATATCACATCTACCTTATATATCATTACTCTTAATAAACAAAATACAAAAAATCACATCTCCCCTCTCGTCCTCCTCCTTAGCCACCCCCACCCCACCACCACCACCACTCTCTCTTTCTTATTTTTCAATTTTTATTTATTTAAATCACTCAAAATTTACTCATCATTTTCCTATAAATACCCCCCTCCTCTTTCACTTCATTCACACATCTATTACCCACAAATTCACTACCAAAACTCTTCTAAAATTTTTTCTCAAAACTCTCTTCTACTCATACCAACACTACTACCACTCTTGCTTTAGGTAAGAAACCTTCTCCAATCTCTCTTACCATGTCATGTAATTTTACATAACCATAGTGTGAGTTTTCTAAACTAATTGTTATGGAAGCTACACTATGTTTATGTATTGTTCTTGTTCATGAACTTCCATATTTATATTTTTGTGTTGATTTCATATCTTGTTCATATTATTATTGATATTATGCTAACTTCTCATATATATCTAACTAAATATAATTATGTATCTATATATATATATATATATTCTTTAGAGCATATAAGCTCACTTGCAATTTATTTGCTTTCATGTAAAACAATTTATTTATTTTCTTTCTTTGCAATTTATTTATTTCATGTTGTTTTAAGACTTGTCTCTAGTCTTAGACTTGTCTTCATAATATTATTATCATTTTAAATCATGCTTCAGAAACGTCGGAAATTCGTGTACAAACGAGTAATATAAGTGCAAATATATAATTTAAGAAATTACATAAGAGAAATCTTAATTTCATAAAACATAACATAATTTTCATTGAAACTTCAAACTGCGGGTATAAGGACCCTTACATTGAAATTAAAAACAATGCATAACAAATCAAAGCAACATAACAAAGCAACAACGACAAGCAACATCCTAAAAACAACAAAAGCTACTATGACCCATCTTTCAAGGTCGCAACTACAAAATTCAACTTGGACTTGTGGGTCAAAACTAAGTCTCGCTTCCTCCCTTCAATCCTCACATTCTCCTCTTGTAAACTACTACTTCTTCTTCTTCCCTATTATCATTTCCCTCCGCTGGGGTAGTGGCCACACCCTCTATCTTGATCACTTCTTCCTCATGGGATTGGTAACCGATTTGACTTGGTGGAGGTGGGTGGACCATATCAGCCGGTGGGGGTAGCATCTCCTCATACACTCCCCTCCAAAAGAAGTGGCTTTGAGTATCAGCTTGAAGCCAATCCGTGTGGTCCCCCCACGAGTCATGGGCATAAACAAACAGATGTCCAATTAGGTTCTAAGTTCAAAAATCGGGAAACGTCGGCCTTCCTTCATTTCTTAACACAAAGGTAGCTTCTTTTAACATGGGTTGCCCTAACTTATGAACAGCGAGCCTCTCTAGCGCATAAATCACTTCAAGTTCCGACCAACATTTCCTTCTTATAGGGCAGTATCCTATGTCAGTCACGATCTTATGCCACTCAGTGTTCATCAAACCTCTTTTCCATAAATTAAACATTTCTCAGATTGACTTAGGGTAGCTAGCTAAAGCAAATTCTTCACATAAGACCCTAATTCTTAAGCGGTATTCGACCAAAGACTCATCGGTTCGCTTATGTATTTGCCTTGCTGCTACGCGAGCTTTACCAAGAGTAAGCTATTCACAAAAGAGGAAAGGATTAGAATTGTAAAACTTAAACTACCCATGTTATTCTATCTAAGTCTACCTTATTTTATTTTTACCCTATCTTAGTCTTTTTTTTTTTTATTCATTCTTAAGTCTATTAGTTAAAGTTATGATTGTGAACTCTTAACCATGCTCTGAACTAACTTAGACTGTCACGCCCCAAAGGATATACCGTAGATGCGACAGTCCGCCACACTCGATATTTAAACTCAAGTATAACGACCTTAGTTATTCCATGATTTTAGGCATCGGGTGTAAGGCTTAGGTTCACCATGTAGGGGATCTTACTTTGAATCGAAATAGTTTAAGAAGATATACATAGCGATAAGAATATAAATAATAACAGTTATAACCAAGATTAATCTATTACAAAGATCTAAGGGGCATACCCCTGTCAAAATATTAAGAGTCTTTAGAGTCCACAAAAGTCTCTTACAATAACATATATATAATATATATATGATTAAGGAGATTTAACTAGAAGTCTATACCTAACATCTAGGTCCCGACTTTTTCAAAAAGCTTCTTAAATTCCAAAAGTTGTACCTGAGAGAAATGTCCCATTGGGGATAGCCATAGATAATTGTATGCAACAGGAAACTATAGAGGTATGAGCTTGCGAGCTTAGTTAGTTTCACTTCCAAATTAAATACTTCATGAAGCAATAGGGCAAGCAAGTTATATTAAACAATCATATGAAATACAAGCACATGAGCATACAATACATAAGACTTTTCTGGAGTCCTATGTTGAATGGATTTATGCCGTCCATTCGGGGCTAGGTGTTTCAGGCCCATATGACCATAGATTTCAATTTTTCTTTCAATCATTTAGTGGTTGTTTCAAGTGCCCAACCACTCATTAATTATGTAGTTGATTCAAGTGCCTACTCCACTTCCATTTTAAATCAAGTGACCCTGCGCCAATATCCGAGATTTTAAGCCTACTCGTTGCCTAGCTATTATGCCCTTTTTCCCACAAAGGTATAATAACAAATGTAATGTGACTCAATATATGATATGAATGGGCAATTTAGTTATATAGTCATGGCATATCATTTAAGTGAATTATAAGCGATCATAGAGATTTCAGACACTTCAATTCTATGCTAAATCATACACATATTTATAACAATTTCCATTTCGCTATTCTTAAAATCAATTCAACCAAATAGAATTCACATGCCCATTCCAATTTTATCTTGTCCTATTTCTAATGCCACTATCATTACAAGCACAATCATAAGCTTAATTTAAAGAAAGTGAACTCACTTTGCTATGGCACGAAATTTCACTTAATCGTAATAATCCTCAGAAAGGTTTAGTCTGTCTCCCAAGTTTCCTAACAAAAGAAATACCTTCAATGAGTATTTCTATGAAGTTTAAATAAACTTATAAATTCTATTCTCATAAGTTCGTCAAAGTTCGCCTAAGTGGAAATTCCAATTTAAAATTGCCATAACTTGGTCATTTTAACTCGAAATTTCGTATATTACATACCTATTTCTACCCATTTGATGAGAGCTATCTATTTCTAAAGTTATTTTCATCAAACAAGGTCATTTAGTTCGTGAACAGTATGGTACAGAATGTGATACGGGATTCCCAACCCACAAATCAAATTCTAATTTCAATCCAAGCATCATTCTAAAGCTTTGATAAATACTTAGCTATCATTATATCTTGAAAGACTCTTTTATATACATAAATAACTCAATATCATGCATGATTCATGGGTATTGATCAATCTATTTCCTCATGTACCCAGACAATGCTTAATGGGATTTTAAAGACACTATTTTCTTAAGCTTTGTTTCTACCAAGTATATTATATGTACATGCAATATCTACAAGTTATTATCATGAATGTCATGAGATGAGCTATCTATATGTATATCCTTCATGATATTTGATGACAAGATTTCTTTTAGAAAACTTTTGAAATTACTAGACTTAAGAAAGCTAATTCTATTTCTTGCAAAATCACACTTGTTTTTGTCAAAATACAACCTTACTGATCTATATGCCTAACACCTTCATTATTTTAATAAAATTCTTCATTTTGGAGTTGGAAAATAGATGTTTAAATAGGGGTTTTACCTAGTTACGAATTTTACAAGATTTTAAGACTGAAAACATTGTTTGGCCTATATTTTGAAACCTTTCCTTGTTTTAGGATTATACTTTGATAAAATCCACTTGTCCTAGTCAAAATTAAGTCTTTATTACATCTATTCCCTAAGGTTTCTTTTTTTCTATTAAAATCCTTATTTTGGTATTTGGAAATAGGTGTTTAAGTGGAGATCATTTCCAAATCCGAATTTTGAAATTTATGTTTGAGATTGTTTCTTGTGTAAAACTCATTTAATCTTTCAAAAATTAAATCCTAATCAAACCTACTACTTAAGGCTTTCATTTCTTTAATAAAACTCTTGTTTTAGGGTTATAAAATAGGTGTTCACATATCAACCTTTCCTAATTACGAATTTTAAGTTTGTTGTTGGGGTTGAAACATAATGCTAACATAACTTTTGTAAACTTTTCTTATTTAAAAACTATCTCTTAGTATATCTAAGTTTTGCTCATCAAAACCATTCCTTTATGATACCTATTCCCTAAGCCCTTCATATTTATTGTAAAATATTCATTTTGAAGTTGAAAAATAGGTTTTTAAAATAAGGTTATTTTTAAATCCGAATTTCCAAAAATCATTTTTCTTGAAACAAAGATAGATCTTGAACTTTCTAACATTTTCTCACTATTATAATGCCACTACAAGTTTTTTATGTACATAAAACAAAAATCTATGGCATTTATGTGTTCAAAACAACTAGATCTAGTCTATCATGAAAGTCATTAATGCAATGCAACATCAACATTATGTAGATGTGGTTAATAATGAATACATGCACAAAATATCAATAATAACAACATAAAACAATAATATAGCAAAATAATAGTACAAAAACTTAAATAACAAGATCCACAACATTGTGATGGCAAGAATATCATGCTTAAGTGTTTCCACATCCCTAGCATAAAGCTCATGGGGATTTTAGTGGAACCACACATGTATGATCTTGACATTACATGTTTTATTGTGGTGGGGTATAGATCTATTACCTATTAAAGATTTGGAATAAGAAAACTTGAAGAAAAAATGTGTGTGTGTGTGTGTGTGTGTGAAAGAGAAAGGGGGTCACGGCATAGAGAGGGAGAGGAAGAGAGGAGAGAAAATATTTTTGCAAGAGTTTGTTTAGTGAAAAGAGAGAAAAAGTGAAATGAGATAGGTTTTAAGGGAATTTATAGAAAAATGGATTAGGGTTTGTGTAGACTGAAATAAGGAAAATAAAATAAATTGAGAGAGAGGGTAAAAGGGGGAGGGGCGCCGGTTTTACAAGGAGCAGAGAGAGGGATGTTTGATATTTGTTTTATGTAATAAAATTCAAATTTAAAAGTAATTTAAGTAATAAAATGTGTTGGAAATGTAAATGTAATGTAAATGTAAGGAAAATGATGTAATATTGTAAGAATAGGTTATAAAGATGTAAGAATAGGGTATGGGTGGTTGTACTTGTGAATAGTGTGATTAGAATAAAAAAAGTAGATCAGACAATTAAATTATCGGTAGAAATGAAAATACGATAAAAAAGCTATAACTGAAACTTTTATTAACCGAAAAAAATTATGTAATTGATATATTTGGAAATCTTATGAAATTATGAATCTAACAGTACTAATAGGATATTTTTGGTATCTTGAGCCCTGGGACACACTTTTCAAAATATGTATCCGATTGAGTTCGAAATAGGCCTAAATTCTACCAATCTGATATTTTTAAGCATCTTATTATTATTACAAGCCAATCTACACTCTCGCTCATATTTCGACTTCTCGGTTTAAGAACATGGGATTGTCGGATCTAAACTGCTAGGGTTTCCTAAGGATATGTTGACTTAGTGTTTCTGGTTGACTTTCCGGCTTAATGTTTGAGCTTGAAATTACCCTAAAGATTAAGGGTTTTCAGCCGTGTACATTGAAAAAGCCTCAATTTTTTCGCTGGCCACATTTCTTCCTTGAACACTACTTTCATACACTCCTTGGGCAGTTGCTAGTGTACATTTCAAAGTAGTTTCTGGTCACTTTTTGTGGCTAAACACCAGTATGTACATGGCCATGTAGTTGGTTGTGTACATTGAAAAATCAACCTTTGGTGTATTTTGCCAACTTTCATCTTATTTTTTCTTGAATCATCCTTAAATCTTTGAAATTTCTTCATTAAACCCTGAAATGAAATATTAAGCAATTAAGTACCCTTTTCTTGATATTTTCTCCTAAAATCCATATAAAACTATATATAATGAGTACTGGAATTGAGGATCTTTTAACACTTATCAAATTTCCCCACACTTAACCTTTTGCTTGTCCTCAAGCAAACAAAATGAGGACAAAAGAATCCCTCTTCAATTATACTCATAAAGAAATATTACAACAAGAGTAGCATTCTTCAATTCAGTTAAACCAAAGCGACTTATTAGTGCCTATCGCTCAAACCTACCATAATTGTACTTGTACTTGGTATACTATAATCAAAATTTTAAAATTAATCCAAGTAAATCAAACTATTTCCCTCACCATTTAATAACCACTTCCAAGTCATAAAAGAAATACAAAGTCAATCAGAGCAAAAGTAGCTTGGTTACATCTCACCACTAATTAGAGAGTATATAAACCATTCAACTACTTTTCTTAACTCAGCAACCTAGAATGAAAGTATATGATATCCATCATTCCTCCAGATTTTCTTCTTTTCAATTGAAATCTCTTCAATTTTTTTTTTTTTATAGCCTTCAGAGGGACTTCCTTTGGATGGAGTGTAGCCCGTATCTTTTCAACTTTATATGCCCTTCCATTCTTCCTGTTATAGTGAGTTCACTAAGTCGGCATATCTCGGGCTCATCACCCAAGTGACCATGTTCTAAGAGGGACCCCAATGAACTCTCTCTCACTCTAACATTCAGAGTTTAATACTCTTGACTCACTTACCTGAGTCAGTGAAGTAAAGGCTATTTATTTAATTTTTTTCCATCAATTGTTTATAGGAAGCTTGTGTAGTCAATAGCAGGTTCAGACTTTGCTCTTCTGAGGGACCAAAGCTCGCCCATATTAACTAAGCTTGTATATTCTAATTAGCACAACAATTGATTGATTTTTTAATTTCAAAGAGATTGTTCAAAAAAGAATCATTAAGTGATTGATTTCATATACTCCTTTCACAAAAGGTTATAAGGACTCTCAAAGTATTTGAAAAGCAGATAAACTAACCAACAAGCTTAGAAACACAACTATTTAACTTTTAAACTAGGGACTTCAGCCTCTTCCACAACCTTAGATTCAATCATTAAATAGCAAGTAAATTTGTTCCGCTTAGATTTCATCTTAATATTTTAACTAAGTATACCAAACACAAAATAGGTGAGTAAGACACACAAAGTCACTATATTTTTTTCTTTTGAATGCTAATCACAAATAAATGAGTATAATTTCAAGATTCTCATTTTTTTTTCTACTATTCAAAATCATCAATTAGGCTCAATTGCAACCTTGTAAATGGGGGAAAATTTGAACACAAGTGCATAGATATTATAAAGCACAATTTAAGATCCAAATAATTTTCTTTCTTAGTATACTCCTTCCCCACACTTAGAAAAGACATTGTCCCCAATGTCTTCCCAAACAGGCACAAATAAAGAAAAGGAAAAGAAAGAAAATTAAAAAGAAAAGGACCTTAGAACTTCCCCGGATTCTCCAAGTTGTAGCAAAGAACTTCCATATCTGAAAATGAATAAGAGAATGCATCATCTTCATCAACGGTACAGTCATGAACCCAGCAAAATAATACCTGAAAATGGAAGCAAAGACAAAAACATCCAAAGAAAACTAAAAAGAAGTTAAACTATCCTAAGGTCTAACAACTTTAGTCCATGAATTTTCGCTATTGACAAACAAATTTCGAAAAACCCCCATTTTAAAGACTTTAGAACCCTAGATTTTCGAATGAAGCTCCATAATCACAATTAATGAAAGCCACACACACTACTTGATCCTAATTGCATTTAATTGCACAATAACAATAAAAGCCCCAAATATTATAGCACTTGAAAATTTACATGAACCCTAATGTCGAATGGAGATGAGTGGTTTCATGCAATATTTCAAACAAATTCAAGTGGAAATCACATTTTCACGTCCAAGACAGTCCATATTAGTCATAAAATGCAACATGCAAGCACCTACGCGACATCCCATAGCATTTTTGCGAAACCCATTTGGAAAAAGGAAAATTGCAGCAAATTTTGTGTTTCCAAAATGCAAGAAGAGAATAAGAATCACTTACTTGTGTTGTTGGTCCCAAAGAGGCATAGCTAAAGTGAGTATGGAAGTGGTTGTGTTGGAGCGGTGTGGGAGCAAGTGGGCATGGAGAGGGAGTGTATTTCACGAAAAAAAATTTGCAACAATGAAGTGAGAAAGGAGAGAGAAGGAGTGTATATATAGTGTTAGACACACATTGAAGTACCCCTGAAGGTACACGACCGAGCTCATGGCCATGCACATGGTGAAATTATGACCCGAGAGCAAGAATCAATCATTCCAATGTGCACAGCCATGTGCACGCTTGTGTTCCTGGGCGTGTACATGTTCAAAACATGGGCAAAGAGCAAAATTTCAAGACATCCAAAGTACCCTAGCATGTACACGCTCATGTTCGTGGACGTGTACCTATGCAAAGCATGATCGGAGAGCGAATTTTGCATAAAAATGAAAGTGCACTATCATGTACATGCCTATGCTCGATGTTGTGTAGTATCCAAAATATTGTCTAGTATCTCCTTGAGAGAAGTACCCTAGCTTAAACACTACTCATGCTCTTATGAGTGTAGATACTTAGAAATTTATCAGATTCTCTTAGTTGTTCATCCATATCAATATTGACAAATACATACCTAGCATCCTTGGAATTAATAGCTAAGAGTTTCTTACTTGTGCTTGATGCTCCCCTACACTTAACATTCACTCTGTCCTCATTCAATTACACTTGGCCTTGTTCTCAAAAACCTGCAATTTTAAGAACCAAAACACTTAGGATAGTGAAAACAAAAGAAAACAAAAAGGAACTTAACTTACCTAGGTAAAACATGGGTTGCCTCCTAAGAAGCACACTTGTTTAACATTGTTGGCTCGACGTCCTTCACTTCTATCAGTTAAGGAGGATCAAATTGAGAATTTTCAGAATTTGTCTTCATATTCGTTTTCTTTTTGACCCATCTCCCACAGTTATCATAAGTGATAGCCCACAATTGTTTTGATCCTAACCCACAGGTTGCAGCTTTATCCTTCTTCCCTTACCTTTGTGTTTTAGAGAACCTGATTCGCTCGATTTTTGTGCACCAGATTCTAACTGGTGTTGTTTACCTGGTGGTTCAACATCATCACGCAACTTCTGGTTACCGTCATTGTTAACTTGCTTAACCTGCTCAATCCTATCTGAACTCTTATGGCCGAGTGAATATTTCCCATATGCGTATATTGTTTTTGCATGTAATGTAGTTGCATTAATTGATTGGAAAAGATAAGAAAAATGAATATGTTTGTAGGGATAATATGAGTTTATGATTGTGCTTGTATTGCATGATCAAAGGATCATAAGCACATCCTAACTTTAATATGTTTGCATAATTGTGTTATGTTATATTGATCTATTGCTAGGTTTGTTTTATCATTGCTTGAACACCCCTTAAATGAACATTAATATGGTTGAGACAAACTAAGGAAATTGATCATGCATTTCATGTCCTTGAGTCACATTTGAAGGCTGTTACTCCTACGCATAGGATCAAGTGGAATGTAAATCACACATGAGTGAGGGTCTTACTCCTTCTAAGGGAACTACTTTGTTCAAGGAATACGACCTCATAAAGGAGCCATGCTAGATCAATCCTTCGAGCGAGTGCACAAGGACTAGCAATAGAGGTCACGAAGTCTTGCAAGAGCATTCCCTAACCCTTGTCATGGAAGGCTAAATCTATTCATATCATGGTTTCTAGATAGCCACGTATACTTGTTTGTTCTATTTGTTTATTACATAGTCATGCTTGTTTAACAAACTTGCTTGATTTGTTTATGTGGTACTTTTAGGAATATTCTCACTAAGCATGATATAGCTTGATTCCCTATAGGTTTTTGCTATCTCAGGAATACCTATAGCTCTACCCTAGACAAAAATACCCAAGGTAAATGTGATGGATTGTGGAGAGCTTTTGAAGGAAATTTACGTGAAGATTTGGAGTAGATTTCTTTTAAAATCTCTTTTATTAGACTTGATGTTATTTTGAAGACTTTAAGTTATTTTGGAGACTTTATGAACTATTGTAATATTTGGATCATTTGTAGTTTTAGCGGGAGTATGCCTCTAAGAAATATAACTTATCATGTTGAGGTTATTTTGAATAGTTCTCTTGTGTGCTATTTATTGTTACCACCGCAAATTGCACAACTCCATCGGCATCCCCTATATTGTGAAGAATGCCTTGTGCAAAATATAAAAGTCTTTGCATGACTAAGGTAGTCATTCATAGGATTCTATAGTATATATGATAGGCTATCACATTTAAGGTGTCCCTTGGGGCATGACATAATGCCCTTAATGGACTTAAGTTCACAATGAATTTCACTTTAATATCCATTATGAGGGAGACTCATCCTAACTATGGTCTTCCACCTACTCTAACAAATGACATCAATAGCTAGGCTCACTATAAATACCCTTAGTCCCATCTCATTTGGTTAATTGGAAATCTTGAAGAAACACTATTGTGCTATTGGATTTCCATCTTAGTGAATCAACCACTTGATTTACTTAAGAACACATACCATTCTGTGATACTTAGTGAGGTTTGATACTATTAAGCTCCATTACCTGTCACACGTGTATTCAAGCCAATTGAGATTACCTACTTCTCCTCACTACCCAATTCTCTCTTTATCATTCTTGGACGTGTTGTTTTCCTAGTCTAAGTGTAGCGCGATAATCACACAGGACATATGTGATCATGATAAACAAATCCTTAGGGCCCACTGAAACTGGCGTGCTAAATTCCAATTTCTCATGAAGGCTTACACACCACAAACAATGCCCTTAATCGGCCTGGATCTATAAAGGAGCCCATTTTAATATCCATTATAAGAGAAACTTATTCTAACTGTTGGTCATCCATCCAATCTAATGAACGACATCAATCAGTAAACTCCCTATAATTCAACTAGTCTCATCTTATTTGGATAATTTGAAATCTTAGAGAAACACCGTCATGCTACTGGATTTTCATCTCAGTGAATAACCACTTGATTTACTCAAGAACACGCACCATTTTTTTGGTACTTAGTAAGGTTTGATTCTATTAAGCTCGCTCGCCTACAATATATGTGTTCAAGCCTATTGAGATTGCCTAGTTCTCCTCTCTACCTAATCCTCTCTTGATCATTCTTGCACATATTGTTTTCCTAAGTCACCTGTAGCACCATAATTACTTGGCACGCACGTGATGGCCATAATTGAATCCTTACATCCATTGATACTAAAAATATTAAATTGATTAATTTAAAGTTCAAATACCAAATAGAATCTTATAAAAAAAATTAAATACCAAATTTGATATATCCCCAAAATGGAACTATCGAGAGCGCGAGAATAATGGCCTACAATTGCATTTCAAAGTGTAGCCTACAGGATTTAATTACTAGGCTAGGTTTTTATGAATGGACATAAAAATATATTATTTAAAAATAAACTAAAGATTACTTATTCCTTAGATATAAAAATAGGTCATAGAAAATAAATTAAATATTGATAGCAACAAAAAGTGCATTGGATAACAATTTTGTAAACCTAAACACCGTAATAATTTATACAAATGAACACAATAATAGATTTATGAATACGATTACTCTTATATTCCACTTCTTTAAAAAAAGGGGTTGGGGAAAATGAAATTTTAAAAAGTTATGAGGATAGGAAGTTGTAGGAAAAAATCCCAAAATTATTGCACTTAAAATCATGTTTTAAAGACACGATTCCATATTTTTTGGAATTCTTTTGAGAACTTTTAACCTTTTTTTTTAATTTCCATTTTTTTCCATTAACTATAAAAACATTAGCCGAACAAGCTATCACAAAAATAAAGCAAATAGAGTTACTGCATCCACGTTTGAATTCTAAAAATTATTAAATAATTATGCGACAAAAATTAAACATCTTGTTTTTATTATATAAAACAATATTTTTTTTTCAACTTTAAACTATAAAGTTATATTAAAAATTCTGAAATTAAAATGATAATTTATGTATGACTATATATGATACATGGTTAGCATTTGGCCAAAATAAAATCTAAAGCATAGTGCATGGTAATGAGATATGGGGTTTGCTTCATTGACTTAGGAACCAGATAGCTTGCTCCTAAAATTAATTTAATTGAATGCTACCTGCATCTCTTTCTCGTAAACTATTAAGTTTGCAAAAACCGAAGTAGAAATGTAAAGATTCAACCATATCTAAGCTTTTTCGGATATTAAACATCGAATTCGCTTTATTATGTCCCACAAATTATATTTTTTGACACTTTAATCGATGGAGTTAATTTATAATTTTAGATATTTAAAAATGCTGTGTACTGAAGTATGACTTACATGTTGAAGTCTAAAAATGTAATATGAAATTATTTTGCTTATAATAAGAGGTAGAGAATGTCATTTGTTAGAAAAATAAGAGGGCAATATGATCTCTCCTTAAAAGATCTAGGATGCCTATTATGCATAATCATCCATTCCTCATTATCGCGTATTTTGCTTCTGCATCTCGTCAAAACCTCCAAGGATTCTCTCTATTGAAAACTCTCTAGAAAAATATTTAGGAGATCAAGGTGAGTTGTCCTATTGTTCTTGTAAACCCCTAGATTTTATGCTAAGTTTTATGTTTAAACCCTAGAATCGGAAGTCAACCGGAAACCATAAAGTAAACTAAGTCAATAAAAAATCCTAGTGAATTTAGATCCAGCATTCCGCGCTCGAAACTCTTGAACAATAAAAATGAGATAATCATATATTATACTCCGTAATAATATAGTAAAGACTAAAAAGATTAGATTCGTCAACATTTAGTTCGTTTCAGATCCTAACAAGATCAGTTTTTTAAATCAAGGTCCGGACACACAAAATGGTAAAAATATTCTGATAATATATTTAGACTCGTAATAAGATAAGGATTCGTAAAATATTAGTTTTAGAGATTTTTTATTTCTAAAAATATCAGATATAATCCGTTTACGCGTATTTTCTTTATTACCAGTATTAATTTGATCTTGCTACTATTCAAGTTACTATTCATTACTATTTCACTATCTCTATTTTTTCTTACTACTTATTCTTATACTCTTTCACACCTATCTCTTACATTTTTTCCTCATAAAACTTTATACATATCATATATTATATATTACTTACTTTTCATTATAAAAATATAAATTTAATTAATTTCTCCCTCTCACATGCTCAAAATCGATGCCTCATGTCCTTCTCTATATCTATTTTTATTTCATTTTTATTTAATTTTATTCACACTAATTTTCACTCCATAACTCTATAAATACTCTATCCCTTCATCATTCTTTACACACACTTTCTAAACCTTAAAAAAACTCTTGCAAATTCACTTCACAAATTCTCTCTTTCCCTGCTACAAAACCGTGACACTCTCTCCCCCTTTCCCATACAATTTCTACCAATTTTTCTTTCATCTATCTATCCTCAAACATCTTCCATCACCATATGCCTTAGGTAAATGTTTAAACCCATCCTTTCTTCATGTTAACATAATATAAACACCTTGTTATTTTGATTTTTAAAACCCCATGAGCTTTATGCTAGGGAAGAAATTATGGAAATAACAACTTGTTCATGTCTTGTTCAACACCATGTTTATTTATAAATGTTGTTATGTTCATGTTTTAGTTTTACTCATAATCTAACGCCTATCTATTATTAAGTATAAGTATGTATATATATTTTTAGAGCCTAATGCTCACTAATCTAACTTTTTATTTATGATTTTATTTTCTTCCACATTTATTTATTTCATGCAAATAATTAAGACTAGTCATTCTAGTATTAAACTTGTCCTCATCAAGTTGAAACGTCTTTCTTCTTTTTCTTTAAGACTTGTCATAATCTAAGTCTGGGGGAGCCTTGATATAAATCCAAGACTCCTATGCTTTTCTCTTTTTTTTTTTTTCTTTATAGAACTTGTCAATTTATAAGTCCGAGAAGACTTGAATAAAAATCTAAGACTTCCATAATTTTCTTTTTTTTCTTCCTGCTAAGATTTCTTATGCTTTTCTTTTTCTCTTTATGGAACTTGTCTATATCTAAGTTCTAGGAAGCCTTGATATAAGCTAAGACTTCCCAATACTTGATTTTACACATATGCTTATTTAGTTTTCTATGTCTTTTATTTTCAATACGAATTATTTTTTTTTATGCAACATAACTACAAGTTTATATTTATGCATGATCATAATATTATTGTCTTAATAAAATTTCAAAGATATAAAAGAAGATATTTTCTTTCCCTTAGTGATAGGACTAAAATTCTTAAGAAACATGATTTTGACACTTGAGAGGAATTTTCACTAGAATATAGGATAATGATTCAACTACAATTATTAAAGTAAATTTTTATAAGTTTTAAGGTTGGTAAATTCTTTGTTATGCAATTTTTTCTTAAAAATTTATTTATAAGATTACAACAACACCTTAAGAAACACTAAGAACCAAACAATTTTTCTAAATCAAGTTTAAGAAGAACTCACTAGTTAAAAATCCACTTAGAAGATAAAAATTGATAGATAACATAAAGAACCAAATTTTAAGAAGTAAATTTATTTTTAAGAAGTTAAAAAAATATAAAAATAGGCACTTCCTTGTAACAAACTCAAAAATTTCATTTCTCTTTCCAATCACTTAGAGGGAGATTTTGTAAACTTCATCCTTCAAACTCCTAAAATAAATTGTTTTATGAAGAATCATTGTTAATACAACACCACTAGAATCATGCATATAATATGAGTTTATATGTGTATTAAAAGGATTTTTCAACTATATAAATATCTATGTGCTTGTTATGGGATTTTGGATGATGTAAGACTTAGAAAACTTACAATTTAAGGGCTAGAATTTTTGAGTTAAATCTGTACCAACCATTTCTAGAATCCAAGTGACTTTAAATATTAAAGATAACGTTAGAAATAGATAGATCTTTTTGAGTAGGTAGAAAACAACTACTAAAATGCGAAATTCCGAGTTAAAATATGCAAGTTATGGCCCATAATCTGGTTTTCAACAAAGATGATGAAATAGAATTAGAAAGATTAAGTAAAATTTCCATAAAATAATTATTATGGGTATTTCTCTTGTTTAGGTGACGAGGAAGGAGAAGTCTCCTACCCCAACGACTACTACGATTAGTGAATTACCCGTATTATGGCTAAGTGAGTTTATTTCCTTGATTTTCGTACTTATGCTTTTGCCTGTAGTTTAGTAGCACTAGAATAGGAAAGATAAAAATTGAAAAGTACATGTGCCTTATAATTTTGGTTGAAGTGATACTAAGTATATCGATGCTGGAATTTCCAGTAATTACATTGTTGCTTTAGTATTATATTGAAGTATCTGCCAATTCTATGATCGTCACTAAGATACTTATTATTATGTTAAAAGAATCTAAGTAAATGAACTCATGCATATCATAAAGTGAGTTACATTGCATTCATTACTATACCCTTGGTGGGACAAGAGTATAGTAGTGAGGTACACATGGGCCTGAACATCTGCATTAATTTCTTAGCACATAGGAGCCTGTATGAACTACATTTTAAAGGCAAGTAGTAGCTCTAAAGAACTACAAAATTTTATTATTTGTGAACTGGTCGTATGAGTTTGGAACACCTAACCCTGAATGGAGGGCGTAAATCCATTCAACATATGATTTCTGGCTAATCATGTATATTGTTTGCCTAGGTGTCTATTGCATTATATATGTTTATATAATTAACTTGTTTGATTTTGTTGAAACGAGTACATTGTTATGTGAATATTTCTTACTAAGAAAATAAGCTTACACCCCTTATATATCTTTTGCAGTTCCTTTTTTTGTGGTTGAAGCCCTTATGATACTTTTCATAGGTCTAGACTTTTAGCTTAAAGGAGCTTTTGGCAGAAGTCATGGCCTAGAAGTAGACTTAGACTTCGAAGGAAAACTCCCATTTTATTTTGAAAATTTAGAATTGTGGAGCTTAAGTGTGTGTGTGTATATATATTTATATATATTATGGGGGTATGCTCCCTTAGTACTTGTAAAACTCCTATTATTTTGAATTAAGTAACGCGTTACGATTTCCATCTTGCTTGTTATTATTTATATCTTCTTAAATTACTTGTTTCAAAGTATGGTCCTCTATGATTGTGAAAGTATGCCTTATACCGGATGTCAATGTTTATACCCGATATCAACGTTTTTGCATGACTAAGGTAGTCATTCATAATCTTTAATATTGAGTATGACTGGCTGTCACATTTAGGGTACCCTTTAGGGTATCATAGTTCTTGTATGATTTATAAGAGAGAAACAACACTAAGAGATAAGACCTATAATTATCAAGTGTTGAGAGCAATTGTGCTCTAGTCAAATGGGGGATTCCATAGCAATTTCAATTGGATTTTACAATAAGTGATCATGTAACATGTTTTCATTATGTTTAAGATCAAAATTATGGTTTGCTTTATGAGGTGTAATTACAATTCTTGTTTGTTAGGTTGTGAGTTGTGAAAAAGAAGAAGAACAATCGTTGAATTTCATGTAAGTTGTTCATGAATTGTGTTATTTTTATATTTTATCATGGTTTTAGAGATTTAGAGCGATGTTGTTGATAAAAACTAAAGTTTTCATGGAAGAATATGCAATAGACTGAGTTAAGGAAAAGGAGGAGGAGGGGAAGGGGGTGGTTAGATGAGTTATGTGTATCGGCTTACCAATATAGAACATATTGTTTAGTCGGTACGTTCCAAGTGGGCATAGCAGCCTTTGATATACTGGCTTGCCGATATAGAATATACTAGCTAGTCGATATGAAGTGTTATGGAATGTTTTTAAATAAGTCTTGTTCAACCATGTGAACCTCTTTTAATTTGTTTAACTAATATAAACCTTGTTTTCACCAAATTAGTGTCTTTAGAATAACTAAGATAATTAAATAGCTTAAACGTTATAGATAGTTTAGTGACCTTCCAGGTCTTAGGTGTGTATATCTTTCTAGATGAGTTAGTGTTGAGTTTAATGCATCCTTGTTATCAAGTTTTCCCGATTGTAATAGTTCGATTTTAGTCTCTCAGTTCAGTCATGTTAATATCTTGTTTAATGATTGTGCTTGTTAGGTAGAACCTTTAATTTGACTAATTGATATTTGTCTATGATTTTTTTTTTTTATCTTAGCTGGGGACCGAGAGTACCGATGATGCTAAAGTGGCATCCCAATGATTCGTGTGTGGTGTTATCCCTGTGTAAAGTTACATTTGGAAAGGATATGGGTAAATTTAGGGGAATTGGTTTTGGAATTAGTGTTGGAGAGTATCCAACATTATATACTTATATTTAAATATTTATACGGTTTCTAGAGTCATGAGCTTACTCTAAGTTCAGTATTAGTTACAAATAATCCTAGACTGTGTTGGGTGAATGATTAAGATAAAAATTAAAATTATGTGCTTGTTGCATCTATTGCCATGTTGCTTGTGAGTTTTGACTATGCTTTGAACATGTGCATGTAAGTGTTGTTTTTTTTTTTTTTTTGTATTAGGCTTCCGCTCAACCTTTTTTACTCTTTATCAAGAGCAAGTGACGAACCAATGGTCTTTGATTTTAACTAGCAATGATTAGGGATACAAGTAAGCGATGTCATTTTAGGATATTTGATCGCTAAAAACCATATAAGGTTTTGGGAAGGGTTTGGGAAAAAATTTATGATCCTATAGGGTTTAGGTTTGGGCCATGGGTCATAGTTATGACCTGATGAGAAACTTAAGCTAATAAATTACAATAAAATAATTATAAAAAAAATCATTTCAAACTAAAAAAAGAAGTCTTAAGAAGCAAAATCTCTTGAAACATAATTTTAGTAGAAGATAATTGTATGGATTACTTAATATGATGGTATTTTTATAATTTTGATTAGATGTTTGAACAATTCATGCATGCATATTTTCTAAGTTTATGTTATCTCTATAGAATATACTAGTCTAGATTTTGTGATGTACAATACAAATGTTATCTAACATGTTTTTCTTCCCTTTTTTCTAAATTGAAATGAGCAAGAAGATTAAATGAGTGATTTCTAATTCTATTACCTTTACTTAAAGCCTTTAAAAAATTAATACCAAGAAAAAATAACCTTAAAGATTAAAAAAAAAAAAAAGATAGAAAGACCCTATAGGATTTCGAGTTGGTTAGGTTGGCTCAAATCGATCCAAAACCTTATAGGGGTGGGTATAGATATGATAATGAAAATCCTATATGATTTGAGGTCGGGTTTAGAATTCCTTATAAGGAAGTGGGGTGGGTTGGGTTGGGTTGGGTTCGGGTTTTATATCATCCTTCTTAAACCCACCCCGATTGCATCCTTAATTACGATGTTTTTGCGAATTATGCGTAAAACGATAGCGAGGCTGACTTTTTAGCATACTACTAGATGAACAATGGTTTGAGCTATTTATTATGATTTTGCTATGATGTTTTTAGGCTAGGTTTAAGTTAAACTTGGTTTATCCAATTAGATTTTGTGAAGTTTTACAATTAAACTTAATCAATTAACTTATTTAATGTGTGATTTTTGAGTTATTATTAAACTTATTGCAAAATTAGCAGGTTTTGAGTCTTAAGTGGTGAGTTGCTAACACATTAAAAATTAGGTGTTATGAAAAATATGAATCCAACAAAAATTATAATGTTAAAAAATAAAATTATGTATGGTATGAATGAATCATTTGGAATGGAATGAAATGAGTAGTGGAATGATAAGTTTTTTCATTTGTTGGGTACATCAGGAAATGCAATGAAATTGGTATGTGATGTAACATGGAAGCGTTGAATAACAGAAACCAATTCAACGATTGATTTCAAAATGTGAATGTAATGACATAATTGCTAAGCAATTGCAAATTCAGAGAAAATCTTATTAATTCAATATCAAAGAAAAATATCAGTTGTCATTACAAAGACAAGTCTAAAGGCCTATTTATATTATTACATGAAAATCCTAAAAAGGTAAAAAAATAAATATAATATTGACTAATAATAAAGACAAATAATAGATACAAATAAATAAGTTGATTAGTAATAAAAACTGGAAGGCTATAATTAATGATGATGATTTGAAAAATCAAAAGACGAAATTTTCAGTGTTATAAGTTAGCTCCAACACCAACGACATATCTTCCAACACTGGTGGCGTTTCTTCCAAGATCGGCGAATTTCTTTGTAGGCTAGCAATATAGATGTTTATCGCTTGCATCATCCTCTCCCACCTGAGAAGAACTCAACCCCAAGTTCTCTTCTGGATATATTAGAGAATCATCATGATGGAATTGAAAAAGATCAGCAACATGTCCATTTCGATCAATAGAATGACAAATCCCAATAGGAGAATCCCTCTTGCCTTCCTTCTTTTCTTCTTTTATGATCGCTTCTACTTTTGGTTTCTTCTCTTGTATCAGTGTTTTCATAGGTTTATTTTCAACGACTCCAAGAGTCTCAATATCTTCTGTGACAATTACAAGATGTACATTAGGAACTAATTCCTTTTTTATCAGGTTCAGTGGAAATAACTTGTGGATGTTCAATTTTCTCATCCACAGGTTTTTCTTCTACTGTAGGAGTCTGTTCTATGTATTCTTTCCCATTTTCTTTTGGATTAGGAACCTTTTCCTCTTTCAAATCATTACTTTGCATCAATGCCATAAACTATGCAAGATATTCATGCATTGATTTCTTTTCATGATGACACCTTTAGTCCTGTTGAGATATGATTTCCTCATAATCAAGAGGTAGAAATTCATCCTCTAATAATATCTTTATCTTAAACTATATCCTAACAAGTGTTTTTCCTTCACGACTTAACCTTTTGTGTAACCTCTCCCACCAAGCAGAAGCATAACCTTTCAATCTATAAGCTATTAATTTTACCCTTCTCTCTTTAGGAATTTCTATATGTTTAAAAATCCACTCAATCTTGTCAATCCAACTAGTAAAATCATTAATCCCTAACTCTCCACTAAAATATGGAATATTTATACTTTGGCAGAAATTATCATAGTCTCTTTGATCATACCTATAATAGCCCCTTCAATATCTGCTGCCACCATCATTGTATCTCCTTCGTGGTTGTCTACCTTCAAACAAAAACTCACCGTCCTCATCAGAAGCTTCATCTGAGATCTATGCCCACCTATTTGCAGCAACAAGTCTGACAACAGGATCACTGCAAGCATACTTTGCCCTTAGTCGTCTCCTATAACCATTCATGTTCCTGTTGGTTGGATCGATCGATCAGGTCATCAAAGTGATGTTCCATACGTCGGAATATTTGATCCATGTTCTTCAACACCACCCTTCGTACCGGTTGCCCGCAACATAGGACTTTCGTATTCCAAACACTATTAGGAATACGCCCGCCTCCTATTCTGCAGTCTATCAATATCTCCACAGGATTTTACCCTCTTTGATACCAACTGATGCAGTACAGAAGCGTTGAATAACATAAACCAATTCGATGATTGATTTTAAAACGTGAACTTAATCACGCAATTGGTAAGCAATTGCAAATTTAGAGAAAATCTCCTCAACTCAATATCAAAGATGTCAAAATATTAGTCGTCATTATAAAGACAAGCCTAAAGACCTATTTTAACTATTACATGAAAATCCTAAAAAGGCAAAATAATAAATACAATATTGACTAATAATAAAGACAAATAATAGATATAAATCTAAAAAAAGGAAAATAATAAATACAAATAAATAAGTTGACTAGTAATAAAAACTAGTAGACTGTAATTAATCCTGATGATTTGAAAATTCAAAAGATGAAACCGTTAGCAATGTAGGTCGGCTCCAACACAGGCGTTTCTTCCAAGGTCGGCAGCGTTTCTTTGTAGGCCAACGGTATAGATGTTTATCACTTGCATCATATAGTATTTGACAAAAATTATGCTCACTAATAAATCTAAATAATAAATATATAAGAGAATAATAAGATAATTATAATAGTAATAATTCATGAGGTGGAATGGAATTACAATTCACTTTTTCAAAATTAGAATCGAATTCCCCTTTAAAGTAAAAATTGTCAATTTTTAAAAACCGTGATTATGATTTTAAAAAAATGAAAATATAAAAGTGAAAATGGAACTTTGAGATCACGATTCCATTTCGAATTCATTTTTATATATCAAATATGACAAACACTGATCAACTTAGATGATTGCATTTTAGCAGATGATCGATTGGAAAGAGACCATCCTGTCAAATATTGTTGTCTTTTTGTTTTTTCATATGCTATTTTACCTTAAATTATAGTGGGACCTGTAAATAAAGAATTTTAGTTACAAGAGGGAGTCAACACTTATACCTATTATCCGACATAATAAATTTGGGTGCTTCCTTCTATACTTTTTTGATACCAAGTTCATTAAAATTTCTATGTATAAGTACTTATCTTTTGTTTTACTTCTTTTTCTAACTGCCTTCTTTATTGACCATCATTATTTACATAAGGTTACCACAAAAAATGATATATGAATTTTTGTAAAAAATTCAATCAAATACCTTAACTTTTGGTTTTAAATCAGTTACTATCCGAAGTAAGATTTTACGTACATTTTTCTTATCTGATTGAATTTTCTTTAGATAAAAGAAATATTCGTGAAAATTTACTTCATGTATCAAATTGTTTAAAATCAAATTTTAAATACCTTATTAATTTTTTTTTAACTTTATGTACTATTTTTCACATTATAACAATCCATCCGTCTGGTTGGGAGATGGATGCACAATCACTAAACATTTGAGATTTCGATCTCAAAACATCAAATAATACATATTATAAGTATAATTTGATGAATCATCTAATTTAATTTAAAGTCATCATGCCTTGCCTGCTTCCATTGAGACATCAGAACCATGCATGTTCTTTTATAAGATGGTATCCCATCTCTGTCCCACTCGATTTATAGAAGCCAGCGCCAAACTTTTCCAAATATTAGGCTTTCTTTTTCACCCCTCATTGTGGGCAGGATAGAACTAAAATAAGTTTAATCTTTAGACAATATATCTATCCATAACTAATTTAGGTATTATATATCACATGTTAAGTAAATATGATGTGTAAATAATAATAACTTATATCTATATATTTATTGTGTTTAAAATATAATTAATAATTATTTTAGAAAATATCCATAATACCATCATGCATGTGAATATTCTATTACGATACTTACATGCCACCTATACAAACCTGTACCTTGTCATACCCAATAAATACTCGTTACTAAAGTATTAGTTATGTATCCTTTAAATTTCAAATTTGTTATTTCGCACATCTATAACTTTATATTATATATATATATATGTATATATATTCTACGTCTTCCCTAGTTATAAAAGGATAAAGCTATATTTAATAGTCTGTCGACATCTAACTAATAGTTTAGACAATGCACTAATTGTTGCATCTCCTTTTCCTAATTTCGGAGGCTGTGTCCACTTGTTGTACAGTTCTCTAGTTACATGATGATTTGAATTACAAATTATCAGTAATTGAGATTAGTTAGTTTCTAAAAATATTTTATAATATTATTATAATGTTACTTTTTATTACGTTTAATTATTTATCATACAAGCACTAAGAACTTGCATTGATGTGAACACAGAGAAGGTAAATTAAAAGATCCATCATTGAATAATATAGACAATAAGACATGATAGAGGTATAAAGAGAAGTTTGTTATATATATAATATAATATAACATACTACAAAACGTACAAATATCCGAATTAAATTTGAGATGACGAAAAGTAAAACGCGATAGGTCCCTCTCATTATGTCCATTTATTTGTGCAGCAAACTGTGTACTCCAGAAGAGGCGGAGGAGGTGGGGGGTGGGGGGAAATAATGCCTATACCTACCTATAGATGATATTTAAAAGCATTCTTGCCTTCTTATATCACTCAGCGAAGAGATGCCAGCATAAACAATATGGATTTTATTTTGTAGAAATTGTAATTTTTTATAAAGTTGTAGAAAGTCGATTTGTAAAATATTGTTTTTAGGTCAAGCCTACTATTATGTATTTTAATTTTGTATAATAATAACATTAATTAAATAATTAACCCTGAAATTTAATCTAGATATTTTGGTGAGTTTTAAATTAGTGGATTTCACATAGAATTTTTTTAACTTGTCTCGTATGATTTAAAATATTTCTTAGCAAGTTGAAGTATTGAAAAGTATCAATCATGTAAACAAGAAAATTTAAATTGAATTGTTTTAAAAAGAAAAGTAATGTTTTACTTACAATTAAATTTGGTAGTTAAAGTTATAAGTTACCATCATAAATAAACTGAGTTGTCAAGATAACATTGGACTTCCTTAATTATATCTATATTGACTTCATGAATCTTTTACGTGGTATCAATGCAATATCATTATTAAATGAATCTAGTACGTGCATTGTAAGATGATTTCACATCATGCATAAATTATTTTTAGATAATAGGTTATTTATTTACTTTATGAATCCCACATAACCAAACTATAATTTTACGGTATGGCAAAAAAAAAAAATTTAAAAACTATAATTTTTATAATGGATATTACAACGTTCACTTTATATAAAATAAATATTATTAAGACAAAAGGTAAAATATCTATAATATTACGTTATTTCAACAAGAATATGGCAATTCATGAGATGAACATATTAATTACTATTCATATTAAGTAATTACTACTTTCTTCAAGTGAATACCTAACAGCAGCTTCACTTGGAATGATGTCAAAATGAATAATTAATCATATTAAGTGAACGGGTTGTAAACCATATTTCAACATGATTTGATTCAATAAGAAAACTGAATCATATTAACTATTCTTAAAACCATCGATAAAACCTAAACAAAAATCTGCTCCACAAGATTGCTCCGTAGATATGTAAAATGCACCCATTTAGCAAAAGGAAAGCATCAGAAAAAAATAAAAAAAGAAAACAAAAAAGAAAGTGGACACATGGGAACACCATTTAAATGCAATTCGTTGCAGAGATCATTGCGTTATATCATAGCCATCAACTGCACATTATTGTGCTCATTACTCTTGCTGATGAGAGGATGAACCGTACAAACCCATCTGGTAGATAACTAGGTTGAAATCTCAAAGTAAACTACAAGTAGACATCATGAACCCTAGCCTAGTCAGTTAAAAAACGGAAGGCATTATATATATTGAAGTAGTTTAAAAATTATTCAAATATACTTTACCCCTGTGTACCTCCTCATTAAGACCAAAATGTAAGCTAAAAGTTGATCTTATAATTTTTATTATATATAATCAATTATACATGAAAATCAAGTTGGAAGCAATAAGCTTCTTTAGGATTTTCAATTTTGGAATAGAGTTCTAAACATAATTGTAAATTTCTACAACTATATTCTTCTTTTAGATTGACTGCTGCGGTTATCCCAATTCGTATTTCAAATTTTCAATAACTCGTTAGGCCATATTAGCGAAACAAAGAAATCAAGAAACAATTAAAGAATCTAACTTTTGTTTAAATACGATAAAATAATTAAAAATAATAATGGAAAAAAAAATCAAACTCGTGGGATACCCCCAGGGCTGCCCGTCAAAGAGTAACACGGTGAATCTCCTAAATAATTATTTTTCTTCTCTCTCTCTTTAAATTGCAATCCAGTGGCTCAAAATAAAATAGCTGCTATCGTTCATCCTAGAAATTCTCTTTAAAACGAGTCTCTGCGGTCCTGCCAACTTTAAATACATCTCAACGAACTTTGTAGCATTAGTAGCTATCACAATTAACAATCAACGATGCAGTTGGTGGCTTCAACACCAACGAAATTAAAGAACACATCGATTGCGTTATTACTTGTTACTTCACCAAAAAATTTACTTTTCATCAAGTTTGCAAATTGCCAATTATCTTGAAGTGTAGTAGCATTAGTCCTACTCTATTAATTGAGAGGTATTAGGTTCGAATCTCCACTCTTCGTTGAAATGGCTGAAAAATTAATGAAATGTCATAAAAAAAAATATAATTATATATAACATTTGCAATTAAAGTTTACATGCATAAATGTATTTTAATTTGTAACATTAATTTAAAGTAAACGTCACTAATAAACAATCAAATCTTTTTTTTTTTTATAAATTTAGAAAAAAGGAAAACTTACATCTTGTTTACTATTTAGAATATCATATATATACATATATATAGAGAGAGAGAATAAAATTTTATTTCTTTTGAATTATTATTACTACTTAAAAATAAAAATAAAAAATAAAAAATGAATAAATAATTGTGGAAATACACCGAGCAAAAATAATTTCAATTGTGGGCAACTTAAACCTGTCTTTTGAAGAAACGAACTAATAAGTGACTAAACTTGTTTATGTAGAATTGCACTAACTTCGCGTCTTGAAAAAACAAGTTTAATAAAAAACACTAATCTCATTTCTACAAGAGACAATGTTAGTGCAATTCAACTAAGAGATGAGTTCTGAACACTATATCTGACACCCTTCTCTTCTTCCTTCTCATTTCGACATTTTAAATAAATCTCCCAAATTAAAATTAGAACCCCTTACCGTAACCTTTGTCCCTTTCCTAAATCAATCAAATTCGAGTTCTGAACACTATATCTGACACCCTCCTCTTCTTCCTTCTCATTTCGACATTTTAAATAAATCTCCCAAATTAAAATCAGAACCCCTTACCCTAACCTTTGTCCCTTTCCTAAATCAATCAAATTAAAGCTGATTTTACTCAATTTTGTTCAGTTGCATCCACTATAAGCTAGATTCTATAGTGTTCATAAGTTTAGTTAGCTTTTTTAGAGTGATTTCATCACTTACTACACTATCTGACTGAGTAAGGTAGTCTCTACTCCTTGTCATAATTTTCCTTGACTTTTGAAGATGCATTGCCATTTTATGCTGATGGGTGTTGAGTTGTGAACGTACATTGTTGATATATGTTGATTTTCATCTCTCACGTTGTGTTTGAGCTGTCCATTATTTCAATTTGTAGTAAATGTCAATTTCTGTTTATGGTTGTCAAAATCTCGATTTTACTATTCACTAGAATACATGAAATCGATATAAGTATAAAATCAAGCAAAATCGGTAAAATCATAAAAGCATAGAGTCGTATACCCAAATTCATAATTCCATATAAAGTCTGCACCTAAATATTTTTGTATCCATTTTAATTAAGAAAAAATATATAAAAATCATACACTCATAAAACTGTATATATGATTTATGTAACACCTAAAATAAGAACATTACAACCCGCCACGTATCCTTCTTTTTATAAGAACACGCCAAGGCTATCAACCTAATCCACAAGTATAAACAATTATAATAAACTCCATTACTCACATAAAAGGATACCTGTTTAAGTTATCTCATAAAAACAAACTCTTTTAAGATAAACAACTTAATGGCATAAACCCAAGCCATTATAACTAAAAGTCTCAAAAATATCAACAAAACTTATAATAAAAACCAAAGTTTATAAGAGAAGATTTAAAAGCGTCATATAATCTTCTAAGTCTAGCTTTAGGAACCATAAAATTATAGAAATTAGCAGGATAGTCAAATCCACTATCTATTATTAGATAAATATCATAACTTAATAGGTCAAACAACACTGGATCCTCACCTCTGTTGAAATTGATAAAAAGAGTGAGGGAAAATGCCTAGTACGTCAAACCACATACATAATGCATATGCCACACAATATATATATATATATATATATATATCTCCGTGCAAATAATCTTAACACAACAAACACAGTTTATTATCTTTAATTAACCAGCAAACAACACAGTTAAGAACTATAGTACTTTAGTTCCAAACCTAGAGTATCTAATGACTCCTAAAAAACAAACAATATATAAAATAAGTACTATACATATATATATATATATATAGTGTTAGAATTCTCCAAGCACCCGCGGCTATACTGTCAATACCTAATTTATCGGAATCATTTCTATGCAAGAATCCACTCGAGACAACCTCACACATAGATCATTAGGTTGCTAGTATTAGTATCACACTCTACATGGTCTTTATTAAGCGCAGCCAATTACAAACAGCAAAACAATTTAATCTGTCATATAGAATTAGATTGATTTAATGTTTTGACCCTACACACATACAACAAACAGATCTAAAGCTACAAGCACATATAACAAACAAGATAAGATCGTACCTAGATCAAATTGCTGGAACAATACGCTAAATCACCCAAATCTTCTTTTATAACACAACTCTTAATTCAACAATTCTTGATAACATGAACAGATCAAAGTAAAAAATACGTCTCATTGAATAAACCTAATTCCATGTATATCTAAAACCTAAATCTCAAAATAAATATAAATCTACACCTTTTTCCTTGATCAAAATACAGAAACCCTTCAATCAACTTAATCTTCTCAAAGGATTCTTCAAACCTAAAACTTCACTCAACACCATATATACCAAAAATCAACCACTACCATTTTTTTTTTTAATCATAAAGATTAAAAACATTAAATACTCACCTAGATTCGAATTTTAAATCCTTTCTAACACTAAATCCAAATCTACAAGATAATTAGGGTTTTCTCCAATCTCCCTTCAAAAACAATAGACAACTCTAAGAAAACTAAAGATTTGTAGATCTTAAAGAAAATATGACTATACATTTACTTGGATCTAATCCTAAATTCTCCTTAAACACCAAATCTTCAAATCTCCAAGCAAACTAAAGCAATTCTCCAATTTTCCTTCAAAAATAATATAAAAACCTTAAAAACTTGACAGATCTATGAAACATATATCAAGAATTGATGATTTGATTACTTGATCTAGATTACCAAATCCTCTTAGCGGCTATGAACACTCACAGAGAGAAATTCTAAGTTTAGGGTTATGTTTTGAAAAAGAGGAAAGTCTAGTTTATATATAAGATAAGGAATAACTGTTTGTCTTCAATAACACCTCTTCATTTTTAGTAATGTCTCTTATTTTTAACAACATATCTTTATATTTAATAATGACGTCACTTCATCTTTAATAACGTCTTTTCATCTTTAATGACGTCTCTTCACATTCATTCACACATCTTATAACCGACCAAAAAAAAAAAAAAACTGAGAAAAATTAATTTAACTTTAGGGTTGACCATAAAACTCTTTTATTTTATATCAAATGACATCTTTGCCCTTCAATATAAAATATTTATTTGTATATTACAATTTGTGATTTTGACAAATATAGTTGTTTGGTTTCCTAATTTAGAAATCATGTTGTAGTAAAAATATGTTCAATATGAAAATGAGAAACCTTCAATGAAGAATGATCAACCTCCTCCACAGCCAAGGGAAATGCAAACACTCACTTAAACGAGGAGGGGGAGTGATAGCTTCTTGATTTTCATTTATTTTTTTTTTCTCATTTAGTTATTCCATGTATAGTTTTGCCAATCTCTCTCTCTCTCTCTCTCTCTCTCTCTCTCTCTCTCTCTCTCTCTCGCATAATTGTACTTTGAATGAGACTGTGTGGAGTAGCTGAAATTGGTGTATGGACTAGTTGTGAATACTTCAATTTTGTTTTTCATCTTGTTTTCGTAATTACTAGTAAGTCATGCAAATTTGAGAAGTTTACAATAAGTGCAATTTGTGCTACATATATGGCAGGTTGAACTCATCTCTTCAAATAATTAGTAGAATTGCACTGGTCTCGTTTCTTGAAAAGACGAATTTAAATTTCCTAAAATTAGGATTATTTTTCCTTTAGTCACATTTTCATAATTATTTATGAAAAATGTTTTTTGGTAATTAATTTTTTTCTTTCACATGTTATCATAATTAAAAAAATTAAGAATACATTATTATCACCCTTAATTAATTGATGAGCTCTTTGTTAGCTCATGAAACTAAAATTAGTAGATCACATTTTAAAGGCCTTTCAAATGATGGGAAGGAAGTCTTATTGTAAGAGCATGTTATAAATTTAATTGGCAGAGGTCGGAGAGGAGGTGGTTTTCATGGCTAAAGTTGTAATGGTGGAAGAATAAGAGACCAAAGTAGTGATCAATGTCAATATAAAAGCAGCATCTAATGCTAGTATTGCACGAAATCAGGACATAAAATAAGCAAATTGTTTGATCAAGGAAAAGACGATAAGAAACAAGTAAATTTTACTAAGAAATTTGAAGAGGAAAGCAAACCATTCATGACCGGTTCTCCTATCCATGATGTCTAATGATGGATCGTTCATGGACAATGTATGCCTCTACCTATGTCTTTTCATACTCTTAAATGGTCTATGATGATGATAACTTGCCACGTAACTTATTTAAGTAAAGTACATAATGCTAAATTATAAAGCAAGCTTCTATTTAATTATAATTTATAAAATCGTTGAATTGATTTTTGGTAAACGGTTGTTTAAATCCTTTTTGTTTGAAAAATGAAATTGAGACAAGTATCAAATAAGAAAAAAAGAGAGATATTTCAGCCAAAAAATAAAAAAACATTATTGATAGTAATAGAGTATGAAGTGCTCAGGCACATAAATAGAACCCTCATCATTGTGTCAACAAAATAGAGAGTTTGTAAATGTAATCCTCTCGAAAAAAAAAAGTCCAATAAAACTACATCATAACGTCTTTTATCTACTTGTTGTCCATGTCATTCACAAATTCATCTCAACATGTTCAATAACCATATGAACACAGTAGAAATTAAAGCAGAAGCAAAAAATCACATACCTCTAGCTATTGCAAACAAGATGGAAATGATACTCAACAACGATTAGTTTTTTATTTCGGTTTGGTGCTTCTAAACCTTTCTCCCTCAATATTGATGGTGTAATTTTTAAAAGAGCGAGAGTACGCTTGGGGACCCCCGAAGATGATATATATATTGACTTAGTCCATCAATGAGTTAGTTTTTGGGATGTAGTTAACCGCTCCCGAACACTGAAGGAGCATTATCCACGTTCCTAATATTGTGGATCATGGACCACCATTTGGTTGTTACCAAAATTATCGGAGAAAATCCAACATTCTCCCACTTGGTCCATATATTCCATAATATATCTTAATAAGAAACAAAATGCATGAATCACGGCGATAGGTTCTCTAATGATGAGTATTATCTTCCATGTATTACAATGCATCATGTTTTTCAAGCCCATACAAATTAATGAATAAACTTAATGCTTATTCGAGGTCCAAACTTAATGATATTTCTCAAAAAATGAATAAATAAATGATACATGTACGCAAAACAAGATGAGAAAGCATCAACTGAATAAGAGTTTCATTAAACATCAAATGCATGTACAATGAAAGACTACATCATGGGACTAAGTCCCATTCTCATTACATGATCTTTAAAATTCTTTAGTGGCATGCCTTTAATTAAATGATCAGCTATCATTAACTTAGTGCTAATGTGCTTGATGACCACTTTCTTTTCCTTAACATGTTCTCTTATGACTAAGTATTTGATGTCAATATGCTTACTTTGACTACCGCTTTTATTATTCTTAGCCATAAACATAACATCTAAATTAATGCAGTACAATCTCAATGGCCGAGAAACAGAATTGACAATTTTAAGCCAAGACATGAAACTCTTCAACCATACCCCATGTGAAGTAGCCTCAAAGCAAGATACAAACTCGGCTTCCATTGTGGAAGTAGCAATGAAGGTCTGTTTCACACTCCTCCAAGATACGGCTCCACCGGCAAGCATAAAGATGTAACCAGATGTTGATTTATGTTAATTAACACAACCAGCAAAGTTTGCATAAGAGTATCCAATAACCACTAAACTGTCAGTCCGTCTATACATAAGCATGTAATCCCTTGCTCCTTGAAGGTATCTCATTACCTTCTTTGCAGCTCTCTAGTGGTCCATACCTGGATTACTCCGATATCTCCCTAGCATCCTAACAACAAATGCAATGTCAGGTCTGGTGCAGACCTGGGCATACATGAGGCGTCCAATGGCTGAAGCATATAGGATGTTTTTCATTTGTTCCCTTTCAAGGTCATTTTTGGGGCATTGACTTAAGCTGAATTTGTCACCCTTCACAATGGGTGCCACACTTGGTGAACAATCCTTCATTCAAAATCTCTCTAAAACTTTGTTGATATAAGTCTCTTAAGACAAACCTAAAATGCCTTGAGATCTTTCCCTATGGATCTTAATGCCAATGACAGAAGATGCCTCACCTATATCCTTCATATCAATGTTCTTCAAGAGGAACTGTTTCACTTCATATAGCAAACCCCTATCATTAGTTGCAAGCAGTCATCCACATATAGCACAAGAAAGCAAACTTTACTCTTATTGGCTTTCTAGTATAGACATTGATCCATAATGTTCTCTTCAAAACCAAACGAAGTGATGACATTATGGAATTTTAAATACCATTGATGGGAGGCTTGTTTTAATCTATATATAGATTTATTAAGCTTACAAACCAAATGCTCATCATTACTAGTGGAGAATCCTTCTGGTTGTTTCATGTAAACCTCTTCTTCGAGATCACCATTAAGGAAAGCCGTTTTCAAATCCTTTTGGTGCAATTCCAAATCAAAATGTGCAACCAATGCCATAATTACTCAAAGGGAATCTTTCTTAGATACAGGAGAAAATGTCTTTATGTAGTCGATTCCTTCTCTCTGAGTGAATCCTTTAGCGACAAGTCTTGCTTTATGTCTCTTAACATTGCCTCATGAGTCATTCTTTGTTTTGAAGACCCATTTGCATCCAATGGCTTTTACAACATCAGGCAATTTGACAAGATTCCAAACTCTATTTGATGCCATCGAATCCATCTCTTCTTTCATGGTATTATGCCATAAGTTCGAATCCTCAAAGCTCATGGTTTGTGAAAACGTCTCAGGATCATTTTTGGCTCCAAAAGAATTGTTGGTTTCCTTACTCTAGTAAATCTTCTTAATGTTACATCAACATTCTCTTGAGGAATTGAATCATGTTGATCAGCAGGTTGTTCAATAGCTTCAAACATCTGTTGAACTTCAGTATCTACTAGATTAAGATAAGTAGTTTATGGTACCTCTGGGATTAGATCTTTAACACGCATTTGTACTGGAGGTATGTTGTTTGACAACAACAATAAGTCCGTTACTTGAAGTGGTAGATTGAGCATCTGTATGATCTTTCTTAGAACTAATGATGTGAGATTGATCACTTCCACTAATCAAGTCATTCTCATGAAATTTTGTGTTTCTTGATTCCACAAACCTAATGCTATGAGATGGATAATAAAATCTATACCCTTAGACTTTTCAACATATCCAATGAAATATCCACTAATAGTACTTGGCTCTAACTTCTTCTCTTGTGGATTATAGACACTTACTTCAAATGGATATCCCCAAACACGTACATGTCACAAACTTGGTTTCCACCCTTTGAATAACTCAAATGGCATATTTTTGACAGCCTTGGTTGGAACTCAGTTCAATATATACGCTGTCGTTTTAAGAGCTTCAGTCCACAATGAGTTAGGATGCTTGGAGCTTATAAGCATGCTTCGTACCATGTCAACAATGTTCGGTTTCTCCTTTCAACTACTCCATTTTGATCTGGAGAATCCGGTAAACTGTATTGGGAAACAATTCCATTCTCTTGAAGAAACCTCGCAAATGGACCAATTACTTGTCCACTCTTTGTATATCCACCATAGTACTCTCCGCCTCTATCGGATCTCATGATTTTAATTTGTTTTCCACATTGTTTCTCTACTTCAACTTTAAACACCTTAAAAGCATCTAGTGCTTCATTCTTGTTGTTAAGCAAGTAAAGATACATATATCGTAAGTAATCATCTATGAAAGAGACAAAGTATTTATCACGATACGCATCCATGTCTGGACTACAAATGTCTGTATGTATGATTTCCAATAATTCAGAACTCCTTTTGGAACCCTTCTTTGACTTATTAGTTTGTTTTCCCTTAATACAACTTATACAAGTCTCAAAATCAGTGAAATCTAAAGTATTAAGTACCCCATCATTCACCAACCTCTTAATTCTATCAATTGAGATATGTTCTAATCTCTGATGCCACAACATAGAGGATTCTTCATTCACAACTCATCGTTTAGTGCCAACCTTTTCATGAATGTGCATAATAGTATGGTTATCATCATTTCATAAATTAAGAAGGAAACAACCATCAGATAACGTACCATATCCAATAACATTAGATTTATAAAATAAACTAAATCCAAAGTCTGAAAAGTTAAAGGAATAACCATCTAATACAAGTCTGGAAAACTGAAATTAAATTCCTAGAATAACCAGGAACAGAAAATGTCTTTTTCAAATCTAAAATGTAACCACTACTCAAAACTAAGTTGCACGTCCCAACAACCTCCATATGTGAGGACATCTTATTGCCTGAATAGATGCTATATATGCTCACTTCCCACTGGCTTCTGCAAGTTTACTAAATCCTACAATGAATTGGTCACATTAAAACCATAATCAATCCACCATGTGTTATGATTAACATCAATCATATTGGATTCATAACAAACAAATGAAACTTGAGTACCTTTCTTATCAAGCCGCTACATGAACTTGGAGCATTGTTTCTTTATGTGTCCTTTCTTTTTATAGAAGAAGCATACACTCTCCTTCTTTATGTTCCTTACAGGAGGGATTTTCCTTTTCCCTTTGTTTTTGGCCTGATCCTTCTTTTTTCTCTTTCCATGAGTAGTTAAGTTCACCCTTTCCTTTTCCTTTTCCTCCATAAGTAGTCTTCCCTCTTTCTGAACACGCATGATCAACAACTCATTGATTAACTATTTATCCTTATGTGTGTTGTAGGATATCTTAAATGGACCATACTACTAAGGTAAAGTGCAAACAATATAGTGAACTAGGAAGGGTTCTGAAAACTCAACTTCCAATGCTTTTAATTAGGCCGCAATGTCCCTCATATGCATGATATGATCACGCATACTCTTAATTCCGGTGAGCCTAAGAGTTGAAAGCTCTATAATTAAGGTGTTGGCCATTGCCTTGTCTAAAGTGGCAAATTGCTCATCAATGGCCTTCAGCAAATCTTGGACCATTTGGTATTGCTCAACGAAGCCCCTTATACTAGTAGAAATTTTGGTCTTTATGAATAACTGACAAGCGATTAGATTGCTCCCATTTTCATAAAGAGTTACTGCATCTGGAGTGCTAGTTTTAGTTATTGCAGGGAGCTCCTCTTTTCTTATGACATAATCAATGTCTATCTATCCCAAATGAAGGAGAATTCTCTCTTTCCAAACTTTATAGTTATCCCCTTTAAGTTCAGGAACATCACATCGCATATCAGAGTAATTGATAGGTTGAATTGTTGCAATAATTAAACATACAAGCTCATGTTACAAAATTTTGAGACTAACTAACATAGCACATGTTTTTAGCAATGTAAAATCATGCTGAAATACGAATCTAATGATAAAAAACTTGCCTATGGGCTAAAGTTCTAATTCAATTAGATTCATCTTAAGTCTTATGATAAAACTATCAAATCACGTTCTTTTTTCCTAATCCCTGTAGGTAAATTAAAAAAATATAATTTGATATTTTATCCTAATCAATCATACACAATATAATAAAAATTCTTGTGGGATAAGATCTATTATATTGCATATAATTAATCATAATTAATGTTTACTTTCCATATGTGATCTTAAATCACCCTTAATATACAATTTTAATTAATTAAAGATGTTATAACTACTCTTTAATTAATTTAAATTATATAGATCACTTAAACATTAACTAAATTCTTAAGCTTAATTATCACATTATCATATGAACTCAATTCCAACATACTGATATCATTTAATCAACATTTCATGTACAATTGATAACCACAAATTATACATATAAAAAAATAAATAATATAAGCATCTAACATTAAATTCATAGTGAGCCAATAAGAATTTATTTACTTTAATAAGCAATACAAACTAATTTTAATGTGTTAAATTATTTACTAAATATTATAATCATAAATGATAATAAATAATTTAGACACATTAAATCAACATCAGCTCGGTGGATAAGGGGTAATGGGAAAATTGAAGGTTGTGGATTCAAGACTGACCTAACACATAGCCATTATATTTTAATCCACCGTGAAATGTATATATATATGTACATTACGTCCTTGCATTCAACTAATAGGAAGACCCCGTAGATTACATTCACTCATTATTATTAAATAGATAAAATAATATTATTTAAATCCCCCATATCATCGAAACAGCCTTAGGATGTTACTTAAAACACACGCACTCTGACATAAATGTGACGTTCATAATGCGCATGGGAACAAGAAGTTCGTAACTTTTCCAAAAGGCTACTGTTTATTAAATCATTTAATTTAAATCAACATTTCACTGAAGGCTGAAGCACCCCTGACATGTAAACTTAATACGTACACACACCAACATGCAAGTATATGTATCGTCTTATACCTCTCACCGGATCATTTGACCAGTTTCAGATTCTTTTTTTTTTTAATCATTCGAAACATATATAAACTGTATACATACACATATATTTTCACATTGTCTTTAACCTCATGACTCATTTTGGACCTGACTATTTCACTATATTCCCAAAAGAAGCGATACAGAGCATATAGATAGAACAGATAGAAATCCTTTATGTATACTAGAAAATTAAACCAACCAGAAATGGAGCAAGGCAGAGATCTTAAAGCTTTGATACCAAATGTCATTCGCAAATTTGTCTCAACATGTTCAATAACCATATGAACACAATAAAAATTAACGCGGAAGCAAAAAAGGAACGAATCACATACCTCCAGCCATTCAAACAAGATGAAAATGATATTCAATAACGGTTAGTTTTTTATTTCGGTTTAGTGCTTCTAAACCTTTCTCCCTCAATATTGATGGTGTAATTTTTAAAAGAACGAGAGTAGGCTAAAGGACCTCCGAAGATGATATATATATTGACTCGGTCCATCAATGAGTCAGTTGTGAGGATGTAGTTAACCGCTCTCGAACATTGGAAGAGCATTATTCACGTTCTTGATATTGTGGGATCATGGACCACTATCTGTTGTTACCAAAATTATCGGAGAAAATCCAACATTATCTAATAGTCCATTGAGTTGTTCTTACTCTCCATCCCCATCTATGTTCTCAAATCCATATCCTATGTAAAGTAATACAAATACACACCGTAAAAGAGAGTTTCTTCGAATGCAACAACTTAATTATTTAATTTAAGGTTATAGTTTAGATATCAATTGTCATATTTACCCTTTTTATAATTTTTTTTCTTTATCTACATTTTAATTTATTAAAAAACTTCGTAAAAATTGTAAGAGGGAATTGTTTTATTTTCGTCCACTGTCTCCATCAATATCTATGCAAGTCATAACATTCATATATGCTAATTATCAAATATAGGATAAGTCTTTAGCCATAACATTCCAACATCGTTAATTGTATCTAATGAGGGCGCCAATATTCACATTAAAGCGGTATATGAATACATTTTATAAGTTGATTATTAAGATGATTGTCTAAATATCATTAGGAAAGGAGCCAAGTTTGAACTCAAATAACTTACAAAGTAATTTATCTTATTTGCAATCCTAATATTTGAGCATGCAAATACCTTATTCGATAAGCATTGGTACCTAAATTTTGGAATCTGAACCTATTTTATAACATCAAAAACCATCTTACAATGTACGTCTTATGAAAGTTATGAAATTCCTTACTATATTTTTATATAATATAGATTCTTTTAGATAACCTCCTTGATTTTACTAATATCTATTATAATATATCTATCAAATCTTATACTTTTCAACAATTTAACAGCATGTTTTTCGATCACATATTTCTCATATTAACATACATCATAAATTATATTATCAATGGATGCTATTACAAAATTACTTCATTTGTTTAGTATAAACGGTACCAAGTTTTGAAAACTTTATGTTTCAATTAAATTTTTCTCCGTTACATTCTTTTATAGTGTTCTTATATTTTCCATATTAATTCATTTCAGCTCATGTTAATAATTTAAATTATAATGCAATCTCATTGCAAAACCATGGTTTCAGTACATTCAGAGACGAAAGTGTCCGCGCTTCCTTTCAAAATCTTTAAAAGTAAAATATGGCACATTAGGCATAGATGAGGGATTAAGTATCTGGTTTTATAATGATGAGGTATTAGTTTGAATCTCATAAGTGCTAATTCATTTTTTAAAATGTATTTATTACTTAAATATCATTCTTTTTATTTTTCTTTAAGAACATTTTTCTTTCTTTTTCATAAAAATATTCATTTATTCCAATATTATATTTAACCAAATAAATTCCATTGAATTGCTAATTTTTTATAATTAATACTCAATAAATAATAATTACATTCTTCATATTACAATTGTTTCAACCCTATTGCATAAAGTATTAACAAATAATATAATACAATTAGATGGCTCGATGTAGTATTTTTTTTTTTTTTACAATTAAAATTACGATATTGAATGTAGATTTTTAAACTAATGATTATTCAACTACAAGCTCATAAACATTAGTGAATTTATTGAAGTTAGACTTATTAGGGCTACAAATGAGTCGAGCTTTTGCAGGTTTGGGGCCTTCGGGCTCGACTAGTTTATAAACTTAATGGGCTTGAGCTAAATTGGGGTCTTAATGAACTTAAAATGTACAAGCTCGATTTCGTTTATGTATATAATTATATTTTTAATTATTTATAATATTAAATTAATATAATAATTATTTATAATATCATATTAATATATTATTATATACATTAAATGAGCTTATTCATGAGCTTGGTTTGAGACTTTTAACAAGTCTGTTTATAAGTCGAACTTGAAATAAGCCAAGCTTGAGTAGTTCAACTTGTTTGCAACTCTTGAAACTGTATACAACAACAAACGTAGTGTGAAGTGAATTAGTCTTAAGTCAATTGTGGAAGGAGAAATTTAAGCCGAAAGTAGTTTGGAGTTGCTCATTTGTAGAACTTTATTCAGATAATAATATTTGTATTTTAATAACACGAACTTGGCAGGATAAAAGGAATTGGATAGCACGTTATAAAAAATGCTTAACAACATAATTCACTTATCTGCATTTGGTGTGTATAGCATTGTACAAAAATGCTTAACAACATAATTCACTTATATGCATGAACTTTTAATTTTTAATAATTTTTTATAATTTAATGATGTATCTTTAGATTTTACTAATTTTTAGTCAATTATCTATTGTTATCTCGTTATTAAAATATATGTCTGTCAAATATTACTTAATAAAGACACAAATTAAACATATTTTAAACATACATGTCGAGCCTGGTTTTTCTCGATTTCCTTTAATCCGATTCGTACTAAACCCTAACCCATTCAATACGAATCCTCGACTAAGAATTAAAGGAAATTTTGAATTTCTAAAATATTTTGGAGTCGCTACTCGACTAAAGTCGAGAAAAAATAAACCAAAACCAATGGGTAGGTTGATTTTGGTTTTGCTACTGATCTGCGAAAAAATCATTTTTGAAAATGAGAAACAGAAATTAACTTGATTTCGGGGGCTAACCTATTAAAACCTAAACGGTTACCACTTTAACTTTCCATATTTAAATTGCTTTCTTTTAAACCCTAATTTCAAAATCTAAACTATCTATCAAATCTAATTAACTAAACATATGTCTAATATGCCCAAAAATACTAATCAAATTCCAATCGATAATCATATATAATCTAAAAACTCAAAATATTTAAATTAATCAAATCTTATCAAATTTTATCAATATTCATATACTCTAAACTAAACAAATCAAATAAATTCACAAAAATAATTTTTAACATATTTTAAGTCGCCCATTTAGGTGCCTACGTACCCGCTAATCGGGATCAGACCATATGTAGTTCTTTTAGAAAAATTTAGTTTGTTGGTTAATATTAAAATTTTTCGAAATCTTTTCGCTTAAAGTTCATTAAGTTTGTTAATTTTATAAAAAAAATACATATCTTTTAACATGAACTCTAAATCTATCAAGTTAGGTTTTAGTAATTTTATGGAAAATCGGATTTTTCTAGGTGACAAAATTTTGAACAAGAAATCATAACCACATATCATGCATATCAATTGATTATACCATCATCAAGAATAAAAATTATAGGGAATATCAATATTCAACAAACTAATTTCAACAAAGCAATATCATGCATAATCAAGATTTATATATCATTGAAATTACATTACGAAAGGCACGATTTCAATGTGGTTTCATATATGATGAAATCATAAAATTCAATATTATTACAATCAAGATCATCACTATATCATGGCATAAAAGAAATATTAATGACTAATCATCATACATGATTTCATAAATTCAAATATTGTAAACCTAGAACTCTAAAAAAAAATTTCATATATTCCTTATGATTAGGACATGATTATATTTATATTATCAATAACAAGATCTTAATGTAATTCCATGAACACATACCTAACAGGATATATAAAAAAAAATCAATTTTATCACAAGAAAACAAAATCATAACTAATTAATGCAAAAAGATAGAACGATAAAAAATTATATCATGACAAATTAAATCCTAATTTTCAAATTAATATTTTTAGAACAAGACAATTTCATTTATTGACAAAAAACTAATTAATGACTATACTATCATGATTCAAACTAATACTAATTTAACATATTTTGAATTTTTTTTTTAAAAAAAACACAATATATTCATAATAAAATTTGAAAATATAATCATATACTAATTATTTTCATTTTTCTTATTTTTTATTTTCCTATTTTTAATGTCATAATATTATTATTATATTATTATTATTATTATTATTATTATTATTATTATTATTATTATTATTATTATTAGGATTAGAAACTTACCTGCAGGAGGACAATGAGACGCGCGTGGAGAATTCTGGAATTCTGGGAAGGGAACGTGCGCAAGGGAACGTCGGCAACAACGACACTCCGACGATGGATTCCAATCGATTCGGCCACAGCTGCAGATTTCAACTCCTATATTCGAATACTATTTGATTTTTTTTTTCTTCCTCTTCGTCTTTTCTTCTTCCTCTATTTATAGATCTAAAATTAGGGCTTTTTTATTCTAATCCGAAAAACAAATTACAACTATTAATTAGTTGTCATTAACATGAAAATAGCTATCATTACCGTTAGATTTTGAATGTTAAACAACGAAAATCTCGGATTTTGCCTTTTTTTCGGAAGCTAAAAAACGAGTTTTTTTTAATTTTGAATTCAAATTTGAAACCCTTTCTCTTGATGAAAACAACAAATTTTATACCAATATAAACTACTCCGCGCCTATTTTCAAAATATGTATTTATTTGTAAAAAAACGGGTCAAAAATAGACTTGAAAACGCCCCTCGGGCGGCCGGAGGTAGGAGACGATGAACAGTAATTTTTTTTTTTTTTACAATTTCCGAAATTACATTATACTATTAATTATCCATATTACATCCATATATTTATTTCTATTAAATTGATTTTTTTTTTCTAATTTTCATTCCTAGCTTTAATATTTAATTTGCAAAATTCAATTATTTAATTATATATATACTAAACTAAGTATTTATTTTGACAAAAAATGTCAAAATGAGATGTCTACAGCTGCCCCTCTTTGTGATGAGGTTTGTCAAAACCTTATCACAAAGATAAAGTAGACCTCATTTTGACTTTACCTCATTTGGAATTCCCACTTCTTGAGCGGGATGAGAGCTTTTCATGTTCTGATATGCTTATTGAATCACTTCTTGGGCAAGGATGCTTCATGTACTGAACCATCCTTTGATTCAGGTCTCATGTACTGAGTCCTTATTGAAAAGAGGTCATTTTCTGAACGGAGATAGAATTGTTTCTTGAGCAGAGATGAAGTTGTTTCTCGAATAGAAATGATTCATGTTCTTGAAGAGAAGGATGGCGCTCCTCTGAGCTAGCGATCCTTAAGCTTGAAAGCAAAGAAGGAAGGCGCTCCACTGAGCTTGCGATCCTTAAGCTTGAAAAGACTCTTGAAACGTTTCACATGTTCTGCGGATATGCTTCATGTTCTGAACTGCCTTTTGAATTGGATTGCTTCTTGTGCTAACATTTGTCTCATTTGATACAAGCGCGCTCTTTGAGCTGGCACCTAATTTAGATAAGCGCTCCTTGAGCTAGCATTTGATTTGGTTCAAGCGCGCTCCTTGAGCTGGCATTTGATTTGGATAGACGCTCCTTGAGCTAGCCTATGATTTATATTTGATACAAGCCGCTTCTTGAGCTGGCACTTGATTTGGATAAGCGCTCCTTGAGCTAGCATTTGATTTGGTTTAGGCGCTCCTTGAGCTGGCACCTGATTTGGATAGCGCTCCTTGAGCTAGCATTTGTCTTATATTTGATTCAAGCACGCTCCTTGAGCTGGCACTTGATGTGGATAGGCGCTCCTTGAGCTAGCATTTGATTTGGTTTAGGCACGCTCCCTTGAGCTGGCACCTGATTTGGATAAGCGCTCCTTGAGCTAGCATTTGTCTTAGATTTGATTCAAGCACGCTCCTTGAGCTGGCACTTGATGTGGATAGGCGCCCTTGAGCTGGCCTCTGATTTGGTTCAAACGCGCTCCTTGAGCTGGCATTTGATTTGGTTATGCATTCTTTGAACTGGGTCTCATGTTCTGATCCCCAAATCTCATGTCCTGAGATCTTGATTTTCTCATGTTTCGCATGGCTTCTAGAGCTAATTTCCTGAAAAACTTAATTCTAGCAATATATTCATTTTCATTTTTCATTCATTTTTTTTTTTCAAAACTTACCAGATTCTTATAGAAGCTTCTAAACTTGTCAGACCACTTGGTGAAGTCCGCTCATCACTAGGTTTATTCCGTCAGGCTAGAGCTCTTCACAGTGGCTATCCTTTGAATTGAGTATCTCTGTTTGTCTTTTGATGGTAATTGGATTCTTTTGATGGTCTTGATCGGAACATACAGAGATGGTTCTTTGTATCTCCCTTACTTTGCAGCTTGAACTTATCGACTTCTTATGTTTGGTCTGAAATAGGTATTTCTTTAAGAAAAGATCAAATCTCAAAGTATTAGAATGTTTTTATAACTTTATCAATTGCTCAAATCTCTCTCTCACGTACACTCATGTTTTAAAAATTTTGAGAGATATAAGGATGAAAGAAAGCTTATCAATTGAAGTGAATGGTCAATGACTGATCTGATGATTGGGGACCGCTAGAGATATCTTTTTGTCGATAGATAACAAAATTAGATCACACATAGACAAAGTAGTCAACACATTTCTGAACTTGATAGAATTTTCATTAATTTCTCAAGAGTAGTACAACTTGACCGCATCAGAATTTACAGGGTCTTTCAAATCTGGACCATCCACTCTAGTCAAAATTAGTGCACCACCAGGCAGCACCCTTTACTACATATGGTCCTTCGTAATTAGGAGTAAACTTTCCTCTAGGATCTTGAACATTCGGGAGTACTTTTCTCAAGACTAAGTCTCCTTCTTGAAATTTCTCGGGCGAACTTTCTTATTGAATGCTCGAGCGATTCTTTGCTGGTAAAGCTGACCATGATATAAGGCGGTCATCCTCCTTTCATCAATGAGATTTAACTGATCAATCCTATTTACCCATTCAGCTTCATTCAATTCGGTTTCTGCTAATATTCTGAGTGATGGAATTTCAACTTCAACTGGCAAAACTGCTTCTCCATATACTAATGAATAGGGGTTGCCCCTGTTGATACTCTATGGATGTTCGATAGGCCATGAGTGCAAAGGGTAGCATCTCGTGCCAATCTTTGTAAGTGATAGCCATTTTCTCTATTATTTTCCTGATGTTCTTGTTGGCGCTTCAACTGCCCCATTCATCTGAGGTCGATATGGGGTAGAGTTCCGATGTTTGATCCAAAGTTTTGGCACAATTCAGACATTAATTTGTTATTCAAATTGGTACCATTGTCTGTAATGATTGTATCAGGGACTCCATATCTGGCTATGATATCTCTCTTGATGAACTTGACAACTACTCCTTTGGTAACATTAGCGTATGAGAATGCTTCAACCCATTTAGTAAAATAGTCGATCGCCACTAATATAAATCGGTGACCATTTGAGGCTTTTGGCGAAATTGGTCCTATCATGTCCATACCCCACATTGAGAAGGGCCAAGGTGAAGATAATGACTGCAATTCTTTAGGAGGAGCATTCATCTTGTTGGAGTATATTGGCACAAGTGGCAATGTCTCACGTGTTTAATACAATCTGATTCCATAGTTATCCAGAAGTAACCCATCCTCATAATCTTTTTAGCTAGCATATATCCATTCATGTGAGGTCCACATATCCCTTCATGGACTTCCTCATCAACATATCTGCTTCCGCCTCATCTACGCATCTCAAAGAGTAGTATCAAATGATTTTTTGTATAATGTATTACCACTGAGCATGAAATGAACTGCTAAGCGTCTTAGTGTTCTTCGCTCCTTAGTTGAAGCATTTTCAGGGTATTTGCCATCTTGGAGGAATTCTTTGATATTAGCATACCAGGGATCTTTCCTTGGGACTTCCTCGGTATTCAAGCAAAATGCCGGTTCTTCCTCAATGCGAACCTTTAAGGGCTGGATCTCAACTCCATCAGTGATTTGAATCATAGATGCTAATGTGGCTAATGCATCCGCGAACTGGTTTTGGTTTCTTGGCATATAAGTGAATGATATTTCTTTGAATTTCCGTGCCAATTCTAGTAAGTATTGATGATAAGGCACCAATTTTGCATCCTTCGTCTTGTATTCTCCTCGTGTTTGAAAGATGATGAGAGAGGAGTCTCCATATACTTCAAGATCATCTATTTCCATGTCAAGTGCCATCTTGAGGCCCATGATGCAAGCCTCGTATTCTGCCACATTATTAGTATAAGGGAAAGTCAATCTTGCTGAAGCGGGGTATTGTTTACCATCTGGTGATATTAAGACTGCCCCAATTCCACATCCGCATACATTAGCTGCTCCATCAAAGTATAACTTCCATTTAGGAGTAGACTGTTCTGATTCTTTATCTGAATCTGCCAGCAATATGCCTTCATCCGGGAATTGAGCTTCTCCATCAATCACACTATCTTCAACCGGGTTTTCGGCTAGTTGATCTACAGTGCTTGACCTTTAACTGAGTTTTGATTCACATAAGTGATATCAAATTCTGATAACAACATCTGCCATTTGGAAATTCTCCCAATCAACCCTGGTTTCTGAGCCAAATACTTCAACGGATCATGTTTCGTATAAAGCTCGATAGAATAATACAATGTATATTGTCTCAGTCTGTGCATGATCCACACCACGGCACAACAGGTTCTTTCCACTTCAGTATACTTCTGTTCTCCTTCAGTGAATTTCTTACTCAAATAGTAAATAGCCCGTTCTTTCCCATCTTCATCTTTCTGTCCAAGCATACCTCCCATTGATTCAGGAAGTACCGTCAAATATAGGAAAAGAGGGCGACCAGGTGTTGGTGCTACTAACACTGGTGGATTCATCAGATATTGCTTGATTTCATCAAATGCTTCTTGACAATCTTTATCCCAATCAATAGCTGCATTTTTCCTCAACAATCTGAATAGAGGGCGACATTTGTCGGTTAATTGAGATATAAACCGAGCAATGTAATTCAAGCGTCCCAATATGCCCCTGACCTCTTTGATCGTCTTCGGGGGAGGTAATTCAAGTATGGCTTTAACTTTATCGGGTCAACTTCTATTCCTTGTTGACTGACTACGAATCCCAACAACTTCCCTGAGGTCACCCCAAATGTACACTTTTCGGGATTCAACTTAAGATGGAATTTCCGTAATCTATCAAATAATTTCCTCAATATTTCCACATGATCCTCATCTTCCTTAGACTTAGCAATCATATCATCTACATATACTTCGACTTCTTGATGCATCATGTCATGAAACAAGGTGACCATCGCCCTTTGATATGTTGCCCCGGCGTTTTTAAGGCCGAAAGGCATGACTTTGTAGCAGAATGTTCCCCAAGTAGTAATGAAGGTTGTCTTAGTTTTATCCTCTTCTGCCATTTTAATCTGATTATATCCCGAAAAGCCATCCATGAATGAAAATAGATGGTTTCTAGCCGTATTATCCACCAAGACATCTATGTGAGGTAAGGGGAAATTATCTTTGGTGGCTTGGTTTAAATCGCGAAAGTCTACACAAACTCTAACCTTTCCATTCTTTTTAAGTACCGGACCACATTAGCCACCCATTCAGGATAATCGGATACCTCTATAAAACCGACTTCCAACAATTTCTTTACTTCTTCTTTAATCTTGAGCAAGATATCTGGTCTAAATCGTCTTAATTTTTGCTTCTTTGGTTTGATATCTGCTTTAGTTGGTAATTTATGAACCACTATAGAGGTATCCAAACCAGGCATATCTTCGTAGGACCATGCAAACACGTCTAAGTAATCAGTCAATAATCTTATCAATCTTTCTCGTTGCTCAGCGGATAAGGTGGTGCCTATTTTCAAATTTTTAGGCTCATCTTCAGTTCCAATTCACTACTTCTGTAGGTTCACTGATCTCAATTCTGCCTTGTTCATATTTTTGCCAACTTTTCTCTATCCCAGTGTGATCACTAATGTCATGTTCAACGACTAACTCATTAGGGTTAGAAATGATATCAGTATTTTCGTTATCTATCGGCGCAAGATATCTCTTACTTTCACCATTATCATCAGATCTGAAAAAAAACAAGGTAAAGAAAGAGAAAAACGAAGAAATGTGAGAGAAAAGAGAAAAGAGATGAAAGAAACAAAGAATCTTTATTAATGACTATGATTCATGGAGTACATTTGAGCAATTGATAAAAGAAACAAAACATAAAACCCTTCATGAATTCAACCCTTACTCAAAGGTAACCCTAGAGTTATTAAGGGGATAGTGAACCAATTATTCAACTCCCGAACTGGACGGGAGCTGCAAGAAGGCTCCAGAACCGATGCAGTATCTGGTTTCTGGACATGAGCCGGTTGTGGGAATGTGACTTTGATATCTGGAGACTCGATAGGGGTATTATACCATTCTTCTCCTTTCTTCTTTCGGGCTTTCTTTTTCATCTCTTCTATCTCAACCGGAGTAGGACATATCCCAGTCCAAATGTCCCTAAATGTCCCTCTTTTGAATCATATTGGCTTCTTCAAAGATTTGTAAACCAAAGTCTTCGGATCCTTCTTCGCCAATATAGGGTATAGCAGTGTCTTTGAAGATAGCATGGTCTTGTTCTCCTAATACCGTAACGATTTGTCCATTTGTTATAAACTTGACCATCTGATGCAGACTAGACGGTATTGCCCCAGCTGAGTGAATCCAAGGCCTTCCAAGTAACAAATTGAATGATCTTGGTATGTCTAGAACTTGGAACGGAATAGTAAAGTCTTGTGGGCCAATAGTAACTTCCAAGTCTATTTCTCCTGATATGCCTCTCTTGATCCATCAAAAGCTCTAACAATAGTAGAACTGGACCGGAGGTTAGATGCATCGATACCAAGTAAGTTCAAAGTAGCCAATGGACAAACATTCAAAGACGACCCATTATCGATGAGGACTCGGGCTACAATCATTCCATTACATTTGGCCATTATGAATAGGGGCTTCGTGTGTTGAGTGCCTTCTGCTCCCAACTCATCAGGTGAGAAAGAGATTTGATCCAAAGCAAATACCGAATTTACTACATGTTCCATTGTTTCAGTAGCAACACCTTCGGGAACCTTGATTTGTTGGAGTATCTTAAAGAGAGCCTCCCGGTGTTTTTCAGAAGTCATTAACAAACCCATTAAGGATATTTGAGCCGGGACTTTAGCGAGTTGATCAGCAATCTTATAGTCACTTATCTTCATAATCTTGGTCAATGCTGTTTTCTCATCAGATTCCTCCTCCTTTTTCTTATCTTTTCTTAGTGGGAAGAATTCCTCTGCTAATGTTTTCTCTCTTTCGGGCTCTGAAGATTTCCCAAGTTTTCCGACCATGGGCCTAGGAACTTGATTAACAGCTTGATAGTTGAACGGGGCGGCTTTATAGTCTTTCGGTGCAATGGCACATGGAATTGATACCTCATCGATTTCACCTCATATGGGGCTTCTTTCTGCTCTCCTTGACATTGGATAACTATCTTCTTTGGATTGGACTGGATCATTCCGATAAAAGGCTCGGGTTCTTCAATCGTGATCATGTTGATCGTGGGCCCATGGTTTGGGAGAGGATTGGTGTTGACATTAGGGGTCGGGGTTTCAACGAAATCTAGTTGGACCAATTTAGCATCAATGAGGTCTTGAATCTTGTTCCGAAGCCTCCAACAATAGTCAGTAGAATGACCTATTTGCCCCAAATGATAATCGCATTTTTGCTCGGGGTTATAATATCTGGGTTTGTAGTCTTCTCTAGGTGTTTCAAAGGTGATCAGATTGTCAGCTCTAAGCCGGGCTAGAACTTGGCTAAGGGGTACGGGAATTTTGGTGAACTGTCTTCTAGGTCTATTGAATGGTTGGTTTTGGGATTGTGGTTGTTGTGACGGGTGAAGGGTTGATTAGTGTTTGGGGTTTGTTGGTAGGTGTAGGATTGAGTAGGTTTAGTGTATGGGGTTGAGCTGACTACACTACAGTGGTATCCTTCCCTTTGTTATTGTTGGAGTACTTGAAATTTGTAGCCTTTTTCTCCACGTGGATCCTCCCGGTAATAATGGCACTTTCAATTCTACACCCGGCCAATACTATCTCAGAGAAATTAGCAGTAGTGTGTCCAATGAGATGAGTAAAGAAGGTTCTTCTAAAGTATTGATGAAAGTGAATGTCAAATCTTTCTCCGGGATAGGGGTAGATACCATAGATGCCATTGATCTCCATCTTTGAGCATATTCCTTAAAGGACTCATCTTTCTTCTTCCTCATATTACTTAAATCCCACATAGAAGGGGCCACTTCAATATTGAACTTATATTGATTGTAGAAAGCCCTAGCCAATTTGTCCCAAGTATTAATCTCATCAAGATCCAAATGAGCATACCATGCTAAAGCTGGACCGGTAAGGCTATCCTGAAAAGTTTGGATCATGAATTGCTCATATTGAGTGTACCGGCTCATCTTCCTCACATAGAGCCTAGTATGCAACTTTGGACAACCAGTACCATCATACTTTCAAAGTCGGGAATCTTGAACTTCTCGGGAAAGCTCCCGCTTCGATTGTAGGAAAGCTTGTGATTCCAGTTTGATCAAATCCTTCCATTTTCTCAAAAACTTTGAGTTTCTCATTGAATTGAGAAAGAAGCCTTTTCTCCATTTCTTTGTTTTGAGCCTCAATTTCCTTCTTAAACTCAGAAGAATCGGTTTCACAATGGCTAGTGGTTCATGATTAATTACTTGTTCCTCAATAGTTTGACTATCAGTTCCTTTCTTTACCCCGAATGTCCTGCGGTAGTATCTTGAGGGGCCTTAAGGTTTTGCGTGAGAAGATTCATTTGCTCGGCCATTCGGAATACCATTTGTTCCAAAGTAGTAGCCTTTGCTCGGACATCGCATTGGAATTACCAGAATTATTGTCGTTGTTGCTAGCCATTCTGGATTTAGACCTAGTGATGATCGGACTTCGAACCGGGTCTGACCGTTTAGGAGCTATCTTTTAGAAACTGTATGTTCAAAAACAAAATTTCCATAGTTTAGTGAAGAAAATGTATATATTATTATATTTATTATATGATTCTCAACAAAATGAGCAAACGGTTAGCGGTTAATATATACACAAAAACAAATAAACAGGTAGCAAAGAATATACAAGAACATATAGAGACAAGAATATATATATGGAAAAGAAAAACGCATGCGCATGTAAATTGAGATGATGATGAAACTTTGTAGCAAAAAACCATTTTATTTCATTAAAGCTGAATTTACTCAAGGAGTCAAATACATGACCTAAACATGACAAAACCGAAAAGCTAAACAAAGAAAATCATCCTAAACCAAACGCCTAATCTTGCTAGGACACTCTGAACGGTCCTTCAGCTCCTCAATAGTCCTCTTGCCATAAGTGCTTGAACCTTGCCTTGAGAATCTTGAACTTCCTTTCCATCTCTCGATCCTTCTTCTTCATCTCGGAGCTTGAAATTCCAACTCGTTCACTTTTGCCCTTTGGCTGAGGATGTATTCTTTAGTGGCTCGGTATTTCTTCGTCTCAGTATTAATGGGGTCTATCATGTAGATCGTCTTGATTTCTCTTGTCTCCCATTTGGCTTGTATCGATCCTAGCCTTCTCTCTCTTTGTGCCAAAGGAACACTCGGGTCATCATACTCCATAGTAAACTCCTTTAATGATGGCTTGCTAGTTATATCTTGAAGTGCTCCATATTGTCTTATCACACAGCCGGATAATATCCCGTGGACCCGGTCAAACCAATCAAGGAATTGCCGCATATTCCCTACATTCGGTTATTGCCGTAGGAGAATGGAACCATTTAGCAACCCAAAGGAAATTGTGAGCTTCTAGATCTTGGAGTAAGTGCACCCATTCATCGGTCCTTGGAAGATCTTGAATGCGAACTCTTTCACTAAAGCTTAAAATAAGATCATAACTATCTCTAATGTGGCAAGCTGGACTCAAATTGCTCCCATAATCTCTAGTGTGGCTTGCAAACCATATTATCAAGAGTGCCATACTAGACTTGAACTTCCCATGGCCTCTTTTCTTCAAATGGTTGAGAGATCTATTTTGTTCAGCGAGCAAGGCCGGGATATAAGACTTTCCCGCTAAGAATGGTCCACTAATTCCAATACCGATAGTGGATGAAAAGATCCCCATTCGGGAAGAGGATAGTACCGAATACGGCGGCTATAAAGGTTGATGCGATTTTGCTCCCATGCTACTACACCTCCACAGAAGATAGGCTTATTGTCCTTGTAACTATTTGGAGATCCAAACCACTTGAATAAATCGGAAAGCCGAATGGAGAACAAATTGCAATTCTTGAGGGCTTTAGACACATCGGTCTTCTTAATTCCTAAAAAGGAGTTGAACAAGTTGATCGGCCCTTTACTAAGTTGAGGAGCATATATTCCCGCATGAGTTGTGGAGCTTGAAGAAGCCTCGTGTATTCCTCAATAGTGGGACTCAAAGTGTGCTCACCAAGGCAAAAGGCGGCTTCATCAACATTCCATAAGTAAACCAAGGCCCTAAAAAGATGAATGGGGACCTGGACCTTTGGTAGAGAAAGAATAGGTCCCAAACGGTCTTCAATAAATCTTCTTTGTTCTGGCTTGAAAGTTTGTAACCACTTGCTCAAAATGGGCATCGGACTAGTAGGCTCATGAACATGGATCTCGGGAGTAAGACGGGCCCACATACTATCTGCCATTTCTTTATTCTACCTATTACAAAGAGATGTGTTACAACACGGTATATACATTTACATGGTACACTAAACTGAATACAAACAAAACGGGTTACAAGGATTTTACAAGACACATTTACATAACGGATTACAAGGAAAAGTTAACTCCTATAAATTCAGCTTTTGTTTTGTAAAGCAATTTTGAAAAACATTTTGATTAGCCACAAAGCTTGATCATCATCTCCTTCATGTAGTGGATGCAAGAAGGGTGGGTTCTAAAGGTCCCCCAATTAATGGGCCATGGGCCACATTAACCGGAGTGGGAGGCTAATTCGTGTCTCGAATGGTGGGTAACCACAACACCCGAGACCTACTGGTGCCTCCCGTCTAAGTTTACCTAAGGTGGCCCGGGTTTGACCACATCTAGCACACATTTTTTTTTCAAAAGTAAATATCCCCTCCAATAATCTATATAGATAATATCTGCACATAAGCACACGGTTAGCACAAATATCTACAAATATACAAGATATTAAAAAAGAAAGCAATTTATATATGAAAAGCATAAAGTGGCTAGCCCTCTAAAAAGGTCCCCAGTGGAGTCGCCAAGCTGTCGAGCCTGGTTTTTTTCGATTTCCTTTAATCCGATTCGTACTAAACCCTAACCCATTCAATACGAATCCTCGACTAAGAATTAAAGGAAATTTTGAATTTTTAAAAATATTTTGGAGTCGCCACTCGACTAAAGTCGAGAAAAAATAAACCAAAACCAATGGGTAGGTTGATTTTGGTTTTGCTACTGATCTGCGAAAAAATCATTTTTGAAAATGAGAAACAGAAATTAACTTGAGTTCGGGGGCTAACTTATTAAAACCTAAACGGTTACCACTTTAACTTTCCATATTTAAATTGCTTTCTTTTAAACCCTAATTTCAAAATCTAAACTATCTATCAAATCTAATTAACTAAACAATGTCTAATATGCCAAAAATACTAATCAAATTCCAATCGATAATCATATATAATCTAAAAACTCAAAATATTAAATTAATCAAATCTTATCAAATTTTATCAATATTCGTATACTCTAAACTAAACAAATCAAATAAATTCACAAAAATAATTTTTAACATATTTTAAGTCGCCCATTTAGGTGCCTACGTACCCGCTAATCGGATCAGACCACACGTAGTTCTTTTAGAAAAATTTAGTTTGTTGGTTTAATATTAAAATTTTTCGAAATCTTTTCGCTTAAGTTCATTAAGTTTGTTAATTTTATAAAAAAAATACATATCTTTTAACATGAACTCTAAATCTATCAAGTTAGGTTTTAGTAATTTTATGGAAAATCGGATTTTTTCTAGGTGACAAAAATTTTGAACAAGAAATCATAACCACATATCATGCATATCAATTGATCATACCATCATCAAGAATAAAATTTATAGGGGAGTATCATATTCAACAAACTAATTTCAACAAAGCAATATCATGGCATAATCAAGATTTATATATCATTGAAATTACATTACGAAAGGCACGATTTCAATGTGGTTTCATATATGATGAAATCATAAAATTCAATATTATTACAATCAAGATCATCACTATATCATGGCATAAAAGAAATATTAATGACTAATCATCATACATGATTTCATAAATTCAAATATTCTAAACCTAGAACTCTAAAAAAAAATTTCATATATTCCTTATGATTAGGACATGATTATATTTATATTATCAATAACAAGATCTTAATGTAATTCCATGAACACATACCTAACATGATATATAAAAAAAAATCAATTTTATCACAAGAAAACAAAATCATAACTATATTAATGCAAAAAGATAGAACGATAAAAAATTATATCATGACAAATTAAATCCTAATTTTCAAATTAATATTTTTTAGAACAAGACAATTTCATTTATTGACAAAAAACTAATTATAATGACTATACTATCATGATTCAAACTAATACTAATTTAACATATTTTGAATTTTTTTTTTAAAAAAAAACACAATATATTCATAATAAAATTTGAAAATATAATCATATACTAATTATTTTCATTTTTCTTATTTTTTATTTTCCTATTTTTAATGTCATATTATTATTATTATTATTATTATTATTATTATTATTATTATTAGAAACTTACCTGCAGGAGGACAATGAGACGCGCGTGGAGAATTCTGGAATTCTGGGAAGGGAACGTGCGCAAGGAACGTCGGCAACAACGACACTCCGACGATGATTCCAATCGATTCGGCCACAGCTGCAGATTTCAACTCCCTATATCGAATACTATTTGATTTTTTTTTTCTTCCTCTTCGTCTTTTCTTCTTCCTCTATTTATAGATCTAAAATTAGGGCTTTTTTATTCTAATCCGAAAAACAAATTACAACTATTAATTAGTTGTCATAACATGAAAATAGCTGTCATTACCGTTAGATTTGAACGTTAAACAACGAAAATCTCGGATTTTGCCTTTTTTCCGGAAGCTAAAAAACGAGTTTTTTTTTTTTAATTTTCGAATTCAAATTGAAACCCTTTCTCTTGATGAAAACAACAAAATTTTATACCAATATAAACTACTCCGCGCCTATTTTCAAAATATGTATTTATTTTGTAAAAAACGGGTCAAAAATAGACTTGAAAACGCCCCCTCGGGCAGCCGGAGGTAGGAGACGATGAACAGTAATTTTTTTTTTTACAATTTCCGAAATTACATTATATTATATTAATTATCCATATTACATCCATTATATTTATTTCTATTAAATTGATTTATTTTTTTCTAATTTTCATTCCTAGCTTTAATATTTGTAATTTGCAAAATTCAATTATTTTAATTATATATATACTAAACTAAGTATTTATTTTGACAAAAAATGTTAAAATGAGATGTCTACAATACAAATACTAATTTACTAAAATTTAAAAATGAGGTATTACACTAAAAAAATTAAAAGTGCCTACAGCTAGACATGTTATTGTGCCTAATAGGACTAGTGATATGCTGTTGAGTTTGTGAATACGTGTCCCTAGCAATGGGGCACTTGTACCTTGAAATGAGAAGCAGGCTCAGCATTCGTGAGGGTTCAGTTGCCCTATAAATATTTTGTGGTCGTTCAACCCCAACCCAATTCATTACTACCCCTTGATCCTCTCTCTATCTCTCTCTCTCATATGCCAAAACTCTCTCTACTAAGATGTTCTCTCATCTCAATGCAAATTCCGAATCCAAACTTATCACTTTTTTATAATATATAAGTAATTGTGAGCGAATATTATTAAGTAAAAGAAATGCTAAAAACCGAGAGACAATAGCGAGATACAAGCGCCAGAACAGATTCCGAGCTCCAAAAGCCACCAGAACCAACAGACACGCAGATTCACTAAAGTAAAATTACCGCTTTACCCCTGTTTTAACATCCTTTTTACTTAAAACTATATTTAACAATATATATAAATATTTTCTATTTTCGAATTATTTTCGTTTCCTTAATTTTTCCTCCCAAACTCGTAACCAGTTTCGAAGCTTGTCTGTTGTGTTTCCTCGTTTTATCTCTCATTTGTCGAGCTCTTCGTTTCTTTGAGGTCCCGCCCCCTCCCCCCTCCCCAGTTCGCTCTCTTCTCGATGTTATTGTTGGTTTGATTTCCTTTTCGTTGATTAAATGCTGCATTGTGTTTTGTTTTGTGCGTTTTACTTTTTAATGTCGGATCTAAGCTTTTCATTTTTGTGTTTTTTCATTGATCATTGGTCGATTCGATTTCCTATGTTGTTAAAAAAGTTTACATTTTTGTATTTGAAATGGTTGATTCGTTCAAATTGAATTAAAAAAAATAATAATGGGTTGTGTTTGAATTTTCCCCGTAATTAATTATTTTTTGAAAAGTTTGGAACTTTGTTGCAAAATGTGTGCCATTTTTAAGGCTGATCATTTATGGATATATCAAAATAACCTCAACTGTTAAATTATATATATTTCTTTATTAAAAGTTTGGTATATGTTGAGGAATTCTGTTTGTTATAGAATTTGTGATTTTTTTCCCATTGAATTATGTTAGTGGAATAATGACTAGAAAGATCATGGCTTGATATTGTTTTGGATTCTTGTTGTCGTGCAAATTTGGTTATATTTATGTTTTGAAATTTTTATTCTTTTGATTCGAATATATTCTGATCCTATGATGCTTTGTCTTCCATTTTCAGCCTCCATGTCTTCTTGGTGATTTTTTAGTTGAAAACGCGTGGGTTCCGTGTTTTCGGGGGTATCTTCCATTGTAATAAGGAGATAGTAATTGAGCTGAAGCAGTAGGAATTTTTTTTTGAGTAGTGCATTTTGTAGTCATCCATCATGGTCGCCTCCGCCGCAACTTCTGCTTTCTTTCCAGTCCCTGCACCAGATTCTGCATCCACTAAAGCTAAAAAATTCGGAAATGGGTCCATAAGTATGGCCCCTATGAAGTCGAAATCCGGTGGGGTGGTGGTGGTGGTTTACAGGTTAAGGCTAATGCACAAGCACCTCCAAAGATAAATGGTAGCTCAGTGGGTTTTTCGACTCTTCCTCATGTGAAGAGTGACAATGATGTGCCTTCACATCCTCCTCCTAGGACTTTTATCAACCAATTACCTGATTGGAGCATGCTTCTTGCTGCTATTACAACTGTCTTTTTGGCAGCAGAAAAGCAGTGGATGATGCTTGATTGGAAACCAAAGAGACCTGATATGCTTATGGACCCCTTTGGCATTGGGAAACTAGTTCAGGATGGTTTTGTTTTGAGGCAAAATTTTATAATCAGGTCATATGAAATAGGTGCTGATCGGACTGCTTCAATAGAGACGTTAATGAATCACTTACAGGTTTAAAGTTGATCCTCACTTTGATCTTTCAAGTACTCTTGGCATATTGTAGGCGTGATAGCAGGCGGTTGCTTTCCATAAGTAGATGTTACCCGTAGTTTTGACAATAATAAGAGTTTTGTAGATTCATGTTATTTCTTTATGGGTCTATTTTCGCATTCTATTGTGGTCAGCATTTGTTCTGAATCACTCTGCAGGAGACAGCGTTGAACCATTGCAAGACCGTAGGACTTCTCGGCACTGGGTTTGGTGCAACACCAGAAATGTCTAAAAGAAACTTAATATGGGTTGTTACAAAGATGCAGGTTTTAGTTGATCGATATCCTATGTGGTGAGTTATTAACCCTAAATCTTTTGGTGTGAATTATTTTTCATTCAGCTTTTAGAATATGGTCTACTAGTTATTTCCATGCAATATTAAGCTTAAAATGCATTCTAAACTTATTTATAGTGAAATTCTATATTGTAACATTAGCTTGACTGAATTCGTATTTCTTCATATTTTAATTGCTAACTTCCACTTGACCTTACGATACTTCTGGACAGAGCATCATGTATTGTTTGAGTTGATTTTTTACTATCTTCACTAGCTGGTTCCTTTTATGCCTATGGCAGCCAAAGCATCCTTTTAACTAATTCACTAGTTTACCTTTGCAACTGAGATTGTAATATGACTGCATCTCAGGGGTGATGTTGTTCAAGTGGATACTTGGGTATCTAGATCTGGAAAGAATGCAATGCGGCGTGATTGGCTAGTCCGTGATCTTAATACAGGAGAAATTCTTACAAGAGCTTCAAGGTGAAATTGCCTTTTGCAATACTTGTTTTATTTGCTTCTAGTATCTTGTCAGACTTGGACCTTTTTCTAAATAGATATGAATGCATGACATGCATAGCCATTTTCTTCTACTCGCTGTTTGATGCAGTTCAAATTATAGTCAACGTGTAAAAGTTAGGAGTGAGGTAAAATAAAGGAGTACTGAGTTTGAATATTTCCGTAGGACTGTGTTCATTTTGGTGTTGCTTTTTGTTTGGTTGGTTCTTTCCAGTGTCTGGGTGATGATGAATAAACAAACAAGGAGGCTCTCTAAACTCCCAGAAGAAGTGCGAGGAGAATTATGTCCTCATTTTTTTGATTCTCCTTCAGTCTTGGAGGAAGATGGTAGGAAGCTGCCAAAGTTGAATGATGATACAGCTGAGTTTGTCCTCTCAGGTTTAGCCGTAAGTAAACACTTCTATGCGGGTAAAGCAGTTACTGGATGTTTCATTATAATTGCTAATATTTTGCGAATTTTCAACTTCTTGTGCAGCCTAGATGGAGTGATTTAGATGTTAATCAGCATGTCAACAATGTCAAGTACATAGGATGGATCCTCGAGGTATGACTTGGTGAAACAAAACATCTTTAACTGGGTGAATTATAAACCCCTCCTCCAACCCCCCACACACACAACAACCAACCCGCGCGGGTCCCCTACCCTAACTTAAAAGGAAGGGGCATGAGATTTTGTGCCTTTTCACTTTGAATGTAGGATGGATCCTCAGTAGTATGACTTGGTGAAATAGGAACATCTTTAACAGGGTAAATTACACAAAATACTTACTGAGATATTGCGCCTTTTCACTTTGTATGCCTGTATTAATCTTTCTTAGTTACATATTAGTTTTCCTTCTTTAGAAAATGTAAGTCTATGTCCTAAAAAACAGTGTTTTTTTCCTCTTCTTATTCCATCATCCACAATGCCCAAATTTGATGCATCACGTGTTTTATGTGCATTCTTTTGGCACTGGACTAATGTTTTCATGATAGAGCAAAACTCAGGTTATGTAACTGCCAAAAAAAAAAAAAAAAAAAAAAGAAATGACATGGGCATGCAAAATTAAATGGTATGAGAGCTTGGATATATTTTATGTTGTTCCCCCTTTATTTTTATCTTGTATCTCAAATTGTCCACGCCCCATCCCCGACTGCTTGCAAACACTACATCATGTTTATTGCCAGGATGACAGATAAAACAAAGCATTTCCAGGATGTCGGACAATCTTTATACCTTATAACAACCTAATTAAAAAACTAATACCTACAAAGAGCACATTGTAAATTAAGTCACATTTCACCAATGGATATTTTATTTCCCTTTGGCATTTAGTGCCTCACACATGGAATTGGATTGTCCTACATGGGTGTAGTTCTCAGACATTAAGATAACGTTGAAGTTTCCTGTCAACTAATCACAATGATGATTTAAGGAATTATTGGTCCTGTTGCTATGTCACACAAATGTTATATCTTGGTGATGGTCTTATTCTTAGGCATATGCATGCACAGCTGTCATCCAATATACAATAACAGTAGTGTCTTTTACTTTCTGGACAACAATAATGTATGTGTAATATGTAAAGCTTTCCCTAGCTAATTTTGTTTGAAAGGCACATGGTTCTGACAGAATTGATTACAACAATATTATTTTCCTATGTATAAATTAAATGCAGCTCCCACTACGAGACCTTGATAAGCATTAGAAAGTATCTTTAGGCTCTTCCACAATTATTGTAGAAGGGTGTTCTTTAATAGTCAAGAAAGAGAAGAAAGGACTAGTATGTTTGGATGTCTGCATAAGATAACTAATCTATATGACCTTTGATGCATACCTCTTGATAAGAAATTCTTTTACAATTAATGTATAAATGACCTTATATTACAGGTCCAAATATGATACAGTTGGATAGCTCAGTTATAAAAAGTAAGACTGGATATGTTATTACCAATCTCATTCAATTAGCATGATAGTTTGTCCTCATTATACATTTTCATATGGATGTTCAAAGCTTTGCAGATTGTGTAAATCCTTCATATTTTGCTTTTGATTAGCAGTAGCTTGTTAGATAGTGGCATGGGGTGAAAGTTTAACATCTTCACTCTGATGCATCTTTGCAGGGTGCTCCCCTGCCTATTTTGGAGACTCATGAGCTTGCTTCCATAACATTGGAGTACAGGAAGGAATGCGGGAGGGACGATGTGCTTCAGTCTTTGGCTGCAATCTCTGGCAAAGACATTGGTGGCATAGGAAGTGCTGGAGGTATAGAGTGTCACCATTTGCTTCGTCTTGAAGATGGAGCTGAAATTGTGAGGGGAAGAACTGAATGGAGGCCTAAACGCGCTGGCAACCATGGAATGGTTGACAAGATTTCTTCTGAGAACGCTTGATCCATGAGTTCCATCCAAGTTGGGGATTGAATAGCAGCAGGTTGCTGCTCAGTTTCGTCACACGTGTAGAATCCTTCTCATATCCTTGAGTAATATTTCTTCTATATATATATAAAAATCTATATCGATAATATATTCGTTTTGAGTTGTTTTCTCGAAGAAAAAGAATGAATGAAATGGTAACCTGTTGTAATTTAGCTTTTCTCTTGCTTTTTGCTCTATCTACTTGTTTTACACTAGTCTTGGGTTCAATTTTGACAACTCTGGTTATAAACCCTGATGTGTTTTCAGTAGAAATAGTCATCTATTCAGCTTTTTTTTTTTTTTTTTCATTTGTTAATCCCCTCTCCCTCTTTGGAGTATATGTTTGGGGTTTGGACTATGGTCTCAATGTGAATATTCATTTGTACCCTGAAGGCACCTTAGTCCTCCCAATCTCTCTGTTTTAAAATGAATGCTGTTACTATGGATGGTTACTTTCTTGGTATTTTCATTTTCTTTTACTAATAGAGATGTTTGCGATTTGATTTGGTTCGGTTCGGCTGATGTACCAGGCTAAGTTAAACCGTATTTGAAATGATTTAGTTAAATATTTAATAAAACGAACTGCTTGAGATTCTTAACTGAACTATATCGACTACGGATTTGTTCGGTTCGGTTCAGATCGGTTCCGATTGCATTGCTTTCAAAGCAGTTGTTGATATTCAAATTAAGGTATATTTACGCTATAATTGAAGTTATATAATATTATATTAGTGATGTAGTATTGTAGGTGATAATGTAGGCCTGTGATTTGTGAATTTGCCTGAGACAATAGAAGGGAAAGGAGGAGCTACAAACAGTTAATTAAAACCAAAACTCGAAAAATCTTGTAGTTTAGGATAACATACCAATAAAGATGGGTGTATTTTTATTTTAGCAAGATCCTTTATCGTCTACCTTTCACTTATATTTTACAAATGCTACTAGGATGATGGGGAGTTGATGAAAGCTCTCGAGGAAAGCTGAGCTGGTCAGGAGGGAACCAAACCAAACACCATGCGAAACTGAGCTAACTCGGTTAAACATCTAAGTACCCCAAGTATGATGCTTTTAAAGTGCCTATTACATACGCTAATGCAAGCATCATAAATAGAAGGGAAGCGTTTTAAAGTTTCTAATTTTTTAAGTAAAGTAAAATAAAAATGAGGGCTATGGAAGTCAATTAAAATATTATTATAAGCTGTTAAATAATTAATGAGATCGACTTTCTAGTCTGAACTATTGTGGGTAATGACTCATCCCTAATGTCTTTTGCTACATGCTTATAACCTTGCCTTAGCCTTTGCCCCTCCCTTGGCCTTTCCCTATGGCTTCCATTGACTTACCTATGCCAACTATAGCAATAGACAATCACCACTATTATCATCTATATGGGTTGGTGGTGGTGGTGGCTCTCTCAAGGGTGATGCCTCTAAATTGTTGAACCACCCCATAATCAACGATGTCTTAGATGGCGTATCAATGTATGGCATATGAGCGAGTTACCCAATGAAGTCAGCCTTTGATGTATTATAAAAATAAAGATTAGAATCTACCATACAAATAGTATAAATATAGCCCAATATTACGACATTGAACTTACCATGCAAACTAGTATGACATTGGTACAGCTAATATACTAATCATGGTAGTTAAATAATGTCACACAATGAGCACTTGAAACTTTATTCCACCATTCATATTTCTTTGCAACGTGATCTATCAACATTGTACCAATCGCCAATGCCTCAAATGTTTTGTGTCTCTACCTATTGAACACATATTGTAGTTGTTGAATGTTTTCTTTATTAATGCTATGAGCAACAGGTTTCTATTATCTTTAAGGGTAAAATTGTAACTTTCAGCCATATTGATTATCCTAATTCCATACCTTACACTCCTCCCATCATAGGCTAAGGTCTACATATGAGGTAAGATACCACACTGTCCATGGACGAAACTGCTTGGCAAAATAAAATTTTAAGAGATATTGGGTACTATAAAAAGTTTAATACCAAAATTATATTGCAGATAAAATAAACAATAACAATTTTAGTGTAAATTACATTGGAAGGTCACAACATTTGTGGGTAAGTTTATTTTAGATCACAACGTTTCGAAAGGTCTAAAAGAGATTACAACGTTTAGTAAGTAGGCTTATTTTAGGTCACAACTTTTTCGAGTGGTTCAAAAAAGATGTCACAGCGTTTAGAGAAGTGGGTCAATTGAGGTTACCATTGACATGTGTCAATAGGAAAAATATTTAATTAAAAATTAAAAAACCCTTCTTTTAAGGCCCCATTGATATGTATTAATAAGAGAAATATTTAATTAAATCTTAAAAGATATTTTTTGAAATGTTATGACCTAAAATGAACTTTCCCCCAAATGTTGTAACCTTCCGGTGTATTTTATTCAATAATGTTATTCAATTAAGTACCTTGAAAATTATATACCAAAAGTGATCATATAATATTAGTAATAACATCTTAATAAGTTCAGTGTCATAGCATGTAATTACCCCTGTTCATATCATAATTATTGTTGCTATTCCACAACATTGAAAGTTGTTGTCATAATTGCGCAATCCAATTTATGGTCTACTACTGTGCAATACGTAGATGCAGGGTTCTTCTTGGGTAGTCATGCGCATGTTGTGCGAAGCTCGCGCTTGGCATGTAACTTAAAAGTGCTGTTAAGGAGATGATATTTGATGATGGGATTGCTTGGAGAGAATGATAGGAAGGAAGAACAGACAATCTTAGTGTTTCGAATGCACAAGTGATAGTGGATTGGCTTGCAAAGAGGTTGGTACGCAAATGGGAAATAAAAATAGGATGTTAACCATGGATGTGGAAGAAACCCTTATATGGCGCCTGATCCTGATGAGGCAGAGTATGATTCCTCTTCTATTGAGGAAGAAGAGCAATACAAAGAATTGCCACGTAGGCATGATACGCTTCATTTTGAGGAAGATTGGAGGTAATGAGAATCTGGAATGAGAATGGAGATTCTGAATTTCATGGCAACCTCTAACTAGAGGAGTTCTTAAACTGGTTGGCTATAATGGAAGAGATTCTAGAGTTTTCCAAAGGATAAATGGGTGCAATTGGTGGTGACCAGACTCCATGATAGAGCTATGGCATGGTGGCAATAGACAAAATTGACCCGATGCAGACTAGGGAAATCCAAAATTACCTCATGGGAGAGCATGAAGAAGCACTTGTGAGTAGCATTTTTGCCCTATAATTTCTAACGCATCATGTATCAAAGGCCGTGAATCTAAAATAAAGCAATAGGTCAGTAGATGAATACACTACTAAATTTTATCAATTATTGCTAGGAATGGGATTTAGGAAGCGAGTATCAATTGGTTGCACGGTATATTAGGGGATGGAAATTGTTGATTTAGATACTATTAATTTGTTCGACCTCATTAGTGTGTTAGTAGTGATAAAGTCATATTTCATTCAATTTTCATTAATCAAATCATGCTTAACTATTATAGATTTTATAGAAATCCCAAGGAAATGGTACCTAAGTATGATTAATTTGATATTTCAGGTCATTGAAGGACTTGACAATCAAACACAAGCAAATTAGAGAAGTTCTATGCAAAATTGGAGATAAGAAGAATGTAGGCCGCCATACAAGCATAACAGGATAGTTTTTGCGATGTTTTGTATATTCAACATATCTCTTCATTTGAGCTTCTATTGAAATGATTCAAAATGATATTGAAAGATAAGAGAGATATCTTCAACTTTCATGTTTTGGGTTTGAATAAATTCGGAAAGCATCATGATCAAAATATGCCATGAAGTTACTGCTATTACAGTGATAGCGTTCACGTTTTAGAAAATGACAGAGTTTAGTAAATATCAAATATCTCTCCCATCTGATCTTCTTTTGATGTGATTCAAAATCCTATGAAAATATGAGAGATAGATCACAATCTTCATGTTTGATTTTTTGTTAATTATGAAAGAATGAAGGTTGAAAATTATCTTGAAGTTACTGTAAGTGTGGAGTATTAGTGAGATTTGCAGCCGACATTATCTCAGTGAATTCGGCATATTTCTCTCATACGAGCTCCATTTGATATGATTCTACATCCTATTGAAATAGGAGAGAAAGATATACAACTTTAATTTTATAATTTTTGACAAATTCTGATTAGATTAAAGTTGAAAATCGCCATGAACTTTCTGTACACAGCACTGCTTAAAAGTTGCTAGCTATCTTGCTTTGGAGACAATTTCTACAACGTACACCGACAACTAAAGATTCAAGGCCACTAGCATTGAAACCAGTGTACATTCAAAAATGCTCTTGGAAATCAATTTAAAAAAAAAGGTCGGCTAGATCCAAAAGTTCGCCATTGGTGTAGAGTGCCAGCGTATCTTCCCTGCAACTTTTCATATATAAACTTCTCTTGTTATATCATTTTGTTATGTAGAAACTCTAGGCATGAAAATAGCTCCTCTCTTCATTGTTCCTTGATAGAATTAGGACATAGACTTCTAGTTAAGTTTTGTTTTTGATTTAATATCGGATTCTACACCAGGATTCAAGTGGACAACATCATTTATGTTTGGATTTCAAGAACAAGATTTCTTTGACTAGTGATTTTGTTCCTTTTCTATGTCCATTTATTGGATGGTATTTGAACTTAATTTCTTTTTTGGTGCTTTATTTGGTTTTGAGTTTCTATCCAAAATATATGATCGATGATTCCTGTTATTGATTGGATCCTTGTTTATATTCGGATTGTTGGCGTTAATTCATAGTTCTTGCAATTTTCTTTTAGATTAAGAATTCATGATAGATTAGGATTATAATTGAAAAATTCCTTTCTAATCGATTTTGTGATTATCTAATCTGGATTATAATTCACATAGAGATATGGTTTGTAATTCAATTAGGGTTTGATAAATTGATACATATTTATCAATGGATCACTTTCCTATAGATAGGAAATATTGATTGGTTAATCTAGGGTAGTTACTCACTTTGGGAAAATGAGTTGTTATTTGGTGCTTATTACTTAAAAAATTGAACCCATTGATAATCTAGATCGATAAGTGCATTTCTAATCAGTAGCATACATTTGATTGTTATTTAGATCTGTTAACTCATGACTAATTCAATTAAAGTGTTGGAAATCCCATATTAGTTTTAGTAGATTAGTATTATATAAGAAAATCTAAAAAGAGAAACAAGTTTGATTTGCCTAGCTATAAATTTGGAATGACATATTTGATAGCTAGTCCTCATTCCTTGCGGACTTGACTTGGTATTCACCAATATATTATTACTGCATACGCACCCGATACACTATCGGTTAAAAATTCCACTTCTAGAGGAATTTCAGTTTAACTAAAAAGAGCTTTAAAAAAGCGCATATAGAAAAAATGTGATCAAGTAGCACACCATAGAGTGTTGATTATAGAGAAACAACAAAGGCAATCTAGGATTGTATGAGAAGTAGTGCTGTGATCAATGGCGGAGTTGGTAGTAGTCGTGGCAAGGTGAATTGTGTCAGAAGTAGAGGCGCAAACAACAACACGACTGGTTGCTTTACTAAGCCCAACACTAATGGTCCCAGCACTAGTGAGATTAAATGTTTCAAATGTATTAAGGCTAGTCATTGACAGTCTGAGTATAGGAAAGCAAAGAAAAAGACGTTTTGTTCTTATGAAAACACAGTTTTTAAGAACAAAGAAAAGGAGGACGAGGCTATTGGTGATGGAGGTCTAGTTTTTTTGTTGAATATGTAGAAGAAGAGTTTGTGATTGGGGATGGAAAGTGGACTCTAGTGATGAGGAGGTCCTGTGTGATTCCTAGAGCTATTGAGAAAGATTGGTTAAGAAATAACATTTTTCGATATACTTGCCTAATTCAAGGCAAAGTATGTAAGTTCATAGTAGATTCTAGTTGATGTGAGAATGTCATATCAATAGATGCAACGCATAAATTGGGCATTAAACTTGAGCAACAACCTAAGTCGTACAAGCTGGCATAGCTAAAGAAGGGAAGCGAGGTAACTATCTCAAATGAGCACTAGTTTCATTTTCCATAGGGCATGTTTGGTGCAACGTAGTTACAATTGATACTTGCTACTTACTGTTGGGGAGACCTTGTAGTTTGATAGGAATGTGATACATGATGGCAAGGCTAATGCTTATAGATTCATGTATAAAGGGGTAAAAATTGTGTTGTCTCCTAATAAAGAACTTGCTAAGTCCAAGCTTGTGAAAGGGAGTCGTAGTAGTAGTATGTTATATATGGTTAGATTTCAAGAAGAGTTAAAGGATTTAGATGTTGTTTTTGTCATGGTGGGTAAGGAGATAATTAAAGAGGGTGTTGACACGAAATGAAGACATAAGGAATTTGCTGTAAAAAATTTTGTATGGTCTATTTTCATAGAGGATCAGTTTTCTAAAGGTGAATACTCCAAAGTTTTAGATAAGAAGATTAGGATGGTTGAGATCATTGAGAAGATCAATCTTGATGCATACAAATTGAAACTACTAAGCCATATTCAGACCAGTAATATATTTAATGTGAAACATTTTATCTCTTACACTGGCGATAGTTCAAACAATGAGAATTCAAGGGCAAATTCTATCCACCCTAGTGAGGATGATGAGGTGTGGTTAACAAGTATATGAGAAAATGAGGCAAAGATTAGCCCATGGTAGATCTATAATTTTAGTTCCCTATCTTACAAGAAACGAGCCAATTAAAAGAAGTCACCACGTTTAGTAATGGGTTATGTCGATTTTAAGGTACATTCCACTATTTAAGCCCTTAAAATATCTTTTTTTTTTTTTTTTTTTTTTGTGAAAGTTTTATGTGTGTTATAACTTTTTTATAAACAATTCTATTTTATTTGTTGTTTATAACATTTTATTTGTCTTATTATTGGTAAGTTTCGAACTTGCTTATAAGTATACACCCTAGTAAGAATAGGACAATTTTATTATCGACAATATAATTTTGAGCCATTTTGCTTAGTTTTTTCCTGAAATCTCGAATTCCTTTATAATTTTTTTTGTACTATTTGTGTAGATATTCATAGAATCTATAGACAATTGGACCATATTCTGGTGCTCGTGTGCAAATCAATGGAGCGTGGCATTTTCCATTCCTTTCACTGCATCATCCACATTATATAGATGCAAGGATCTATTTAATATTCACAGTTTACGTGGCGTAAGTTTCACTATTCAGATGGTTTCAATTCTGTAATAAGAAGATGACATTTAGAGGGACGATTTCGTGAAAAGTGATTGAAATGAAAAATAGGCAATCTTAATAGCTAAAATAAATGGTTAAAATAAAGGAACTTCAAAATTTCAATCTTGCTATTCATAGGTAGATTTGACTTGTTCTTCATTTAAAACTAATTTGATTTTTACAACTAAAGTCTTTACAATCTTGTAATGTTTTATTATTTTTTTAATCTATAAAATTGTGTCATATTTTGCTTTATATTTATTGACCCTTGTATTTGATGACATATAGCATATCACCTTGGTGATTGATAGATAAGATGTGGCATATATACTCTTTTTAGAGTTATCTTGATAAGTTTATCATGAGCTTAAGGCTTGTAGTCTTCTTATTGAATGTATGAGCCTATGTAAAAGAGGTTGAGAGAAAACAAGACCTATTTGTTGATTCTTAATTTGAGTTCATCTAGTCGAAACTCCCATAGCTATCCATAATATAGACTTGTTTAGACACTATCATTTAGTTTGATGCGTTAAATCACAAATTAATGATGGATTTAGCCTAATATTCAAATGTAAACAATCTAAGGTCATTCAACTTTCAACTATGACACAAACATTTTCCTTTTTCTTTTTTTTTTTCCATTACAAGCATTTTCAAGCTAATGCATGGAATGTGCATGTAGTAGGGGTGGCCCGGGTGGGCACCACTTGGTTTGATTTGATTTCAATAATATTTCAAACTAAACCAAACTATCTAATCTGGAAAATGTTCAAATTAAAATGAAAAAAATAAAAAAGTTTTAGAATTAAAGACAAACCAAAATAATTGGTTTAGGTCGGTTTTATAAACTTAAAGCATGAGGCAATGAATTTTTTTAATAATTACCCAAAATTTGGGTGATTCTTTTTTTATTTTATTTTTTTTGCAATTTCAAAATCCCTATTAATTTTTTTTTTCAAATTTACACTTGAAGTTGAAATTACTACATATTATATCCAATTAAACATTTATTTGTTAAATTTTATACCTTGAGGTTGAATATGCACTATCTCATGCCTAATTAAAATTTTTCTTGTTAAATTTAGTACTTTTATGCGATGGTATAGCAAAATACACATTGGTTAAAAGTACAAGTTGGAGGTAAGGTAGTAAGTTTGACAAACAAAAATTTGATTGGATATAATGTAACATCTATCAATTTTAAACACAGTGTGTGTATAAAATTAAAATAATATAAAAATGCAGGTTGTAATTTAGATATTATCGATCCCTTTATTCTATCTGTGGTTGAATTATATTACTGCCGTTTTTAAACGATACTATATTTTGGTATATTATCACTTAAAATTCCTCACTTATGTAGTTTGTCAATTTGTCTTGTAGAAAACTATCCATCGAAGTGCCTTTTTTTAATCCTAATGTACAATTAAAAGTTATACTGTTGCCGTATTATTATTTGTCATATATAATCATGCGATATTTGTTTGGTTTCATTTGATTTTCGGTTTTTAGTTTATGGTACCAAACCCTAACAGCATGTCTAGTGCTGCAAAAAAATAAAAATAAACGATCCAGAATTTAAATTAAAAAATAAAAATAAAACCCTCCAATTATATGATGCACTGTACTTGTCCAGTGGGATGATAAGAAATTTATTATTTTATTATTTTGTTATATATGTTATTGCATACATGTGGATGTGAATGAATAGATAGTTAACTAGTATTCCAAGAGCATCCATTATTGGTGGGTGGGTGATAAATTAATGTATTTACTGACATAGAGGTAAGTTCTCTTTTTAATATATGGGCCCAATTATTTCCTGTGTGCAAAAGGGCAAAAATGATAAAAGCAAGAACAAAGGTTTCCAGAACATAAGTGATCGAACCACGTATAACTCATTCTTTACCCGAATGATAAGCATCCACATAATTGATAGATTCTAAATCTTATTTTGTGTCACCATACGCAAATGGATCCATTGATTATATGTTCCCAAGTATATATTAAAAAAAGAACGGAAAATTATAAATAATTAAAAAATTATTATTTTATTGACTACATTGCATCCAATCAACATTAGAAATAAGTTTAAATAACGAACGTCATATATAAGGTGATAAAAAAATGAATAACATTTTTAATTTACATGTGATATTTGAAATCCCTAAGCATGCTCAATTGAACTTTTTACCCGTTAAAATTTACACGTAAAGTTAAATTTGATAAAATACCTAATTCAACTTCTACTTATCAAATTAATTATCTACATTCTCATTTGGAAGAAAAAATACAAGTTTGAGATAAGTAGTGTAGTGGGGTATATCTAATTACAGTAGCCATGTGTGTACAACGTGTGTCTTGTGCTATAAGTAGCCTTAGAGGATTGACGTAGAAGCACATACAAAAATGACTAAGAGTAGTAAGATTAGGAGGATGAGCAGACAATCACAAGAAGCTTGAATGCACTAGTAATACGTGGAGAAGCTATATAGCATCAACCCTACTATTGCAGAGGAGAGGCCATGTGTTCTTCATTCTGGGCTCTATTTGATCTCTTGTGAGAGAATTTAGACAGCATAACGACATTTCTATCAAATTCTAGATCCCTTTAATGAGGAAGAACTCTAGATATTTACAGAGCTTGGCTCTTAATAATGTTTATCAGATCGTGTTGACCATCAACGAGCAAGACGAGTTCTCTTAATGGTGGATTTCTCAATGAACTCTTTGGCCCATGGAAGGCCTCTTTAAGTACATAAATTTCTTGAGAAAGGTTAGGAGCGGATGGGTCAGTTCGATCTAACGGTCCCTACTCTAAACCCATCATACCAAATCTCCCTTAGTCATTCCAATTTTATGGACTTGACTCCTTAGAGGCTGTCACTTAGCCCAAAGAGTTGAAATCAAGATTTAGCCCTCTATATTCCACCCCTTCCCCCCCCCCCCCCCCCCCCCCCCCAATCAAAGTTCTTCAAATGAAGTTTAAGGGATTTGGGTATAAAATAAATCTTTCAATTAGCTATGGTGCTATTCGGTGCTTATGTACTCATACAATAGCTGCATAGCTACCAAACACATTATCATAGCTTAGTGTTTCATTGGACATCAAATTACAGTGTTCAAGCTTAACACTAGCGCTGCATGAATTTTTTTTTTTTTTTGGTGTTTGTAGTATAACTTGTTTACACACAACACTTTAGGCCAAAATACATATTTATATATATTTATATATTGCCCCTAGATAATATATATATATTTTTTTCTTTTTCTCCTTTTTTTTATCAGCTCATAACACGTTACTAAAGCACATATGTGCTAATATATATGCTCTATTATTCTTTATTACCTCCAGACAACATATAAAATAAAACCTCTTCACAATCCTATCCTTTTTTTTTATTAGCCTTTAACATGTCAATTCATGTACTCTTGCCCCCAGACTAAAATTCTTTAAATGAAATTGAAGGGGTTTGGGCATTATATGTGTGTGTGTGTGTAATTAGCTATGGCACCGCTTGATGCTTATGTGCACACAAGATAGCTACATAGCTACCTGACGTGACATTATAGCTTAACATATAATGAGACATCATGCTAAATGATGTTGTTGAAAGGATTCATGTAAAGGGACAATATCTCTTCCCTTTTTTTTTCTTTTATTTAGCACCTTCCATATCAATAGATATTGATATCGAAATATAGATATCAATAGCTCTTTTAATTCTTTCTCCTTTCCCATTTTATTCATATAGCCCTTTCCACATATACATGCCGATATGTTTGGAGCATATCTCTTTTTTTTAGCATTCATTAACCAACTCAATAATGAGTATTGCCCATATAGCAAATACCCATATAAAAGTAGTAAAAAGAAATTAGCATGATTCCTTTCCCAAGTTATCAATATCTCATTGCTATATATGTTCAAAGTTCCTTCTCTATAAATTAGTAGATGACATCCTCTAGAAGTCATACGAGAACAAGCTTAACGGTAGTAAATGAGTATCCACGATAGTTGTCTTGGTATCATTCCTGTGGTGGTTGTCTAACTACTGCATTCGCTATTTAATGATGATTGTCTAGCTATCATAGATGAATAGTAGCGATAGTTGTTTAGATATCACAAAAGGTATTAGTTGTCTAACCACACCAAATACGCTTGTTGTCACAATTGAGCTTGATAGTAATATCTTGGTCACCGATTGCTTTCTACCATAACAAATTCCAGTAACTCAATGTCACGGCCTATTACTGGAGTAGTAAATTTTCTTTTTCAGGACCTTCATCCTTATATTTATTTATATACATATATATATATATATTACTGTCTTCTTATTGACTTCCAGGATATCATAAACGAAGGGGGCAATTCATATCGGTACAATCTTTGACCATCTGGTAACCTCTTGTACTTATAATCCCAAGTGTCGTTACGGATGTGATCTTGTAATTCACAGGTTTATATCGAAGACATGAATTCATCCCATAGCAGAGATTTTCCGTAGCTAACGTATACGTATATACTTTGCATAATTTTCATGGACTGGAATCTTCGCCTCCTCCTCCTCCTCCTTCTCCTTCTCCTAATTATAAAACAGTCTCACAAATTTTTAAGTGTCTGTATCAATAGCGGAGGAAAAAAAAAAAAAAAAGGGTAACTGTCACAATCAATGAATATAATATCAACCGTATTGATCAATTCCAGTAGCAGAATCCAGCCTTCATTAGTCGTAATTGCATATGGAACATATTCCATAATGTCACATCAGATTTTCATCCAATACGGGAGACATTTTTGTTGACGATTTTCATCCAGTAGCAACCGTCTTTAACACGATAGTTAATTGTTGATTTTTCAATTGGAGTCGCACAACACCAGGTCGTAATAGATGATACATGTTGTTTGATGAGACAAATAATGGACCGGAGACATAAATCTTATTTCCTTTGGATGCACGACCTGTTAGCGGCTCTTTGGCACTATTTTCTGAGACTTTTCTGTGAACATCCTGTTTCCTCCACGAGGATAAATCTTATAACGACGTCTCTCTCTCTCTCTCTCTCTTTTTTCCGTCTGTATTTTTAAATTCCAAAAGGAAAATTGATGACATGAATCACGTGAAGAGATGTTGACCGAAATTGCCGTTTATGTTCGCTTCCTCTTCCGGAATGGATATTACATGTCAGGAAAAAAAGAAAAATTTATGAGTGTAAGTCGAGATCTCCTCTTGTTGTCCTTCAAAAAGTTTATAGATGCTTGAGGTTCTCGATGCGATTTAAATCTCACTGCTAGAAAAAAATTTAATTTGGTCTGCCCATAAAACGTATATTTGCTACCATGCTTGTCCGTGCCAATTACCTCCCTTCATTCACAAACATAATATATCCATTTATTAGCAAGTAGGCCCCCCTCCTATTTTTTTAATCTTACCACTGGTTAATAAGAAATAGGAAACATATCACTGATATATAAATCCAGATTGTAAAGATCTCTTCAAGCAGTATGAATGTGCCAAAACCACTAAGCTGCCAATTTATTTATTTATTTATTTTTGGGGCATTCACTAAATATCTGCGGAGGACCAAAACTTAGCTATATTTTAATAGGAACATAAAACATAGCCTTAGCAAGTGCATGGCATTCTCCATCCGAATCCTTAGGGTCATCAAAAAATTAAAAAAAAAAAAAAAACAAATCTTGTGTTGAGTCAGTCACATTCATGGTTACCACTATGAGATGTAACTGTCCAAAATCCAAGGACTTGATGGTGGAGAGAGGATCTCTAGAGATCATCTTAGTTCGAGTGCGTGAAGTGGTAGCCACAATCATGCATATCAGAGACTGCCACTGGTTCTTCCCAAGCGAATCATCAACGAACATCACTCTTTTCCCTTCTCAGTTTCGGCAAGAACTCAAGCCTATTGAATCTAGAATCTGTCTTAAGCGTATCAAAAAATACGTCGCATGCATCACTGTCTTAAACGAACATCATTGATTCTTCTGCAAATACAAATAAACTCCGAGCATCCTCGATTCGAGTTGTTAATTTTGGAATACTTCAATATGCGCTTATGCTTCGCACCCCAATCCTCCAAGTGAGATCCTTAGTTTTTTATTCTCTGGCACTTTAACAATGTATCAAGCAAACCCTTCATGAGTCTTGGCCCTTTTAGATTATCTTTCACACTCTATAATTTAGGTGTGAGGATGAAAGGTCAAGCCCAGCCGATGAAATCTTTCTGTTTGACATCTCGAAAACATTTTTGCCATAGTTAATGTAGTCAAACCAACTCTAGAGGCCGAAGTGTGCTCTTGTCTGGAGTAACCATTGAGTGCTCAACTAGTTTTGTCATGTCTATTTTTTTGAGGTGTCCCATGCATCTTTGTAAAAGCAAAATTTGAGTAAATCATTTTTCTTTTCCTTGAATTCATGTGCTATATTATCCACTTTTTTAGTATCATTTTTTACTTCTAATGATGTATTGTCATTAATCTCATGAATTTTTTTTTTTTTTTTTTTTTTTTTGCAGGTAAGACATCTGGTAGATCTCTTTTTCTCCTTCCCTAAGTGGTGGTGACGGTAACTTTTATTGTTACACACTACTTCTAATAGTATTATCTTCACTACAAACCACTATTGACTATTCAACTATCTTATTCTATGGGTAAGGAGTCTAAGAAATCTCATATCACTAGTACTACCAAGCAAAAGAACCTAAGAGTTTATCCAGATGGTCGAACACCAGAGGTGCCTTATTTTCACAGTATATGGCCAGATGCTACCATCACCAAGGATTTCTTCTAGGCAAGATTGAAGAAGCGTGATACATATGAGTACCTTTTTGTTGATGGGATATTGTGTTTTATAGAAGCACAACTACATCCTTAACAAAGAGTTCTACTATGAGAGAAGTTAATGTTGCGTTTTAGGAATGAGAGAAAGGAACTTCCCCTCTCACATACTTAGTTCTTGTGTCGAAGGTAGAGGGTGGATGGTTGCGCTGACTAAGTGAAGTAGATCATAGATAATCCAGCATATATGTAGAAGTTACATAAGGTTGGAGTGTACCATCTTGTAGTCATCACTTCCGAGCTACACTTTCCTCGCACAAATGACATGAAGTTTTGGCAGGTGATACTTGCTAGATGGATTGTTCAGACACACACCTTTATGACTACATGGGGTGAAATTACCTCGACTCTTGAAGATATCTTCATTTTATATGGTCTCAGTACCTTTGGGTGTATGGACATTGCCACACTCAATGCTTCTGGTCGAGGAAAAAAAAATTGCAACCTCTCTTAATGGTTGCAATGAAAGAAGCTAAAAGGAGTAGTAAGAAGATGACTTTCGCTTTATAGCTTAAACACTTCTTTGGGAGTGAAGGGGATGATGCTGAAATCGTTGCAGGACCCTATCGTAGGTGTGAATAAGTACTTATGCTCTACTTTTTAATATACTATGTGCATTCACTTTGCCATACTATTATGACTCATGTATTTTTTCCCCAAATTTTAAGTACGGATTTGAAGCTTTCCTCTTATTTCAGTTTTCTTTATATGTATTCCGTGAAGGGTCAAAAGGAAGTGTTAGTCCATGCCTATTTTCTTTAGCGATTCGCATTTCTTAAGTTGAGTGCTTTGCACTAAGTCTCTTTTACTTAGGCTCATAGTATCGACGCTTAAATCTCTATCATTTGGCTTCAGTACAATCAAAGGGTATTGTCATCAATGGACTTGATATTGCTACACTTGTTTTTCTTTGAACGTTACAGGAATTATTCTAGCCCTCTTGTTAAGAACAAGAAGCTTGCACCTCTTTGCCTTCGAGCTTAGGCATGGATTGAAAGGAAGCTTGCATAGTCATTACTTGAGGTGATTGATGTTGCCAGTGAATTCACATTCGGCACTTATGTTAAGAAGTTGGATGGCTATAAGGGTTATCTTCATTTCTACCCTCGAGTTTTAATGGTTTAGTAAACCTGATAGGAGTTCAAGAGAAACTTGTATAGTCGGAAGTTGGTTTTCTTATCTAATGTACACTTGGAAGTCTTCCTTCAATCCATGATTGGAAAAATTCTTCACTTGTTTCCTTGAACAAAATGTGATGGTGTATTCATCTCATCGGGTTGCCCATCAATTTGGATTTGACCAAGGCATTCCTCGCCAGATTAGTATCAACAAAGACTTTAATGCACATTGTAAGTTACTAGCACCAAAGGAGTATGAGGGGATTTATCCACACACTCATTAGATGTATTTTCCATCTCCTGGTCGATCTAGGGTAGCTTCTGTTGGATGGTTGACATATTGGACTAATTGTTTGGATATATTCCCGAAGTATATTTCTGCTGATGTTAGTGATGAAGTGGTTGGTAGATATTCATAGGCATGACTCTTATCTTTGACTTCCTACAATGGGATCAGGTTTGATTTGTCAATCTTGTAATTAAAAAGACAAAAGATAACCATTCGCCACCTGCTTTAACTACTATTAAGCATTCAAATGTTTACGCATCCATGAGGTATGTCGTTGCACTTAGCTCTTACTTGCCATGTAGATGCATCTCTTTCGTTCTTTTTTCTTTATTTTTAATGCTATAAGATCTTTCTTTTGTAAGCAACGATAGAAGATAACGCAGTTGAAGTGCCATCTGAATATGAGGTAGGAAGTGTTGGTGCATCTAGATCTATTCCAATTTCTTCCCATCCACAACTTCATCAGTATGGGAAAGGAAAACAACCTCGTTCTAAAGATCATCCTATACCTCCTATGATTGTGGACGAAGATGATGAGGAATTAGTGGATTATGAAGCTAAAAACACATTGAAGGATACTCAAACGGAGGGTAAATTGAGTCTTTGACTTAAAAAGTACAAAAAATTATTTTTCATGCAATGGATTAGATAAACTTTTAACAACCGTAGATAAATATATGGAATATAAAAGAGATAGGGATAGAGAAGATTAACCAAAATTTAACGTGGAGTTAGGCCCACTTTCTACTCTCCACATACCATAAATGCCTCCAATGAGGACTTCACAACCACTTTATTTATCACCAATAAAAACACACTCAAGATGAGCAATACATAATTTATAGCACTTCAGAAAATAGAATATTTCCTTCACTAATTAGATGCTCTTTTTAGATTTACAAATATGAGAATTGAGCACTAGAATGATTTTCTCTCCCTTACTTAAGATTTATAAGTATTGAATAAAAGAACAAAAAGTTAAATAAGAGAACTAGATTTGTTTGTTTACAAATGAAGGCTCACGAAAATTTTTCAAAAAAGTTATCTAAATCTTCAAGCCAAAGAGTATTTATAGCTTTCAAAAAATTTAAATGCTTGTTGGAGATATTGTTTGTCAAACGATGACATTTAATGCACACAAAGGTCATATTTAATAGAGTACCGACTTGCTGGTGTATGGTCATCATATATCGCACCTCAAAATTTTCTTTGTCGCACCCTTATCGTGCCTCATATCATGCTCAACAGCCTTAAAACACTTGAAGTCTCTAGACTGACTCGCCGGTATGAAGTTTTCCTATGTCAAGCCCAAAACTTATTTCATATTACCTATGTCGCCCCTTTACATTTGGCTTTGACTACTAGTTGTACTGGCTCTTCTTGGACTTGCTCACCAGTCCTATTTGCATTGCCTCACCTATGCTATGTTTGCAAACAAAAACAAAAATACACATATGCACACGCAAGGAAAATTTCTACATCGATATTCCTTTAAAAATATTTATGAAATATCTTTATATAACTTTTGTCCTCATCAAAATCTTATTTAACATAGTTCATTTTAACAATCTTCCCCATTTTGATGAAGGCAAAATTGTTATGTAAAAATATTGATATTTTGCTCCCTTTTAGTAAAAGCTCCCCCATTCTTTTGCAATTACAACATCAGATTAAAGAGCTCAAGATCAAATTTACAAAGTATACAAATTTCTTCCCCCTAAACGTCCAATGTGTGTCTCATTTTTTTTTTCAATTTTGCATATACTTTCTCCCCCTTTGACCTCATCAAAAGATTATATGTGAGAGAAGGAGAAAAAAGAAAAGGAAAAAGACATAGTAAACAGGCATATAGGATTAATAAGTGATTCATGCAAATAGAAACATCCATAATTAGCTAAATAGAGAATTTTATACATAACAACATCTAGAAATAGATAGAAAGTTTAAGGAAAAGGAAGAGGATGAGGACGAGGATGAATGAAATAGTAATGGTCCATGAATCTTCTCATGTCAGAACTGAAGGTCTGAAAATTTTAGCAAAGATTTGAAATCTGGTCCTCAATATTAATAAATCTAGAGTCCATGTGCTCTTGAAGTTGCTGCCATGAGGAAATAGATGTACTAGGAGAAGAGGAACCAGTTGGTAGAGTAGGAGGCACATCATCATCAGAAGACTATATCTGCCCCAAAACCAAGTAGTAGGGCATCGCCTCCAACCAAAGGCTTCTTTCTTACCCATCTCCCATCTTGTCTTTTCCAAGATCTTGAACTGATGGTATTGAAGGAGAAGATAAGAACCTAAACCTAGTGAGTCTCTATACAGATCTCTACACCTTTACTCCTTAGCAATTGAGTAATCAACCTGCTACTTCTTAAAACAAGTTAGGTAGGCTTATTAGTCACATTCTTGAATTTCTTAAACATCAGATCAAAGAAGTGAATATGATCACCTCTTAAAGTGTGAATCATAAGCCATAAGTTTTGCTGAGTCACTATAGTCTATTGTCCCTTGCGAGGCACATAATTGTCTGGTAGAAACTGATGAAGAATCCAATGTTTTAGGGACAATATGGAAGAACAAAGATTGCACGGTTTGTGCCAATTTACCCCTATACTAGATACAGTGAACAGCTCCTCATAATACTAAGCCCCATCAAATGTGCTAGGCATCTTAACTCTACCATCATCAACCTCAATCAAACTGCAAATATCAAAGTGGGATATCTCTAATCTCCTTCCTACGAATAGGTATACAACATCGGTTACATGAAACTTGAACTATTAGACCCAGATTCCATTCTAATGCCCAGACTCCCATCTTCCTCCAGATAATAAGTTAAATTGCAATAAAACAGTCTAATAGCTTCCTCAGTGATTTCAACAGGAAAAGACATGGTTTCCATAATATTATTTACTACTACTCAAGACATATGAGGAATTCTATCAAAATGCTTCCGTGATGGGAAAGAAACCCATCAAATGCTAGGGAAGTTGGTGATGCATGTCCTTTAGCAATTTGTGGAGGCATTTTGAAATAAAATAGAAGAGAGAGAAAGAGAGAAAAAAAGAGAAGAGAAGAGAAGAGAGATAGAAGATGTGGGAGATAGTAGGGTGGTAGTGGGGAGAGAAGTGGTGGTGAGAGGGGAGGAAGAGCAAAAGTGAGAGATTACACAGGGATTTTAGAGAGAGAGAGGGTAGAAGAAAATGACAAAAGAAAGAGAAGAACACATATATAATATATATGTATGTGAAAAACTAGCTACCAATGAGTCGGTTCACAGAATACCGATAAGCCGATCTTGATAATAAAATTTAGCCAGTGTCAATTGAGAGTTAGATCGAGCCCTTGATGGACCGCTTGATCACATATCGATGAACCGATCTTTTCCTACCTGTGAGTTGGTGCCTTGTTTTGAGCATGTCAAGCTCTTGATATGCGTACCGGTGAGTCGGTAAAGGAAAGATCGGCGAGTCGGTCTGTGTCAGAAATCAACATCCAAAAATAGCATATTTCAAAAACTAATCAGATCATGCATATATCAACATATAAGCATGTATTATATTTAACAGCTAGTTTAACCCAAGAACAAGTTCTAGATTAACTTAGCAAAAAAATATTTAGCACTCATCTTGCTTGATCATGCCCAATTGTCTTCTTAAAGTGCAAAAACAATCTTTACTCAAGGGTTTGTAAAAAGATCAGCAATTTGATTGTTTGAATCAACAAATTCTAAGCTAATATCTCTATTTAGAGCATGATCTCTAACGAAATTATGTCTAATTTCGATATGCTTGGTCCTTGAGTGCTGAATTGGATTTTTCGTTAAATTTATGGCACTTGTGTTATCACAGCGAATTAGAACATTTTCAAATTTTAAACCATAATCAAGCAATATTTGTTTCATCAATAAAATTTGTGCACAACTATTAATTGCTATATACTCAGCTTCAGCAGTTGAAAGTGCAACTGAGTTTTGCTTCTTTGAGTGCCAAGATATTAAAGAATTTTCAAGAAAATGACATGTGCCGGTTGTGCTTTTCCGATCTACTTTTCACCCAGTAATGATAGGATTGGAGTATCCAATTAGATCAAAAGAGGTACACTTGGGATACCACAAGCCAATTTTAATTGTGCCTATAAGATACTTGAACATGCATTTTACTACACTCAAGTGTGATTTTTTTGGGCAAGATTGAAATCATGCATATACATATACCAAGAATATGATGCTAGGTTTAGAAGCTGTTAAATATAACAAACTACCTATTATGCCTCTATAAAGCTTTTTCACACAAATTTTTTTCCATTTTCATCCTTATCAAGTTTTATACTTGTACTCATAGGTGTGGGTTTAGATTTGCAATTATCTATTTTGAACCTTTTTAACAAATCTTTTGTATATTTTGATTAATTAATAAAGGTTCCATTTTTAGATTGTTTGATTTGAAACCAATAAAATAATTAAGTTTCCCCATCATACTCATTTCAAACTCATTCTTCATGGATTCAATAAATTCATTTATAGGACTCATATTCGTAGCTTCAAACACATTGTCATCTATATATATTTGTACTATCAATGTATTAGACTTGTGATTTTTAATAAATAAAGCAGTATCAATTTTTCCTCTTGAAAATCCATTATTTAACAGGAAACTATTGAGTCTTTCAAACCAAGTTCTAAAAGCTTGCTTTAGTTCATAAAAAGCTTTATTTTAATTTAAAAACATGATCAAGAAATTCATTATTTTCAAAACTAGTAGTTGCTCTACATAGACTTATTTCTTTATAAAACCGTTTAAGAAAGCGTTTTTGACATCGATTTGAAAAAGAGTAAAATTCTTAAAAATAGCAAATGCCAAAAGCATTCTTATAGATTCTAGTCTAGCAGCCGAGGCAAATGTCTCATCAAAATCAATTCATTTTTCTTGATTATAGCCTTTAGTAACCAATCTAGTCTTGCTTTTTGTTATTATACCAAATTTGTCGAGTTTGGTTCTATACACCCATTTGGTTCTGATAATAGGTCTACTTTAAGGTTTAGGAACTAATTTCCATACATAGTTTCTTGTGAACTGGTTTAATTCATCTTGCATAGAATTTATCCAAAAAATCATCATTTAAGGCTTCTTCAATATTTTTAAGTTCAGTTTGAGATAGAAAAACAAGATTACTTATGTTCCATAAAGATGATCTTGTTTGTACTCTATTTAAAGGTTCACAAATTATTAGATCTTTAAAATGTGATTTTGCATATTTCCATTTTTTAGGTAGATCATGATTATTAGATTCATGCGCAACATCTACTTTATCATATTGATCATTATTTCTAAGAGAAAATCTATTCAAATCATCATAAACTGCATCCACATCACCATTTGAGCATAAATTAGATAAGGAATCATCAAAAGCAACATGTATTGGTTCTTCGATAACTAATGTTCTTTCATTAAATACTCTGTAGGCTTTACTTATTAAAGAATAATCTAAAAAGATTCTTTCATCATTCTTAGAATCAAATTTAGTCAATTGTTCTTTTCTATTGTTTAAAAAGTAACATTTAGTGCCAAATGGATAGAAATAAGATATTTTAGGTCTCTTTCCTTTCCAAAGCTTATAGGGGGTTTTCTTAAGAATTGGTCTTATAAAAACTCTATGTGGGATATAGCAAGTAGTATTCACAACTTCAGCCCAAAAATATCTTGACAAATTATTTTCACATAATATAGTTCTAGGCATTTTAATTAAGGTTCTATTTTTCGTTTTGGCTACACCATTTTGTTGTGGAGTTCTAGGAGTTGAAAAAGTATGTTCAATACCATAATTACTGCAAAAATTTTCTATTTCATGATTTTCAAATTCTCTCCCATGATCACTTTGAATTGTCACAATATTAAGACTTTTTTTTTTTTGGACTTTCTTGAAATATCTAAAAAAGACATGATTTGTTTCATCTTTAGATACAAGGAAAAAAGTCCATGTATATCTAGCGAAATCATCAACAATAACCAAAGTATATTTTTTATCTCCTAAAATCAGAGTTTTAGTAGGACCAAATAACCCCATATGCAATAGTTCTAATGGCCTAGTAGTACTAATAACATCCTTAAACTTAAAAGAAGTTTTAGTTTGCTTTCTTTATTAACATGCTTGATAAATCTTGTCCTTTTGAAAATTTATCTTTGGTATACCTTTGATAAGATTCTTTTTAACAAATTTTGAAATAACATCCATGCTACTATGTCCTAATTTTCTATGCCATAACCAACTATTGTCATTTTGAGAATATAGATAAGTTTCATTTGATGACTTACAATTATCTACATTGATTTTGTAAATATTTCTTTGTCCATATCCTTCAAAATGAGCTTGGTTATTATCAATTCTTTCAATAAAACATCCATAGGCAAAAAAAGTTACTTTAAAACCATTGTCACACAATTGGCTAACACTAAACAAATTATGTTTCAAATTATCAACGAGCAATACATTTTTAATAATTAAATCTTTGTTTATGATAATATTACATTCACCAAGAACGGTTGATGTTCTATTGTCTTTAAAGTAATACTCTCTTGATCCTTCAAGTATAAAGATGTGAACTCGGATGCATCTCTAGTCATGTCTCTAAAGCAACCACTGTCCAAGAACCATTTGCTGCTACCACTTGAGGATCTCTACAAAACAAATTATTATTCCTTTGGTACCCATTGTAGTTTGGGTCCTTTTTGGCTAGAGGGAACAATAAATTCTATCTTTAGAACCCAAACTAGGTTGGTACAATGATTCAAATGCATTGTTTTCTTATCGTACAGTTATGTGCAATATGACCAGTTTTCCTACAGTAGTTGCATGTCCCATAGGTGGCTTTTATAAACGTAGTTTTGTGGGACTTGCAGCTATTTTCTTTATAGCCAATTCTATGTTTATCCGAATTGCACCTTTGGTTCTTAAGAGGTGTGTTCAAATTTTTTTTCACAATTTTGAATTTAGCTATAGTGGCTTTTGAATCATCAAAGCTAGCTTTTAACATTATACTTTCATTTTTTAATTTTTTCTACCTTTCTTAAGATTTCATCACTATTTTTACCAGCACATGCAACATCATCATTTTTATTTAAAGTTCTAACTTCAATGTCTAGTAAATCATTTTCTATTGTTAGTTTCTCATAATTTCCTTCAACTCCTTATTTTTGTTTTTCAACTTTTTACACTTATTATTTATCTTTTCATTTTTTTTATTTCAGAAAACTTATTTTATCATGCATCTTTTCATTTTCTGATTTAATTTCTTCATGTTTGGTTTGAAAAATTTCAAGTTCTTCTCCTACTTTTGTCATTAAGGATTTTAGCATGCAGTTCTTTTTCTTAATTTTATCTAATTTACAACATATTTTATTATACATAGCATATAACTCAACATATAAAGGAGAAAAGGGGGAAGTTACCTCATTGTCTAGAGCCATGAAGGAAACGTTTTCATCATCTAAGTTGGATGACTCTTCGTCGCTCTATGTTGCCATATAAGCTCTTTTCTCCTCCTTTGATCTCTTCTTGAGCAGTGCGTAGTATTGTTAGATATGTCCTGACTTTTGACAATTATAGCAAGTTATCACATCCTTTCTTTTATGTCTTAATGAGCTGCTGTCACCTTCCACTTTCTTTGACTTGCTATTAGGCCTCATAAATGTTTTAAGCTTTTTAGCCATCAGAACAAGCTCCTCATTTTCATCTTCATCTTCCTCATCATTGGAATCTTGTCTTGTGGCTTTCAAAGCAACTGCCTTTTTATTTATTTCCTCTCCTTATTTCTTGATGAGCTCATGGGTTTTGAGCACTCCAAGAAGTTCTTCCTTACTCATAACATTTAGGTCTCGAGCTTCTTCTATTGCTATTCTCTTTGCTTCCCAATGCTTGGTCAGTAGCATAAGAAGTTTAGAATTAATTTCCAAGTTAGAAAAGCTCTTCCCAAGCACACTCAAGAGGTTTATGATATTAATGAATCTGTTATACGTTTCATCTATTGATTCATTAGGAAGCATTTTGAAAATTTCAAATTGACCGCATAAAAGACTTATCTTAGTATCTCTCATTCTAGAAGTTCCTTCATAAGTCTATTCAAGTTCATCCCATATTTCTTTAGTGGTTGTACATGTATATATTTTGTTAAAATCGCTTTCATTTAAACCACAATATAGAATATTCATGGCAATTTCGTTTAAATATAACTTTTTGCAATCTTCTACATTATAATCTTGTATTTCTTTTCCTTCAATTTTTAAAGGCCCATTTTCTATTATATTCCAAATTAATCTATTTTGACCTTTAAGAAAAACTTTCATCCTACACTTCTAATAAGGGTAATCACCCCTACTTAGAAGCGGAGGTCTATTTATAGCTTGCCTCTCTAGAAATCCTAGTGCATTAGAAGCTATGATCTTTACTCTATTAGGATATTAGGAAAAAAAAATTGAGACTAGCTCTGATACCAAATGAAAACACACTAAAGGATACTCAAGAAAGCGGGTGGGGTTGGGGGGGAAGGTTATGTGAATTGAGTATTTGGCTTAAAAAGCACAAACAATTATTTTTAAATAGATTAGATTAAACTTTAATAGCAACAGATATAACAAAGCAGATAAGGATATGGAATATAAAAGAGATAGGGATAGAGAAGATTAGTCAAGATTTAACATAGACTTCGACTTACTTCCCACTCTCCACCATCCACAAATGCTTCCAATGAGAACTTCACAACCACTTTATTTTTCACCAATAAAAACACACTCAAGATGAGCAATACATAATTTACAATACTTCAAGAAATAGAATATTTCCTTCACTTACTAGATGATCTTTTAAGATTTACAAATATGAGAACTAAACACTAAAATGATTTTCTTTCTTACTTAAGATTTACAATTAATGAATAAGAGAACAAAAAGTTAAATAAAAGAACTATATTTATTTATTTGCAAATGAAGGCTCACAATAAGTTGTCAAAAAAGTTATTTGAATCTCCAAACCAAAGAGTATTTATAGCTACCAAAAAATTTAAACACCCGTTGGAGATATTGTCTATCAGATAGCGATATTTAATGCACACAACGTTCGAATTTAATAGAGCACCGGCTTGCTAATCCCTAAACCCACCGGCTTGCCGATCTATGGTCATCACAAGTCTAGCCTCAAAATTTTCTTTGTCGTGCCTCACATCATGCGCTCAACAGCCTTCAACACTTGAAGTCTCTAGACCAGCTCGCTAGTGCGAAGTTTTCCTATGTCATGCCTAAAATTTGCTTCATATTGCCTATGTCGTACCTTTGCATTTTGGCCTCAAATATTTCTTATGCTGGCTCTTCTTAGACTAGCTCGTCGTTGATAAGGCTACAAACACAAATAAAAATACACACGTGCACACATAAGGCAAGTTTCTACATTGATATTCCTTTAAAAATATTTATCAAATATCTTTACATAACTTTTATTCTCATCAAAATCATATTTAAAATAGTTGATTTTAACAGAAGCGACTCCAGAGCAAGTATGTGAAGATATCAATGACTGCATAGGAGATGATTATGGTGATGATGGCGGTAATATTGGACATAGGGAAAGTGGTGATGATAGTGAAGAGTCATAGTCATTTAATGAGTCTAATGGAATGGATGAGTCCAACAATGATGATCGTAGTGGTGATGAATCGATACACCTAGAAGGTGGTGAGGTTCAAATACATGCTGATGCCTCACTTTATGCAGGCATGTTATACGGGCTTGTATGGTGATGATATGGGTATCAGACCTAGTGAACAATCCCATGGACGATTGTCAGTAGAGAATCAAAATGTTCCACCTCCATCTCCACCACCCCCAGTTGATGATGTGCCACAACAAGACATAACAAGAAGTTATGACACAACGACGATGTCATAAGAGGGATTTGTCACTTTCCATGGTTACACTATACCTTCCTCTCTTCTGCACTCATTAGAGCAATTGCATGAGATATAAGGTGACTTCTGGTTAAGTTCAGTTTGTTTAGGCACTAAAGTGACTAGTGATATCATAGCATTACTAGATAGAGTTGCTGGACTCTTGAAGAGAACATGGGATTCATTGTCAACAACTAAACTGGAGTTTCTAGTAAGTAGCATTGTCGCAGGATGTGCCTTTAGATTTAGACTAAGTAAGATGGAGCTTATTGTTGATGAAGCTCATAAGGTATTAGATTGCAAATGAAAATATTGAACACCGACATTGACTCAAGACTAAACTCAATGAAGTTGAATTTGAGATTGAAAGGTGACTTGGAAATAAGGATCTTAACTCGATTGTAAAGTCAGTTATCAAGCCTTGATATTGTATTGTGATTTTGTTTATCTTTCTTTATACACTTGACAATTTATATGCTTGAGTAGCATTTAGTGAATGACGATAACTTTGTTTTGGTATATTTCATTGTCATTTCACAAGGTACTTATAAAATGTGTTATGCACTTAGGATATGCCATATACCTATTTAGCTACACTTTCATGAAATAAGTATGATGGTGGTAACACTACCTTTAATGACTTATTAGTTCTTTTGAAAAATGTCATGCATTGGAGCAATGCTCTTGCTTGCAAGCAAAATTTTTTTTATAATGATATTTGTCAATATGCAAATAATAACTAATGCAAAAATTATGTAAAACAACTATATCCTTAGTTGAGAGGGTATTACCCACTACTTAACTGTTAGGTGCAAATACTCTTATGAAGAGTAGAATATCTTTCTTAATATCTTTGAAACTTAGTTTTATGTGCTTAGGAGATAGTGCTCAAACCAATCAACCAATCTTAGGAGATAAATTTCAAACCAAGTGACAACGATGTTTGAAATATATTCTAGATTGATACCATATACATTTATTCATGTACACTGAGAAGATAAAATCGTAAATTTGCAGGAGTATAGAAGAAATGACTTTATATAAGCATGAGAGAAAGAATTAAGATGAAAAGCTCATATTTGTGAGCTATACTTTTATTCATTTCTTTCTAAAGTACAATGCTATAACAAATGAAATTTATTGATATATTGAAAGTTGATAGGAGTAGTGATAGCATCTGTTCTTGAATTGCGAAGCTTGCAATATCCACTATTGTACTTCTTTAACAATGAAGGGTTTTCCCATTTAGGTGTGAACTTTGGTGTTGGGATGCCACGATGCACATGGTCTGCCAAGCGAACGACAACATCACCATTTTGGAAAGAACATTTCCGGAAATATAAGGAAATATAATTACTAGCCATAGACTATATGTCGTACTTAAATTGCCAAAGGGATTAAAACCATCAGTTGCAAGACCTAACTACACATTTCGAGCCTCCATCCCAAAATTAGGGAACTTGCTATCTAAGCGCTTCCATTCTTGAGAGTCAAATGGATGTCTTAGAATATTTTCCTTGAAAACATGTCTTTCCTTATGCCACCTCATTTATGGAGCTGTCTTTTGACACATGAATAGGCATTGGAGCCAAAGAATAAATGGAAAATGCCTTAATACCTTTACTACAACCTTCTTTTGTTACGTACTTGTCCTTTCTTTCCACCTTGATTCATTGCACTTTGGGTACCAATTTAGATCTTTAAATGTATTTCTAAAAAGAACACAATCATTTTGACATGCATCAATTAAGTTTGCATCTGTACTAAGTTTTCTTAACGTTTGTCGTGCATCATAATATGAAGAGGTTAACCTCTCGCCTTCGGGTAAGAGATTTTTTACAAATGATAACCAACCATTAAAACTCTTCATTGATTGTCGACCATAAACCTTTAGTTTCTTCATGTGAATAATAGCTGAGAGAAGTGAAAATTTTGAACATCCAGGATACACATCTTGCTTTGCATCATTGAAAAAACTATTTCCATCACTCAAATAATTGTCTTCTGCTCCTTCACCTTCTGACCCATCATCTCCACTATTTGTATGATCGTGAGCCATGTCTTCTAACATATTATATTCCACTACATTTGCAAACACTTGATTGCTATTGCCTACATCATCATCATCTAAAGCTACAACGTCATGTTTAAGTGGCATAGATAGAGTTGGCTCTTCACCATGATAAATCCACCTATTATACCCCCAATTCATACCTCAACGATATAAATGCCGCTCAATGAGCCAAATGGGGTAGCAATGCATGTTTAAGCAATCTCAGCAAGGACATCGCACACAACCATCATCTCAAGCGAATTGACAAGACACCTTAAGAAAACTCTCAACTCCGTCAACATACTCTCTACTAGAACAATTATGTGTATGGTGCCACATCCTTTCTGACATCCTATGAGACATGAAACTAGGATATTATCTCTTTATTATTTTTATATGAAACTATACAATAATTAATGGCATTTGACAATTATAAAAGGTTAAATATTAAAAGAACATATACTTATGATACGGAATATTGTCGACTATTCCATTATTAATGAAAAAATTCTAAAATTGGGCGACTATTTTACATGGGGTTATTCATAGTTCTAACTTATTTTTAGTATATACATGACAAAATATACGAGGAAAAAAAAAGAAAAAAAAAAAAATCAGTTGGTGAATAGGCTTAGACTGGCCATAATTTATTATTATCAAGTATTCATCAAACAAAAGAATCATTTGTTTTGTTGTCGCCCAATACTTTTTCCACATGCCATTCCATTCCACTAATCATTTTCATTTCAGAAGGGAAAAAAGAAAAGAAATTTTTTTTCCAAATGAGTAACAAGACTTTCATGCTTAAAATTATTGATATCTAGAGGAAAAATCTAAAATCAAATAATATTAAAAGAAAAGTCACAAGACCTTGTCATTTTAAATCCATCAATTATTTTAGACAAAGCATTGGTCCATATTTTGGTGGGACCAACATTCAAAATGTTGAACATCTCGTATCATAATATTTTGCAGGACCAGCATTTCTTGTTTTGATCATGACACAAAATAATATTATTTTTTTTATTTAAAAAATTAATTCTAACTTCCCTATCATCCCTGGGAAAAGGAAAATATATATATATATATATATTTTAAAAAAATTCTAGAATTTCGACCCTTTTTGAGAAGATATGATACTTAAAGTTGTTAGTTGTAAATAACACGGTAACTTGTTTCCTACAAACAGAATTCTCAAGTTAATATGTCTATAAAATTGCGTCTTAGAAGAATTGCTATATTTCTGATCAATTATTTTTAGAAAGGTTGCTTTTTTTGTAGAATTTCTTTTCTTCAAAACTATAATTTGTTTTATCCTTATCATCCTTATTGCACTAAACAATATATATTTATATTTCTTGAGAATATATAAACAAGCTTTTTTACAGTAAAAATAAATTTAAAGCATTTGAAATGTTAATATAGTGAAATAAGTATTTGTTTTCTCTTATCTTTCATGTAAATTTTTCATTACAGTATCTATTAAAACCTTATCTAGCAAAATAATATAGCAACTTTTCTCTTCCCATTAATTATAATTTAATAATTTATTCTAATATAATAGTTTTTTTTTAATTTCAGCTAAATCCATTATTATCCAAAGGTTATCGTATATATAGTGGAAAAAAAAATCGAGAAAGTTGTTAGTAACATATATATTTATGAAAATATTATATTTACAAATACAACAATATTTAAGAAAACATAAATAATAAATATTAATGACACAAATACTTACCTCATTGGATAACATTCGAAACACCACCTGTAAAATAAAATAAACGTGAAAAATGAATGAATTGTATTGAGATGAACAAATGTATGAAAAGAAGTTAAAAAGGGAAGAAATGAAAAAAAAAAAAAAGGACTTACAAAAATGAAAGAAAAAAAAAAAAAAAAGAGAATTTGGAGCAATATGTTATGTGCCCATTTATACTGATATGGACCCCATTTATATTCAATATATTAGATGCATTTTATGTGACAACTTACAATAAGTATGGCGAGTAGTGGAGCTACTTTAGTAACTTTTTATTTTTTCTATTAATATTATTATTTCCATATGTAGCAAAATCTTCCTTGCGGATAGTAATATATTAAATTAAAAATATAAATTTAATTTTTTTGTGAAAGTATAATAGGTTGGAAATTGATTTTACTTTTGTTAAAATACTTTTTATTTATTCCACACGGACACGATTCCTACAAAATTTTAAGATTAAAATAAAGAAAAATTCGCTGCGTAATCTTCCCCCTCTGCAATTGGTTAGCTGCCCTTTCTCCATATTCTTGTAGTGAATTTAGCAGGCATTATTGACCGTATTATCACCAAGATATATATGAAATACTTATATAGTAGTCACTAAGTTCATGCATGAACGTCAGTAATAATCCCGCCGTATGACATGAGGATGCACATGATTAGGCGTCAATTATTATAATCGGCAGAAAACCCTAAAGGATGAACTCATTAACTCGTTAATATATACATATATATATATATATTAGTCTGTTTTGATTCATCATATTCTAATCATTTTAGCATCTTATTTTTTATTTTCAATCAAACTATACAGATGAAAAATAAACCTTTTTTGTTATAATCAAATCAAATAGATTAAATATAAATACATATAGATAAAATACAGATACAGATAAAATATAGATAAAATACAAATAAAAATAAGACAATTTAAATAGTTTGCACATGGCAACAAAATCGTGTGGATTTGGGAACCTCTATCGTAGCATACAACCGAAAGATAATTAACGTTATTTGCCCTTTAACCCAGTTGTTTTGTTCGAATCTTTCAGCTCGTGGAACTGCAATTTCTTTATTCTTCTGTGTCTTTCATGTTCATCGACAAAGTTCAGTGTCTCCATTCCGTTTGTTGTCCTATAAACAGTATATTATTGCATTGATCAACTTTTAAGTTGTTCCGTTTTGCTTTCATATAGATTGTAGGAGTTATTTGGTTTAGTGAAAATATTGGAATCCAAATTCTAATAATCAAATTCTATCCTTTTCTAATAGAAATAAATTAACCGCTCTTATTCCAACAGGATTCATATTCATTACAATCCATGTATCTCATTTTGTTTCTTATCTCATTATTAGGATTCAAGTTCCAAAAATACATAGTCCGCCCCCTTTTTTTAAATAAAATTAAAATCATACTTTAAGGTATATAGAGCATATGTTCCAAACTACCATACATGTAAACTATACAAATTATTAATTAATAATTTTGAATGTAATATAAATACTATATATACTAGTAAAAATGTTGCAATGGATTTGGTATTATTAATTATTTTAATTAAGTGGACCCATACCTTGTGATAGATTATTGTACTATTATTATAATTTCATTATAAATTGTTTAAAGTAATATTATGAGTTCATGATGTATTGACCACATATATATATATTGGCCATATGTATTGACTATATGAAAAATACACAATCGGAAAATATGCAATTAAGTTGTTAGATGTTACTAGGTTAATTATTGTAAAGTCAAACTTATAGTTGTTGGGCAACAGATTTCCCTAAAAACATTTCATATTATAAAAATGTAATAAAAATTTCTTAGAGGAGCATAAAAGTAAAGGTATCTGGATCCTATATAAAATTTAGAAATAGATAATTATAGAATAAGATATGAGTAAAGTTTCAAACTTTATCTATATTTTACCCATTCAATGGACCTAGCCACACCTTGGCCTTGAGATGGAAGACGCCAAAGGTAGTTGGTTTCACTGATGGTAACTCAACGGATGATGGATCTGATGATGGTAGAATCAAGTAATTTCCCCATGACACAAGCATTTATGTGAGTGATGTTAGATAAATCATTAAGTAACTATTTAGTATTCTACCTAACAACAATACATAGAAATTGACTATTTGCTGAGAAATACTAAATGCATAAAAAATTATAAATAATTAGGGAATTGAATAGCTATTTCATCCTGTAAACATATAGTAAGAATTCACCATTTAATCCACACAAGCTATTGAAGAATACACATCTTACTAAATTACCTACAACTTATACTACCAAATCACAAAGCATAATACCGTATTATAAAACATAATAGATAGGTCTAATGATGCTCGAATCAAGGAATTTTCCCATGACATAAGCATTTATGTAAATGATGCCAGATCAATCATTGAGTAGATTCAATATTCTATACCTAGAAACAATTCATATAAAATGACTCATTTTGTTGAAATACTAAATGCGTAAAAAAAATTATAAATAACTTAGGGAATTGAATAGCTATTTCATCCATAAACATATAGTAAGAATTCACCATTTAATTCACACAAGTTATTGAAGAATACATATCTTACTAGTTTACCTACAACTTATACTACCAAATCACAAAGCATAATATAATGCTATAAAACATAATAGACAAAATATGCATACACCAACTTTCACGTCCTAAACTCAATAGGTTGCTTTATGCGCTACGTGTCCTCATTGCCTTGTAGGTTCATGCAATCCTAAAAGCCTAAGCACTTTTTAACTTTGTCCAACACTTAATGACCAATTGATTTTAAAACGAGTTGTACAATTGGGTGAGCTACGAAAGTTAGTCATACCATATGCGGACAAATATATACAGTGCAATAAACAATGGCCCATTATAGAAGGTCTTTTAATTATTTATCTTAATTTGAAGTAAAAGGCAGCATAGAAAATCTAAAATAAAATCCCTAGCATCCCACCACCAACACTAAAGTGACTAAACCAATATTCGATATCCAAAATCCAAGACCATATGCCTCATACTAGAATTCACCGCCTATAACAGTCTTTGGTAGCCCAAGTCCACCATCTCTCCGCAGTATCATTTCATATAAGCGGGTAAGCTCTTATAAGATGCCAATCAGCGCAAAACTAATATCTACCCAATAAGATAAGATGATACCCTATAAAATCTTAGACGGGTATTGAGTGAATGTTAAAGTCCTATACCGTTTTGGATTGCAATTGGGACTAGGTTATTGGTTGATAACATATCCAAACCCACTAATTCGTACAAATTATTTATGTTTTATTTTACATTTAGAAATGCATGATATCCAAACATTATTATTAAATGTATTATTTATATTTGTAATAAATAATATTGTGATTTACTTATCAAGTACATAATATATGCTTAAGCTTACAAAATTAATTATTCCGTTGGCTTAGCAAGTAAGTCTCAGGCATACGCAAACAGCCTCTACGTGTACGACAAATTTTGGTACTAACAAAGGGTCGGGCGGATAAGGGTTTTAGAAAACTCATCTTAAATCTGATCTAGTCGCACCACAACTAAATCCTAATGTTGTCAAACTGGTCAAGGTTTTTATCCGAATATGTTAATTTCACTTTTGATACATGGGAATCGTTCGGAATGAAATGAATTAGAACGGAAGAATGATTAGAAGATGGAATGATAAATCCATTTTTTTGTTTGGATAATTATGGAATGGAATAAAATTGATATGTTATTTGTCAAAAATATCCTAATAATTAATGTGAATAATAAATAAGTAGGAGATAAAAAGTTATTTCAATATTATTCATTTATGAGTAAGGAATGGAATCATGATTTTGCCTTATCAAAGGCGGAATCAAATTCCCTTCAAACCCGAAATTATCAATTCCTAGGAAGCGCAATTCTAACTTTTAATAATGCAACCAAATATGGGAATAGGAATAAAATCCAAAATTACGATTCCATTCAATGTTTATTCCCGCATACCAAACGTGGTATAAGAGTCAATAGTTAATAGGTAAAAATCAGGTTGAATTAAGGGTTGAATCGGGGTTGAATAAGCCATTTTCAAGGATAGATTGGATTCAATCGGATTGAAATGGACGAATCAACTTGAATTTAGCAACACTAATAAATCGCATTAAGAACATCCATATTAGCAATAGTTCCACCATATTAATCATCCATTTATCATAACAAATTAGGTACCAAGGCCGTGTAACTATAAACCATCTCATTCCAATATTTTATCCATAACTAGTAAAAATATTCAATTTATGGCTTATTTATCGCGAGTGGTCACCAGTCGGTATAAACCATAAATAATATGCATAATCATTTTAGGGCCTAATTAATAGTTAAATTCATTATCTATTACTATATGTAAAGCTAACTAAATAAAATAAAACGGATACTTAATATGCAGTCATTTTTCCAAAATTCCATATCTTAAATCTATTTTTAGATATTTCTTAAAATATTAAAAATTTATAGAATAAAATGTAATTACTTTGAAAACATTGAAAAATGATTTTAAACTTACTTTTAGGTGATTCTTAAGTTTTATGTTGATTAAATATGATCTAGAAGTAAAGTTAGATATTAAAAATTGTATTAAAAAAAATTGAGTGCTGAATAACTCAAATTAAGAGTAATAATGAATAAAAAGCTGGAATCATTTGGAGTCCAGATGAAAATGATATCCAAGTTTAAATAACTCTTATATTTTTCATTTTTACCTTCAGTGGGTAGACAATTCTTAACTAAGCATAGTCTGTAAAGGCATAGTTCTCCTTCTTGTAAGAGGGGGCCGGCCAGGGGTTCAGAGAGAGGGGTGGGGGAGACTTCCAAACACTTGTATTTGAAGCATGAAGCTTAATTTAGTATTAATGTGCTCTGTAGAACTAGAAGACAAGTGTGGCCACTCGAGCTAGGAAGGAATGGGGACTGAATTTAGACAACAGGAACAGTCAACAACAGTTTGGATTCTCGAAAAGCATTCCATGAACCGACATCAGCTGACACAGAATACCAATTTTGTTACCCAAACAAGTGCCCACTAGTAAAAGCTAACTTTTAGTATCATTAATTTCTCTCTCTCCCTCTATAGGATTTAATAATAATATAATAGAAGCACTAGAGGTTTAAGCATTTTAGATAAGTGAAGTAAATTAATCTGACTAAATCTTCTAAACTAATGATTAACATCCAAATTACAATATTTAAATCGGGATATCCTTGCATATATCATATATAAAACATCAATAAAAAAATATGTGCACATACAAGCACATGCTATAATGTTATGAAAAAAGTGGTGGTGTGTTATAAAAAAGGAATTGGCATAGTTGCTACAAAGGCATGTGCAAATATATAAAGAATTAAAAACAATAGAAAAGGCTTTTGATGAAACATAATTAAGATTAGAAGTGAATTAATAATTTCGAAGTGTTTATATAACATATTTATTTATTTTTTTCCGTTTAAAGGTCGTTTAAATCCAAGATTCCTGCTTCATAGAGTAAACAGTGTGCGATATTTAAATAGTTCTTGACGTAGTATCCTAGGAATTAAAGAACTATACGATTTTGTGAAGTGCATTGCATGAGGGCATGACGTTCATGTCTAGGTATTATAGAATGACTTTTTCGATGAACGAATCTCAACCTCCTCCATCACAGCCCCACGTGGACCCCTGCCTACTTGCTTCCTATTTAGTTTTGCCCTAACCGGCCAACACAACACTCTTTTCCTATAAATAATGTAACCGCATCAAGGCTCTAATACTTTGAATTTTTCATCTTACATGTGGTCTTGTTATGCATCTACTTCGCTTCCTCTAGTTACAAAAACAGCAAACTCAAACCTTCATATGAAAAATTCTTGATTTGTCAACAAAATAATGCCACTTGAAGGAGAAGTGCAGGGGATTTTCTATGATACCGAGCTCACTTTAGGGTTGCCTGGTGAGAATCGCACCCCACCAAGCAACAAAAAACAAGAAAATGAAACCCCAAATGCCAAGTAATTATCAGACAATAGTTTAATTTGTCATTCTTTACTTTATATGATTTGTCGTTCTCATTGATTTTCTTTTCTTTTTTTTTTTTATTAAATATAAATTAGAGCACAAGCAATTGGGTGGCCGCCTGTGAGGTCATTTAGAAGGAAGGCAATGGAGAAATGCAAGTACGTGAAAGTAGGAGCAGATGGCACGCCATATCTTCGCAAGGTCGACCTTGGCATTTACAATGGTTATGGGGATTTATTGAAAGCCTTGGAGGACATGTTCATTTGCTACATTCATTGTGGTAAGATAAGATATAATAAGAATAAGAATCCATGAGAAGAGATTATTCAATTGTAATACCAGTTGCTAGATATTATAGATATACGAGAACTATGACAAATAAAGATATAATTATACTAAGAAAATGAGCAGTTATCAAAATAAATGTGGCAACGTACAGTGATATAAAATTTTAGTGTATTAGGATTGTTTGAATTGTTGGATTTTTTTCTGTATGATATTTGCATTTGATCTACATCAGTAACTTATTTATATTATATATGTATCATATTTATTTAATCAATTTATGAATAAAATTACTAATTTTTTATTAAGATTTATTTCTTGACAAATAATCAAATTAGTATAAATTGATATAATTGAAGCTCTTTTGTGCAGAGGGGGACAAGCTGATGGACTCCTCGAGGGGAATGGAATATGTTCCCACGTACGAGGACAAGGACGGTGATTGCATGCTTGTGGGAGATGTTCCATGGAAGTAAGTTGGCCCCAGTGTGGACATAGCAAATCAAAAGAAATATCCTTTTATTGCTCTGTCCCCACTTTGCTCATTGTCCCAATAACTCCGCTTATACCCTTCTACGTATTATTTGAATATGTTCTGTTCTGCCATGAAATTTTTTCTGATGGATATGTTTACTAAAATGTTTTTGAATTTTTTTTTTAAACTGCAGAACATTTACAGAATCGTGCAAGCGCATACATTTGATGAAAAACTCCGAGAGGGTTGGCTTAGGTAATTTATTACACTATATTTAATTAAGTATCATAATCCCACTGTCTTACATGTTTAGGTCATTCGACTGTTTAATTACGTTGAATTAATGATGAGTTAGATGATTTTATCGTACTAACTTTTCATATTTATTTCATGCAGGACCACGATGCACGTACTAAGTATCGTAGTGACAAAAACTATGTCAAGATTGTGGGATAGTTGCCTTTCTAAAGAAAGTTCTGCTCATAGCATATAAAAAAAATATTAAAAAAAGAAGAAGAAGAAGAAGAAGAAGCTTCATTATTGTAGGCTTTTATATGACTTCTGAATCTTGTACAATAGGTTTCGGCCTAATGGACTAATGTTTTCCTTTGAGTGCTGTCTTGTTGTTTGAGAGATTGCTTTAAGAATGTGTTTTAATTTTCTGAGTGAACAGGTTATAGCTTTTTTAGCTCAGTGGGGAGGAAATGCTGCTTTCCGTGTTTGGCACAATTTAAATAGTCATATTTTCACACCCATGCAGGGTACTTTAATTGTAATAATACACCATGTAACTTACTAAGATCTCTAGAAAATTATATGTGTACTATACAACTAGCATTCCCCGTTTGAAGTGGAGAGATAAACAAGATCGATAGTTGTTTGAGAAAAAATCTTGTATATACATATGTACAAACCATAAACAAAAAGAACATTACAACCATAGTCTTCAGGGGTTTCAACATAACCATATTATAGCGAAATCTTACAAGGAAAAACGAAATTAACTTATACTATTACAAAATCATAACTAAGTCTCTATTATATATATGGTCTTCTTTCCAAAAGAAGACATATGTCCATTCCTACATGAACTCCCACACTTGAGCTTGATTTCAGTCTCATGCTTAAAACCCTGTAAATCAATAGTTTAGGAGAGCGTAAGCATATAAAGCTCAGTGGATAACAGAATACGAATACATGTCACTATTATCAAACAAGTTTTGTTAGCAACCATATGCAATGCACTCATCAAACATACGAAGCAAACATGGTTTGAATAAACCTATGGAGATTTACGCCCTCCCAGGAGGTTGAAGGATAAGTTTAGTAGTTCACGCCCATGAAAGTCTCAAAACTAAAGAAGGAGAACTTTTCCATTCGGTTTTACCATTTCAAAAAAATAGTTTTCACATAAACACTCTCCACTTCATTTAGAACTTGAGTAATCTCATTAAGTATTAACACTCTAAAGCCAACTCCAATACAAATGACCTCCTTTGAATCTTACTTAGTTTCTGTGAAGAAGACAACCCTATGGTAACCTACAAACAGACTTATTGGTCCCATCAAGCATTACCATAGAATCGAAATATTAACACGTGACCTAAGTACCATGCTAATGCAGTATGATGTTATGAACTGCATGTCATATTAAATTTTGACGTCCAATAAACTTAATTCCATATTATCATGTTGTCACATCAATTCCAAACACTCAATAATGCAACTATAATTTAATGTCAAATAAGTAGTTGTCACTTTAGTGATTAAGATTTACAACTCAAATATACAACAAATGACACACAAGATTTCAAATCCTTATGCATTTGATTCCGTATAATTATGATTAAACTATATTCTACTATTTACAATCATAAACAAAGTGATAGGATTCAAGTTACTCACCCGTGCATTCTCCTTAATCGTTGTAATCATCTAACAGGAAGTCCAAATCATGATCTAAGGATCCTAAAAGATAGAAAAGCTTGCATTACTATCTACTTAACAAAAATAAGAAAAATTGAACAAGATTCTAAAGCTAAAGCAGACAAGAAGACACTTTAAGGTTGTCACACCCCTCACCACGCCCTGTACCAAGGGCCGTATGAGACAGGGCATCATATAAGCTTCACCACATCCTTCACCATACCCCGTATGGAGCTTCGTTTGACGATCAGTGGAGCACATCTTTGCACGCGCCCCGTGGTGCCAGGACGATCCAACACAGGATCCACCACAGGCTCTACCATGCCCCGTGGTGACCCAGATCCCACGAATCAGAAATGGCTACACCTTTCACCATAAGTCGTGGTCATTCTACAGTGAATGCACAATTACACTTTTAAATTTTTACACACTTTAATCAACTTTACTTGTTTCAACTCCATCTAACATACTCAAACATCATCATATATGTCATCAACATACTCAAAATCATCATACAAGTCATACTCCTCATCCGCTTCTTCATATCTTCCAACCTATCTCTATTCATATCGCCATAACCATTGACAAACCAACCATCAATTCAAGCTTTAGAAATTTAAAACTACTTCTCAATCACTCTTACTTCTTATATCAAATAACCAAACTCATAGACATCCCATATTAGCCATTAACCAAAAAAAAAAAAAAAAACATAATTCTACAACTACTCAAACATACAAATAACAAAGACAAAGCAAGAAATAACTTACCTAAACTTGCTTAACTTGAAGATGGAGGCTTAACTTGTTGTTCTTGATGATTTAGAAGAAGAAAATGAAATTGATATGTGGAGTACGTGTATGTGTAGAAACGTATGTTTTGAAAGAGAGAAGAGAAGGAGGAAATGAGGGAAAAATTCTGCCTCTTTGATAATTATATGCATATATACAAAAATTTACTTTAACTTTTGCAGTGATTCAAAAGTGATTTTGTGTGTGTATGTGTGCATGTGAGTTGTGGTGGGACACAAGAGTTAAATTTGGCAACCATTAAGATTAAAACAAACTCATGTTAACCTATTATTCTTCTAACAAATTATAATTATCAATCATACAAATTCAAAACAAAGTTTAGTAACAATATAGTTTATAATTCCTACTTAATTAAATAATTTCTTATAAGAATTTATACCAATACTTTTAACATATTAAAAGTCTAGTTTATAAAATTCAAACTCTAAGAGAATAAAAAGAACACTAAAATGTACAATTTTATTAAAAAAAAATTCAATGAAGATTTTGAACTTCTTTTTCTATTAAATTGGTTTTATAAAAGTTGTTATACTTAAATTTACTCAACATTCATACACTACAACATACACAATCAAACACATTAATTCTTTACTTTCTAATTCTATTTATAAAAACCTGGGGATCACACATACATTTCTTCATCATGGATGATCATCGGTCTAATATCTTGAAATTTTTATTTTTTTTATAATTTCGATAAATATTTTGACATCACATTATAGAATCATAAAAGTTCCCCAATTTTAGGGGAAAGCAGCATTTTTAAAAGTTTTGCAAATAAGATGTCTTTAATTAATTATATTTATAAATTATTTATAATCCATTTCCTCTGTCTATACTATATCAATTCCCACGTGAAAGTAACTTATAAGAACAAGCTTGTGATATTCACTATAAGAAAATTAATTTTTAAAACCAAAAATTTTGCGATAGAAAGTAGTACTGTGAACAAAAATTCTAAGCCCTTTATTGTGAAAATTATATACAAGTGTGTTACTCTATTATCATTATATTTATAGGCTTATAGAAATCAATGAATATGCACTATTAAATAAAACTAATGTTTTTAATGGTATCATATATGTACTTTAAACCAACCTACATCTTGAGCCTTAAAATTGTCTAATTAATTGTGTAAATTTTTAGGGGTAATGAATAAGACTTACTCATTTACTCAGTAAAATTAGTTTGCTTGTAAATAGTTTTCATGTAATAGAAACCGCATTACTTTTGGCCAAAAAAAGAAAACCAATTACTTTAGTTTTGAGTTAAAATTCTATCTTATGACTATAGGTTATTTTTTGTAAGATATTTTGAATTGAAAACTAGTAGTGAATATATATATTCTATATTACATTATGATAAATAGCGAAAATAAAATGATATAGATCTCATACCGTTGTACATCATAGTGATACTATTTATTTATTTTTACTTAATATTACAAAAATATATATTATGAAAACATGAAAATGTACTAAAAAATACTCAAGATTTTAATGTGAAAATTAATTTGCCTTAAAAAGCTCAATCAATTAATTTTAATGCAATAGATGAAAATTAATTTTAATAGTAGTAGATTATATAACAGCAGATTTTAATATGAAATATAAAAGTGGAGTTTAGCCCACTTCTTCCTCCCTATGGTCTACCAATGCCTCTAATCGAGGACTTCATAATTACTTTATTAATCACCAATTAAATACGCTCAAGCTGAGCAATACACCACTTTCACAATACTTAGGAAATAAAATATTTCCTTTCTCTCTTTAGATGCTCTCTAATAGATAGCAGATACAAGAACAGAGCACTAGAATGATTTTTTCTCTCTTTATAGATATTTATAATTTAATGAATAAAGGAACAAGAAATTAATGATTTGTTTGTTTGCAAGTAACAACTCTTTCAATTCATGCTCCTATCTTTTTGAATCTCCCAAGGATAGAGTATGTATAGCCTTCAAGCATTCAAATGCCCATTAGAGATAACGTTTTTAAGTCACCAAGCATTGAATGCACTTCAATGGCTCTTTTTGTCATATCGGCTCATTCATTTAAACTATCACACCCTAATACTTGTTGCACTTCATTTTAACCCTCAACTAAGTTTGTGCTTATATGGACTTCATTGAGTCTTAAATTTAAACTTGTCATGCCCGATACTTGTTGCGCTTTAAAGTTCGTCACGCCTTGGTTGTGACCTTCAACCAAAGCTTGGTATGTTTGAGCTTATCGTGCCCTAACTATTTAACATTTCAAGCCCTCTATGTGACCCTCGACCAAGATTGTAATTCACTTCAATTCTTCAAGCCTTATATTCAAACTTGTCAGACCCTAAACAATGGACTCATCGAGCCCTCGACTTGACCTGCGACTAGTGACTGCATTTTTAATCTTATTGAGCTTTAGTATTGAGTTTGTCATGCCCTAGTGAATAAACCTATCGAGCCCTTGACATGATCTGCAACCAAAACTATGCTCAAGAATTTGTCCATCCTACATAATCTCCAAAGAACAACAAAACACATACACACACATACACACACACATATATATTCTAACATGTTGTTAATCATATTTGTTTTACTAATTAAGTGTAATTTAACACAATTGAAAAGTCAATTATGCAACTTATTGTCTCATCAAAATCCACAATAAACATACAAATTCAACAATCACGCTCTTTTTTATAAGGAAAATTATGCACAATTAATCCCATTTCAATTCAGTATACTCTCCCTCAATTAAGCATATGCGTTTCAAAGGAATTTTCTCATATTTGATTTAAAGACTTGATGCTTAATTCTAAGGAAATGTATACTATACTTAATTCATCATTTAGCTCCTCCTTTTTTGTCAAAAACAAGCATAGCATATAGAATACAAACATAATAGCTCTTCTCCCTCTTTGAATTTATTGATAGCATACTTCATGCATGTTAATTGTGCATACAACTTATCTCTTCCTTTTTGGACTCATAAAAAAAATCAACAACACAAGTTACCTCACTTAAGGAGGACTTCACACTTTTCATTCAACACAAATAATTACCTCATAAAGAGGACTTCACAACAATGTCTTACCAATAAGTGGTAGGAATCAGCAAGGCCAAAATCGTTGGAAAGGAAAGCAAATTCAAGAACAACACAAAAGATTAAAGCTTAAAGCCTCGTACGCCAGCCTTTAATTGTTTTGATGTCTTTTCAAATTTCCTGGTAGGAATTATTTACAATTATGTTTTTCAGTTACGTAACTATCATAATTATGTTTTTTTAGTTACATTGTATAACTGTCATAATTATGTTTTTCAAATACATTGTCAGTTATGTAATTGCCCACAATTATATTTTTCAGTTACGTAACTATCTTGTAATAAGCCTATATATAAAGGCTAGTAACTACTCAGGATAGATATAAAGTTTTTATCATATCTTTTGAGATATTTGAGAGCACTTTTAAGTGTGAAATCCTTTGTGGTGATTTTGAATATTGAGTTTTCATTCTCTTTATTCTTTGGTTCTTATCAATTCTTGTGTCATATAGAATTGTGGTGAACCCTGTTATTAGAATCTTGTGATTCTTTTAACATCGTGATTTATTTATAGATTGTGGTTCCTATCGTTCTATCATCTAATCACAAACCAGTTTAATTTTATTGTTCGTAGATTCTATCAAACAATAATTTTGCCTATATCATTTCTATTAGAAAACCTTAAAAATTTAGATCAAAATTCAAAGCCCTCAATCTCACGTCAGATTAATTTACCCCTGGGTTTAAAAAGATTCGTCCTCGAATCTTGATTCTTCAATTTATGAACTTTCGGAGTTAGATTCGGAGTTGTAATCCAATTGGTCCATACAAACAAACTTCTCAATCCTTTGATCTTCTTAACATGCTTCATCTTGGCCTATTGTACGTCTTCATAACTCATAGGAAGCAACTTGCATGTCTTACCTCAGTGTTGAATAGTATACTCATTCTTGTAACCATCAAACAAAGCTTGAAGATCATATTACCATGGTCTTCCAAGAACCAGATGTATAGCATCCACGGGTACTACATCACATAAAAGTTCATCAGAGTAGTCACCAATTGAAATAGGTACACGCACCTGCTTATGAATGTGAATAGCTCCTTGGTGATTAAGCCAATGAAGAGCATAGGGCTTTGGATGTTGCTCCAATTGCAATCCTAACTTTGAAACAATTCTAGCAGAAACAAGATTGGCATAGTTGCCTATATCAACCACAATTAAGCATGTTTTTCCTTTGACAAAACTCCAAAATATAAAACAAATTAGTTCTCTGATCCAGAATAGCTTCCTCTTGCTTAATCCCCAATGCTTCACTCTGAACCGCATATTCCATATCATCATCATCCTCAAATGGAGGCTTAGAATGCTCACTCTCAATCTGATTATCTTTTAGAATCATCACCCGCTTGTTAAGACATTGAGAAGCAATATGTCCATGCCCTAAACACTTGAAACACTTGATGTCTCTACTCTTTTTTTGTGGAGCCTGATCTGAAGCCTTTTCTTCAACCTCCTTGCCTTTGTTCTTTTCCTTCCTATCCTCTTTCTTTTCATCCTCACCAAATTTATTATAAAAATGAGATTTTTGAAACCTTCTGCGTTGTTGTCTCTCTACCCTGCTAACCAATTTAATAACATCCTCCAAAGATTGATACTGCTGCAGTTTAACAACATTGGCTATCTCCATCTTTAGCCCATTAATAAACCAAGCAATAGATTCAAAAGTTGATTCCTTAATATCACATCTAGCCATCAGGGTTTTAAATTCCTTCACATACTCTTCAACACTTAACCTTCCTTGACTTAGAGATTGCAAATCCATCAACAATTCTTGTTTGTAATAATTAAGAACAAATCTTCGCTTCATCAATCTCTTCATTAGTGCCCAAGAACACACTTTTTCTTCATCTACCCTACATCTTTCAGCCTATAATTTGTCCCACCACAAGCTAGCATAATTTGAAAAAGCTAAAGACGCCATCTTAACCTTCATGCGCTCATCCCATTCATAACATTCAAACACTTTTTCAACCCTGGGCACCCAATCCAAAAATTCCTTAGGCTTACTACTTCCTGTGAATGGTGAAATCTTTAATTTTATATTTTCAATACCCTGTAGCCTACCCTCCCTACCATCACACCTTTTGTGCCTTCCACTGTTCCCATCAAATTCTTCGCTAGAGTGTCTCGTATGACTAGATCCACTCTGACTTCTCCTATCTCTCACTTCTAATCTTTCTAATATCCTCTTGACATCCTCTTGTATCTTCTTCACTCTTATTTGTAATTGAGTGAATTCTTGCCTTGTCACGACATCCCTTCTCCATTATTACTATTTCTTCTTCTAGCCCTGGGGTTATTTTCATTAATATTGTTGCTTCCATCTAACATCTTCACAATCCAACAATAGCAAAACCAGCAAAAATCCCCAATATAGCCATAATGTAAATTTCAAGAAAAATAAAAGAAATCAAGAAGAATTTTTTTTTTTTTTACCAACCTGTATGAAATCCATGTTGAACAATAAGATTAGCAATCCTGTGCTTTGATACCAAATCAGACGCGAGCTTGAAGGGTTTGAATTTTGATCTAAATTTTTAATGTTTTCCAATAGAAATGATATGGACAAAATTATTGTTCAATAGAATCCACGAACAATAAAATTAAACTGGTTTGTGATTAAATTATAGAATGATAGGAACCACGATTTATAAATTAATTACGATATTAAAAGAATCATTAGATTCTAATAACAGGGTTCACCGTAATTATATATGACACAAGAATTCATAAAAGCTTAAGAGTAAAGGGAATGAAAACTCAATATTCAAAATCACCACAAAGGGTTTCACACGTAAAAGTGCTTTCAAATGTCTCAAAAGATATGATAAAAACTTCTATATCTATCTTGAGTAATTACTAGTCTTTATATATAGGCTTATTACAAGGTAGTTACGTAACTAAAAAAATATAATTAAGGTAGTTATATAACTGACAACGTAACTGAAAAACATGATTGTGGCAGTTGCACGATGTAACTGAAAAAACATTAATTGTGGTAGTTACATAACTGAAAAACATAACTGTAAACAATTCCTACAAAGAAATTTAAAAAGCCATAAAAGAAATTTGAAAAGACATCAAAACAATTAAAAGCTAACGTACGAGGCTTTAAGCTTTAATCTTTTGTATCAGTCTTGAATTTGCTTTCTTTTCGACGATTTCAGCCTTGCTAATTCCTATCATAAAGGACTTCACATTGCCTCAACAAAGGACTTCACATTTAAATCATTTTACTATAAAACTTGTAACGCCCTAATCTAAAGGCATTACGACTCACCATGTCTTTCTCTTTTAAAGAACACGCCTAGGCTACGAAATACTAAATCCACAAATTATTCCAAATTATACATCACCAATAATAACTCACAAAAAGATACTTTAAAATATCATAAAAGAAATCTCTTTGATAAACAAAAGCTAATATTGACCAAAAACTACATATATAAAAACCAAATAAAACTTAATAAATTAGTCTCATAAAACTCTCAAAATTAATAACAGTTTCAAATGAAACTTCATATGATTTTCAAATATTCTCTTCTATTTCTGAAATCCAAAATCTACTAATCCTCAATAGGAAAGTCAAGTCCACTATTTCCATCCCCATAATCAATATATATGTCATATCCAGATAAGTCATAAACTATCTTTTCACTTATACCTGAAAGATAAAGGAATGAGCGAAAACACCCAGTACGCCAGCCCACAACGAAAAACGCATGAACATGCAACATACTAATCTCACATTCAATCCTAAACTAATGTAGCACACACAGGTTATTATCTATGATTAGTGAAGCAGACAGCACAGTTTAGCACCAATTACAAATAATCCTAAACCCGGAGTAACTAATGACCCCGAAGAAAACAACTCTTTATATAAAATACTTTTATACATATATAGTGATGTTAGGTACTCTCCACACATTGTTGCATACCACAATTAAGCTGGCACGACTCCTAATCTACCAGAATCAGTTCCAGGTGTAACTCCACTAGGGATAACGATAAATAAGGACCATCAGGTTGCCAGTGTTAGCATCACAATCTGCGTGGTCTTTGTTAACAGCAACTAAGCACAAACAACAAACAATATAATTAAAAGTTCAACATAATTAGATTCATTGAACAAATCTAGTCCTACAAGCACATACAACAAACAAGGAATGGTCGTAGCTAATTCGCTTTCAAAACTCCAATTCCACCAACAAATCCTTTTAAAAAGATTAGAAACCCTAATTTCACCAGAATCCCTGATCATCAATACATTTCAAATCGGAATTTAATTTCATATACATATTTTTCATAGAATAATTTTTAACCCAAACATCTAAAACCCTTTCCAAAGAATAACAAATCCAAATCTTTTTCCTTGATTGATACATAAAGATCTTTCTAAAGACATATTTCCTTAATAGATCTTATAAACCCTAGAATTCCATTCAATGCCAATCAGCACAAATCCAATAAAAATCATTTCTTTATAATCATAAAGGTAAAAAAAATAAAAACTTACATATAATTGATCTTTAAATCCTTCTTGATCAACAAAAATCTAGATCTTCAAGCAAGATAGGGTTTTTCTTCAATTTCTCCTTCAAAATCAACAAAAACCCTAAGGAAATTTAATAGATTCTTTTAAATCCTAAAGGAAAGATAGTAATTTGATTACTTCAATCTAATCTTCAAAGTCTCCTTGTATGCAATGATCTTGCTTAGAAAGGATTCTTAGGTTTAGGATGGCTTTTAGAGAAGGAGCAAAGGGTAGATTATAAAGAAATTTCATGGAGATTTTTTATCTTCTATAACGTATGCTAGCAGTGTTTAGTCCTATGCCGGCGGTGTATGAACAAATATCGGCAGTGTAAGTATTAAAGCTGGCGGCTTATAACTTTCGAGTCATTTTTCTTCACGTTTACGCCAGCTATACATCAGCAGTGTACTTAGACTACGCTGGCAGCATAGAAAGTTAAGCTAGTGGCCCTTAGCTGGTTTACTCTTTGCGCCCATTTGACCCCTATTCCATCTCTTCGTCTTCTTTCATGTAACTAATAATGACCAAATAATTAATTAATGAAACATTAAGATTGACCATAAAACTCTTTTATTTTATGTCAAATGACATTTTTGCCCTTCAATATAAAATATTTATTTATATATATTACAAAATAGGTGCTTTTAATGTTTAAATGTTGTTTTTCAGCTCCTAGATCAAAAGAAGAAGAATTAAAGTGTTTTAAATCAAACTTGAAGCAAAACAACAGCAAAATTCAAAGACAGATTTCTATCGAGCCTTGCAAAAGTGCTTATCAAGGTCTAAACATCAAGGCAAATTAGTCTATCATGCCATGAATCAAGCCCTCAACATGACCCTCGATGTATGTTCTAAGCAATCGAACCCTAGACTTGAAGAACAGCTCCTATCGTTCCATACTATAGAGCCCTAGATTTGACCAGCGATGGGATGAAGATCAAACCTTTGCACAAAAGTATAACTTGAGTCAAGCTCAAGTTTTGAGCCTTCGACATACTCAAATTACCCATTGGTTGAAGAATGGGCAAGAACTCAAGCATTTTAGCAGAATGCCACAACTTAAGTCAAGCCCTGACTTTCATGTAATATTCGAACGCTCATCCTTACCACGCAACAAGTGACCTTATGAGATGGCATTTACGATGCACGCATGGAAATAAAAGACGATTTCTGTTATAAAGAACCTACCACGTCAGCGAATAAAATCGTGTTGATTTTTGTGCCTAAGCCTATAAATAAAGATGCGTAGTCATGCAATCAGTATGTTGTAACAAAGAGTAGATTTCCTAATGTACTATAGAGAGAGAATTTTGAGGAGAAAGAATTATTTCTTCTTGCTTTAGAAAATCTCGAGTTTTCTAGGTAAAATCATTTTAACCTATTATTTGTAATTTTTGCAAGATTCTGAACTTTAATTGTAATGCTCTTCGTTAATTCCATTTTATTTCTACAGAATCCGTGCATAATGTTTGCATCTATGGAGAAATAATCTCTTACAGCTTAGGGTTTGTGAACCCAAATCCTGATTCATGTGATTTCAAATGCCCTTTCAAATAATTATTGACTGAATATTTGTAATTAGAGCTTTAACTTATTTTCATGGGTCTAAATGTGTAGTGCACCCTTTAGATTCATATTTGATTTCATCTGAATAGATTGAGAGATCATTCTTTTGAATAGATTTATAGCTACTAATAGAGTTGCTCATAATCTCCTTGAGAGAGGGGTGACATAACTTTCTATCACTTTTTTTGAAATTCATTAGGTTGGTTTTAGAAACAAAGAATTCTTAAGCTATATGCGAGTCTACAACGCTGATAACTTGTGAAGAGATTCTAGTGGTCTGGTTCAGACTTAGAGCAACTAATCTTGAGAAAGGGTTTAGCTTACCCCATTAAATTCAAAAGTGTAAATACACCAGCATACAACTCTCTCTCTGAGTTTGTGAAGAAATCACATGATAAGAAATTGGTGAAGCAAACCTTGGGCTTCCATCTTGCATTTTTACAAACCCATCTTTAATTTTCCATGAAAACATTTATAAATTTTCACTAACCTTAAGATAACTTCTATTTTTATCATAACTTTCTAAATTTTCTTCGGCTAGATAATAGATGAGAAATGAGTAAGATAGATGACAACGATCCCTTAGAATACAACCTAATATTTTCTATGTTACTTTGGTAGATGCGCTTGCCTAATGTTGGTAGTTTCTTCCAAAGTTGAACACAACTTATTATTTTTATAAATTTTCTAAAACTTCAACTTCGTGGTCTTCAAAATAGTTTAAATCAGAAAAAACAACTCACTGCAGACACAACCAAACTTTCTAGCACCATTGCCGGGGATCGGTGTTGGATTCATTGACATGAAGCTCAACAGGGCACCATTTGAAAACATTTCATTTATTAGGCTAGTCACTAATTTTTGTGAATAGTTGTAAATAGTTTTTGATTTTGCTTCTGTTCTATTTTTATTTTCAGTAAATTTTCCTTTGTTCATAGTTTTTTTCTTTAATTATTGTAAATAGTTGTTTCTTTTTTTTCCCTATAAATATTGCTAACCTTCTTCTCTTTTCTTTTGTATATATGTACATAATGCATGTACTTATGCTTTACTTTTATTCTGTTTCTGTATATAGTGTCTTTTCTATTTGTAAATATTCCTATTTAGTGTTGTTTTTGTTTTTTGTGTAGTTTAATTATTTTTTTGCATATTCTTTGATTCTTCAATTCTTTATTTCTTTAATTCTTTTATTTGTTTATTATTTTATTCTTTTTGTATATTATGTTGCTTTAGTATTGTATTATAGTGTCGTTTCATTTATATGTTATATTAAGCTCTGATATAGACTAAATCTTTGAAAAAAAAATGTAGGATTATGATTACGAGTCAATCTCACACATTATTTCCCTTTACTTTAGAGCCCCATCGAATAGAAGAATATCCAAACGAGTGGCTAGGGAGGAACAAAGATTTATCTTAGATGAGATGGCTGCTATAACAAACCGTGGGAACGGTAGATGGGAAATTCAAGAAGAAGTTCACCCTACTAGGATAAATCAACCCAAAGCCATGCTTGAGTTTTGTAGACCCACTCTGGAAGGGGCCAGCACTAGTATAGCAAGGCCCAGGGTTGTAGGAAATAATTTTGAGATTAAACCGAATGTCATACAGATGGTGCAACAGTATGTGCAATTCGATGGACTATAGGATGAAAATCCCAATACCCATCTACAGCAATTCCTAGAGATTTGTGATACCTTTAAGATTAATGGCGCGTCAAATGACGCCATTAGGTTGAGATTGTTTTCCTTTTCCCTAAGAGGAAAAGCAAAGAAATGGTTAAATGGCTTGCCTGAGAATTCCATAAGATCATGGAAACAAATGGTAGAGCAATTTATGAGGAAATACTTTCCCCTTTATAAAACAGTCAAACTTAGAGATGATATAACCTCCTTCCACCAATTAGACCCTGAGACCTTATATGAATCCTTTGAGAGGTGGAAGGAATTGCTTGGATATTGCCCATATCATGGACTTCCTTAATGGACCTAGGTCTAGACCTTTTATAATGGGCTCAATTATGGAACTAGGCAGCTAATTAATGCAGCAACAAGGGGGAGTTTGAACAATAAATCTCTTAAAGAGTGCTTGAACTTTTTTGAAGATATGGCCAACAATTACTATCAATGGTCCTTTGTTATGGCTAAGAAAGAGAAGTCTGGAGGAGTTTTTGAGCTTGATGTGGTGACCAATCTGACCTCCAAAATAGAAGCCCTCAATAGAAAGGTAGATAACATGATTGATGGCAATCCTAGACAGATTGTGGATGGATGATCTCTGTGAGTGTAGAATGTGTGAACAATTTTAATGGCCAAAAGAATGACCCGTATAGTAACACAACCCTAGCTGGAGGAACCATCCTAATTTTAAATGGAGCAATAAGAATTTTCAACAACCTGCTTTGAACCCATCAAACTATCACAAGCAACAGGGTCAGGGTCAAGTGGTCCTTAGGTTAACAAAAGCTCTCTGGAAGAATTGATCTCTCAATTCATCAAAGCTTCTAAGAATAGGCAGTAAATTATTGATACAACTTTGAGAAGCCACTTAGCTGGCATCCATAATCTAGAGACCCAGTTAAGCTAGACCTCTAAGCTCCTCTCAAAGAGACCTAAAGGATATTTTCCTGCTAATACTGAAGCCTATGTACGAGAACAACCCAAGCATTGTAAAAAAAACTCCTAGGATGATTATCCTACCTTTCTTTTGTAGAAGTTTTTTGAAAGAATGTTTGATGTTTGATTTTTAATTTAAATACCTTTGTTTGAAGTTTGTTGAGGAATGTTTGATAGGACGAATGTTGTCCTAATGGAAATTCATTATTCTTTATGGTTGTAAGACTTTATTCAGGTTTTGAAACCTGGTTTAAATGATTTGTGATAATTTTTGAAGTTTATGAATGTGTTTTTCATGGTAATTCTTTGTTTGAATGAATGAATGATAGGGATATGAATAAGTTTGTAGAGTAATCCACATATTTAAGCAGTTTGAAGTGTTTTACAAGTGATTTATCTAATGAATTTGGCCTTAAGTCAAGAACGTGACATGAAAGATGAATGAATTTTGAGCACAGTATTGGTTGAGCCTTAAGTCGAGCCTTCGACTTTAGGTCATGATGTCTATAATTCTTTATTCATTTTGCAGGTTTTAAATAAAGGCCCGGATTTAACCTTGACATGATTATTTTTTATTAATTTAATAAGTCGCGACTTGTATTTAATTCTCGATTCTTTAATTCTTTTTTTAGTACATTACGATGCAACCTAATTGTAGAGCCTAAACTTTGAGCCTTGACACTTTTTAATATAAAAGGATAGAAACTATTCATTCCCTCTTTTATCACTACATTCAAAATTTCTAACAAACCCAATAGAGCATTGTAGTACTCTCAATAGACCTTTCACATAAAACCTACTAAAAATCATTCCTTTTTACCATTTCAAGCATCAAACTACTAAGGTAAGCTCATCTCTGCACTTTTCTTTTCTTTTTACTGTTTTATTTGATCATAAATGTTAGTGATGAGGGCCATTTGCTATAATCAATGAGGTGAAATTATGATCATTGGTGCTCTATTTCTTGTTAAAATTGAAGATAACTGGTACTTAAATAGTAAATATATTCATTTCAAGCATAAATAAGACAAACATCAACATTTAGATCAAACTTTATAAGGATTTCAAGTGAAAAATATCATCCAAGCAAGATTACGACCATATCTAAGCAGGTGAACTTCTCTAATGTCATTAAGATGTCAATATAGGCGTAATCTACAAGAGAAGAGGGGGAAATCACATACAAAGAAGGTTACGTCCTATACTACAGTCGTACCATAGGATGTGATCTTCTCGAGTTTCTCCATCAGGTTTACTACGGCTGTAAATAGAAGAAGATATGAGATTACAGTAGAGATTACGGCCTCTATTACAGCCATAACATACAAGGGAAATGACAGCAACAGTCCTAGATAAAAGTAATTACGGGCGTAGCCACATCTAAGAAATCATTCCAAGGAGATAATGGCCTCTACTACAACCGCAATCTACCTTGGAAAATCAATTCTGAGGGTATAACGGCCCATGTTACAGCCATTATGGCAGTTATAATTCGCATAATTTCGCACCATTTTAGAATTTAAGTGTCCATTTAAAGAGGAATGAAGCCCAATCGATGCTTATCTTCGTCCACCAGATGTATTGAATGGAGGAAACATATAAATAGTCCTCCCAACCATTACAATATATCAATCATTGTAATAGATCATTTTTTTTTTTTTTACCATTCACACACATCATTGAGATTTCTCTCTTGTAACCATCTATAAAACATTTTACCCATTATCATTGTACTTGTGTAAGAAGTGCATTGTAAAAGACCTTGAAGTGTTTTCCAATCTTTAAGCTTTGTTTTCTTATTCTTTCTTCTTACTTTTCCCAATATATGTTGTTTTGTTTACATTATGTGTAAGTAAATTGTTAGGGCTTGTGTAGCCATAAGTTAAGATGTATTCCAATGAATTGAACACCTAACATCGTAGGATCTTCTAATCTCTATATTATATTAATATATTCTAATTCTACGTAGTGCACAACTTAGGATTAGATCAGATTTCCATGGGATATGATTGAGAAATCTACCCCGTGGAATAGATCTAAACTATAGATAAAGATTACCCATGATGCCTACAGATAGAGTTATGGAATCTTCTACATGTAATTGGATAATTATATAGGGATCATGTTTGTATGCAATTTTAGTCAACTATTAACTAGGAAGAGATTCCATTAGCTACGGCTAGGATTAGAGTTTAATAGACTTAAGAGAGATATTAAACTAATAATTGAAATCCTGCAGTTAGGAATGAATCAATAACTAATGAATTTGTAGTACATGTTAATAATTGGTGAAGCGAGTTTGAATTGTTAATTGTTTACGTAAAAATTAATTATTAATTCATATTATAACATAGCTTTAGTTTATATTTATTTAGTTATTTAAATCTTAAAATACTGATTTGATTTAATTTGCTAGATAATAACTAAGAGAATGAGTAATAGTACTTGTCGATGACCTCGAGGGATATGACCCTGTAATCTATTCCTATAATTCAATTGATCGGTTCACTTACCTAGCGTTGACCAGATTATAAGAAGAAAATTATAGGTTATTAATTGATTAAACTTAGTCAAGAAATAAAAGCACACTAAGTTTTTGGCATCGTTGTTAGGGAATCGGTTGGCAATATTAACAAAAAATTTTGAATTGAAGCCAGATTTGATTCAAATGGTGCAAGTGAATCAATTTGGTGGGAAAGTTTCTGAAGATAGACATGCTCATTTGACAAACTTTCTGCAAATCTGTGCTATAATCAAAAGTAATGGGGTGTCAGACGATGCAATCTGCCTTAGATTGTTTCCTTTTTCTCTTAGAGATAAGGCAAAGAGTTGGTTAAATTCACTACCCCCTCATTAATTAACCAATTGGGATCAAGTAACATAGAAGTTCTTACAGAAATTCTTTCCACCCAACAAGACAATCCAACTAAGGAACGAGATATTTTCTTTTCACTAGTATGAAGGTAAATCACTTTATGAGGTATGGGAAAGGTTCAAGGAACTACTTAGGAGTTGTCCTCACCATGGGATCACTATGCATGATTTTGTTAGAACCTTTTATAAGTCTCTTAGTGATTGATTGAAGACCATGATTGATGCTATAGTGGGTGGTAGTGTGATGAAGAAAAGTGCTCCTAAGGCATACGAGTTTATTGAAGAAATGGCACGGAACACATTCAGTTGGCACAGTGAAAGGAATAAACCAAGACCATTAGTTGCCAAGTATGAGTTAGACAAGGTTTCCCAACTTCAAGCACAAGTAGCATCACTTACAGCTGAAATGAACAGGATGAAATCAAGTCTGGGTTCTTTTCCTCAAGGTGATCCTCTTATGAGTTTAATGGGAGATTCTTATGTTTTTGAAGTCAGTCCAAGCATGGAAGAAGTGAATCTAGTGAATAGATTTGATAGAGGAACTAGGAATTATAATCCCTATAGTAACATCTACAATCATAGTTAGAGGAATCATCCTAACTTTTCCTAGAGTAACCAAAATGTACAAAGGTCAGGCTTTCCACCTGGATATCAGAAACCACAATAACAATAATTACAAGTGCCACAGCAAATGCCTTGCTTTACCACCATCTGAGAAAAAGCCAAATGTTGAAGACCTTCTGACACAGTACATCCAGAGTTCTAGTATACGTCATCGGAATCAAGAGGTGTCTATCCATAACTTGGAAAGGCAAATTAGCCAAAATGCTTTCTGAAAGAGCTCCAGGGTCATTGTCAGGCAACACTAAACCCTATCCTAAGGAACAAGTGAAGGCTGTGACATTAAGAAGTAGAATGGAGTCACATGATTAGAAAATAGCCTCAGAAAAAGAGAAGGAGAAAGAGAAAGGTTCAGAGAATGAAGGACAGATGGAGCAGTTGGAAAAGTCAGTTGAAAAGGAATTGGAATTGCCTGTAAGGGAATACAAGCCTTCATTACCTTACTCATAAAAGTTGAAGAAGACTAGGGACGATGAGCATTACAGAAAATTTTTGGAGTTATTTAAGCAACTCCATATCAACTTGCCCTTGGTTGAAGAAATTTCCACAGTTACATTTGGTGGAGAGTATTTAGCTGTAATATTGAACAAGTTAGCACGCAAGATGAAGGATCCATGTAGTTTTACTATTTCATGTTCGATTGGTGACTTACCTGTGGAGAGAGCACTTGCAGATCTAGGAGCAAGTATAAATCTCATACCTTACAACATGTTTAAAAGATTGAACTTGGGGGATCCAAAAGCCACTCGCATGAGTTTGCAATTGGTAGATAGGTCTATGAGATTTCCGAAGGGAGTAGTAGAGGATGTGCTAGTCAAGATTCAGACTTCATTTTTCCAATCAATTTTATCATCCTAAATATGGATGAAGATGTAGATGTGCCACTAATCTTAGGAAGACCATTTTTTGCTACTGCAGGGGTGGTGACTGATGTCAAGGATGGAAAATTAGTTCTCAAAGTTAGTGGAGATGAGATGGTTATTCAAATGCCGAATGTCTTTAGGCAAACGATGACCAATGATGATACTTGTTTTAATGTGGATTCACTTGATCTGCATATTTCTGATTTTATGCAGGAATTCTTAAGTAAAGATGTATTGGAGTTTAGCTTGGCTTATGGAACACAAGAAGAATGTTTAATTAAGGAAGTGAGTAAGATAAGAGAACAGTTGGAAACACAGCCAGAGTTAAGAAGTGAAGTGGTTGTTGAGGAGATTGAAAAGGGGTGATATAACGAAGTTAAAGTCATCTATGGAGGAACCACCATAATTATAATTGAAGCAACTACCTGAATATCTAGAATATGCGTTCCTAGATAAAGATTCCAAGCTTCCGGTCATCATATCATCGGAGCTTGAGAAGGGTTAGAAAGAACAATTATTGAAGGTGCTTAGGCAACATAAAAGGGATTTGGCATCAAAGATTTCATATATGAAAGGGATCAGTCCTTCCTTTTGCACACACAAAATTTTAATGGAAGATGGGTACAAGCCAGTTGTATAACCACAACAAAGACTAAACCGGAACATGAAAGAAGTGGTGAAGAAGGAAGTAGTAAAACTCTTAAATGCTCGACTGATTTACCCTATATCGGATAGTTCATGAGTACGTCTTGTACAAGTGGCTCCTAAGAAAGGAGGATGACCATAGTGCCAAATGAGAAGAATGAATTAATCCCAATGCACATGGTCACTGGATGAAGAGTGTGCATCGATTATAGAAAACTAAACGATGTCACTAAGAACGACCATTTCTCGTCGATCAGATGTTGGAACGATTAGTAAGACATGCATATTATTGTTTCTTTGCCGACATGTCGGGATACTTCCAAATCCCCATAGCACTGAAGATCAAAAGAAAACCACCTTCACCTGTCTTTATGGTACTTTTGCATACTGGAGAATGCCTTTTGGTTTATGCAATGCCCCTGCAACTTTTCAGCATTACATGATGGCAATTTTTGAGGACTTAGTAGAGGATGTAATGGAAGTCTTCATGGATGACTTCTCAATGTTAGAGATACATTTGATGGTTGTTTGGAGAATTTGAAAAAAGTACTTCAAAGGTGTAAGGAAACGAATTTAGCATTAAATTAGGAGAATTGTCACTTCATGGTATAGCAAGGAGTTGTTTTAGGACACAAAATATCAGGAAAAGGGATTGAAGTTGATACAGCAAAGCTTGAGGCTATTGAAAAGCTACCACCACCATCATTAGTCAAGGCCATAAGAAGCTTCTTAGGGCATGCTAGCTTCTGTAGGAGATTCATCAAGGATTTCTCCAAGATAGTTAGGCCATTGACTAAACTATTGGAGAAGGATGCACCTTTCGAATTCAATGACAGTTGTATGGAAGCTTTCAACATACTGAAGGAAAAATTAACAAATGCTCCAATAATGCTGGTACCAGATTGGAACCTACCTTTTGAACTAATGTGTGACGCAAGCGACTCAACGGTTGAGGCTGTACTTGAACAAAGAAGGGACAAGCACTTCTAGCCCATTTACTACGCTAGAAAAACCCTCAAACCGACTCAAGAGAATTATACCACCACGGAGAATGAGTTATTGGCGGTGGTTTTCGCTTTTGACAAATTCATATCTTACTTGATTTTGTCAAAGGTTGTTGTCTACACGGATAATTCAGCATTAAAATATCTACTTTCCAAACCTAATGCAAAGCCAAGACTGATCAGATGGATTCTTCTCCTTCAAGAATTTAATTTGGAATCAAGGAAAAAAAAGGGGGTAGAAAATCTAGTTGCTGATCACTTATCAAGATTGAACAATCCACATTTGATTGAGTTGCATGAAGAGGACATAAATGATAAGTTACCGGAGGAGAGTTTGTTTTCCGTATGTGTAGTGTAGGACCATGTTATTTCTTGGTTTGCTGACATAGCAAACTATCTAGTAGGGAAGGTCCTACCACACAACATGGACTATCATAAGAAGAAGAAGTTCTTTTCGAAACTTAAGCATTATTTTTAGTAAGACCCTTTTCTGTTTAGGGTTTGTGCTAACCAAGCCATAAGACGATGCATATCTCATGAGGAAGGACAAGAGATTCTGCTACATTGTCATAATGGTCTAACTAGAGGCTACTATAGTGCAAATAGAACCGCTCATAAGGTTTTAGAATCAGGTTTTTATTGGCTCACTATCTTTAAAGACTCTCACTCATTTGTTTTGTCTTGTGATAGGTGTCAGAGAGCGGGGAACATCTCTAAGCAGAACGAAATGCCACAAAAGTATATACTTGAATGAGAAGTATTTGATGTATAGGGAATCGACTTTCTAGGTCCCCTAGTTCATATGGTAATAAGTATATATTGGTAATTATAGATTACGTGAGCAAGTGGGTGGAAGCTCAAGCCTTATAGACAAATGATGCTTGGGTTGTGTCAAATTCTTGAGAAGATTATTCTCGAAATTTGGTGCTCCCCGAGCACTCATAAGTGATGGAGGCACTCAATTTTGTAATGCTCAAATAGAAAAGGTGTTGAAGAAATATGGAGTTCATCATAGATCAGCCACTCCTTACCACCCACAAACAAGTGGTCAGGTTAAAGTCTTAAATAGGGAGTTAAAAAGAATATTGGAGAAAACGGTGGCCAACAATAGAAAGGATTGGAGTGATAAGTTAGATAATGCTTTATGGGCATATCAAATTGCTTTCAAAACACCTTTGGGAACTACACCATATAGATTGGTTTAAGGTAAAGCATGCCACCTACTAGTAGAAATAGAACATAAGGCATATTAGGCTTTAAAGGCTGCAAATCTAGCTTTTGAAGCAGTGGGTAAACATAGACGTCTCCAGTTGAATGAATTGGATGAGTGGAGACAAATAGCATATGAGAACAACAAGATTTGCAAGGAAAGAATTAGAAAGCTTCATGATGCAAGAATCCATCATCCAAGGCAATTCAAGGAAGGAGATCTGGTGCTATTGTATAACTCCAAACTTAGACTATTTTTGGGAAAGCTTAAATCAAGATGGTTGGGACATTCATTATGAAAAAAGTTTTTCCCCGTGGAGCTGTAGAAGTGGAGCATCTAGATAAGGGAATTTTCAAGGTCAATAGGCAATGCCTTAAGCCATATTTTGGGATTCAAGAGGATTGGAAAGGAAAAGAGGAGTTCAAACTCCTAGAAGTTCAACCAATAATGTAGAATAACATCACATCGAGCTAATGATGTTAAACAGGCACTTCGTGGGAGGCAACCCATGTTTAGTTTAATTTTCCATTATTTTATTATTGTTTATGGTGTACTTTTAAAAGACTCATAGTATAATTTTTGTGTTTAGTAGAATTCAATTTAGTGTTTTATGTAAGTTTATAGTCATATAACACATTTGGAGGAAGATCAAGGCATTGGAGATCAAATGGAGGAGATAAATCAGCAAATTTGTGGAGAATTTAAGTCAAAGGATGGAAATAGAAGAAATCGAGACCAGAGAAGAATACGGCTGAAATTACACCGGTATCACATCAACGTAATGAATCAGGGAGATCCCTCTATGAGAAACGGGCATAACGGAGGCCGTATCTAGTAAAAAACGGCCGTAATATGGGAAAATCAAGGAATGCAATATTCTCAGAATATATTCCCATCTAAAAAACGATCGTAACAAGAAAACCATAGAATATCCAAGAGGATTATGGTCCTGGTAACAGCCGTATTCTAGGTAAGTAATTTTCCAATTTTTGTGTAAAGAATATCACGGTTAGATACACAGGCATAATATAGGGTGATTTATTTTGAAAATTTTTCACAAACTAGATAACGGTTGTTCTTACGGCTGTAATCATGGTTGGTTTTTAAACCTCATTTATACCGAGAATATTATGGGCCGTGATACGGTTATAATAAGGGTTGTAACCTGACTCTAATAAGTGCAACACTGTTTCTCTCTCTTTATTTTCAATTTTTTGCTCGTTTTCTCTCCAAACACTCTCCCTCACGCTCTCGTTACACCTATACACATAAACTTTTCAAAATCATATTTTTCTATACTGCTTGCATATATACCCACTTTGGAGATACAAAGGTACGTAATTTCAACACTTTATCTCTAATCTTCTTGGGATTAGGTGGATTTGGGAGTAAAAATCCAATTTTTAAGGTTTCTAATATATGTTGTAATCTAAAGGTTTTATGTGGATATATGTTGTTCTTAATGTTTGTATAGACTATCTAAGCTGTCAATTTTTATTCCATGCAAGAATTTTACTGATTGCAGCATGAACCCTAATTTTCTTTCAAATTAACGAGTGATGGATTCTAGTGGGGTTTTACTTTAGAGGCTAATTCATGAAGTTTGGTGATATTATATCATGTTTGAATAGGAGTTTAGTGTTGTAATAGCTTAACCCTCAATTTTTCACATAAACCTTAATTTCCAGAAAAACCTTAGTTTTCAAAATTGGAGATTTTCAAATTTTTAGTACCTAAATGACACAAGAAACATGTGCTAAGGAGTTTAATGACTCAAAAACAAGTTCTTAGAGTCACCCATGTATTTGGTCATCTTTAAGTTAATTTTTCATACATTGTGAAGGGCAATTGTGTTTTTGGATCATGCATTACTAGGTACCAAGAGTAATTAATGATTAATTTATGTGGGTTTTTGTTCATTACTCGACTGTGCATGTAATATACATACTATTAGAGTTTATGAGTACTAGGTGCTATTACTCTTAAGAATTGGTTTTTAATTGACACAAAATCTTTTTCTTCTAGTAGATGGCACCTAAGAAGACTACCTCATCACCAAAGGGCACTAAATGATCCAGAGCAAAGCGATCACCCTAGGGTACAAAGGGTGTTAGTTCTAGTAATGTGTTGAGGCCACCGGCTAGAATGAATGAGAATCACCGTCACCGGTTTACCCAGCTGGCGAATGATAAGAAATTTCTTAAGAACATGATTATAGATGAGAAGGTTTTGGGAGATTATGGGATTCTAAAGGCATTTGAAAGGTTATTTCCTAAAGGTCTTTGGCTAAATTTCTTTAGTATCAAAGAAAATATGTAGAGGGAAGCTACTTTAGCATTCATGGCATCCTTTGAACTGAGGCTTTCAAGTATCCTCTCTAGTATTCATAACCATGTTACATTCTTTGCCTTTAGGGAGTATTATGACATGAGTATGATAGAATTCATTAAGGGAATGGGCATTTATGCAATCGATTAGATTAATTCCTTGAAGTTTCAAAGCCTACCTGTGACCATACCTAGAGAGGTTTCCTATGCTAAATTTTCGTATGAAGTATCTCAGGAAACTACTTTTCAAGCTTGCAAAGCTTGAGGCTCATCATTCAATCTTTTAAGTCACTGTATCCTTCATTATATGTTGGTGAGGTCATTGAACCCAAGATTTGATAGCTCGAGAGTAGTGGTTGAGATGGACATCCTCCCTCTCTACAGTATCATAAAGTCATATCCTGTGAATGTTAGGGTTATTTTAGCATTTGGGTTTAGACACCAGGCATCTGATTCTAGCTCGGTCATATATTTTGGACCACTTGTCATCCGTGTTTTGAAAAATCTAAATATTTAGCCAAGGGACCACATTGGTGAGTCTCGACCATTACCTACCACTCATTTTAGTCAATGGAGGATCTCCAAAGTGTCAAATCTTGATATTGATATAGAGGCACCAGGTGAGCCTAGTAGTGCACCACCCTCCAGCTATACTTACTCCATTGGAAATTTAGCTAGATTGGAGCAAAGGATGGCCAAACAAAAAACTGAGATTGCTTCTTTAAAAGAGGAGAACAAGACAATGAAACAGCTCATTAGGAAAGGGTTCCATGTTGTATTTGAACATTTGAAAATTCTAGTCCTTTCTTACTTCAAGGGCAGCCCAACCAAAGAGCATACCACCACTCAAGTACCCTCTAGTACTATACCTAGTACCAGCACTGCTCTAGGGAGGATTTCTCCTCCAACACAAGAGCATAAAGTACCTCCCACTCCCACTTACGAAGGAGCAACAGAAGAAGAAGAAAGTGGGAGTGAGGAGGAGGAGAGTACTGACAACGAAGAGCCACAGCTCTAGCACATATCCACCCATAAGAGAGAGACAGTTCCTCTACAGCAGTTGATTGTTACAGCACTAGCTCTTCAGCAAACCCTAGCATAGACTCAAATTGAGCAAAAGGATAGTAGCAATGGCAACAATGAAATGGGATCTGATGATGATGATGAGGAGAGTGAGAAAGAGACAGATAAGGAAGAAAAGAAAGGGAAGGCGAAAGCTGTCGAAGAGAGTGATGATAGTGGTAGCAGTAGCAGCGAGAGTGAGGGGGATCCACATAATTGATCTAGCGGATTCCATTTTCTTTTCATTTTATCTTCTTTTTGAAGATGGTTGACCTTATTAAAATTGACAAACCTTAAGAAAATCCAATTATTATTATATTACTATTATGTTTTTGTTGTTGTTTGTTTGGTTTTGTGTATGTTGTTGCAAGAAAGAAAAAAAAAATGAATGATGCACAATGGAAACATGGAATAAGACGTGGAAGATGTATGGAACTTTCGAACTTCAACAGGGCAGTTTCGGTTTTCTTTTCTTTTGAATTTTAATTTTTTTCTTTTTCCTTTTAGTTTTGTCTTAAGAGATTGGGGACAATGTCTATCTGAAGTGTGGGGAAGGGAACTGGTATATGAAGTATGGTTGTGATCTCTTTATCAAATTTCTCCTCAGTTAAGCATGTTTTAGGAAAAACTTATATGATGCAAGGTTACTAGGAATTGTCATTCTAATATCTCTCACATTAAGTAACTATGTTGTTATTTTTTAATGTTATCCAATTCTTTACTTGTTTGTACTTCCATTAATATGTTAAAGTTGCATGGTAGAATCTGAATGATGTAGTTTTATTTGTTATTTAACTAGGAATTTAGGTGTAGGATCAGTATAAGGCTCTAAGTATGGGTTAATTGGTGAATATCTTTAAACTTAAGTTATTGTATAAGTCTTCATTCAATTATCTTACAAGACCAATTCCTTCCATTACAACAGCCCAATTAAACTCACTAGAGGACAAGCCCTTCTTTTCTACAAAAATAAAAAGAAAAAAAGAAGTAAGTTGAGGATGTGGAGGTTTGATGGGGTCCCTTTAAAACCTGGTTACCTAAGGTCGTCCGACCTGGGATAAACCGACCAAGGAAATATCTTTAACGAAATAATTAAAGTTCAGAGAGTTTCGTATCTCAAGTGATTAAGTTCGTAGGATGCCTTAAAAGGGGAGTAACATCTGTTAAGTTGGGTGACGAACCCAGGATTATCAGCCGAAAGCTTGCTACATGGGTTGCGAGATTCATCACAAACTGGATGTTTGAATAAAGGGGCTAAGGGTGTATGGATTATTATTTGATATGAATTGGACTTTATGGATGATTGATGGTTTCCTATATATTTATGTTAAGTAATTAAGATTAACTTATTTTCTTTTACTTGGATAACTTGTGTTTGATTGTTATATGTGAATTCCTATTTAAATGATGAAGGTAAAGGCTAAATTATTTATATTAGCCTTCAAATTTTAGCAAATTAATGGATGGACATGTCATAGCAAGTTAGGAAGGACAATAGTTCACATAAATTATAAAGTCACTTAATGAAAACTTTTAAAGTTAAATGAGATATATATATATATATATATATTAATCATAAAGGAATGCATCATGTATGAGTAGTTTTCCTATCCTTTAGATTAAATTTTCTTTTATACATTTATCAGTTTGTTGCAAAGCTTAAGTGTGGGAAAGTTTATAGGGGCCATTTACTATACTCAATTGGGTGAAATTATGATCATTTATGCTCTATTTCCTATTAAAATTAAAGATAATTGGTACTTAAATAGTAAATATATTCATTTCATGAATAAACAAGGAAAACATCAACATTTGGATCAAATTTTACTAGGTTTCAAGTGAAAAATATCATCCAAGCAAGATTATGATCATATCTAAACAGGTGATCTTCTCTGATGTCATTAAGATGTCAAATACGGGTGTAATCTACAAGAGAAGAGGGGAAAATCACACACAGAGAAGGTTATGTCCTATACTACGGCCATACTATAGGATGTGATCTCCTCGGGTTTATCCATCAGGTCTACTATGACCGTAAATAGAAGAAGATGTGAGATTACAGTGGAGATTACGGCCTCTACTACGGCCATAACATACAAGGGAGATGACAGAAACAGCCCTAGACAGAAGTAATTATGGGCATAGCCACACGTAAGAAATCATTCCGAGAAGATAATGGCCTCTACTACGACCGTAATCTACCTTCAAAAATTGATTATGGGGGTATAACTGTCGTGTTACGGCCGTTATGGCAGTTATAATTCGCATATTTTCACACCATTTCGGAATTTAAGTGTCCATTTGAAGAGGAATGAAGCCCAACTAATGCTTATCTTCATCCACTAAATGTATTGAATGGAAGAAACATATAAATAGTCTTCCCAACCATTATAATATATCAACCATTGTAATAGATCTTTTTTTTTTTTACCATTCACACACATCATTGAGATTTCTCTCTTGTAACCATCTATAAAACATTTTACCTATTATCATTGTACTTGTGTAAGAAGTGCATTGTACAAGATCTTGAATTGTTTTCCAATCTTTAAGGGTTGTTTTCTTATTCTTTCTTCTTACTTTTCCTAATATATGTTATTTTGTTTACATTATGTATGAGTAAACTGTTAGGGCTCATATAGCCATATGTTAACATGCATTCCAATGAATTGAACACCTAATATCGTAGGATCTTCTAATCTCTATAGTGTATTAATATATTCTAATTCTAGATAGTGCACGACTTAGGATTAGATCAGATTTCCATGGGATACGATTGACAAATCTACCCGTAGAATAGATCTAAACTATAGAGAAAGATTACCCATGATGCCTACAGATAGGGTTATGGAATCTTCTGCATGTAATTGGATAATTATATAGGGATCATGTTTGTATGCAATTTTAGTCGACTATTAACTAGGAAGAGATTCTAGTAGATACGACTAGGATTAGAGTTTAATAGACTCGAGAGAGATATTGAACTAATAATTGAAATCCTGCATTTAGGAATGAATCAATAACTAATGAATTTGTAGCACATGTTAAATAATTGGTGAAGCGAGTTTGAATTGTTAATTTTTTAAGTTAAACATAATTGTTAATTCATATTATAACATAGCTTTAGTTGATATTTATTTAGTTATTTAAATCTTAAAATATTGATTTGATTTAATTTGCTAGATAATAACTAAAAGGGTGAGTAATAGTACTTATCGACGACCACGAAGGATACGACCCTGTAATTTATTCTTATAATACAATTGATAGATGCACTTGGCTAGTGTTGACCAAATTATAGAAAGAAAATTATAGGTTATTAATTTATTAAACTTGGTCAAGAAATAAACACACACCAGTCAGATTAATCTGTGTATTTTAGGGTTTCGATTTATATAGAATTCTTGAGTATTTGTTATGTTCGATAGAAAGTAACTTACTCGGTGATAAAAATAGGTTGATAGAACTATCTTATGCAACTTTATGAGCTAAAATTTTAGGTAATCTGTCACAAACTTCATTGTGACAAACTTAGTTTGTTTCAGATTACTTGAAAAAGACAATTTTGACATTAAAGACAGTAAAATGAAATTAAAAAAAAAATAATGTGGATGAAATTAAGCTAAAATTCTTTTGAAAAGCTTTCATCTAAGTTTCCATGAGTCAATAAAATAGGTTTGTTAAAGTTTAAAATTAAAGCAAAAGTTTGTTCATTTTGAGGTTTGAATATTATTTTTATGTTGTTTGTTCTATTTTACAAAAAATGACACCCAAAAGAACACAACCACAGCATCAAAAACAATCCAAAAGGGCTAGAGTTGAATCTAGGTCGCCTATTCAAGTGACTACTACTCCACGCACTCTGATATGAATCCAAGGGGGTTGGAATTCTTTTCTTGGAAGATTAGGGTTCTTGACCTCTTTTAGGGTTTTCTCAAATATAAACTAATAAAAAGTAAATATATAAATGAAATTGTAATTCGATATAACACATCAATCAAAACATCAAACTGGATCATAATGAGAATCGTAATCCGATAGGTTCCACGAATCATAAATCCAATCACTGTTCAAAAGAATCCAAGAATCAATCAACAGAATGAGTAAAGAAGATACAGACTCAATATTCATAAACAATTACAAAGAACATGCAATCCAAGTTCTTATATCAAGAACTCACAAAAACTCTTTCAAAGGAGGAGACTTTCATAAGATTAATAACATAAAACTTCTATCTCTATAACAAAACTAAAGTCCTATATGTAATAATAACAAAGGAACACAAAAGGAAACAAATGACATAACAAGATTCGTAGCAGCAAGGTTGGCTACAAGCTGGCAGCGTATATATCAAATGCCAGCGGCCTAGTTCATGAAAGCTGGTAGTGTAGACTTCGGCATTTAAAATTCACATTCTAGGCTTGTTCACCACCGTCTGAAGGCCGACAATGTAGATGGTGTATGCCGGCAGCGTAGAGATGAAAGCCAACGGCTTTAGGCCGGCGTAAAGGTTCTTGCAGCTTCTATGACTTTTGATAGCTTCTACACTTTCTTATTGAAAACACTTGATCTGAATCATCTTTCTGTTTAAGCTTCGATACTCCATTATTAAATCGAGTTTGTCCAAAATCTTTTGAAGCTTAATCCTTTCGCATTATTCTCCCCTTCTTAGAAAAGATTCGACCTCGAGTCTTGGCATTCAATTTGGATGGAACATCATTTGGAATATGTTGAATATCCCAAAACTTTTGAGGTGATTTCTTTTTTGTCTTAGAAGACCTGCAAAGAAACAAAAACAAACTCCTTTGACCTTTAGGCCATACATGATCAAATCTCTCTTGCTAAGCTTCATCCATGGTCAGTGGAAGCAATAGGAAAACATGTCCATCTTTTTGGATCTTATATGTATTATGATATCCATCATAGATAACTCACCTATCATATTGCCATGGTCTACTTAACAACAGTTGAGCACAATCCATAGGGGCTACATCTCAAGTTGTAGTGTCCATATAATCTCCAATAGCAATGGATACCTATGCCTGTTTATGTATGTGTAGAACATCTGGAGAATTCAACCATTGAAGGTTGTATGGCTTTGGATGTAGATTCACCAATAAATTCTTTTTCTTCACAAAATCTTAAGAAACCACATTAGCATAGCTACCTCCATCAACAACCAACTTACTAACTCTCTCTTGCACCACACATCGAGCTTGAAATAGATTCTCTCGATGACATGAATTGTCTTGAACCTGCAAATGAGAAGAAATAATAGTAACAGCAACCTTTTCTTCCTCATCTTGCACCACAAGAATGTCAACAGCTTTTTCTTCTTTCTTCTTCCTAATGGAATCATCTACCTTCACCTCATCAATAATCAAAGCTTTTACTTCTTCTTTCTCATATATATTTTCATTAATAAGCTCAACAGCCTTTTCAATCTTTTCAACATTTTTGTCATTAAAAACTACTAATCTTGACTCAACCTTAACTAATGATTTCTCTAAATTTTTCAATGTCATTTCATTAATCTTCTACACTTATTCATCTAAGGTTTTCTTTAGTTGTTTCATCTCTCATTTTACAGCTCATAGTTCATGTTGTCTATGATATTCTTCACAAACAATTCTCTTATCATTGCTATCAATATGTCTTGATTTACCATTATAAAAATTTGATGCATGATAACGATATAATTCTTCTTCATGATGATTTTGGGAATAAAATCTCAACATATTTTCAACAACAGCAATTCTCAAATTATAATTTTCATCACAACCGCAATTCACCAATAAAAACACAAATCTACCATGGCACAATTCAACCCCCAAATCAAAAAATCATAAATCAAATTGATACAACGACTTATTGAATCGAAGCGTGCCGAACAAAGTGTTCTGATACCAAATGATATGAATCCAATGGGGTTAAAATTATTTTCTTGGAATATTAGGGTTCTTGATCCCTTTTTAGGGTTTTTACAAATATAAACTAATAAAAAGTAAAGATATGGATGAAATTGTAATTCGATATAACACAGCAATAAAAAAATCAAACTAGATCGTGATGAGAATCGTAATCCAATAGGTTCCATGAATCACAAATCCAATCACTGGTCAAAAGAATCCAAGATTCAATCAACAGAATGAATAAAGAAGATACAAACTCTCAATATTCATAAACTATTGCAAAGAACATGCAATCCAAGTTCTTATATCAAGAAATCACAAAAAACTCTGTCAAAGGAGGAGACTTTCACAAGAATAATAACATAAAACTTCTATCTCTATAAAAAAAAAAAAAATTAAAGTCTTATATATAATAATGACAAAGGAAGACAAAAGGACACAAATGAGAAAACAAGATTTATAACAGCAAGGCCAGCTACAAGCTGGCAGTGTATATATCGAACGACGGCGGCTTGATTCCTGAAAGCTGGCAGTGTAGACTATTTGAAATTCACATTCTGAGCTTGTTCAACACCATTTGAAGGTCGAAAGTGTAGATGGTATACGCCGACGGCGTAGGGATCAAAGCCTACGCCTTTGGTCCGGCGTAAAGGTTCCTATAGCTCCTGCAACTTTTTACAGCTTATACTCTTTCTTATTGAAAACACTTGATCCAAATCATCTTTCCGTTTAAGCTTCGATACTCCATTATTAAATTGGGTTTGTCCAAAATCTTTTGAAGCTTAATCCTTTTTCATGACACTCTAGCAAGTTTAACTAATGAAGATAGGGAGAAGTACAACTTGTATTTGATTAAGAAGAAAATAGTTGAGAATGTTGTCCTGAGTTAGGAAGTGTTGAGAGATTACAATATGGAGGAGGATTTTAGAAGGTACTTTAAAGAGCAGGCATGGTAGAAAGTATTTGAGATCAGAGAGGAGGCATTAGGAGAAGTTACCATGGCCTTCATGGCCAGTTTTAGTACTGCGTAGAATGTACCCAATATAAATGACTCAGTGTATTTCTATGCATTTGGGGAATATAGGGAAATCACCATGAGGCTGTTTATTGTTGCCTTGGAGTTATATGAGAATGTAGAGATTTTAAATGATAATGAGTTCAAGCAGCTACCAACTGAAGTAGTAGAGGAAGAATGGAGGAAGTTTGCAGCAGAAGAAATTAAAGGCAATTTCAGACCTTCTAAAACCACTGCTTCGAACTTTAAGAGCTCAAGCACTAAGATGCTACACTATCTGCTCATTAGGAGTATTTTCTCAAAGGCATAAGGAGCATCTACAATTGCTAAGGCAAAGCTGCACCCCTTGGTCAGTATGATGAGAGGAAGAAAGTTTAAGGTGGGCATATTAATGGCATGGAGGATCAAGTATTAAGCCAGCCTACAATGTAAAGGAATATTTCTTGGTGTATTGTCACAAGAATCTTGAAGAACTTGCAAATGTGGCTGGAGCAATAACCTAGTGGTGTAGTGTGCAAGTTTAAGGAACTATGTAAGAGATCCTTTAGGGATTGGAAGTTAATATAAGTAGGAGATTAGTCTGTTGCTGCACCAGCAGCAAGAGAAATGAATAAACAAGTCCAAAGCCCTCTTATCACCCATCAAGAGCTACCAGTAGCACCTTCTTTAGAGCAAGAACCAGAGCACTCTGAGGTGCCATCACATCATGAAGCTTCTGCACTAGAACCTACATCTCAGCGATCAGTAGCCGGTTTCAATAGACTTGAAGCTGAAGTGAAAAACATGAAGGGCAAGCTTGATACAAAAGATTGATTAAGGCCCAAATTCCAACTTGTAAACTGTTCAATATACAATCAAGATCCCATAAGCTAATTATTAATTTTCACAATTTATTAGTAACTCTTGGCCTAAGTCTACCTCCCCCCTCCCCACCCCCACCCAACACACACACACACACACACACACATCCATATATGTATATATATATATATATATTTATTATTAAGTTTATTTATTCTAATATTTATTCTTGTTCCACTATGAGCTACACTTGCTTAAGGTTTACGAGGAAAAGGGTTCTTAAAGGATAAACATATCAAAATTTACATGGTTATATCATTGTGGTCCAATGCTAAAATTTCACATTTCATTAATATTAGGGACACAAACCATGGCAATGATGTTTGATTTGTCGCGACCCCAACCTCAGGGGGCCTACGATGACCTGCTTTGAACCTGTATCTCCCTAGGGAATTCATATATATCCAGCCACCCTCCATACCTAACATACTCGCATTCTACAACTAACATGTTTAAGGTCCGTGCTTGATATGTTCATGTTGCACAGATACGGTCAACTAATGGATTTAGGGAATCAAGCACATGGAGCAAGGATATCCCATAGTGCCTGAATTCTATTATAGTTATCTCATATAAAAGGTCTTCACACAAATGGTATGGGGATCCTTTTTTAGGACTTAAGTAGTATTCTAAATTATTCTCCTCTTTAACATCATCTAGAACCTACAGTTAACTTAAGCATCGGAGTGGCAACACTAGACCAATCCCTAACACACCACTAACCGAGTTTTTCTATTCCCAGATCTATAGTGCTTCTACAATCGAAACTCTACCAGCAATTTGGCATATGCAACATTGATATAGTGGAAGAAATTAGATATCTATCATGTTTCGTTGATTCTGTGAATACATGGAAAGTGAAGATTGAAATAACATCGAAATTCATTGAATCGCACACGATTGCTAGAAGACGATCTTCTATATATCTATTGATTTTAAGAATATCCAAATAAATAGGCGTCAAATTTCAAAAATTCAATAAGAGTGTGAATTTTGGGAAAGAGATAAGCATTGCAATTTATTGATTTGCACAAAAATTCCAAAAAGCAATCTACTATCAATTTGTTGATTCCATAGAATACCAAGAAAGACAGGAGAGACAAAATAATATTTTTATTCCATCGTAAATCTCCATCTTAATTTTTACAATTCTAGTCTATTTATAGGATTAAAATAAAATCTAATTAAAAGACTTGGCATATATAAAAAAGATATACTAGTTGTAGACACCCCATTTTTGCTAAACTCTAAGTTATATATGTTTAGTAGTAAAATTTAATTTAGTGATTTAGGAAAAATTGATTTTTTTCATATAATATAAATAGGAGTTAGGATAGACTAAAATAGAAATTATTAAGATTAGTTAAGGAATTTTTAATTTCAATTTTGCTAAATTTTTGACAAAATTGAAAGGTTGGCGCAAGGAGCTTTCATTTGATACAAAATATACAAATTTTCTTAAAGGGTAGCCATATCAAATCGGAGCTCAAACTTTGAGGAAAAACCAATATTCAACTTTCCTAAAATATGGCAATCTACATCAAATTTGCATTTTTCAAGCAAGTTTGAAAATATGGTTGCTTCAAATGGGCATCTAGGACATGAATATCTTATTTAATTAGCAAGTAACATCTTAATTTAAGAAAACCTCAAAATTCATAGTGAAACTTGCCTCAAGATCCCTAAATTTGAATTTGTTTAAAATAATAAAACTTAAGGAGTAATTCTAAATCCTAGCACTATAAATAGGACTCACACACTACACTTCAAGGGGGAAGAAGGTCTGACTTTCTCAATTTCCTCTTAATCTATGAATTCTTGTTCTTTTTATCTGAAATTAGTATTTCAAATGTTCTAACTTAAATTCTTGTTTTTGTTGTGAAAATTAGCAAACTAAAGGACCACTAGAGTGTTTAGAATCACGACAACTTCCTATGGGCATCAAAACGCCCCTTCAAGGTGGTAAAAAAACCCCTCATCAGAGCTCAGTCATGCTGTCGTTGTGTAAAGAGGCCAAAAACAACATATTCAAGTGTTCTTAGGACGAAACCAGCCATAAAGGAGTGCTTCAGAGGCTTGGACCCTTCCATTGACCAACCCGTCTTAGCCATACTGCCCTAAACTGCCACTTAGCTAGTTCACCGGTTGACCGGGTCAAAAATCCCTACTGAAAGCTCCGAAGGACTCCCTCCCCCCCGACTCGCACGCATTCCTGATTCGAACAACAAAAGAAAAATCAAATTTTTTACAAATATTAAAAATTAATGAACTTAAAGTGATGATAGTTCAAAATTATTAAAATAAATTAGCAAACTAAAATTTTCATCAATGAAAGAACAATGTGACGTCTGATCCCGACTAGCAAGTATATAAGCACCTAACGAATGAAATAAAACATGTAAAAGAAATCTCTTTTGTGAAATTGATATGAGTTTGTGAATAGTGTTGCTCTTAGTATAATTCAATTAATATGTAAATTATGCTATCTTTTGAAACCATTAATGATACTAGTTATTCCCTGTAAATTTGATAAACTTGTATAACTTTGCAAAAATCATAAACTCGATAAATATTCTTTTGGAAATAACATATAGAAATTCAAATAAGGATATAATAAGGAACAAGTCATAATCAGAAAGTTAAAAATGATAATCATTTTGGTTTTAATAGGATAGCCCCCGAATCTGGTGATTTTTTGTTATTTTTTTATAAAATAATTTTTCGCAATTAGCAGTGAAATTGAGATCAACCTACCTATTGGTCCTAATTTAATTCTGTTTCCCGATTTCAATTGAGTGACAACTCCAAATATTTTTTCAAAAATAAAAATTTTCTTTAATTATTAGTTGAGGGTTTATATTAAATGGGTTAGGGTTTAGTGTAAACTAGATTAAAGGAAATTAAAACCGAAAATCAAAATCTAGGCTCAATACTAATCATATTAAATGATACTGCTCCTATTAGAATAATATTAATCAAATCTATCCAAAAACATAACAATATTCTAAAATAATAATATGTTCTTCTTGCACTTGTGCCAATGATCTAACTCCATTGTATGTCCCACATCAAACACTTGGCATCGTTTGTGGGAAAACACATATCTTCTTCTCAATTCTCTTAACAACCCAGCTTATGGGTCGTTACCTTAAACTCATATCTTCTTCATTTACACCTCAATCTTTAACCCTTCATACATGGTGAAGCTAGCTCGAGGCATGGGCCAATCAAAGAGTAGAAATCAAGTTGTTGCAACACTAACTATTACTACCATTGTGGTGGCAGAGTAGTAACCTATCACATAACCAACTCTAATGGAGGTTGAATCCGTTGACCCTGAGTATCTCCTAGAGATAGAGAATCTATTTTGACAGCTAATCCATCGAAACCAAGAGCGTGAGAACACCAATGCTCAACTTTGCCAAAGAGTCATAGAATTTGAAGAGGTAAGGAATGTCAATAACAATAGACAAGATGATGGATCTATAACCCCACCACTGCATGGGTCACCATGGAGGTCACCTAAATGGGCTAATAGGCAGTCCTTAACTCCACCTCAAACCGAAGTCTCCTCCTGTGGTCATTCAGTGACCTCTAGATGTTTCTTGAAGACTCTCAACTTCCCAACACTTAGGGTGTAAGCCCTTGAATTTTTCAATAACGGTTTTGGAATACCGAATCGAAACTCTAAAGTCTGACCCAAGTTGAAACCGAACCTTAATCAATTTCGATCACAAGATTTCATGAGAGAACCTTCAAAAACAAAAATAGAAAATTCAATAATCGTTCGATTCAAAAACCCGAACATGAGAAGATCCACCTACCCAATCCCTGATATAAACCCCTCAATTTCTAGGGTAAAGTTGGATTAAACCCTAACCCTAGTCAAACCGGAGTTTCAAAAGCCAACAAAGACCAATACAATCAAGCAATTTCAACTTCGGCAATCCCGCGTTCTCAAACCCTAGAAAACAAAATTAAGTTAATGGCTTAAAATAGTTCGTAATAATATAGGATAACGTAAAAATATCAAATTCGCGAATTTAGAGTACCCTTCGGACTCAAACAAGATCAGTTCTCGAAAAGCGTGTCCCGGAGCTCGGAATAATAAAAATATTTCAATAACATCAAAAGACTCGTAATTAAATAAAGATTTCAAAAATATCAGTTTTACAATTTTTCAGTAACTAAAAATAACAGATATAGCTCGATTACGCGTATTTTTATTACTACCGGTATTTTATATATCTAGTCTACTATTCATAGTACTATTCATACTATTCATTACTATTTCACTATCTCTACTTTTTCTTATACCTATTTCTTACTACCTACATACCTATTTTCTTACTTTTTACATTTCCAATACAACTTTATTCACATCAAACCTTACACATTATTTCTTTTCTCTACAAAAATATTACAAAACAAACAAAATACCCTCTCTCTCTCTCTATCATAGGCGCCAGCCATCTCTCTCACTTTCTCATTATTATTTCTTTTTCAATTTATTTTATCACATCCAAAATTCACTCCAAAAATTCTATAAATACCCCCTTCTTCCTTCATTCTTTCACACACTCATTTTACATAACAAAACTCTACCAAAATACTCTCTCAAAATCTCTCTCCAACCATTCTCTCTCAAAACACTCTTACCAATTTCTACTCTTCAAGAAAAATAGCAAAACACACTACCCACTCATCTATTTTCAAAACCCCATTAAACCTTAGGTAAAATCTTACTTATATTTCTTCATCATGTTCATACAACTTAGCATGAGCTTAGTGTATGTTTCTTAGGCTCCTATGAGTTAAAGAAGCAACAATCTGTTCATGTTTTGTTTTTGTTCATGTTCATATTTTACATTATGTTATTATGTGTTATTGATATTATTGTTATTATTTTGCTCTAATCTAACTTATATAATATTATATATACTATGTATATATATTTATTTAGAGAATATAAGCTCATTTGTTATTTATTTATTTTCATGTCTTACAATTTATTTATTTACTTGTTTTATGCAATTTATTAAGACTAGTCTTTCTAGGCTTAGACTTGTTCATATCAAGTCAAAATAATTTTTTTTTCTTTTTGTTTTTCTTTTATTTTCTTTTGGGACTAGTCTATTCTTAGTCCTGGGCTGCCTTGATGAAGCTAAGGCTCCCAATACATGATCAGGATACCTTGATAAAGCTAAGATTCTCAATGCTTGACTATTTTAATATGTTTATTTACTTACAAGTATTTCTTTTTATTATGTATTATCTTTAATTTTATATTGCTACATAATCATATTCATGCATGATTAAGAATGTTGTTGCCTTAGATAAAAGTAAAAATGGATTCTTTCTTAAATAAAGAAAAGTAAACAAGATTTCTTAACAAAAGGAATTTTCAACAAAAAAAATCTTAGTTTTGTTTAAACTCTTTTCAAAGGATGAGCTAATCATAAATTCTAGAAGAATTATTATGGAAGATGTCTTCAAAATAATAAAAGCAACTCATTTCTTTTAAAGAAACTAAACACTCCATCAAGATAAGAATTTTTAGTCTTGAACAAAAAACTTGAACTCAACTATATCTTTTAATAGGACCATTCTAGGCTTCGAAAATCACATATTATGAAAGTAATTCAAAACTTGAATTTTTTTATTATCTTTTCAAAATTAAAATGAATTTTTACTAAGTTCTAAAGTTAATAATTCTTTATTAAGAAAGTTTTCTTATAAACTTGTCTGAAAGAATTATTCTATCACTTAACAAATATTGAGAATAAAACAAATTTTTCAAATCAAGATAAAATCAACTCACTATTTTAGAAACTAACTTAGAAAAATAAACTTTTCCAAGCAAGTAAAGTTTAAAGGTAAACTTATTTTCTAAAGAAGGAAAATGATATAACAAGGAGAGGAAAACATACATTTAACACAACTCCCAATATTTGACCACATCAAAAATTTAAAAGATATTTTGAAAAGCTTATTCTTCAATCACTAGAAATAAAGTTAGTAGATAACTCAAAAAACCAAAATTTTTGAAAATGAATTTTTCTTTTGAAAAGTGAGAAAATGAAATTATAATAAGAAAACATTTACTCATAACAACTCAAATATATTTTTATTTTCCTTCTAATAATTCAAAAATGGGAAATTCTCAAAAGATTTATTATTTAAAACCATCAAAGGCAAATTGTTTATGAAATACCAATAATGAGACAACACTATCAAAATCATGCATACATATGAGTATAAATATATGTTCAAAGGATTTTTCAACGATATATATATCCATATATTTTGCTTAAGGATTTTTGAGTAAAGTAAAGTAAAGTTTAGAAAAATCATATTTTGTGAACTATAAATTCGTAACTATTCTATACCGTAGTATTTTTCAACCTAAATGGCTTTTTATGACAAAAATAACCTTAGAAATGGATATATCTTTTCGAGTAGATAGAAAATGGTATATTATTTACGCAATTCTGAGTTAAAATGACCAAGTTATGGCCATTTTAAGTTGAAATTATCTTCTATACGAATTTTAACGTTCTCATGACATAGTATTTGATAAGTACCATAGAATCAATAAGAAATACTCATTATGGGTATTCTTCTTGATTAGGTGATCCCAAGGAGGAGTATTCATACCCGGAGGATTATTTTGATTAGTGGATTTATCGATCGACTCATCCATAAGAAAGATAAATCATCATGGCCAAGTGAGTTTATTCCTACTTTTTACGTAGTTGGTTGTGCTTGTAGCTAGAGGTATTAGAAGTAGGAAAAGATGAAAATGAATTATGTATGATAATATTGGTTGAAAGAATGTTAAGCATACCGAGGCATGAATCGTTGTTAATTAACTTATGTTTTACTATTATTTTTGGAGTGTGTGCAAATTCCGTGATCACCTTTAAATTACTCTAATCATATACTATGAATTATATTAATTGATTCATGCATATCACGTAGTTAGCTTCATTGCATGAGTTGCTATTCTCGATGGGACAAGAGTATAGTAACCGGGTATGCAGTAGCCAGAAATCTGCAAGAGATTAGGAGCTTAAAAGAACTATTTTGAGATGGGCGAGTAGGCGCCTGAAATAAACTACATGAGTTGGATTTAAAGATTGGTTTTAAAGAGCTTGGAACACCTAACCCTGAATGGAATGGTAAATCCATTCAAACATATGATTTCCGGTAGATCATATGTATTGCTTGATCACTTGCTTGATGCATTCATACGCTTGTTTAATAACTTGATTGAAATTATTTATACAAGTACGTTGATTTAGGAATATTCTCACTAAGCTAGTTATGCTTATACTCCGATAGACCTTTGTTGTACAGGACCAATATCTTTCATGAACAAGGACTACATATACCTGGGTGGAATTATGATTTAAGGAGCTTCTGGAAATCTTTTGAAGACGTTAGGTTTATTATCCTTCAATGTCTTGTGATGTTAGTATTATTTTGTTGTGAGAAAGGTTAAGTTGATATTATGATTGTTTGGAGAATTATAGGGCAAAAACCCCTAAGATGATGTACGGATTTTATTCTCTTAATGATAAATTGGATGATTATTTAGATTCTTGTATGTTATATATATTATCTCGAACTATATATCCCACCGGTGTCTCCTATTGTTTGTGATAGACGCCTTACATATGATATTGAAAACTTTCGCATGACTTCGGAAAGTCATTCTTAAGTTTTAATATCATATGTGGCAGACTGCCATGTTTAGAGTACCCTTTGGGGCGTGACATAGGGAAGGCCATAAAGGACCATGAACACCATAACAATAATCATCCAAGGTTACTTCATGCATACACTAACTTTGTTAAAGTTCTCGAGGGCGACATGTGCAACGACCTACTAGCATGGACATGAGAGCCCTTGCTTTGCTGGCTGAGGTTAACTAGATGATGTAGAAACTCACCACCTTGAAGGACAATCTTCAAAACTCTCGAACAACAAAGGTGACCATAGCCAAGTGGCCCTTCATCATTGCCATTTAGTTTGTAGTACTCGCAACTAAGAACAGAATCCCACATTTACAGACTTATGATAGGACTACTGACCATGAGGATCACCTCACCTATGGCTAATCCACCATGAGGTTGTATAGCTTTTCAGACACTATATGGTGTAAGACCTTCCCAGCAGACCTTTAGGGTGCCACTAGGATTTGGTTCAACCAACTTCCCAAAGGGACTTTCGTCTCTTGTGCGCAATTTAATTAAGCTATTCTCAAAACCCATTTGTGTCAGCAAAACGAAAACACTTAAGAAGAATGTCTCCTATCTGTACACAATTAGATAGAATCCAAAAAAAATCTCTTTGAGACTATCATGCTCGATTTAACAAAGCATCTTAACCAAGGAGTAACCTTAGAGGCAATTGAACAAGAGGTACTCACCAAAAGTCCTTTCTTCAACTCCATCTCCAAATGCCAACTCACCATGCTTGAGCAAGTGAGGGAGGAAGCACAAAATAATATTAGATAGGAAAATAGCAAGAGTGCCAAGAAGGAAACTGAAGGCAGGTCCAATCCCACCCAAGATAACCTTGATTGTCAAAGCGACAAAGGGCATGCGAGTAGCTAACGAAACTCGAATGGAAGTTCAAAAAACTATGGCAAAGCTAGAGATTAGGGGAGAAGGAAACACTACTTGATATACAATGAGTTTACTCCATTAACATAGTCCCATCAAAGTATGTTCCTCAAAGTTAGAGGCTAGGGAATCATCCCTTTAGCAGCACCCATGAGGCAAAAAGACTCAAAAGAGTATTGTAAGTACCATTAAGAGTGTAAACCTGACACACGAGACTGTTGGAAACTAAAAGATCCCATTATAGATGCATTCAGTCATTGTTAGAATCATGGTTTCACAACCACACCTCAAAGCAAAGTTCCTAATCCCAAATGGAGTAAGGGTATGTAAGGGAGACAATGTCCAGCTAGGGAAACTATACCTTAAGACTCTAAAAGGTGATTAGGTATGTGTCATGGACTCAGAGTCGAAAGAGAAGCCTATTGGAAAAATAGGCCAGCTAAATAGACAAAGGTGGTTTCTCTAAACGATAACCGTGAACACACAACCTGGGTTGGAACCTCGATGCAACCCAAGCTCCAGGAGTGGTTAGTCACATTCTTATAAGCAAACAAGGATGTCTTCGCATGATCTCCATCTAACATGTCTGGCATCAACTTGGATGCGATTACCCACCAGTTGAAAGTTAATAAACCCAGAAGCCCTCGCAAGAAAATCAGGCACTTCGTAGCGAACCAACATGCAGCGATTGGAGAAGAGGTCTAGAAACCCCTCCAAGCTAGTTTAATTAAAGAAGAGAAGCACCTTAAGTGGTTAGATAAGGTGGTCCTAGTCAAGAAGGCCAATAGGAAATGGTGTATGAGCATCAAGTATACTAATCTGAATAGGTATGCCCAAAAGACTGCTTTCTTCTACCTCGAATACATCGGTCATGGATAGCACCTCGGGACACGAATTGCTTAGCTTCATGAACACCTTCTTCAGGTACGTACCTAAAAACACTTTTCTGCATAATGATAGGAGTTGGGAATTGTTTATCCATTAGGTATCACATCTCGCAAAAGTTGGACAATCATTTTAAATAACTTGTTGCTCTATTTATTATACATTTTCAAGTGGAGGAGCTTAACTATAAGTAAGAATTTAGAAAGCTTACATTATGGATAAAGCTCTTATTGTAAATTAGCTCTTAACCCATCTAAAAAATCTGGTAGAATAGCCAATCTATCCCTAGGGGTTGAACCTTTAGCCTATTTTTAAATAAATTCCCCTAGATCTTCAAGCATCTCTTCGAGCCCATCAATATCATCACCATTTGACCCATCATACCCCTCTAAATTGGGACTAATTCCACATTCTCTATGATGAATCTTACCTCGAGGTATAATAGGTAATTTAATAGTTAGTGCTTCACCATGATATATCCAACATTAATAAGATACATCTATCCCATCTATAAGTAAGTGCGCTCTTATCACATTCACTGTCTGTAATCTATCGTTTAAACACTTCCTACATGGACAATATAGCTTGCTATCTACTCCATACTTCAAGTGCAAGTATGTAATGAAATAATCCATGCCTTGTTCATACTCTTCACTGTCAATACATAAATCATCCAACTCTTATCCATGTATTCTAGCATAATTCTAAGGAAAAAAAATCATTGAACAAGATTAACTTTTCATGAAATTTATATAACATGTTCATGAAATAACAAAGATACACCGAGTACAATTTATGAAACAAGTGCCCATTCATATTTTTCTCCATTTAAAACATGAAGTGCAGTAAATTTGAAACATGATCTCTAATAAAATGCAACTAAACATGAATTACTTAGACATGCATTACGAGCATTCATAGTTATAATAACAAGCTAACAACCTACCTTTTTGTAAGCTTGACTAAGTATGGCTAAAGCACCACAACTTCTTCCTTTGCATGTTCATTAACACAAGTGAAAACAAATGAACGAATATTTAAACTTACATTATTGAAAGACATCTAGATCACAGTAAAATTGTAAAGCATATTAAAAAAATTAAGTACAATATCTATTACTAGTTGTGAAAATTATGGAAAAGCAAATGGATGGAAAAATAGAAATATTCTCTATGTAGCAGCAAAACAAAAACTTAATACCATACGTCACATTTTCCATTTTTGAATAATCAGTTCCTTTTTCCATAGAAATGGTCAACAATGTAAACACAATTATTCTTTTAAAAAGACAGTCCAGTAGAGAAAGAGTAAGAAAAATGAACTAGTTTCAACATGAGAATTAGAAACATATATTTGTAAAGACAAACATATTAAACTAGCAGCACATGAGTATTTCGCTTACTGTCATCAACATAAACTAATATACCAATGCAGAGATGAGACATCTTTGATAGATACCGCTTAAGTGAAATTGGGTCAATTTTAAACATTGACAGATCAGTGCTTAACGATGGCCATGCTACTATGGTAGGTCACAGGTGTTGTTTTCTAAGACTATCATGCAACTATCGATTTTGTTTTGCCCTCAAAAGATAGGAAAATTTTAGAGATTCTTACTTGCGGGTTATGAGAAATTTATAGAGGAATTACCTATTATTCATAGAGGAGTTTTCATTATTTTAATATAAATAGATTCCAACTTCAATGGCTCTTCTATTGTACTGTTACAACCTAGAGACCTCCATACTTTAGACCTACATTTTATAGAATGACAAAAGGAGCCATATGTTTTGTGTTGAATATAGAGGATCCTTAGAAGAGGATGTGCAGTATCAACGCTATCCTCTACAGTTGATGGGGTTTGATTTTCTACAATTTGGTTTGTGGAATATCAACTATTATGTTAAGTTTGGTCAACATGGATAGTTTGGACTTCAATTAGTAGAGGCATTGTCTACTAACTGACTATAGTAGCATTTTAAAATGCAATCTTTCCACTCACTCCATTAAACAAAACTTCATTTAACCATACTTAAGACATTCAGTGCATGAAGGGAAAAATAAACATAAATGCCCACCATCCTAGTACACTACATTAGTACGTGATTTCTACAAGGTTTCCAGATATAATACCTCTAGTTAAGCAACTTCTTTCCGCAACTCACTAGACGTTAGCTCCCTAAAAGTATTCTTCTGAGTTTTGTATAGCTTTCCTTCAACATGTAAATCATATTAATGTGAAATTGATTAGTAATGCCATGAAATGCGAGCATTATGTAAAATATTCATAAAACATTAAAAAGAAAATAAAATATTTTTATTTAAAAAATGAAAATAGAAATTTCTTCTATAATTCCATCATTACTATTACTAGATATCAATTTCTACTTCTCCATGTTCTAAGAGAATACTTAAAAGTAAAATCCTTTTTTACTAGAATGAACGAGGGAATCTAGCTGAGAATTTACAATTTAAACAATCTAGCAATAGCTGATACAAACTAATCATCAACGAATTGCACTGTAAATCATTGAAAAACCATTGACATAACTCTACATAAATAATACAGAAGCCTAGAAAATTCCATTATGTGGCCCTAATCCTAAAATCATTTTGTATGAAAAAGTCTAATGAATAAATAGACTATAGATTCAACTACTACAAAATGCATTTTCCAAAGCTATGAGTCAAAGTCACAACTCAAAAAGCATTTATCAACTCATATAATACAGGGTAATTTAGCTTAAATGAAGTAGTATACACGACAAGGCAGTTGAAACCTAAAGAGAAAAGATAAAATAATCTTACCAAGCAATTCTATCAACTAGAAATGTATATGTGTGCGTATATATATATAAATATATATATATATATAACAATGTTAATCATGAAATAGAATTAACAACTAATGTGACATCTTAACACATAAATCACATATAAAAAATCACGTGTCAGCAGCTCCTTATAATGATAATTTGATAAGCCGAATGATGATTAGATCTACCAAAACAAATCATTGAAATCATGGATGATACTTAAAACTTATCATTATTTACAAAAGTGATTAACTTGAAAATTATTAGTACAACATCAACTCTTCTTTCAACTACTCAAATCCTAAAATGAGAAACGAATGTAAAAGCTTATTAAACAAAGATGATATTTGCACAATATAAGCAAACATATCATGTAAGTACAACCAAACAAACTAGAAATCATAAAAACATACATAGAAGCAAAAATAGCAAAATAACACCACTCATACTCCTTCTCAACTATCAAAAAATTGTTCTTAATACAAAGGTGGAGTGTTGATCAATAAGCGAATTTGGAAGATGCTTACTAAGTTTGAGAGAGGAGAGGATGTGAACATTCACATACTATTTTATTTTTTGAAGCCTTTTTGTCTAGTGTAACTATGGCAGGATGGTAAGACTTGTTTTATTATTTTTCTTTTTATTTAGGCAGATTATTAAATATACATTTGGTCATGTTTAATCTCATAAAAAGTTACCAATCGAGTAAATGTTCAATATAAGATTAAATTTTTTTATAAACATTACGGATAATATATCTTACTTGACTACTAAAGAAAGCGTGACTAAATTATAAGAGATAGGAAACATTTGCAATTTTTGCAAACGTCGCACAATATTATAATTCTTGTTGTGATATAATCAATTCAAAATGGACCCAAGCGATGAGGTACACACCTCATTTGTCACTACCTTCAGAACACACTGCTACAAGGTGATGCTGTAAACCCTTGAAATTTTGATTAATTTTAAGCTTAATCTTACAATTAAAAGTCAACCGGAAACCTAAAAGTTAACAAAGTCTAGAACAAACCCTAAAGTTTAGATCCGACAATCCCATGATCTTAAACTCTAAATAACGGAATTGAAATAATTATAGATAATGGTTCGTAATAATATAAGGAAGAGTAAAAATACCAAATTCGCTAATTTTTAGTGTCTTTCGGATCCGAACGAATCAGCTCTCAAAAAGCATATCCTGAGGCCTGGAATAGTAAAAATATTCTGATAACACTTTTAGGTCTGAAATAATAAAAAGATTTCAAAAATATTAGTTTTATAATTTTTGGGTAGTTAAAAATAACATATATCACATTTATATGAGTATTTCTTTACTACCGGTATATTATTAGTCTTGTTTACTATGCATTGTCCTATACTACTATTCATTACTATTCATCTATCTCTACTTTATCTTACTACCTATATACCTATTTTTCTAGTTTTTATTTTTTCAATACACCTTCACATCAACCATACTTCATATCTTAATTACATTTTATTACAAAACAACAATTAAAATAATTCTCTCTCTCTCTCTCTCTCTCTCTCTTAAGGGGTCGGTGCCATCTCTCTCTCTCTCCTCCATCAATTTTTTTTCTTTTTCAATTTATTTTATTACATCTAATTTCCCTTCGTCTTCAACTATAAATACCTCATCTCCCTCCACTTCTTTCACACCTTCATTTCACATAATAAAACTCTCCCAAATTCACTCTACAACTCTCTCCACAAAATTCTTCACTACCAAAACTCTCTTTCACCAATTCCACAAAAATCCTCCACTATACACAAACTATCTACTACATAACACTAACCACATAAACTTACATTCATTATCTTATTCCTACTACAAGAACACCTTAGGCAAACTTCTATCACTACCTATTTACCCATGTCATGTAAATTAGCATGATCATGGTGTTGTTTCTTGAAACTCATATGAGTTGTAGAAGCAACAACATGTTCATGTTTTGTTTTTGCACATGCCAAGAAATTCCATTTTTATTATTTTATTATTATGATCATATATGTTGTTATTATTGTTATTATGCTTCTAATCTAGCTCTATATATATTATTAAGTATATGTATAACTATATATTTTTAAAGCTTAATGCTCACTAACATGCTCTAACTTGCTCTTATTATTGCTTTTCCATTTTCTTTTTCTTTTTGGGACTAGTCTATTCTTAGTCCCGGATTGCCTTGATAAAGCTAAGGCTCCCAATACTTGACCGAATTACCTTGATGAAGCTAAGATTCCCAATGCTTGATATTAATATTATGCTCTTACTATTTCTTATATATATCTTATCTTATTATGATATATTTGTTTTATTTCTCATGACTACATATTCATGATTCATGCATGAGCACATTGATATTGTCTCAACTAAAATAAAAAAGAGGATTTTCTTAAATAAAGGATGATGAGGATTCCTTTCAAAAATAAACATTTGTCACTTTTTCATAAAACTTAGGGTTCTATCTTAACAAATCTTTTCCAAAATGCTAGATAAGCTCATTGCTAGTTTTTAGTGACAATAGAACAAAAGAATTTCAACAAATGATATATAAAGTAGACATAACACTTATAGTCTTTTCAACGCAATAAAATGTAAAAGTTTTCTTTAAAAACTTAAGATTTCAAATTCTTGATTAACAAAGGTTTCATTAAACTTCATCATGAATTCTACCAACATACTAAAACCATGAAGACTAGACAAGCTTTGAAAAATTATCAAGAAAGTTCTTTTCCTGAAATTAAATTTGCTTAGGAATAAAATTTGTAAACAATTTAGGAGATCATTGCAATTTACTAAAGTAAAATGAACTTTAGGAAAAGCTAAGAATAAATAAACTTTAATAAACCTTAACCACTATCAAGTAGTACTTAGAAACTACTTTTTTAACATCTAAGAAATTAAGTTATAAGAATCTTAAAAAGACAAAAATTTATTTTTGGAGAATTAAATTGTTTCCAAAGGTAAGAAATGGAATTTAAAGGAGGAGATACTCATTATAATGATTTAAAGAATTTTTCCATAAAGCTAAAGTAGAAACTTCAAAGTTTTGTTTTTCCAACTTCTAAAATGCATTGTTTTACAAATATCATTGTTGAGACAACTTCACTAAATCCATGCATATGATATGAGTCAATATATATATTCAAAGGATTTTTTCAACTACATATATCTACATTTTGATACAAGTTTTTTTGGATAAAGGAAAGTTTGCAAATTTATGTTTTGAAAACTGGAATTTTCATGATGAATTTGTACCCTACGGTTTCGGAACCCAAACAACTTTATATGACAAAAATAACCTTAGAAATGGGTAGATCTTTTTGAATAGGTAGAAAATGGTATATAATATGCGAATTTCCCAGTTAAAATGAGCATGTTATGGTCATTTTAAGTTGGAATTTCTATCTATATGAATTTTACCACAGCTAGAGAATAGACTTAAAAATTTTTACTAGAAATTCCATGAAATACTCATTTTAGGTATTCCCTTTACTTAGGAAACAAGGAGGAAGATGTGTACTACATCGAGGACTATTTCGATTAAGGGAGTATCGTCGAACCATGGCCGAATGAGTCTACTTCCTTTATTTTCATACTTATGTTTGTGCTCGTAATATAGTTGCACTAGGCTTAAGGAAAGATACAATCAAAGATGCATGTGCTTATAATTTTGATGAAAGAACTTTAAGTATATCGAGCCATGAATTGCTTATAATGAGTTGTATGATATATTAGCATATTGAAATGTTTGAAATTGGGTGATCATTTATAAGAAATGGTAATTCAAATGGCTAGACCTTAAATAAAAATTGAGACATGCACTTCATTCGTTGAGTCAAATTACATTTACTATTATACAATTGGTGTAACAAGAGTATGATATAGTGGTTGACATAACTGGTAGTATCTGTATATGGCGAGTAGAAGCCGGTAAAATCTACAAATTGATGGCTAGTAAGAGCCGATAAAAACTACATATTTTTTATGGCGAATAGTACCGGTAAGATCTATAAAAATGGTTTTTTAAGAAATACTGGTTGTAATTGGCCGAAATACCTAACCCCAAATGAAAGGCGTAAATTCATTCAACATATGATTCTCGGAAAATCATATGTCTTGTATGCTCATATGCTTATTGCATTCTATTTGCTTGTTTAATAAACTTGGTTGTTATTTTTTCTTAAGTATGACTATCGGGTTTATTCTCACTAAGCTCGTAAGCTTACATCTCTATAAATATTTGTATTCACAGGAACACCTGTTCTTATACTCAAAGTCTCCTCATATCCGCGTAAGTTTTCTTTCGGGAGCTTTTGAAGGAAATCTACTTTAAGGATTATATAAGAATTCCTTTAAAATCTTTTGATGAAGTATTTAAGTTATGTGTAAAGATTAGTAACTTTTATGAGATCCTTAGAGATTTAGTGGGGGAATACCCCTATGATTTATATAATAGACTCTTAATTACTTTTATGAGATGACTTTATTTCTAGATTATTGCATGTTCAAATTTACTTACTTAAACTACACATCCCAGAAGCATCTCCTATTACAGTATTGTACGCCTTATATGTAATATCGCGACTTTGGTGTAACTGAGGTAGTCATTCTTAAGTATTGATATTATATGTGGCGGACTGCCACGTTTAGAATACCCTTCGAAGTGTGACAAATGCCATTCAAATTGAAGAATGTCGGAGCCACCTTCTAGAGATTGGTAACCAAGGTATTTAAACCAAAAATAGGGAGGAACATGGAGGTATATATCAAAGACATACTTGTAAAGAGTAACGAAGCCTTTGAGCACTTCCACAACTTACAAGAGACATTCGATAGGCTTCACTTCTATGACATGAAGCTAAACCCCTAAAAGAGTGTTTTTGGGGCCACCTCAAGAAAGTTCTTAGGCTATATAGTGTCTAGTCGAGGGATTGAAGAGAATCCCAACAAGATTAAGGCAATAATGAATATGCAACTAGCTTCCTCTATAAAAGATGCTCAAAGGCTAATGGGACAAATCGCAGCCTTAAGTAAATTATTACCACATAGCGTGGACAAATGTTCGAAGTTCTTCAAGATCCTTAAGAAACCCGACGAATTTATGTGGACAAATTAATGCCAGAGGGCATTCGAAGACCTGAAAGAATTCCTAACAAATCCCCCAATGTTGTCTACCTTGGTGCCAAGAGAAGACCTCTTCTTATACTTAGTAGTTAGTGAAAATGCTCTCTCATTGGTGCTTTCTTGAGTTGGTGAAGGCAACATCGACCTATATATTAGCCACACCCTATAAGGGACCGAGGAGAGGTAATCAAAGCATAAGAAGTTTGCCTATTAGGTAATAATCTTGACTACCATTCCTTTAAGAACCATCCTTTGAAAACCCAGTGTCTTGCAAACGGTTATGAAGTATGCAATTAAGCTGAACACATATAAAGTACAATTCCAACCAAAAGAGGCTATCAAATCCCAGGTCCTAGCCAACTTTCTAGTTGAATACAGTGGCATCAAGGAGTATGATGAGCATGATGCTCCGATGTGGACTCTCCACATCAATGGTCCTCCACTCGAAGGGGGAATGGGGCTAGCCTAGTATTGGAAGGACCTCACGAAGTTAAAATATGATATGCCCTAGAGTTTAGATTCTTGGCAAGCAACAACAAGACAAAATATGAAGCTCTCATAGAAGGCTTAAAATTGGCAAAAGACATCGAAAGAGGAAAGCTGAAATTCTTTTAGATCCAATGCTAGTGGTACAGTAGGTTAAAGGCGAGTAAAGGCCAAGGATAAAGGAATGCTAAGTACCTCAACATCGTGCCGACTCTTCACTTGGAATATCACTCCTAGGATATCATTAAAATCCTTAAAGCCAAGAACTTTTAGTTCAATAAACTCTCTGTATTCGCCTCTATCATGATACCAAACCCCCAACCCCCCTCCCCCCCCAAAAAAAAAAGAGGGGGGGGGGGGGGGGGGGGGGGAAGGAGGATGGGGTGGGAGAGAATATTTATGAAATACCTCTTGAAAAAGACTACCTCGGAATGTACCCATAAGTTCTCATGCTCCAAACGGTACCGGCATCCCCATGTTAGATATATCTAGTCATATACTACCCAGGGATGGTACCCTACCCTCAGACAAAAAAGAAGCAAGAAGCCTTACGTATATACCAAAAACTATACACTGATCAACGAGATGCTATACAAATAGGGTTTTAGCTTCCCTCTCCTAAGATATCTACAACTAGGTGATGGATACCATGTGCTTGAGGAGCTACACACAGAGGAATATAACAACCACATTAAAGCTTAATCCCTATACATCTAGATAGTATGAGCAGGATATTATCACCTAACTATGCGAAAGAATGCCAAAGAGTTTGTGAAGAAGTGTGAGAATTGTTAGAAACACGCCTCAATTGAACACATTTTAAGCTTAAATTTCCACTACCCCACCAACCTATGGCCCTTCGCCCAGTGCGGCCTGGATATCTTTGGACCATTACAAGTGATGACCAAACGACAGAAGTTCATCATTGCTGGATGCCACTATTTCACCAAATGCGTAGAATCTGAGGAAGTAGACAAAGTCACAAACAGAAGTGTATTCAACTTCATTTGCAACAATATCCTGTTCAGGTTTGGAGTACCCCATTCTTTGGTAATGGACAATGAACGAAAATTAACTATAATGCCATGAAGGACTTATGCACTAATCTCACTACACTACACCTCAGTGGGTCATCCAAAGGCCAACAAGAAAGTTGAAGCAATAAACAAGACTATCATGGGGAGTATAAAAGCTTGAGTGGATCACCTCAGCAAAAAGTTAGCCAATAAACAAACTCTTGAATATCTTATGGGGACACCAAACGACTAGAAGGATGCCGATCAAAGAGACTCCCTTCAAGCTTGCTTTTGGAACTAAGGCCATACTAGCCATTAAGCTTGAGCTCCCTAACGTTACGGTCCAATCCTTTGATGAGATGGCAAACCATATCGAGTTACGAGCAAAGTTAGACATCGTAAAATAGACTATAGACCTTATTGAGAAGAGGATAGTCACCTACCAACAATGGGCAGCACAGCATTATGATAAAAGGGCCAGTCACAAAGTTTTTCAGCCTTGAGACTTGGTTTGCCGCAAGCTAGAAGTAATGGGTTTGGAGGAAGGAAGGAGGAAACTTGCCCCTAATAGGGAAGATCCAGTGAGGGTCAAGGAAGGCCTAGGCATCAAAGCCTACAAGCTCAAAACATTGGATGGGGACCTCATCCTCAAGACATAGGACACTAATAATCTAAGAAAGTTCTTCACATGAATTAACCTGATGATTAATGTCATCACAAACAATTCTCCTTTCACAAGTAGCCATGATATGGTTTTGTAAACTCTTCCGATAGTAGCCTAGCTCCTCTACATGTACTACTTTATATGCTCGCAGATCAAGCTAGGTCCTCATGGACTCCCCACACGTAAGTCTAGCCCTTTGAGCTAATAAACAGGATGAGTAAGGGACTTATCAGCTTTTCAAGTTCGGCAATACGAATAGAGGGTTGAAAGCTTAATAAGCTCCGCCCTCTTGTGCTGGTCTGGTAACTCCCATATCTAAGGCTAGCAAGGACCTTGGGAGCTTAACAAGCTCTACACTTTTATGCTAGCCGAGTAACTCCCTCTAAATGGTAACTTTCATATGCTAAGGCTACTAGAGGCTTTGGGAGCTCAACAAGCTCTTCCTCTTGTGCTAGTCAAATAACTCCCTCTCGAGAATAACTCTCAACACAAGGTCTAACACGAAGACCCAAGGAACATGCCGATGACATAAAATATCACATAGTGAGAGAGAGAGAAAGAGAGAGAAAGAAAGAGGACAAAATGTTAAGGTTTAAAGATGGTCAAACACATATATTAAAATGAAGTAATAGATTTCATTAAGCAATAAGTAGATATAGTAGTTTTGAAAAGTATTTCGGCCATGGATTATACAACATGACAAGTTCTTTCATGTGAGGGGTTCCCTCTAACACAATATAATGAGGTTGATCTCCTTGCTTGAGTTGCTACCTTTAGGCAATTCCACCAAATGCCACGACCTAAACCTTGTGCTAGAAAGCACTCACCACAAAATTTCTCGAAGCCCCTTTAAATAACTAAAACTGGCCCTCCACCACTTAATGCTACGTTGCAACATAAATATCATATGTAAAGATGCAAGTTCCACAGCTCAAGGCACCACGTTGCCATGTTGAAAACAGCTAGAGACCGGGAGGTTTTGCACGGTGTTATAAGGAAGACCATACAAGGAATTCAAAGCAAATGGAGCTACCAACATGAGGTGAAGGTTGGTGGATGAAAATACCCCTAATCCCCAGACTCCCCAAACAGCTCGACTTCCCCAACACACCCAGGCTGTCCTATCAAGGGGGACTAAGAAGTCGTCAAAGGCGAACAAATTGGCGTACTCGTTTGTTTAGCTTGAGTTGTCACTACCTTGAAGGAAGAGGTTTCCTCCTAATCCTAGAAGTGAAGCCATGAGCTCTTAGAGCCACACGAAACGGGGCATACCCTTGGAGGACACAGGTTAGAAGTAGGAGAGGAGAATGGGACCCAAATAAAGGCAATTCAGAGGCATCAAACAACCTACATACCAGGTCCTCAGCCGCTTCCAAATCCTACGCAGATAAGGATGATGGGGCAATCAACACCCATAAACAAAGATAACGGACCAATAAGGTTTTTTAGTAACAACACAGCGCTCCATAGACTCAAATTCTCAAGCTAAAGCTCAAGGCAAAATTCCATGGCTTTCACACAGACACTCACTGGAGAATTCTTCGAATAAATATTTGGGATATTCAAAGAATCCCTTTGGCTAGGTTTGGATGATCAATAAAAAAGGGGCGGGTCTCCACTACTATTTATAATGGATACTTGCCCATCGACTACACAATCCCAGCCATCAGATACGGAACATTCCATCTAACGACCAAAAGCATGGTAAAACCTTAAAACTGCCATAAAGGTAATTAATGCCAATTGATGCCTTGCGTTTGGCTAAACAATGAATTCAGGAGTTGACAAGCCCTGAAATGAAAAAATGACTAGTGAAACATCAACATCATACTGTCGTTTCGTCTCACCTAAGCACTTTAAGACCACAAAACAGATCAACATTGTTCTTAAGCACGAAGTTCGAGCTTACTTAGCTAACAGCTAAGTGTCCTTGGGCAAGTACAGCTAACGACCTAGAAACGCTTGTAGCTCTCCAGCTCGATCTTTCGGAACTTGAAAATGTGTAGCCACAACAAGCTCTAAAGGGAAACCTGAGCAAAAGCTGCCAGTTCAAAGCACAAGCTTTAACGTAAGCTAAGTGTTGCTACGACAAAAACAGGGGATTCAAGCTATGAAGTGCTTAGAATATTTTCAAAGTCAAGAACATTCTTCAAGCAATAAGAAGGATCGAAGGTTCAATACTCAACCAGAAAAAAATAAAATAAAAATTTGAATGAGGGACATCAATAGGTGGAAAGTTTATTCCATTAAGGCTCAAAGCTTACAACCAGTGTAGGGGCCGGCATACAAACCCATGTGCAAACATACAAAATAATGCAAAGAAACTCAATCTCTAGGCTCCACAATCGAGCCCCCACCTAGAACTTCACTGGCACTCTAATCCTGAGGTGGAACAACTTGCTAGCTGGTCCTCTCCACTAATACATTACGCTCCCAGCTCCCTCTAAATGAAGAACGGGTGTGGAAAACTCAATTGCAACCTCAACAGTGCTATAGGAAGAATCAACAGTCACCCCTTTTGCAATTGAAGTAATTTGGTTCAATGGCAGAGCACCCGAACTGACAGGGTGACAAGGCTGCAAAGCAAGCACCTTGGCCTCTTCCACTTATTCATCTTTCCCATCCTCTCCGCCACTAGCCATCTTGTCAGAAGTTCCCTAAGAAAACCTAGGTCAGGGTCATGATGCACATCATTGACCTCTCATATTCTCTTCACCATCATTTAAATCCTCTTAGTGGATGCTTGTGAACCCTGTACCAAAAAGGAGAAGGAGGATCAAGATCACATGTTCAAAAGGAAAAATACCTTACGGACACACTGAGATGAAAAGCTAAGAAGTATCAGTAGCCCATTCTCCCTGAAGAAACTTGACGTTTGGGTCATACTAATCGCAACCTGACGATGAAAAGATTAGTGAGCAAACAGTGAAGAAGATACAAGGAACGAACAAAAAGAGAACCTATCCACTTACTACATAAGCTCACTGTGCAAGGAAATTCGGGTTACCCTCTTCGGAACCTCATGTCTCCAACTCCCTCCAGAAAGATTCTTACAACCTCGCCCTATCCGAAGACAACATCAATTTCTCGAAGAAAGCCCAAGAAATAGCCTCCCCCGCTCGAGGAACACAACCCTCCCACCACCGATCGATAAGTCAGGCACAGGCTGCAGGGTAGCATCTGATCGGCAGCACCCCCACTTCGTGGCCCCACAGCCCCAACGATCTTTTTAGCTACTGCCGAATCATTAGGCCCAAGCCTTTTGATATCGAAGCTCCTAACTGGCTTGCATTAGAGCACCTAGAAGTTGAATTGATCTTATGCTTCTTTTTTATACTCACCACCCACCACTTCTTATAAAGATACCCATTCGAGCTCTCCAACCCGTCAAAAAGCCTAGTTCACACTCCTGCCACTTCTAAAAATAGCACCACCCCTCTTAGGAGTCTTGTGCGTGTAGTGATGGAGGAACAAGTTAGCGATCAGTCTCACCTCCAATGTCAGGCATAGGGCCTTGAAAGCAACAAGCAACCCCCAAGCTATAGGAAGGAACTAGGTCGGTAACAACCTAAAATACGTCATGACCTCCTTCTAGAAGCCTGTGAGTGCACCCTCAACCTGAATTCGAAAGGCTTTTGGTATACAGTGAGCCTTTCTTAGTCCAACAAGCACACCTAATCTATCTCTGCAGGCCAATTGATCTTCCAGGAGTCAGGACAAAGTGCTTACCCAGCTGAAGATGAGACTCACGGACTCGAACTCCTCCCCATATTGGGGGTACTTTTCCGTAGGAAGGCGATACACTTTTCGCCCTAGCTTCATATAAAACCTGCATCCCCTAAACGTGGTTTAGAGAGTGTAAAACCAACAAAACAATTATCTCCCCCTTTCTAAACCGCCTCTCCAACTCAAGAACATCTCCCACACAAGAATTATAAAGGGAAGGGTTCTCAAAGGGATTACTTGAAGAAACAGTAGAACTAGCCATGGTCACCTTAGAACCTCGACATCGAGCTAAGTGAGACAAAGGAAGTGTATGAGTATAGCAACAAACGAGAGAAGTAGGAAAAAACCTTGCCTTTGTGAGCAAAAAGTGAGAGAATAACCAAATAAGAGAAAGAATGGCAAACAAGCTCGCAAGTAATCACATTAACAAAGGTTAATAAATTTATAAATTTTATATACATAATATATCATATATAGTTATATAATTAAAATAATAAAAATTAATTTTTTTAATATGTATGAATATATATTTATACCAATACTTATATATTATATTTTAGATTTAAAAAAAATAAAAAATAAGTTATTTAAACAAGTAGTTTTCGAGCTTAAATTTTAAACTCGATAAAAAACTCGACTCATTTACAATCCTAACCATGCTAGGTTAAACATGTCACAAATGATGTTTTGTTTTGTAGGCCCAACCTACATCCAATACGTGTGAGTCTAGTCCAAAAACAATCTTCGCCTGAATGGAGTTTTGAGTTACCGTGGGCTCTTACTATTTTCCATACTCTCTAAGAGCTATCATTCTATGACGCGCCGAAATGGTGGCTTTAAATTCTAGACATGATATGAGGAGATTTCTGGTGGGTTTTTCAACTGGGTTAAGTTTTAAGTTGGCATTTTGCAGCCAATTTACCGCATTTTTGCAACTATGAAATTCAAGAAAACATGGAGTCAAGCCTACCGACATTCACGCATGACCATACAGGCACATATATATACATATATATATATAAACATTCGAAAAATGCAAACTCAACAGAATCTCCTACCAATATGATGACTTGCCTTACTTTCGTTTTCTCAAACACACACACACATGGATTGACATCTTCGCATAAGATTTGCTAATATTTTTCCTCTTTTTTCGCATAAATATCTCCTATATAGATAGATAATAGATATTGCCATAAAAGATGTTATTTGTATCTTCTTTCTTTATATCTTGAAATGTTTCGAGCAAGCATCAGGCGACAAATAGAATATGGGAAGGTAAGATAGGGATGTAGATGAGTCGAGTCGATTCGATTCGATACAGTACCAAGCTCGAACTTGATTCGAATAAAAAACTCAAATCGAACTCAATCAAGATTTGATTTTTAAATCTAACTCGACTCGATTTAATACTCGATAAACTCGAACTCGACTCGATTAAGCTCGATTATTTTATAAATATTGATTTAACTATATAGAGTATTTAATACTCGATAAACTCAAACTTGACTCGTCTCGATTTAATATTTGTTTAGGCTCGATTAAACTAGTGAGCTCATCAAGCCGAGTATTTTGAAACTCGAACTCGAGCTCGATAACTACTCAAGTAGCTCAAACTCGAGCTTGACTCGATTGTAAGTAAGTCGAATTCAAGCTTTCATTGAATCGAACTCGAGTCGTTCACGAGCTATCTCGGCTCACTTATATAGCCCTAGCTAAGAATGAGAGAAAAGAAGGAAATGATTATTCAATGTAAATTTGATTCGCTTTCAGTAATATATGATACTTCTAAAAATTTTAAAATGCATCGAAAAATATTATTAATATTGCGATCATTATTATTTGTCTCTTTTTATGTTTTATCGGCAACAGATTGGTGTGTTCTTCCGTCTCCATCTTGCATGTGACAAATGTTTGCTCTCTAATTCACTCCAGCTCATTTATTTGCTTGAACATTTATGCCATTTAAAAAATGACTAGACTGATGCCTAAGTTTAAGGAAGTGACTAGAGAGAAACGGAGACTAGGGTGGCAATATAATATTATATCCAAGTTGGGGATGTTGATTACTTGTACCTTATAAATGTAGGAGTCAACGATATTGATTGCTATGCATATTTAACTCTATATATTTTTCCCATGAACTTCAAAGTAATTGTTGTCTTCATCGATCTTTATTTAATTGATGTCGATAACCTAATTCAACATGTTGAGATTTTTAGAAAAAAGAAGAAAATCGTTATTTTAATGTAACATGAAGTAATATTATACCTTGTAAAAGAGTACTAATGGTAATTACAGTACGAGCTACAAAAAGTACTTGTAAAATTTTGTGGTACCTAACAAATACTTGTAGATTTTAGTGACATCATCATCATCGTCATTATTATAGTACTATATCGTTTATTTTCCATAGATTTGTATTTTGTTGTAAAATAGAATAATATTTTATAGGGCCATCACCCGCTGGTTCCGGTCGACGCGAATGGGGCAGGGAATTATTATTATTATTATTAGAGTAGTACTATATCATTTTTTTCCCATAGATTTGTATTTTGTTGCAAAAAGGAATAATATTTTATAGGCGGTCTTCTTCTTCTTTTCAAAGTCAGCTCCACCATATCTAAAAACCATGACCAGGCCCTGCACCAAAAGGAACTTGGCTGGACAAAGCACAGTTTCACAACATTGGACCATCACCCGCTGGTTCCGGTCGAGGCGAATGGGGCAAGGAACCACGCCATGTATAATACTATCAAAGTGAAAGCCGAAAAAAATATACTATTAGCCCAGGTCTCAGTGGAGCAATTGGCGTGCCCACTACTCCTTAACTAGGATGCAACTAGATTCATCCCTCTAAAATATGTCGGACGGTCGGCTATGGCTACAAAGAAAAAAAAAAAAAAAAAAAAAAAAAAAAATTGGGAAGCCATCCACCGATTCGTGCATTAGCTGCATACACATTACCTGCCAAAGGGAGAAAGGTACCAATTCTTGATAGCTTTAATTATCAAAGTAAAGCAACTAGCTTAATTAAGGTGCAAATGAATCAAATTGGTTTATATAGCTTGGTTAAATATTTATTGGAATTCAATTTGAGAAAATCGAGCTCAAACTACTCAAATAATTTATCAAGACAAACTCAAGTTTCGTATGTTTAATTCAATTAGCTTGTGAGTCTAATCAAGCTCTATCGAGTACAAGTCCGTGTAACTATCAATCAAGTTTAGGTATTAATATTATTTAAACTAAAATTAAAAATACATATTTAATAAATCAAGATTAAACAAGCTTAATTGAATCGTGCTCAAGTTTATGTAGTGTATTACAAAACAAACTCAAGTCTAAAATCTCAAGCTCAATCAAATCAAGCCGAGTTGGAGCTTTGAAATGACGACTCAACATTGAGCTCAATGCTCAGCACTATTAAATCTCAACTTGGCTCTGAGCCAGTTCATTATAAGCACCAATAAATAAATAAATGAAAAGAAAAGACCAGATGAATCGATCAATTAAACATGCCAAAATTAAAACAGATACAATTCGACAGTCGATTCAGTTTCAAAAAGTATCGGTTTCACTAAAGATGCTTCCTTCTACAGTGTTATAAAGTATGATATTAAATGAAATAATTATATTAACCAGTTATATAAGAAACTTTAATAGTAACAAATGATCGACATGGACAAAAGGAAGGATAACATAAAAGGAGAGGACGTCTATGACAAAGGCCTAATTCACTAATCATACTGGGTTAAAGTTAGATAAGAATCGACCTTTAAAATTTGAAATTATCTTGCATTAGTGGAAAAGAAAGGCAAAGTTGAAACTTGAAAGTAGATTTGGTAGGAAGGGAGAAAACCATAGTTGAGATATTCATATTTGAGATAATTTTACGACATCTTTTTCATCATTTTGTCATTGTTGAAAAATATCTTCGGGGGTCTCAAAAACTATCTATCTAGTGGCATTTCATAGCCTGAATTACATTTCAAAATAAATTTCATATGAATGAAAAAGACACCAAGTATAGTGAAGAACCTCAGAAAGCTTATCTAATCAATTCCACAGCTGTCAAACGACTCAAAACTCTTTAACAGGAAAGCTTCCTTTTTCAGATACATAGACCCATTATCTTCTTCTCCATGATGCTTCATAGCACTTTGGCAAAAGCTATTGTCAAAATCAGGCATCACTTTTATTGAAGCATAAACAATCCAGAGCTTAATTAAAGGGACGCTAAGCTAGTCAACTGTGCCAGTGTCCTTAAACTGCAACCCATGACCAAATAACTGCACATTGTGATCCCCATTATCTGACTGCATCACTGCAAGAAATGTTGCAATGGATTAAGTAGATATAGGAATTTACTCCCACTTCTTGTTCAACATTATGCGCGCATGTGCACACACCAACCAAAAGCGAACAAGAATATATACAAACATCAAAGAAACAGAAAAATCTGTCAAAAGATGAAAAATGGAATACTAAGCGAGTAGACCTTGTACCTAGTCAACTCATCAACAATATACCAATACCAACTCCCACTTTGGAACAACAAAATTACTTCCTATGCAAATTAAAACACAACTACTTTAAAATTTGGCAAGAATTAAAGTTTGAGATAGAACACATGATGACAATATTGATTGAAATGCAAAAGATTAACTTAGGATAAAAAAAGCACCAATCAACATATTGCATGAAAGAAGCCATACTATAAATTCAACATAAAGATCATCATATAAATCAAGATAAATAATTCTGTGAATTGAATTGAAATCAGCACAACTAAATGCCTTATGATTTCCAGTAAAATCTTGCACTTCCTGATGAGTTTTCCTCTCCAAAACAATTAATCAAACATGATGTCAGGACACTTGCAACAAACTATCAGAAGAAATGAATTCTAGAAGTCTCTGTCAGCTTAACAGATAAATTTCTCAGGATCATGAAGCATGTCCATGTAAAGCAGCAGAGAAAGTCTATAGATCCAAGTACATAATGCCATGACTTGGGTTCTATCTGCATCAGACTCATATCTGCTAGAATGATTTGATCACTTGCATAAGGCATCACTGTTATCACCAACTACACATGCATACACCATTTTCTGGGGCACGACTTATATGGAACAATCAGTGAATATTTTTATCATCCACCATAAAAGTTCAAATGGATTGAAATCATACCATGGTGCAATTGCACTCAGTTTGTGGATGGCCAAGAAAATAAGAATCTACAGACATAGGAACAGCTGCAGATTAGCACAAGGGTAAGCTAGTTCTGCGGCAGGAAGGACTCAATACGTGGTAGATAAACAATAGTACCTGTTAATAGATGGTTACAACTGACAACCACAGAGAGCAATAATATTAGCCAGATCTTCCTTTTTCTCTCCAGCGTCCCTGACCTCTTCCTCTCCCCCTCCCTTTGCCCCTACCGCGACCCCTGTTGCCAGCCCAATGTTCTCTTCCATCATCTCTTTCATAATTGAACATGCTTCTTCGAATTCTCTCTGCCTCTGACTCTGAAGGCCCTCTGTCAGCCTGAAACAATATCCAGTTCATTCCATCATATGCGACAATTAGAAACAGGTCTTACACCATCCAGAAGTACAAAGATACTTACCTGGTGATCGTCCTCTAGATCTAATTGATTCTGAAGCTTCCATGCAAGATCCTCATCATGACTAGTATCTGGAAGTTTCCTAGATGCATTTCTCTTTTCCCACTCATCTAAGGTGTATACGGAGGCTTCTACTTGTTTTGCCTTCCCTTTGTTCTTTCTCCCCCCATTATATTGGTTTCTTTCACCGGGTTGACTCATCTTCTGGCGGAGCTTCTGAGCAGCTGCTTGATTTGGAATAGGCACATATTCCACAACTGTAAATGGTCACAAGATCTAAGCCATCATGGGTTTATGACATTTCCTTTAGTGATCATGTATCTATTTCAAGAATTCCAACAAGAGATTGTTCATTTCTTACTAAATTAAAAGAACCTATTTTTCAAGAGCAAAGTCTTATGTGCTAAAGGAACCTCACTTTTAGATGAGTTCACATTCTAATCCTTTCTCACAAAAGTCAGATTATATTTTGAAATATCACAAAGGAAAAGAAAACAAAAACAATGAATCTTGTTTTCTTTTCATGGTGAACATTATTTTTTGCAATACCAACCAGAGCATGAAAATTATATGTAGCAAAGACATCGCAAGTTATGAACCAAAATCCATCTCCAATATGCCAATCACTCACCTTCTTTTGGTCTGGTATCTGAGCTACTTTGCTTTCCATCAGCTTTTCCTGCAGAGGAACTAATTCCCAAACTATCCTCGATATCTGGCTTTGGTTCAATGCCTTCCTGTCCAGTAAAAGACTCGGATGTCTCTTCAGAAATCCATTGTTTTGTTTTATTTTTAGATGTTGACTGGACATATTCTGCAATACAATATCTCAAGTTAAAGAGCTGAAACCAACACTGCAGCTTTACCAAATTGAGGTATTTTAGGTAGGTCACATATCATGAAAATGGTGCTGGAACTAGATGAACTGAATCACTGAAATCTTCTAAATCCACCTTGCTTTGTGAAGCGACTTGAGGTTGTTCTGATTTCCAACTTCTCAAATGAGGGAGGGCCAGCAAGATCACTATGCTCTGATGACCGTAAAGATTCACGGGAAAAGCCAGAATATTTTTTGTTCATCTGCCATTCTTCAAAAAGACATTGAACAATGCCCCCAATAACTCTTATTACACTTGGATTTAGACATACAATGCCACTATGCACTGCAGCTTTGCTTTCCAAACACACCTAAAGGAGAAGCAATTAAAAGAAATAAAAACAGAAAGTATTGCTATTGTCCCCAATATTTTTATATAATAGACAGCTGCAAGTGTCAGACAGGTGCACCTTCTAAGGTGATATAGAAGGTCAATCACATTCATATCAGTGTTTCCACAAAATCAGTAGCACAACATCTTTTCAATTATTTGATAAATTTAATCAAAATACATTTACATGAAAACTAGTCTTGATTTCTTTTTTTTCATAATTTTTTGGTGACCACTGTAAAAGAAGAGGGAATTCAAGCCTAGTATCTTTCATTTGCAATACCAGGAATGATGTCACCAGACTATAAAGCCATCGGTATAGTTTTGACTTCAATCGCTACTTTCTGGTGTAGATCATTGGTGAACATGTACAGATAAATCTTAACGACAGTTATTGTCCCTAAAAAAAGAAAAAGAAAAGGAATCTTGACCACGTGTACTAACCATGCACTAAACTGATTCATCCTAGGACAAACCATAGCAACCGAAAAGAGATTAACAAATACTACTACCTGCCATTATATCACAAAAGAAATAATCAAATAGATGTAATAGGGACAAACAAAGAACACCGTATAACCATGGAATATAACAGTTTTCAAAAATAGAAATTTTAAAGAAACTTACAAAAGGACCGAAATACCTTAGTACCAGGAACAATATCATCAGGAAGTGATGGTACACGTGAATATTCAATGGCAATTATCTCATTCTGTCCATCTGTAAGACCTAGCTTCAACATACGTCTATTGTTCGAACTCTTTGAAACCTCATCTATACCGCTTCTAGATATATCTCTCACTGATGATATCTACCAGTACACAATCAAATAAAAACACTATAATTACATTCAATATATAGAGTAGCAGAATAAGTATATGAAATCTCTATCAGTTTCATCTAAGCAAGAGCAATTTCTCTTCCCAATACATAAAGGGCATTATAGTGAGCCTTTTCATGATTTTTTTCTCACCTTCTTAGGAAAACACTGCATAAAACACAATTAATACTGAAAATATCAACAGTTCAGTGAAACTGAAAAGCTGTGTTTCTGTGCTAACAGAGAGCAAACCATTGAACAACTGCTAAGCACAAATTATTCTCTCTGCTTCTTTCTTGTGTTTTCTCAAACAATATTAACAGAATCATGGGTGCCTCAAATTCTGAAAAATCTTGCTCAGATCATAATAACAGAAAATACAAGGATACGGAAATCAATTTCCATTAAAGTAAAAATGTACCAAATGATTTTTGTGATCTTCTATCTGGAAAATGAAAAACTACCATTTCTTATTTTTAATTAGTCCAACCTAGAGTCACTCCCCATCACCAATCCTAAAGATCAAAGAATTTATTGTGGATCCCAGCCAACAAACAGTAGAAGCATCCTCATTGTTTAGTGATTTATCTTATTTTTAATCTTGTATACCTAGATACGCATGTATGCATTTAAAATAGATATGATAAACAGAATTTTTGGATTCAGATGAATCCTTTCAAGAGATTGGGCCAAGTTAAGTTGAATTACAATTCAATTAAGAGAACAAATGGGAATTACTGGATTTCAATATATCTATTGGCTTCAAATTTAACTCACATACTTTATAAGCTGCAGCTACTTCCAGACTCCAATCACTAGCCCCACAAATAATTTCATTACCCTCACAAGCAAAATTACATCCCTCGTTACGAAAATGTACACATGCTTCTAAAGCTCGAAATTAGCTACGGCACCCAGTGCATTTCCCCAAGGGTGTCCTAAAATTCCTCCAACAAATTGTAACATGGAATAAAATCATTTCACCACCCAAGAAACTAACCACTTTTTTCCTTTTAATAAGATAAGTGTTTGAACCCGTGACTGAGTAAAGGACTCCTTCACACCATACAACAAGTGGCTACTGAAATAGTAATTAGATAATGGAGCTTGAGAATTGTAATAGTCATTTCGACAAGCTGACAAGCCTAAGCAAGCTTGAATTAATCATATTCAAATCAAATTTAATTGTTTTCAAGTTAATCTCCACTTGTTCAACCTGATCCTTCTCCTACAACTTTGCGAGCCTAATCAAGCTCGTGGCCAGCTTTAACTAATCCAATCTGATCGTACTAGTCAAGTGCGTTAATATAATTTCGAATCACGTTCAAGTCAATCTCGAGCTTAAATATAATTAAAAAATATAAAATTTCTTCCTAAACCTAAATGCATCTCGTTTAATTTTAGCCTACGAAGCTCAAAAAATCCATCACCTCAGACTACCGACCTATCGATTTCAAGCATTTAATACAGCGAGGAGCTCAATTACATCCCGAGAACGCAAGAATTTTTCATAATTTTCCAAATATGTAATATACCTGGAGGACTTTGGGACCAAGAATGTAGGACGATTTACGGAGTGCGGACGGATCAGGCAAGGAATTCGATCCGATTTCTTTCAAGTCTGTGTTGAGAAGCTCCGATTCGACTGCGTTAGTGATGGCTATCGTGTCGTCGACGTCGTCCACTAGAGCGCGCTGAAGTGTGATGACGGCTCGTATGTGCGCAGGGTTTCCCAAACACCATCCTCTTTTTTCTAGGGTTTGTATGATTAGGGAATCGTCAGAGGAAGTGTCGAAAGAGATTGAAGTGCCCTCCTCCATGTTAATTACGCATGGACATGCACCGAGTGTGTGCGAGAGAGAAAAAGAGAGAGAGGGTTTATGGAGTTTGAATTTTTATGTTTAGGTTGGCAACAATTATAAAACAATATTAGATAAATCTAGCACTAGCAGTACTAATGATAATAATAAGAAGAAGAGCAGGAACATCAACGTCAACAACAACAGCAACATAAACAACAACAGCAATAATAATAATAATGGAGGAACATTGATAAGGAAAAAAATAATAATATTTTAATAAAAGTTAAATGGCTGTTGTTGGATAAAAAATAAATTAAAAAATAAATATTTAATTTAAATTTAATAAACTTATCTTTTCAAAAAATAAATAGTATCAACTATTTAAAAAAAAAAACGAGTTCAAAATAATTTTTATAAACTGATCTTTTTGAATATAAAATTTCATATAACCTAAAACGGGTTTAAATTGCATATATTTGATAATATTTTTGTAATTTTTTTATTAATCCTCGAGAATATTTTAGTCAAATAAATTAAGAAAAGAAAGAAATTATCTATTAATACTAAGTGTATTCGTTAGAGTTTAATATTTTAAATTAAAGTATTAAAACATTATTTTATGCAATTCTTACTTTCCTTTTTTTCCTCCATGATTTCTTGGACCGCACTCTTCTTTATGTCTTTTTTTACCTTTTTCCGCTTTGCAATTGTCTTCTTTTAAAATTTTCATTCAACCGCCATCTTCTCCGTGGATTACAAGCAGCAACTTTAACAACTGCGTTTTTTTTTTTTTTTTTGGCACTTTCGTAAAACATAAGCATTCATTGGAGAGAAAAGATAATTACAAATGGGTCATTCAAACATCGAACAAAAACCCATAATGCGGGGTTAGTGGGGATCCATGTACAATTTCCCAAGATCCTATGTCTCTAAACATACCAAAAGTCAACATGTCTTTCTTTACCCTATTCAAAATACGTTCATCGCCACTATAGATCACATTTACACTCATTCGCTTTGTACCATGAAATAAAGAAGAAATAGAATTCTAATTAAAAATATATATATAATAAAATTATAATAATTATTATAATATTTACGTTGTATAAAAAGTAAAATAAAAAATTATTGGAGTAAACGGTAAACTATTTATATTACCCCTTGTATTTGTAATATTTTCAAGAGAATAGTATTTATGATAAAGTTAAAAAAATAAACCATCGATATATGGGGATATGGATATGAATTGTTGTTCATTATTTTACATAATAGCAATTCATTATGAATTGATATTTTCCTTAAGTAAATATTGTATCAGCAGCTTTACGTCGAACAAGAAGAGAATGAATAACTATCATATCAAGTGAACGAATTGTTGGTCATTCCTCCATCACTTAAGCCACTCCGGCCAATATATTCGCAAGCACATTTTCTTCCTTAGGGTTGTATTGAACTTTGATTTTCTAAAGCTATGAGATTTTGTCCCTACAAGAAGCAAGCAAATTTAAATATATAGATTTAGGGTTTGATAATAGGTTGAGATATTTTACCCCTACCTGTGAATTTGAATTTATTTCTAATTTTGTGATTTGTTTTGTAGAGAAAGCTCCAATCCTCAAGATACAGCCTAGAGTTTAGTTCCAACAGTACTAAGGTGCTTAATGTTCATAGCAAGTCTAGCTCCTCAGTCACTGTCATGACCCTAAATAGGGACATTATAGGTTTACCCCAAAATCGCCATATCACGTGTGCACCCATAATATAAAAATCGTCTTGCAAATTAGAGATTGTAAGGCTCTAATTACTTATTCTCTCAATATGTTATACATATATATATTTAGAAAAATAGTTTTTGATACCAATATTTTAACAAATCATAAGAACCGTAGAGAACCGGATACCCTACCAAAGATGAAATAAGGTAAAGTAACTTAGGTTATCTATCATCCACTATCAAAGGAGATTACAAAAGAAAGAAATTAAGTTTTAAGTCTTTCCTCTCAACTAAGTTTAATCCATAGATATTTTAATCCACTAATTATCATGACTTGATCTTTGACACACTCTGCGCTTGGTTCTTACCCGAATCCCGACGTTATGATTTTCCTACAAAAACAAACTATTAGAGGATAAGCACAACTAACTTAGTGAGATATATCTTATGCAAAATATACTCATAACAAACAGAATAACAAGCAAGTTTGTTATCAAGAATATGAAATGCATCAAACACATGAGCAAGCAATACATATGATTATCCATAAATCATATGTTGAATGGATTTATATCCTCTATTCGAGGTTAGGTGTTCCAGACCCATATGAACAAGATTTGCAAATAACATGTTTTTATAGTTCTTTTGGGCTGCTACTCACCTTTAAATTATAGTTCATATGGGCACCTACGCTTTAAATGCAAATTTACATGCCCTTGCTTACCGTGCTACCATGCTCTTGTCCCACCAAGGGTCGAATATAATGTCTCACTTCGTAATATGCATGAATTAATTAATTTATTTATTTCTTGGAATGTAATTATAATATTTTAAAGGTGATCATAGAATTAAAAAATACTCAACATACTAAATAAATCAACAATTTAGTTAACAACAATTCAAGCCCCAATATGTTTATTATAAATTTGAAAAGTTTTATAAATCACATGCACATTCCGTTTTTTATCTTTTCCTATTTCTAATGCATCTAAACTACAAGCACAAACATAAGTACGTAAAATAGAGAAATAAACTTACTCGTCCTTAGTGCAATTCTTAAGCAGAGTGATCCTTAAGGAAATGTACGTCAAATTCCTCGTTACCTAAACAAAAAAAAAAAATTCGGAATGAGTATTTCATGTTGATTCTACTTAAATTTCTAACTATATTTATCATATTCGCGTTGTTTTTCTTGGTTATGGAAGTTCTAACTTAAAATGATCATAACTTGCTCAATTTAACTTGGAATTTTACATATGAGTAGTTGTTTTCTGCCTACTTGAAAAGATCTATCTATTTATAAGGTTACTTTTAATTTTCAAAGTCATTTAGTGGTCAGAATAGATAGGTATAGATTGTATTATATATGTTTCTACCCTTGAATACTTTTAGTAAACATAAAATATTACTACCTTTTAAAAATATTTAATACAGGCATTAACTTATGTTATATGCATGATCCTAGTGATATTGTTTCAAAATAATCATTTTGTAAAATAATCTTGGTGAAAAGTAGAGATGTTGTGCTTTATGAAAAATTATTTTTTTTATTTATGGCATAATTCATTATCTTAAATTTGTGAGCATGTGACTTAACAAAAGAGAAAAAAAAAGATCATGGTGCAATATTTATTTTGAAGCCTTAAGGTTCTTATGTTTATAAAAAAGGGAAAGGAAAGGGGGAGTTCACTGGAGAAGCACTCAAAAGTGATCAAATGGATATAAGAGTTGTTGAAGTGTCGGGAGAAAGAGATGACGAGTTAGAAAGAGAAAATGTATCCTTTGGATGAAGGGATGGGAAAGCTTGATGTTCAAAGTATTCAAACAGTGTGAATTCTTTAATGTTTTTCCTGATGATCTACCAAGGTTATCGGCCCAAAGAGAAGTTGAGTTTTCCATAGAGTTGATGCCAAGAAAGATGTCAATATCAAAACAGCAATATAGGATGGCACTTATGGAACAAAAAGAGTTAAAAACACAGCTACAAGAGTTATTGGACAAAGGGTATATCCGCCTTATCATTTCACTATAGGGAGCACCTGCGTTGTTTGTCAAAAATAAGGATGGATCTATAAGGCGCTGTATAGATTACAAAGACTTGAACAAGGTCACTGTTAAGAATAAGTACCCTCTATCAAGAATAGATGATTTGCTTGATCAATTATGTGGAGCAAGATTGTTTTCTCGTGTTGATCTAAGGTCTAGATACCACCAAATTTGGATTAAAGCTTATGACATACCTAAGATAGCCTTTCGAACACATATGTTATTATCAGTTTTTGGTTATGTCTTCTGGGTCGACGAACGCACCTGCGATCTTCATCAACTTGATGAAGAAAATTTTTCAATCATTGCTAGGTATATGCATGATAGTTTTCATTGATGACATCTTACTGTACTCTGCTTTGGATGAACAACATGATGAGCATTTAGGCATGGTGTTATAGCTTTTGTGAGCAAATAAGTTATATGCTAAGCTATCAAAGTGTGATTTCTAGTTAAGACAAATTTCTTTTTTTGGACACGAAGTATCAATAGAAGGGAATTATGTGGACCTTGAGAAAGTTAAGGCTATTATTGAATGGAAAATGCCTAGAACAATAATAAAGTGAGAAGTTTCTTAAGTTTAGCAAGATATTATAAAAAGTTTGTTCAAGACTTCTCCAAGATAGCCTTACCTTTAGCTCAGTTAACCAGGAAAAGTGAAAAGTTTGAATAAAATGAAAGGAGGGAACAGAGTTTTCAAGAGCTAAAGAAAAGGTTAATATCAACACCGATATTGGTTTTACCTAATGATGAGGATTATTTTGCCATCTATAGTGATGTGTCGAAGTGTAGATTAGGATACACTAATGCAAAATGTAAAAGTGACTACATATGCATCAAGGCAATTAAACCCACGTGAGAATAATTATCCGACGCATAACTTGAAACTAGATGCTATCATTTTTGCTTTGATGATATGACGACACTACTTGTTTGGATAGAAGTGTGAAATCTACATGGACCATAAAAGTTTAAAGTATCTGTTTACTTAGAAGGAGTTGAACATGAGACAATGTATATGGCTAGAGTTGATCAAGAATTATGACTTAAGCATCGACAATCATCCAGGAAAGGTTAATGCAGTTGCGGATGCTTTGAGTCGTAGGAGTCATGGATAGATAGCCTCGATGCTAATGTAATAGAAAAAGCTTATAAGAGAGTTTGAAAAGATGAACCTGGAATTTATCTTGCAAGATCTAAAGATTAAGATTACAAATCTGGCTTTAGAACCTACCTCGTTGCAAAGGATTAAGGAAATGCAAAAACAAGACTCAGAGTCAGAAGATCATTCAACGTCTTGCATAAAGAAAGTTTAAAGAGTTTCATGTGGATGGAGAAGGAGTCCTAAGGATAAATAATAGATTGTGTGTGCCAAATAATACAACTTTGATGAAAGAACTTGTGCATGAGGTACATTGCTCTTGATATACAGCTCATCCAAGTAAAACTAATACCTATCAAGAACTTAAAAGCACATATTGGTGGAATGAAATGAAGAAGGATATAGTAGTTTTTGTCACTTAATATGAAATCTGCCAAAGGGTGAAGGCTGAACATTAAAGACTAAGTGGGTTGTTGCAACCTTTACCTATCCCCGAATAGAAGTGGGATCAAGTATTGATGGACTCTGTAAATTCTTAACCAAGAAAGAGTATAGGATATGGGGGAATATGGATAGTTATGGATCGACTCACTAAATCTACTCAATTTCTACCCATTAATATGATTGATCCCTTAAAAAAGTCGGCACAAATATGCATCAAGGAGATTATTAGATTGCATAGTGTGCTAGTAAGTGTTATAGATTGGGCCCAAGGTTTGTTTTAAGGTTTTGAGTTAGTTTACAAAGAACCATGGGAACTTAGCTAAAGTTAGGCTTTGCATATCATCTTCAAACAGATGGATAAACAGAAAGAACAATACAAACTTTGGAGTATATGTTAAGAGCATATCTGCTAGAGTTTAAAGGAAGTTGGGATTGCCACTTGCCATTAATGGAGTTTGCATACAGTGATAGCAATCATTTTAGTATTGGGATACCACCATATGAGGCTTTGTATAGACGAAAGTGCAAGTCACCTCTGTTTTGGGATAATTTGGAAAGTGTAGCCATTACGTGATATGTATGAATCAATTAATATAACTTTTAATATGTGATTAAAGTAATTTAAAGGTGATCATAGAAATTGCAGACACTTCACCATGATAATAACATAAAATTTAATCAACATCAAATCATGTCTCGATATGCTTAATATACTTTCAACCAATATTAACATGCATATTCCATTTTCGTCTTTATCATACTTCTAGTGCCTCTAGCTATAAGCATAAACAAGTACGTAAAAGAAGGAGATAAACTCACTTGGCCATCCTCGCCAAAATTCTTTACTCGTAATGGTCCTCTGAATACGGATCCTCCCAAGCTTCATTACCTAAACGAAAGAAATACTAGAAATGAGTATTTCATGGAAGTTCTACTTGAACTTTTTAATTTTATTTTAGCATTTGCGTTAAAATTTGGATAGAAGGAAATTCCAACTTAAAATGGTCATAACTTGCTCATTTTAACTTGGAATTTCTCATATTATATGTTATTTTCTACCTACGCAAAAAGATCTATCCATTTCTAAGATTATTTTTGTTACAAAAATCCATTTGGGTTCCAAAACATCACGATACAGAATAGCTACGAAATTCTTAGCCCTTAAAAATATGATTTTTCCAAACTTTTCTTCACCCAAAAATTCTTAAACAAATATATAGATATGTATATAGTTGAAAAAAAAATCCTTTTGATATATAAATAGACTCATATTTTATGCATAATTCTATTAGTCTAGTCTCAACAATTGTTTTTTATAAAACGACTTGTCTTATGGGTTTGAAAAATTAGCCATTGAAAATTTTCTCTTTTAGTGGTTTGAAAGAAATTGCAAATTTTTTTGTTATTATAAATAAGTGTTTTCCTTTTATATTTTTATTTCCTAACTCTTCAAAGGTAAATTAATTTCTAAAAATGTGGTCCTTTAAGTTATCTACTAATTTTATTTCTAGTAATTGAAAAATAAGGTTTTCAAAATTTTTTTAAGTTGTTTGTGTTGTCTAATATTTGGAGTTGTGTTAAATGTATGTTTTCTCTTCATTTTTTTTTATTCTTCTACTTCTTTAGAAACTAATTTAACCATTTTAAAATTTACTATCTTGGCAAATTTTATTTATCTAGGTTGGTTTCTAAAATAGTAAGTTGATTTTACCTAGATTTGAAAAACTTGTTTTATTCTTAATATTTATCAAGTGGTGGCATAATCTTTTTAGATAAGTTTATAAGAAAAGCTTTAATAACAAAGAATTATCAACATTAGAACTTAGCAAAAATTTCACTTTAACCTTGAAAAGAGAATAATAATACTAAAAATTAAGTCTTGTGGAACTTACTTAATAAGTGATTTTCAAAGTCTATGATGAACCTATTTCAGTTCTATAAAAGATGTGGTTCGGTTAAAATCTTAAGTTTAATGCTAAAAATTATAGTTGCATGGAGTATTTAGTTCCGATTTATAAAGAAATGAGTTCTTTTTATTATATGAAGAAATCTTTATTGTGAAACATCATTATGATCATGCATGAATATGATTAAGTAGCTATAAGAAAGATGAGAACAATTCATGTAAAGAAAGATAGAGATATAAGAAGCAGATAAACATATATATGGTCAAGTATTGGGAGCCTTAGCTTCATTAAGGCTTTCTGGGACTAAAAATAGACTAGTCCCAAAATGAAAAGAAAAGAAAAGAAAGAAAAAAATCATAATAATAAAAGCATGTTGGTGAGAAGTTAGTGAGCAATTTAGGCTCTAAGAAATATAGATATAGATATACATAATAATAGATATAAAGTTAGATTAGAGCGATAATAATATAACAACATAATAACAATAATATAATAGAGTTTAGACATGAACAAGAACTAAACATGAACATATTATTGCTTCCATAACCTTATAGGTTTAGGAAACATACACTATGATCATGTTAAGTTACATGACATGAAGGATAAATATTAGAAATTTTACCTAAGGTTATATATTTATTGATGAAGAAAAAAGGTAGTTGTAGTAATATATGGGTAGTAGTTTTGTGGAGAGAAAAAGAGATTTTGGAAGAGAAATTTGGAGAGAGAATTTGGTGAAGTTTTTGTAGGAAAAATGAGAAGTGTGAAAGAAGTGGAGCGAAAGGTGGTATTTATAGAAAATTGTGGAGGGAAATTTGTTGTAATTAAATAAAGTGAAAATGAAAGGAATTGGGAGGGGGAGAGAGATGTGGCCGGCGTGATTAGAGCGAGAGGTAAGTGAGATTTGATTGATTTTTGTATTTTTGTAATGAAAAGTAAATAAAGTATAACATAAGTTATGTAAAAAGTTGTATTGGAAAAAAAAATAAAGAAATAGGTGGTATGTTGTAAGAAATAGTTGTAAGAAAAAGTAGAAATAGGTTAATAGTAATGAATAGTAGACTAGACAATTAAATTACGGTAGTAAAGAAAATACGCGTAAAATATGTTATGTATAGTATTTTTAGTTACCAAAAAATTATGAAACTAATATTTTTGAAATCCTTGTATAATTACAAGTTTAATGGTATTGTCGAAATATTTTTACTATTTCGGGTATTGAGGCATGTTTTCGAAAACTGATTTCGTTCGGTTCAAAACAATCAAATTTTAACAAATTAGATCTTTTTATACTATCTTATATTATTCCGAACTATAATCCATCATTAAATTATTTCTATTATTCTTAGGTTTCGAGCGCAGGATTGCTGAAGTTAAAACTACTAGTTTATTTTGATCATAGTTGACTTTTGAAATCCGGGTTTGACTAGAGTTAGGGTTTATTCCAACTTTACGCTAAAAATTGAGGGGTTTACACCTTGCTAACACACACAATGTCTTCCATATATCAGTTTTGCAGAAATACATACCTAACCCTAATAAGTTGGTTGAGCTAAAGTCTATCTCACTTAAGGAAATCTTGACATATGAAAAACGTTTAGTACGGATTTTGGATTCTAAAGTACAGACTCTTCGAAACAAGGAGATCGAATATGTTAAGGTGTTGTGGGATCCACAAACCAAGGAGGTTACATGAGAATCTAAAGAAGGCATCAAAAAGGTTTATCCATATCTGTTTGTCGAACCAAGTACATCTTAAGCTTTGAGGACAAAGCTTGTTTTAGGGGAAAGGATGCAATCCTCAAGTTTTTGCCATAGCATGAGTTAAGAATTTACAGAATTAAAATCTTTCATGCTTTGGTTAAGTAAAAATAGTTCAAAAATAATTCACGAGAAGACAAGATACTAGATAATAATTCAAAATTTGCTTTCATAAGTTTTGAATCCTAAATCTCATCCTTAATTTTGGTAAATGTTTTGGTTGTATATAAATTAATGTTCATTAGATATCATAATATGTTTGTTTTATATACATTAAAGGTTTTAATTTTCATTTCTTATAATTAAATCTTTTCCAAAATTTCCATAAATTCCTTTGCAAGTTGTTCCCCATAAACTTCAAAGCATGAGCATATTGTCTTTTCTTTTAATGGAGTTTCTTTCATTAAATGCTGAAGTGATAATTCCTAAATAAACCATACTCACCTTCTTTTACATAAAAGAAAAGTAACAGGAGATTTGAAAGTTTACACCAACTAATCGTCATTGTTTTTAGAAAATATACACAATATTCTCGAGATATGCTTTTTAAACTTAATCTCTATATGTACCCAAAATCATTTCTTCAAACCTTCACATTTTTAACTCGAAAAACTCCAAGATAGTGTTTATAAGCTTCATAACCAATGTTTTGAGGAGGAGTGAGTGAAGCAACTTGAAAAGCACAATAGGTAACTTTGTTACTTTATTTTCAAAATATGTTTATTCAATGCACTAGTACATGTGCACATTTCACTATTCACATGTTTAACGTCATTTTTAACAGATGTTATAAGTTAGAAAACTATAAATGAGCCTTGTTTACTAAGAAATGTTAAAAACAAGTAAAAAATTGCTTCATGAGCTTATTTAGGTCTAAGGTCATAATATGTCTGTTAAAAGCTTGTGAGCAGAACTAACTTAGCTCAACTAAATAGATAATAACATAACACACAATGTAACAAAGTAAAACTACCTTAAAACACAAATGCTGGATCTAGAGTTAAGGTAAGAACATAAAGTTTCATGTTAGATCAATGAGTTGTATGAAGTCGTTATGTTAAGTTATTTCTATATGCATTTTGATGCAAGCATCTATTATGGAAGGGTTAGTAGCAAAATGGAGTAAGTTTGGTTATCGTTTTGTAAGAGTGTTGGAGATCACGACCTAGTTTTACCCTCAGGTTGGAACAGTAGTAGACTTTGAGTAAGTGTTGAGGGGTATATGTAAATGCACATCTTTAGTCGCAGCTTAAAGTTAAGCCCTCAACGTACCCCATGACTAAAACTGAAGGAAGTCGCAACTAAGATAAAATTTAATGTTTGGAGCACAGCTTCTATCGCTACTCAGGTTGAGCCTTCGACGTACCCTACAATCAAAGCTATGAGCCTTTTTAGATGCAAGCGACCCCCAGATTGCCATGATGCGACTTGGTTTTCTATTTGCGATATACCTGGCGACTCTTCCTAAGCTACCCTCAACCCAACCTATGTAGTAAGCAATAAGAACTACCTAAGTTAAGAAGTTTATAAAGCAAATCTAGGAAACGTAAGCTTTGATAAGAGTTTTTTCTTAGTGATATGTATAGTAATATATCCTTGTTGTTCTATAGGAACCATAAACTAGGATCCAGAGTTTCTTGTAGACTACTACGATCTCTAAGCAAGATGTACAAAAGTAACTTGAATCTTATCACATTCATTGTGCTTGTAATATAGCTACACTTGTCTCTATATGAACATAACTGGTTAGGTATTGGGATAAGAATAACATGTTTTCTATGGTGCTTGGATGAATGACAAGTTTTAATATCTGAAGCGATAACCAATTTCCTATTATTGTTGTGCAAATAGCATTGATGGTTATTTGAACATTTTATGATCACTAATAACTTCATATAAGCCTTGTTTGACCCTTAATCTAAAATGGACATGCATTGCATGACAACATGCTACATTATCATGGTACCCACGTTATGTATTGATATTTCGATTCTATGATAATGCCTTGTCATGCTAGCAAATTTGGGTAGGGTTACCATAGGACTATCAGCCCCATGAGAACTAAGTAGGCATCAAAGAACGTCGCCCAAGTTGGAGTTGGCTTTAGGGAGTTAATATTTAGTGGAGTTTATGAGGTTCTAAAGTGAAGTTAAGACTATGTTAATATGTATATGTTTATGTATATATATATATATATATATATATGAGACTAAGTAAATTTAGAAAACTTCTCCTTCCTTACTTCTCAGTCTCTCCTAGGCATGGACTAGTTGAGCCGGTCATTTAACCCCTAAGAGAGGGCATAAATCTCTATTGGTTTGGATTCTGGTCATCCGAACTGTACATTCATATGATTGAGTGTTATATTGCATATGACTAAAATAAAACTTGTCTGGCAATTGTTTGAAGTATGGTCTGATCATGTTATCTTACCAAGCTATGGTTTGCACATGCGTCTATAGATTCATGTGTTTTCAGGGATCCATAGAGCTGACCTATGCTAGGAGCGAAGGGACATAGTAGGAATCATGGGAGAAATCAAGGCTTGAGCGATAGTTGAATATAGTACCTTTTGTATAGGGTTATCCCATAAACGTTCCTTGTAAATTTTTAAGATTATGGTGGGAGCTTACCCTCAGTTGTATGTAAAGGACTTGTTTCATGGAATTTATATGTATATGAAATTTCTTATCTTGACAACCTCACAATCCTGTACTAATTGTCCATGCCACAGAGCGTCCTACTAGTTTGATGCCTGCATAATTTTCTTAAAAGGCCTAGGTTGGCTCATTTGGATATGGTAATTTCTAATTTGTTGCAAAAAGAGGCGTCAATACTATTAGGGTACCTATGGGGGTGTGATAAAGTAATTGAGCTAAAAATTTATTGCAATTAATGAATTGGAATTTAGGTTAAAATAGCTAAATAAGGATATTTTATAATTTTAGGTAATTGAATTTTAGGAATTTGAATCATTTATAAATTTAAAAAAAAAAGGGGGTTCAAGTTGATGATTACAAAGAATTTAGTATTTTAATTCATGAAATAGGCTAAAGCTTAGGGTTTACAAATTTAATAAACTTTTAAATTGAAATCTTCAAGGGTTTAGAGATTTGGAGTTAAAAGAAAAGATATTCAAATTGATGATTGGAAATGAATTAAATAGTTTGATTCATAAAACTAATAATTGTAGCAATTAGATAAATGGAAAGGAATATTAGAAATCTCAATTTCAATTTAATTTGTTTACTAATTTTGTTTTTGTTAATTTATCTATTCATACTCTATTATTTACTTATTTTGCTTTGTTTTTTTAATTAAACTATCTAAGCTCAATTTCTAAACTAAATTCAAAATTATCCATCTGTTATACTATTCAGCTAACTCATTTCTAATGTTGTCTTTTTATCTCATGATCATAATATTAAAATATTGATTTTAATCATATTCTTAATTATTGACTTATCACAAGATATTTTAAAAGTTCATGTTGTTATTAGAGTCTTTATTTTTACAGCATCTTTTATTACTTGTTGGATTTTATAATTCCATACAAATACTATATTTATACTACTTATAATTATGATTTCTAATTATTAATATTTTTTGAGGTTTACAATTACTAGTTGTTGTTTAGTTTCTTTGAATTTACGAAAAATCTAATATTTACCTTATTAGTTCATTAAATAATTATTGATCATTAATTATGAAAAGGTTACAAAAAAATTATATTTTGATATTTTATTGATAACCATTCTAACTCTTGAGTAACAATCAAACCATTCACACATATATATATATGTATATTAACATTTATTAATCGTGAAAATCGAGAGTGATCTTTACGACTTTTCTTCATTGTCATTATATACTTAGTGATCATCATGTTTAGGTTTTATAAACTTGGGTGGTTATATCCACCACTAAGGGAAATTGAGAGATTGTAAGGCTCAGTAGATGAAGTCCCATTTTAGCTTATCAAAAGCCTTATCTAGGTCTATTTTCATCTACATCCATTGCCTTTTGACATGCTTTTTCACATGTGTAGAATTTCATTTATAAAAATAATATAGTTAGCAACTTTCTTGCTAAGGATGAAACTAACTTGTGTAGGACATATAAGAGAGTCTAAAATTGGTATAAGAGAGACTAAAGTGAGGTTTATGCTATGTTGGAATTTTCTTTCTTGAAAGATATTTTGTTTGAATTTTGTGAGTGACTTATTGAAAAAAGTTCCAACATTTAAATAGAAGGATGCATGTAATCCATATTTGCCGAGGGGATTTTAGAGGTCCCAAGATTTCATCATTACTAATCGATCTAGCTAAGGACTCCTTGTTTGCATTTGATAGGCCAACGCTCTAATATATAGGGAAGGGATTTTAGAGACTTTTCATATTTTTAAAAACAAAGAAGCAAAATGCTTTGAAATATTTTTCTTTATAATGTCTTATGAGAAAAGCCATTCTTCAACTTTACCTTAATGACCAAAATACGGTTTTTGGATCTACAAGCGACAGTGATAGAATGGTAGTATTTGTGTAGACACCCAATTTTTGCCCAATTAAAAAATAGGCTTAAGTTTACAATAAATTAATGTCATGTTGAGTTCATAAAAAATATAATAATAATAATAAAAAGATAATAAATAATAGTATAATAAAAAAGAGAGAATATAGAAAATAGAAAAATAAAAAATAGAGGAATAAAATATGTATAATAAAATAATTAAATGAATAATAGTAATGTAAATAAAATATATGTAGGAAAAAAATAAATAAAAAATTATTTGAGCTCAATATAACATATATTTTATTAGCCTTAAGTATTAGTGGGTTAGCTATATGACCAAGGCACAGGCGAACGGCCTAACGGTTCAGACCATGGACACAAGAGCAAGGGGACTCGAGTTCGATCCTAGCCCAAGGCAGATTTTGCCTCCTTTTTGTTCAATTTTTTTTTCCCAAAAGACACATCGGTTCATCCACTTTGAGACATCATTTGATCAATGAATCTTTGTGTTTTTTCGAAATTAATTGTACAGACACAAACTAGGCATGGGATACATCACATCTGTACATATTTCATGTATTTTTTCATTCCAAAAGGCATCTTAATTAAGACATGAACATTGGGAAAAAATTCAAATGGACATGATTTTTCAAATTTCAAAATTGGCCGAATTGTATCAATCGATCAAATTAAATACACTTAATCAAGGAGTCATGATCTGTAAACACAAGATTCGTGATCAATTTGAACCAACAATCACGAATCGAGTCCTAATTTTGAATCGTTCTTATTTAAAAAAATATAACGATTCGTGATTCAAAAATTGAACCATTACAAAGCTTCAAAACGACAAATTGATTCGAACTCTATAAATAGGATCACCCCACAAGCAGAAAGCACAATTCAATGTCGCACAATACACACTACAAGGTCGAGATCTGAAAATAGAGGAGAAAGTGTTCGAATTGCAAAAATTGCAAATTCGAAGTGATCGAGAGGATTTCGATCCAATTAAAGAGTGTTAGGATCATTTAGGAAGTGTTTTTGATTGATTATAGTGTTTAGAATTGCTCGAATTTGCAATTGGAAGTTCTGAAAATTTTTGGGAATTTTCTATTTTGCGCCGCCGTTGGGTCACCACACGAACCGCCACTTCTGGTGGTTCTGGGAGTGAACCACCACCACTAGCCGCTGCAGCACCCCAATCCACGTCGGGCCGACAAGGTTGCAGGCTTCGAAAACCACCAGGAGCGGTCGAGGAACGCTCGAAAGGTAGCGTGATCGTCTTCTTCGCCCGACGGGTATTCAAGATCTGACCCGAAATCCGAAATCCAACCCGGTCGGTCATCGGTCAACGTCGGTCAACGGTCGTCGGTCAACAGTCAGCAGATCCAACGCTCCAGATTTGATCATTCAGATCAGACGGCCCAGATTTGATCAAATAATCCAACGCGCCAGATTGAAGGTCAGAGGATCAAACGGTCAGGATCAGTCAGCCAGATCAACGTACCAGATCTCCTCCGCTTCATCCAACGGTCCAAGTTAGTCTGTATTATTAAATTATTTATTTATTTTATATTTAATTTCGAAAAATAGGAAAAAATTAATAAAAATTCATAAAAAATTCAGAAAAATTCAGAAAAATCCAGAAAAATTAGAATAATTATTTTTAATGTAAATTTACATGTTTTAACAATTTTTGATATTTTTGAATATTTTATAAATATGTATTTGCATATAAATTGATCTTTAAATATATATTTGATGCATGAGATGTTTTGTTTTTGTATTTTAATTCTGTTATGATATATTTTGAATATGTTATGAACATATGTGATGATTATTGAATTTTGAAAAATAATAAATTGTAAATGGATTTTTTTTTTAAAACCAAAATTGTTGTTGAATAATAAAGATAAAAATTGTTTTTGAGAATCATGATATTGATCAAGTTTTTTTATCAAAATTTATCTTCATAAATTTAATTAAGATATTAATCAAGTTTTTATCAAAATTATCTTTATAAATTTGCTATGAAGATAATACTCAAAGTTTTCAAAATTATTTTCATAAATTTACTATGAAAATATTTAATATTGTTTAATCAAAATTGATTTTCATGTTGCATTAAATTAGCCATGAATTAATGATTTTTGAACTTAGAAAAATATATTTTTTATGAAATAAAAATCAATTGATTAGATTATAGGATCATCAAAATTGGTTTTCATAAAAATTCAAAATTTAATGAACTTAAAGTGAGAATATTTTAAAAATATAAAATTGATCAACAAACTAAGTTCTTTATAAAAGAACTACGTTTTGTCTGATCTCGATTAGCGAGTACGTAGGCACCTACCGGGTGACAATAAAATTAGAAAAAAATATTTTGTTTTGATAGTTTGAAATAATCATTTTGTACATATTTAAGTTTTTTTTTTTTTTTTGAAAAGGAAAAATACAAATGTTTGTTGATATTTAAATCCTAAGAAAAAAATACATAAAAATAAAAATGAATGATTAAACTTGTAGATATTTGTTTTATAAATGTTTTGTTTGAATTTTTTAGTATAGAAAAGGATAAATTCTAAATTTTAAATTTAAAGTGGTAACCGCTTAGGTTTTAATAGGTTAGCCCCCGGACTCAGATATCTGGTATTTTTTTTTTAAGTTTGATTTTTAAATCAAACTTTTCGCAGACTAGTGGCTAAGTTAGGATTAACCGACCCATTAATCCTGGCTTTCATTTTTTTTTCCGATTTTTATCGGGTGGCGACTCCAAAATTTTTTTCAAAATTAAATTTCTTTTAATCCCTAGTCGAGGATTCATATTGAATGGGGTTAAGGGTTTAATATGAATCAGATTAAAAGAAATAAACCGGATGATTTTCAAAATTCAGGCTCGACAATTTGTATTTCTTTCACCCTCATTAGGCCACTTATCTCTTGATTTCATTTTTCATAAAGATTCTTCTCTATTTAAGAGGTCTGAAAGTTTATCGCTGAGAAATTTCTTGTCATAGATTAGGTTATCAAATGACTTAAGACTGATCCCTTGTTGGATTTTCTTTAATTTTTCAATCACTCTTTTTTTCTTTATTGTCAAAATGCCAAAAAACTTTGACACTTCAAGTTCTCATTTGGTTTAGGAAGACCTTAATCACCTTTAGGTAGTTATATTGGTTTTGTTTCCAAATGTGTTACAGCAAGCATGTTGGGTAGTCAAATCGCATAAGTTGAAATCTAAAGGTTTTATTGTTAAGGTCTTAATTTAGGTGAGGCATAGTGTTTAGAAGTAAGGGCAGATAATTAAAGACTGATGATTGAAGGTGAAAAACTTTTGTTTCGGGGTAAAGTGAGAACCATTCATCATTGATCCAAGCCCTGTCAAATCCTAGTTGGATGAGATGCTTAAAGGTTCATCTATTGGTCCAGGTGTATTTGGGCCTAATGAAACCTAAAATTTTTAGGTTGTAGGAGTTCATACAAGTAGCATACTTGGCCACTCTATTTTTCTTGAAAAATGACCTCCCCCATTTTTCTAATGGGCTAATGATATCATCAAAATCGACTATGATGAACCAAAGGTTGTTACCCGCATAAGAAGTAGAGTCATATAAGTTTTGTAAAAAGAAAAGGGATTTGGATGCCCATGGATACCAAAGAAAAACCAACAAGCATTAGAGTTTAAGTTTAGTAGCTAAGCATAAACGTGCATTTCATGATTAGTATGCTTTATCATGGTCACAACAACCACATCTTTGTTTCATAACATGATCATGTCTCCACTCTATCCATTTGACTCCACGTAATTATAGGAGTCCATATAAGAAAGATTGAAGAAGATTTCAATAGCTATGTGGTTAAGCTTAGAGTCCATTAGCAGAATCAAGTTAGGCATTTACCTTATCAGAGTTTCAATGACATTGTCCATTATTCTTTAGCATTTAGACCTCTAGTATTCCAAGCTAGAACTTTGATAGGATAGGTTGAGTTTGCAATGATGTAGTCTTTCATCTGTTGGAAAATGAGGTGATTCTAAATTCCACACCAGCTAAGGTAATAGTGTCAACCCATAGATTTTATGATAGTTTTATGAATAAACCCTAGATTCGAAAGTCAAACCGGAACCCTAAAGTCAATATAGGTCAACAACAAGTCATAATGGATCTAGATCCGATAACCGCGCTAGAAACCTTAAAATAATAAAAATGAGATAACCATGGATTGTAACGAAAAAAAAGTCATATAACCTAAAAAGATTAGATTCGCTAGAAATTCGATTGTTTCAAACCCGAACGGGATTAGTTCTAAGAATCAGGGTCCCGACACGTAGAACGATGAAAATATTTTAATAATCAATAGGCTTGTAAAATAGTAAGAAATTGGAAAAATATCATATACAATTTTTACAGTATCTAAAAACGTTAGATATAGCCCGATTACATATATTTTTATTGCTACTAGTAAATAATTTGTCTTATTTAATATTCACTATTCATTACGATTCTTCTATCTCTACATTTTCTTACTATCTATTCTTACAACCTTACACATCTATTTCTTCATAACTTACCTTATACATTACTTGCTTTTCTTTATAAAAATTAATTTTTAATCATCTCTCTCCCTCTCCTACACTCCAAACCGGTGCCCCCTCTCTCTTCTCTACCTATTCATTTTTCTTTTTCATTTATTTTAATTCTCTCTAATTTTCATCTCAAAATTCTATAAATACCCACTCCTTCTTTCATTTTTTACGCACTCCCATCAAACACAACAAAACTCTTACAATTTTGCAACTCAAACACTCTCCTCTCCTCTCCCTCTAAATCATTCCTCTCCACACAACCCCACCCCCCCACCCAAAAAAAAAAAAAAAAAAAAAAAACAACACACACACATTCCCATTGTCTTCTCAAATTCTTCATCCATCTTCACTTTAGGTAAAACTCTAAACCCCTTCTTAGTTCATGTTAACATAACATGAACAATGTGTATGTTATGATTCTATATAAATCCCTATGATGCTCATGCTAGGAAATAGAATAATGAAAACAACATATTGTTCATGTCTTGTTCAACTGCATATTGTATTCATGTTATGCTATGTTTTTGTTCTAACCTAACCTTCTATATGTTAGTATGTATAAGTATATGTATATATGTTTTAAAGCCTAATGCTTACTAATCTATCTTCTATTTAATGCTCTTATTTCTTTGCTTATTTATTTCTTGCTAATAAAATAAGACTAGTTAACTTCTAGTCTTAGACTTGTTCTCAATCGAGTCAAAACAAAAAGAAATTTATCCATAATTTAAGTCCTAGGAAGTCTTGTCCAAATTCTAAGACTTCCATTTTATTTACTTTTAATTATTTTGCTATATGAGGTGACTTATCCATTTCTAAGTTTCAGAGAGCCTTGACATATATCCAAGGCTCCTATAATTTTCTTACTATTTTTTATTTTAAGAGACTAGAATCTAATACAAGTCTCAGAAAGCCTTGAGAAAGATATAAGACTTCCATAATTTTTCTTTTATTATGTTTTTCTTATTTTATGGTGACTAGAGTTTATTTGAGTCCTGGGAAACCTATGATAAGCTAAGACTCCCATAAGTTTCATCTTGATATTTTTCATACTTTGATTTTGTAAGGTCCAAATAATAGGAAAAATAAGAATAAATATATATTAATTATAAAAAGGACAAGATAGTAATTTATTGTTTTAAAACAGGGCAAACATGTTTATTTCCGTTTTTTTTTAATCTTGATAGTTACAAACGTATAAAATTGGATTGTAACTGCTTTCTCCTCCAGCATTTTTCCTTTCTCCTTCCTCTTTTCTTTACATACGTTGTAGACATCCCCTCCATCTCCTCCAACAACCCTTTGAAAATCCTCAAAAGTCATTACTAAAAAAATATGATAAATGAAATTTCTTTTCTTTCTTATCTTTTTTGGACAAAACTAACATTTAGATAAAGAGATATGTCACTTTGGGGTTGACATCAAGATTTAGCAGGAAAACAACAAATTCTTTGGAGAATTCTTGAGGAATCTTTAATGGAGAAAGGTTTAGAAAGATAAAAAAAAAAAAAAAAGAAACAAAAGAATTGACAGATTCTTGATAAGGCAATGTGAGTTCTTTGCAAAAGTTATATCTTTTGTTTGCAAGATTCAATCTTTATGCAAATTTTGTTATGTTGGGTGTTTGGATTTTAAAGAAGGATTGAGTTTGGATCATTAGTTGTGTTTTTAATGTTGAGAATGGAGAAAATCGGTGTTTTGTAAAAATTGTGTGAAAAACCCAATTTTGATCCAATACGACCTCATACACAGCTTGTAGAAGGTTGTGTACTTCAAAAACACATTCTTCCCATTTTTGTTCCCTACATGATCTCATACGCAGTTGGTGTACAATGGTCGTATACTTTAAAAATACATTCTGCCTACGTTTTGTCTTCTGGACAGCCTTGTACACAGCTTGTGTTGAAACTTATGTACAACATAGTTTTTCCAAAACTTAATTATTCTTTTTAGAAAACACTTGAAACTTGTTCAATTGACTTCTTTAAGGTTTATTATTACTCTAAAAACCCAAGACCTTGTTAATAATAATTAATAACTACTTTTCATTATTTTCTTATTACAATTTAAATTATTAACATATATAATGCAAATATATTATATAATAACCGTTTTAACATTAGAATGAGAGAGAGAATCTTAGAGAATGTTATTTAGGAATAAGTTAAGAAATGTAAAGAGTCTGAATACCTTTGTATGTTTTAAATCCAGGTCAAAGTTTTCTATCAAGTGGTCTAAGTTAAATCAACTATCCAAGTACGTGTATACTATGTTTGTGCTTGTGCTTGTTTAAGATAGAAATTAAAATTGACTTAAGAACTAATGGGAATTAATGATGAGTGTATTACTTGTGTGTGGCTACTAGTAATAGCTGAAGAGTATCCACGCTATTATCGAGCATCTCGATGGTCCATGTATGATGGTGTCCCGAGTAGAGTCTTGCCTGAAAATGATCTAGATAGATCTAGGTTGTATCGGCATCGTGATTATTAGGGAGTACCCAATAACCAATAAGTATATATGTAAATATTTATGTGTGATTTGGGATACTGAGTTATTCCTTTATTGGATGTTGGACTTAAAGATTTAGATAATTAATTGGTTGCGTGTTGCATTTATATGATGATAATGCATGTGAGCTTGCCATTGTTTGTACATGCGCATGTGTTTGTTGGTATACCGTACTAAGCTTCGGCTCACCTTTTTATCTTTTTCAAGTATAATTATTGAACATATGTATTGATGTATCATTAGTCACAATCAAATAGTGGGTATAGAAATGAAGCTAGTTGTGAAGACTATCTAGATGAGGACTAGAAGATATGTAATAGATTATATATAGTTAATTTAAGTGATAACATGTTATTAGTATTTGTTCGTAACATTTATTCTTAATGTGCAAATCTTAAGATACTATTAATGTATAACTCTTTTAATCATCTATTAGATGAATCTATATGAACTATAAGATGGTAACTAAAGTAATCGTCTCCGATTCTATGTGAATAATTGAAGGCTATTTGGAGTCATTAAGTTATGAGTGATTTGGACTTATTTGTTATGTTTATGATGGAATTAGTAGGTCTAGAACCTTTGCGTGTCCATATTCTATATGAACACGTAAAGGGTTGTAAATTATCCTAAAATTAGGGCGTTACAGATTTTGTTCTTGGCATATTGGTTATATTTTGTTGCTCATGTATGTACATGGTCATAGGTGATGTTGTAATGATAAGGTTTTCAAAAACATGAAAAGTAGTAATTCTTCAATTTATAAATTAACCTTCCAGACTTTAAATACAACACTTAGGAAATTTTGTCATTAGGAATAAAAGAATAAAAATAGGCACTCAACTAAACTATTGAAATATCAAATGATTTTTTCCTAAACTACAAGTGTTGATAATTCTTTGTTATGAAAACATTGCCTATAGATTTACCCATAAGACATAAGCTTTTCTTTTCGAGTACAAACTTAAAGCAAGCCTCTTGCATAATTCTCTTTAAGTAAAAGTTAAAACAATCTCAAATGGATTTCATCCACAAACAAAAGGAAGCTCATGTTTTGTAAACTAAATTAGTTAGGAAAAATTTATGTGAACATAAATATTCATAGATTCAAAATAAATATAATACTATGATTTTTTTAGTTAAGCTTCTTACCTACAATATCTAAGAATCTAACTTTATTAAGAACCAAGATTGAGAAAAATATATACAAAGTAATTATACTTAGAATAAGATGATAAAAATAAGTAAAACCATGCCTTGCCAAATAAGTGTTGAATAAATTTTTGGAATAAACATAAGACCCTTAAAGCTTCAAAATAAATATTGAACCATGACCTTTTTTTTTTTTTTGTCAAGTCACATGCTTACAAATTTAAGACAATAAATTATGTCCCAAATCAAAAGATAATTTTTCATGAAGCATAACATCTCTACTTTTCGCCAAGATTGTTTTACAAAATTATTATTTTGGAACAACATCACTAGTTTCATGCATATAATATGAATTAATGTCAATATTAAATGTTTTTCAAAGATAGTGACGTTGTAAACCCTTGAAAATTTCATAATTCTTAGAAAATAATCCTAAGAGTCAAACACCGAAATGGAAACCCTAAAAATCGAACCAAGTTAAAACTTAATTTTAAATAAGATCAAAAACGAGATTTCTTAATATTGAGAAAAAGAGAACCTTAAAAAACAAAATAGAAAATCTAACTATTGATTGAATCAACATCCGTATACCAATTAAATTATCTACCAGATTCCTAAAACGCAAATCAAAACGATATATCTAAATAAAGCTTGACAACGAAATGCTAAGATCTTAAAACCATCGGTGAATTTTAGAATCAAAATTTTCAATTTTCACCAAAAGTCAAACTGAGTCAACTCATAACCCTAGACTCGATTAAACGATCCCGATAACTGAAAACTATTAAATAATCACAACAAAATGAGATAAAACATAGATATCAAATTAAAAATATAATACGGTCAAAACTTCAAAATTATATGATCTTACGAATAACTCAACAAAACCAAATCAAACTGGATCCCTAAAAGTCAACAAAGCTTACAACAAATGTTTAAGATCCGTAATCCCGTGCTCTTAAAATCTAAACAACGAAATGAAAATAATTTTAATAATAATTCGAAATAATATAGGGAAGCTTAAAAATATCATATTTACAAAATTCTAGTGTCATTTGGATCCGCACAGGATTAGTTTTCAAAAACCGTGCCTCGTGCACCGGATGAAAAAAAATTCCGTAAATACCAATAGACTCGTAAAAATATAAGGTTTTCAAAAATATCAGTTTTAGAATTTTTCGGTAGCTAAAAATTACAGATATTGCATTTATACGCGTATTTTATTACTACTAGTATTTTAATTGTCTAGTTTACTATTCATAGTACTTTTCTACTATTCATTACTATTCCTCTATCTCTACTTTTTCTTACCACCTATTCTTACACCTACATACCTATTTCTTACAATTTTCTTTTCTCATAAAAATCCTACACCACATATTACTAATCTTCTTTTATACTTTTCTTCTAAAATTAATTTTTAATCAAATTTCTCTCTCTTCCCCTTCATTGCCGTCCACTTCTCTCTCTCTTCACTCTCCATTTATTTTCTTTTTCAATTAATTTAATTACATCTAATTTTCACTCCAAAATTCTATAAATACCTTATTCCTCCTTCATTCTTTCACACAACTCATTCTACTACCAAAACTCTCTCAAATCTCTACACAAACACTCTCCACAAAAATCCTACCAAAACTCTCTTTCACCAAATACTTACAAAATTTCTCTCTATATACAATACAACTACCATTTCTCAATAACCACATAACCATACATTCATTACCATCTTCATACCACATAAATATTTTAGGTAAAAATTTCTTCCAACTATTTAATTATCCATGTCATGTAACTTAACATGACTATGGTGTTGTTTTAAAACTCATATGAGTAGTAAAAGCAACAACATGTTCATGTTTTGTTCTTGCACATGAATTCCTATTTTATTATGTTATGTTGATTTTATTATTGTTATAATGCTGATTTCTTATTCATATCTAACTAAATATATTTATATATTTATATATAATCTTTAGAGTATATAAGCTCACTTGTTATTTATTTAATTTCATGCCTTGTAAATCTATTTTATGTTATTTTTAAGATTAGTCTTTCTAGTCTTAGACTTGTCCATATCAAATCAAAACAATCTTTGCTTTATTTTCTTTATTCTTTTTGGGACTAGTCTATTTTTAGTCCCGGATGTCTTGATGAAGCTGAGGCTCCCAATACTTGACCGGGATACCTTGATGAAGCTCAGGTTCCCAATACTTGATATTTTATTATTTTCTTATTATTATTTGTTTCTAGTATTTTCTCATATTCTTATTATTTTACATGCTCATAATACTTGCATCTACATAATGATATGTCTTAACTAATTTAAAAATAGAATTTTACTTTATTAAAAGAACTTAAAACTAAATTTTCAGTTATGTGACTTGCCACAAAATAATCAAGTTATTATCAACAATATAGAAATAAAGTAATATAAGTTTTTTTTCAAAGTTTTCTCAAATAACAAAGATAGCTTTACCAAGGAAACATAAGAAATAAATACTTTCTTTGTATATTATGGTAACCTAAATTTTAGTAAAATAATTTGTTAATATTCAAAGTTTCCACAAAAAGTTTAAGATTAAACTCTTTTTAAATCCACTAAGAAACAAACTAGTTTTCAAAGTTAAGATGAATTTAACCCATAAAGTTATAAACCCACTTAAGAAAATAATGATTTTCAAGTTTCTAAAGGAGAAAAATATTTTCAAAGAATATAAATAAGATAAGATTAAAAACAAATGATTTTATCAATAAAGAGGATTCTTTTCAAAGGAAATAAAAGAACAAGTTTTAAAAAACAAAAACTTATAATTTAAATAATAAATATAAGAAGACAAGATTCATTTTCTAAAGCCATTCTAAATACAAATTTATAAAAAGGTTTTCAACAACTTAATACATTTTTGATAACTTTGATCTTTTATCACTAGAAGTAAAATTTATGAAAGACTAAGGTTAAAGGAAAATTTACTTGTTTTGGAAAAAGGAATGAAGGAAATAAAATAAGAATATACTCATTTTTATAATAACCTATGAAAATATAAGTTTCTTCAAAATACTTGAAAAGAAATTTATCAAGTTAAGTTTTAACACTTTAAAAAGAATTTTTTTATAAAATAAATTGTTGAGACACTACCATTAGATTTTTGCATATAAAGTGAGATTATCTATACACTCAAAGGATTTATCTATTATATATATATTTATATTTTACTAAAGGATTTTTTAATGAAGTTGAGTTAGAAATTGGTTTTGTAAAAATCTAGAAATATTCATTTTAAATCCGTACCCGACGTTTTTGGAACCTAAATGAGCTTATATGATAAAGATAACCTTACAAATTTATAGATCTTTTCGAATAGGTAGAAAACGGTATATGATATGCGAAATTCCGAGTTAAAATGAGCAAGTTATGACCATTTTAAATTGGAATTTCATTCTATGTGATTTTGACGAACATAGTGAAATAGAATTAGAAAGTTTAAGTAGAATTTCTACGAAATACTCATCCCGGGTATTTCTTTTGTCCAGGTGATGAAGGATAGGAGATTACCTTTCCTGAGGATTACTACGACTAAGAAGATCGCGAAATGGACGAGTGAGTTATTCCTCTTAATTTCGTTACCTTGCTTGTGCTCATAAAGTAGTGGCATTAGTATACTAAGAAAAGATAAAAATGGATATATATGGGGAATTCGAGGATATGTAGATATATGTGATTCTATGTTTATGCATGAAATGAAAATTAAGAATATCGCAACTTCAAACTGCCTATTTAAGTGTTTTTGTTTACTTACTTGTATGAGTGCTTATTATTTACTAAATTGATTGATCGCCTCCTAATAAACCTTAATAAGGTTTGGATTAAGAAAAATAAAATACTCACGCATAGCATCCATCGAGTCACATCTTTTTCGGAAGGCTGCTACTCCTACGCATAAAGTTGGATTGGTTGTTATCATGCTGTGACACGGGCCGTGTTCCTTTCTAGAGAATCCAAATCGCCTAGGGAATACGACTCTAGGTTCGGAGCCGAGCCCAGCCAACTGAACGCTTTGGGTGGGAACCTGGAGACTAGCAGTAGGAGATCGAGGATCTTCATCACCGATTCCTTAACCTTCGATATGGAGGGGTAAATATGTTCTATATATGGTCTCCGAATAACTATATATATTTGTGTGATCAAATGATTGTTGCATTGTACACATAGTATATGTGTGAAAATTTAAATGAACTTGTTTGAAAACATGGTGCGAATGAAAACAAATATCTCACTAAGCTAGCTGTAGCTTATACCCCTATAGATTTTGTTGAAACAAGTATACCCGTGGCTTAAATTGAGGATCATGACATTGAGGAAGTCATGGAAGGATGTTAAGATTCTATGAAGGCAATGGAAACATAAGATGGAGTTTTTTTGTAAGATTCCTTATATGTAATGTATGCTATGTTAGTGTTTTAGAAATTCTAAGAAGTGTATTTATTTTGATTTGAAGACAATAGAGGGATACACCCCTAAGAATTGTAATTTACCATATTTATGTTTTATGATAAGTATTCTCCTTGCCTTGTTACTTAATTATTATCAATACAAATTGCGCTACTCTAATACGTTCCCTTGGTTGTGATGTACGCCTTGTACATGATATGGAAGCCTCTGCATAACTGAGGTAGTCATTCTTAGGCTTAGTATTGTGTATGACGGATTGCCACGTTTAGGGTACCCCTCGGGGCGTGACAAACGTTTTATGTTTACTAAAAAGTGTTTAAGTGAAGTAAAACTTTGAAAAAAAAATAGAAAATCTAGCATTGGGACATGTGTGATGCAATCCTTACCGATTTAGTCCAACCCCTAAGTGAGCTTAAAAATTAAAAGTAACCATATATATAGATATATCTTTTCGAGTAGGTAGAAAATGACTATTAATATGCGAAATTCCTACCTAAAATAAGCAAGTTATGGTGGTTTTAAGTTAGAAAGTCATTAACCAAAAAAGTGACACGAATAGTGAAATAGAATTAAAAAATTTAGATAGAATATTCACGAAATACTCACTCTAGGTGTTTCTCTTATCAAGGTGACGAGGAGTTGGAAGACTCATATCTAAAAGACTACTACGATTGAAGTGTATTTTATAGAAAATAGTCGAGTGAGTTTATCTCCAAAATTTTCGTACTTATGTTTGTGTTTGTAGCTTAGAGTCACTAGAGATAGGAAAAAGATAAAAATGGAATATGCATGAGGATTTTTTTGTGAAATCATACTAAGTATATCGAAACTTGAATTATTGGAAAATTAATTATTGTCCTTATGTCTTATTGAAGTATTTGGGAATATTTCTATAATCAATCGTAAAATACTCTATTTACATGTTAAAGAATAAATTGATCATGCATCTCATGAAATAGGTTGCATTGCATTCGCTACTATATCCCTAGTGAAACAAGAGTATAGTAGTGGTGATAAGTAAGGGCCTGAAAATCTATAAGTGGCATGCAATAGCCAGTAAGATCTACAAGTTTTAGCGAAAAATAGTAGTTGGAAAGATCTACAAAATATTTGCAAAGTATGGTTGTATGGGCCTAAAACACCTAACTCCGAATAAAGAGTGTAAATCTATTCAAACATATGATTTTTGAATGATATATGTATTGCTTGCTTATGTGGTTGATGCATTTTATATGCTCGTTTAATAACTTATTTGATTTTCTTGTACGGTTACATTATCACAGGAATATTCTCACTAAGCTAGTTGTGCTTATGCTCTAATAGTTTTTTGCTATCATAGGACCATCTCCTCTTGTACCCGAGTTTACCTTATTTTCGGGTAAGATACATGCCTTTTTGGGAAGCTTTTGGAGGAATTCTACTTGATGACTTAAATTAGATTTCCTATAAGATCTTTCAGTTATGGTTATTTCTTTCAAGAAAGACTATGATAGGAATATGATATTTTTGGAAGAATTTTATTGGAGAATGCCCCTATGAAGATATCAAGACTAATTATCTTTACATTTTGATGATGTATGAGCAAATATTTTCTTGCATGCTATATATTACTATCTGGAACCACATATCCCACGGTGTCTTCTATTTCCGTGAAGTGCACCTGACATATAGTGTGTAAGCTTTCGCATGACTATGGGAAGTCATTCCTAAGCTTAACACCGTATATGGTGGACTGCCATATTTAAGGTTCCCCCTTTAGGGCGTGATAAATAGCCTTTAATTCAAAGCTAAAGTTAGCTGGTGAGCATATGTTGTCCAAAAGTAACACAGACTCCTCCCTGTTCTGGAACAAGTAAGAACGAGTATTATAGATTAAGTCATTTCTTTGACCATGTTGAATGCCATGAGTATTATGTTGTGGGGGAGGCTTAGATTCTCTATTCTCAATATTTGGTAGTGTAAACACCCAGATTTATACTATATGAAATTGATAATCATTAGATATAAAATGTAAAATCTTTAGAAAAAGCTTCAAGAAAAGTCACAAATATCACTTTTGATTTTTCAACTTAAGAATGCTACAACATAAATAATTTAATTGTTGTTAAAAAGTTAGAATTGTCATCAATAAAATTTCAAGTACAATTTTCCATGATTTGTCTCAATCAATGATTGATAATAATTTAATGAACTAATAAGGTAAACATTAAAACTTTAATAAATTTAAAGAAACCATACAATAATTAGTAAATTGTAAACTTTAGAAAATTTTTGTAATTAGAACTCATGTAGTGTTTTTATGTAGTTATAAAACTTAATAGTAATAAATGATGTTATAAAAGTAAAAACTCTAATAACAAAATGAACTTCTGTAATATATTGTGTTAAGTCAATAATTAAGAATATGACTAAAAATCAATATTTTAACATGGCAATATTAGAAATGGTATGACTGAGTAGTCTACTAGGCAGATAATTTTGAATTTAGTTTATAAATTGAATTTAGATAATTTAATCAAATAAACTAAGCAAAGTAAGTAAAAAATAGAGTATGATTAGATAAATTATTGAAATTAAACTAGAAAATAGATTAATTGAACTTTGAGATTACAAATGTTCTCTTCAATTAGCCTTTTGTTTTAGCAATCTTTCTCAACAAATTAAGTTTTGTCATCTCTTGTAATTCTCAAACTAAACTCCTTTTCTTTCAATTTCAAATATCTAAAATCTTTGAAAATTTCAATTCAAATGTTTAATAAATTTGCAAAGCCTAAGTTTTAGTTTATTTTATGAATTGAATTATTAATTTTTTGCAATCATCAATTGGAACCCCTTTTCTTTCACTTTATAAATGAACAAAATTTCTCAAGTTTAATTGCCTAAATTTATAAAATGCCCAATTTAGTCATTTTAACCTAAATCCTTTTCCTTTGATCCTCATGAATTTTGGGTTCATATACTTGTTTAAAAATACCTGTTCTTAAGCTCAAACCCAAACTAAATATCAATTTCTTAAATTAAACTCCTAAGCTAAATTTTTTATTCAAGTAATTACTTTCTATTTTATAAATCATCATATTTCTTCCTAATTATTTTCTAAACTTAAGATAATTATTTGAAAAGCTTAAATCAAAATTCTTACCCATAAACATCTTACAGATATCTTACTTACCCTTATCCTTTCTTTTTATTTTTATTTCCTTTGCTGCCTTTTCTTTTTCTTCCCTTCTTCTTGTTTTTCTTCCCTTTTTCTCTTCTCTTCTCTTTCTTTCTATGTTTCTCTTCTTCTTCTTCTAAATCCAAAACTTTAAATCTTAATTTCAACAAGATTATAGAAGAAAGTAAAGATAGAAAACAAGCTAGAAAATGAAGATTAAACATGAAGAAGCTACATCAACAATAGAAGGAGTAGTAGTAGTAGTGAAGTTTTGTTTACTTGAAGTTTTACTAAAACAAGTAAGTTAATTATTTTCTCTATTTTTATTGTTGTAGATGCATGTAAATGATGTGTTAGTGATTTAGATATATGAACTTGCAATTAGAGATTTAGATATGTACACGTATGAGTATATCAAGTATTTGATAAAATGATTTAGGAAAACATAAAGTAGAGATATGTTCAGGAATGTTGTAAATTACTAATCTAAGTTATAGTTGGTTGTAAGGTGTTGTATGTTAAGTTTGTAATATAAAACAAGTAGTTAAACTAGCTGAATTTTGAAGAAATAAACAAGGAAAAACATGAATGTGTGGCACAGGGGATTGATCACGGGCATGATCATACTCGTTATGGTCTCAGATTTGAAGTTTAAAGTTGATCATGGGTGTGTTTTAGCCCGTGATGGACACTATTTTGTGGTAGAGACAATTTACTATACTTATTAGGGTCAGATTATGAATGAATATTGATTTAATTCATGCTTAATTTAAGAGAATTGGTATTTAATTAGAAAATATATTCATTTCAGATTTAAAAAGGAGAAACACCAACATCTGAATTGAATTGAGCAAGAAGTGAAGTGGAGAAAATTATTCTAGATACAGTTACGCTCATTATGAAACCAATGATCGTCTCAACTTTTAATTGAAGGAGCAATAATGGGCATGATAATGAAGAAAAGAAGAGAAATTTACCCACAGAGAAGATCACGGGCCTCGACACGGCCATGACATAGATGGTAATCTTCTTGGACCTTTTAAGCATTTGTGATACGGTTGTTATTTATTGAAGATGAAGAGGACCATAGTGTAGATAACTACCTATGATATGGACGTTACCAAGGTGGTGATCTCTTTAACCTATTGTAAGAGCTTGATATGGCTATTATTCAAAGGGAATCAATAAAGCACAATGAAGATCATGACTGAAATCATTAAAGGAACAATTTGCAGAGTTAGACAAAGGTCCAACTACGAGGTTATCAATTGAAGAATTGTGATTCGAGGATATCACGGCCTTCATCACGGTTGTGATTTACCTTGAATAATTGTTTACAAGAAGATAACAAGTCATGTAACAACCATGATGATGGTTATTTGTGGGATATTTTTATGCCTAGTCAGATCTAAACACCTTTTTGAAGAAGGATGAAGGCCAATTGACATATATCTTCAACCATCAGACGTACTCAATGGAGGATACATTTAAATGCTCGTGTGAAACATTACATGGGACGAATCATTATCATTGAATGACCCCTTTTATCATTAAAAATCTATTATCTTTGTTGTAAACCCCCAAATTTTTGGAATCGGTTTAGCATAAAACCCTAAACCGGAAGTCAAACGAAACCCTAAAAGGTCAATAAAACCCTAGCTTACCGTAACCGATTAAGTCCGGCATTGCCGTTTTCCTTGGCCCTAGAAAACGAAGTTGGGATAATTAGCTAGAATAGTTCGTAATAAACATAGGTTTTATAAAAATATTAGTTTTACGAATTTCGGGTGTCCTTTGAACCCAATCGGATACAGTTCTCGAAAAACGTGTCCAGGAGCCCGGAATAGTAAAAATATTCCGAATACATCGTTAGACTCGTAAAAATATAAGGTTTTCAAAAATACCAATTTTGAAATTTTTCGGTAGCTAAAAATAACAGATATAGCTATTATACGCGTATTTTCTTGCTACCGGTACTTTATTAGTCATATCTATCTTACATTACACTATTCATTACTATTCTACACTATTCTTTTATCTCTACTTTTTCTTACACCTATCCTTACGCACTCCATAACCTATAATCCTTACTTTTTACCTTTCCCATAACTTTATTTCACATCTACCTTACACATTACATCTTTCATTTATCAAAAATAAAAAAAATTAAAATCACTTTCCCTCTTACTACATGCATGGCCGGCGCCCCTTGTCCCCCATTCTTCCTCAATTTGTTTTATTTTCTTTTATTTTAATTACACAAAAATCACTCCACATTTTCCTATAAATACCCCCCTTCTCTTTCACTTTTTTCACACATTCATACCTACAAATTCATACAAAAACTCTCCAAAATCTCCTCTCAAAACTCTCTCAAAATACCATTCCAAAACTCTCTCAAAATAATTCCACAACAACTTCTACCAATAAACTAAAACCTATACCACATAACAATACCCAAGTCTTCTTTAGGTAACCACTTCATATTACTTTCTTCTTCTTCATGTCATGTAACTTTACATGACCATAGAGTGAGTTTCCAAAGACTACAAGTTTGGAAACTACATTATGTTCATGTATTGTTCTTGTTCATGCAAATCTATTTATGTTTATGTTATTATTTTTGTTCTTATTATTGTTAATATAACTAAGTATTATTATCTATATATATACATATTCTTTAGAGCATATAAGCTCACTTGCAATATATTTATTTCATGCAAAGCAATTTATTTATTCCATTGTAATTTATTTATTTATTCCTTGTTAAATTAAGACTAGTCTCTAGTCTTAAACTTGTCATCATCAAATCAAAACAAGTTTTTCTTTCTTTCATTTTATTTTATTTTGGGACTAGTCTACTTCTTAGTCCCGGGAGCCTTGAAAAAGCTAAGACTCCAATACTTGACTTAATTACTTATGTTATTTTACTTGCTATTATTTTCTCATAATTCATATTCATTTAACTTGTTGTCCAAAGTTTCAAGTTCTAAAAATAAATTGACAAAAAAGAGATTTTGACACTTTGAAATGAGTTTATGTAAAGTAGAAAATCTATGGTTTAAAAACAAAAATAAAGTTATCTCTTTTCAAGTTACAAAACCACTAAGATTTTAGAAACTACTTTTACTATAAAAAGTTCTTAAGTCACATATTGTTCCACTTTGTTTTTTTAAAAGAAAATAAATTTTTAGACATGGATGATTTCTATTAAAAAAACATAAAACATGAGGAAAAGATGAGTATTTTTCAAATAAAGATTTTTGCAAAACAAATAGAAGAAGGAATTTGCACAAGAAAGATAAATAGGAAGAATAGTGTATTTTCTAAAAACTCCAAAATAGTATTAGTATAGAAAATTTAGAAGGAAGAAAATTTATTTTCAAAAAAATTACTTAGATATATATAAGCCAACATAAAACATATTTTTAAAATAAAAAGAAACAAATTAATCATTTCAAGGAGTTTACAAAATTGTTGTAATCTATATTTTTGTAAACAACTCCAAAACCGACATAATTTTACTTAAGTAAAATAAATGGACAACAAACACTTGAGCATGAATGAATATGAGCTAAGTGGCCATAAAAAGAGAATCTTTCAACTCTATAGATAACTAAGTATTTATCAAAAAAATTTCGATTTCTTGAAACCAAAGTTGTTTTGCATTTGGAAAATCCGTGGTGAATTTTGTCACCGCTGTTTCGGAGCCTATATGACTTTATTTGTTAAAAATAATTTTGGAAATGGGTAGATCTTTTCGAGTAGGTAGAAATCGGTATATTATATGCTCGATTCCGAGTTAAAATGACCAAGTTACGGCCATTTTAAGTTGGAACATTCCTTTATACGAACTTTAACGTTCTTTTGACATTGTTTTATCAAAATTCAAGAAAATCATCAAGAAATACTCATTGTGGGTATTTTATTTGGCTAGGTGACCCCAAGGAAGGATTCTTTTGCCCTGAAGATTATTACGATTAAGTGGAGTATATGAACAACTCATCCATCTAAGAGGAATAGTCGATATGGCATCGTGAGTTTATTTCCATTAAATGCTATACTTGTTGTGCTTGTAAATTAGTTGCATTAGAATTAGGAAAAGATAAACCGATGTGTATGTAAAATAATTCTTTGAAAGAATTTTAAGAATATCGGAGCCGGAATTATTTTAAATGTTTGTTTTAGTATAACATTTGATTGTTATGAAATTCTTTGATCGCCTTAAATTCAAAAATAACTATGCTATGACTTTATAAATAAATGAATTCATGCATATCACGAATTGAGTCACATTACATTTTGGGTTATTATACTTGGATGAGAAGGATAGTAAGCTCATGTCGAAAGCAACACTTGGCGGAAGATCCGAAAGCGATTGCTTGGCGGTTTAAGGAAAATGCTTGGCGGATGATCCGAAAGCAAGGTCAAATCAAGTAGATTCAGAATGCTTGGCGATGAGTGCTCGTGAGCATAAAACTTTTTAATTAAAACTACTTGTTTTGAGGTTAAGTATCACCAAACCCAGAATGGAGGGCGCAAATCCATTCAACATATAGTTCCCGGAAAACTATATGCTTGTTTTCCCACGTGTATGTTGCATTACATTTGATTGTTTAAACAACTTGTTTGAAATCTCGTTATAAGAAGTTATTTATGAAAATAGTTCTCACTAAGCCTGTTAGCTTATATCCCCATAGATATCTTTTGCAGTTTCTCTATTTATGGTTAAGGCCACGAGGACCCTGTGGGCAGGTAATTTCTTTTTAGATAATAGAAATTTAGATAAAGTGTAGCATTAGTATTGATGTACAAATATCCATGTAATAGATTAGTGATCAAAGGGAAATGTCCCTAAGTTTGTAAAACCATTGATATGAATGAATGATTATTATGAATCCTCTTTTCTTAATGTGTTATTTATATCTTCTTAAACTTCATAATTCCATAAATGGTCCTCTAAAGTTGTGAAAGCACGCTTTACACTTAATATAAAAGTTTTTGGGAATGGCTAAGGTTGTCATACTTCAGCTTTAATATTGAGTGTGACGGATTGTCACGTTTAGGGTACCTTTTGGGGCGTGACATTTGTAACCTTAGATAGAATCTTTTGAGTATACAAAAGTGCATTGTACTAGTGCACTGGACGATTATTCTGTCAACATCTTCAAGTGAATCATTCATTTAAGGTTGTTTTCATGTTCTTTTCTCTTAAGTTTTACTTTTATTGTGTTATGTTGTCCTGTGCATTATGCATGAGTAGTAGTTAGGGCTTGTGTAGCCGTGTTTAAGTATACATATATGGATTGATTGTCAATTTTTGTTAATTTCACTAATCTCTATAGTGTGTTAAAGCATTCTAATTCTAGGTAATGCATGACTTAGGATGAGATCAAATTTCCACAGGATGCAATTGTGAAATCTACCTGTGGGATAGATCTAGGCTATAAGAGAGGTTGCTTATGATGCCTAAAGAAATGGTTGTGAAATCTTCTGTATTTAATTAGCAATTATCTTAGGATCATATTCTTAATGCAATCTTATTCGACTGTTAACTAGGAAGAGATTCCAGTTTGATAAAGCTGTGATTCGGGTTTAATAGACTCGAGAGAGACATTGATCTACTTAGTGGAATCCTGTAGTTAGGAAAAGCACAACAATTAATCGTGTTGTAGTGCATGTTAATTCATCGGTAGAGCAAGTCTGATGTGTTATTGATTAATAGAGTAATTTTATTTTATTAATTACCTTAGTGAACCTAGCTGTAGATGGTAATAAGTTTAGTTGATTAATCAATATTGTCTCATTCAATTCAAATTGCTATATAATAACCAATAAGGTGAGTAATAATACTTGTCGAGGACCTCAAGGAATATAACTTTATAATTTGTTCTTATACTACATTTGATAGGTATAGCTTCCTAGCACTAACCAATCTATAGGAACAAATCATAGGATTTAATTAGTAAAACTCAATTGAAAATAAGTGCACCAAGTTTTTGGTGCTATTGCCAAGCAATCTAATCAACAATATTAGGAAAACCTTATTGTTATTAATCTAGCTCTTTTTATTTTTGTAATTGTAATTGTAATTTTTTTAAAAAAATTTTTTACCAAACTTTGACCTATTCTTTGATTGCAGGTTTATGACCCGAAGTTGTGTAATTAAGTTAACCGAATTTAATTCAAGGCCTGGAAAAAAAAAACATCAAAATCTGTGAAAGATCAGGGAAATTCTACAAAAATCACCTACTCAAGAGAGAAAAGCCAATTTGGAATCATCAAGTATGAGTACATGAACTGAAAATGTGAACCAACGAGGGGTGGATGAGGTTTAGGATCTAGGGATTGTATATGAAATAGCACTACTAGTGAATGGGGATAATTCGATTAGAGCTGATGGGAACAATGTACAAGGTATTGAAGCCAATCAGCTTGTGGCCCTAAGAACTATCATGGATTACTGCCAATCGAATTTTGATATGCAAATACAAGCATAGCACATCCCAGAGTAGTTGCTAATAGTTTTAAGATCAAGCCGAACATAATTCAGATGGTTCAGCAATACATTTAGTTTGATGGGTTTCAAGATAAGCATCCTAACGCACATCTCCAACAATTTCTGGAGATATGTGACACCTTCAAGTCAATGTTGCTTCAGATGATGCAATCCGCCTACGTTTGTTCCCTTTCTCATTGAGGAACAACGCAAAGAAGTGGTTGAATGGATTACCTAGACATTCCATCATCACTTGGCAACAAATGGCAGAACAATTTGTGAGAAAATATTTTCTACTATCAAGGACTACAAAGTTGAGGGCCGATACTTCTTTATTCAACCAGATGGATTTAGAGACGTTGTATGAGTCTTGGGGTAGATGGAAGGAATTGTTAAGGAGATGTCCTCATCATAGACTCCCCAAGTGGCATCAAGTTCAGACTTTCCATAACGGTCTAAACTACACTACCAAATAGCTAATTAATGCAGAATAATGTATTCAATTGTTCAAAGACATGGCAAACAACCACTATTAGTGGTTGTTCTCACTTTCAAGAGAAGAAACCAGCGAGGATGTATGAGGTAGATGGGTCAACATCTTTGGTGGCGAAAGCTGAGGCACTATCCAAAAAGCTAGACTGTTTGATTATGTCACAAGGGAAATAGTTAGCTAGTGTGAATGTTGCAAATATGAGTAACCAAGATTTTAGTCAGTTGGAGCAAGCCGATTATATGAAAATTCCTAACTGACCCCGAAATGATCTATATAATATAACTTGGGCTGGAGGAATCATCCCAACTTTAGATGAAATAACCCAATTGGTTAATCTTCAAATGTTCAACCTCTGGACTTCAAAAAGCTCTACCTACTCAAAGTAAATCAACATCAATAGAAGAAATGCTCACTCAATTCATCAAAGTATTAGGCACATGCCAATAGACAACTGAAGCAACTCTTAGGAACCAAGGCGCATCTACCCACGACTTAGAAAACCGATTAGGTCAAATCCCCAAAATGCTTTCAGAGAGAACTCCATGATCATTTCCAAGTAACACTAAACCCAATCCTAAGAAGCAAGTAAAGGCTATGACATTGAGGAGTGGAAAGGAATCACATGTTTAGAAAGTTATTGATGAGAAAGTAGAAGAGAATGAGCAAAATGCAGAAATTGAGATTAAAGGTAAGATGGGGTAGATGAAAGACTAAGATGGAAAAAATTTAGATTCACTTATAAAGGAATACAAACCTCCATTACCATATCCAGAAAGGTTAAGGAAGACTAGGATGATGAGCATTATGGAAAATTTTTGGATTTATTCAAGCCACTTCATATCAACTGCCCCCTTAGTAGAAGCACTATCTCAGATGCCCCGATATGCAAAGTTCCTCAAAGAACTACTCTCAAACAAGAGGAAGTTGGAGGAACTCTCCACAGTCACACTAGGTGGAGAATGCTCAGCTGTCATACTCAATAAGTTACCATGTAAGATGAAGGGCCCGGGTAGGTTTACTATCCCGTGTTTGATTGGTGACTTACCTATAAAGAAAGCACTTGGAGATCTAAGGGCAAGTATAAATCTCATGCCCTACAAAAATGTTTAAGAGGCTAAACTTAAGGGAATCGAATCCCACTCACATGAGTTCATAGTTGGCAGGTAAATCAATGAGATTTCCTAAAAAGTTAGTGGAAGATGTGTTAGTCAAAGTTTAAGACTTCATTTTTCCAGCAAGTTTCGTCATCCTAGATATGGATGAAGATGTAGATGTGCCACTGATTTTAGGACGACCATTCTTGGCTACTGCAGGGGCAGTAATTGATGTTAAGGATGGCAAATTAGTACTTAGAGTTGGTGGAGATGAGATGGTTATCTAAATGTAGGATGTTTTCAAGCGAACAATTGTCAATGATGATACATGTTTTAATGTTGACTTACTTGATTTGAGTGTTTCTGATTTCATCCAGCAATTGTTAAGTAAGGATACCCTAGAGTTGAGTTTGGTTTAAGAAACTCCAGCAAAATTTTCAATTGAGGAAGTGAGTGAGATAAGGGCGTAGTTGGAACTATAGCCAGAGTTAAGAAGTGAAATAGTAATTGAGGAGATTGTGAAGGGAGATATAGCAAGATTGAAACCATCCATGGAACAGCCCTTGGAAGTAGAGTTAAAGTAGTTGCTAGATTATCTAAAGTATGCACTTCTAGATAAGAATTCTAAGCTTCCGATCATCATATCACCGGAGCTTGAGGAAGGTTAGAAGGCACAACTATTGACGATTCTTGGGAAACATAAAAGAGCTTTGGTAGGGAATATTTTAGAGATTAGGGAGATCAGCCCCTAATTTTGCACCCACAAGATCTTAATAGAAGATAGGTACAAGTCAGTTGTGCAACCATAGCAAAGATTGGACCTAAATATGAAGGAAGTGGTGAAAAAGGAAGTAGTCAAGCTCTTGGATGAAGGAATCATTTACTCTATATTCGATAGCTCACGAGTGAGTCCAATACAAGTGATTCCTAAGAAAAGGGGGATGCTCGTGGTATAGAATGAAAGGAATGAGATAATCCCAATGCGTATAGTCACTGGATGGATAATGTGCATCAATTAGAGGAAATTGAACGATGCTACTCGAAAGGATCATTTCCTGTTGCCATTCATAGATCAGATGTTGGAAAGATTGGCAGGGCATGCTTAATATTGTTTCTTAGATGGCATGCCGCGATACTTCTAGATCCCCAAAGCACCCGAAGATCAAGAGAAAACCACCTTCACCTGTCCCTACGGTACCTTTGCATACCAAAAGATGTCATTCGGTTTATGTAATGTGCCTACAACTTTTTAGCATTGCATGATGGCTATTTTTGAGGACTTAGCAAAGGATGTGATGGAGATCTTCATCGACGAATTTTCGATGTTTGGAGATTCATTTAATGATTGCCTAAAGAAAAAGCTCGAAAGATGTGAGGATATAGACCTAGTTTTGAATTGAGAGAAATGTAATTTCATGGAACAATAAGGAGTTGTTCTAGGACACAAGATATCGAGCAAGGGGATTGAGGCAGATACAGCTAGGGTAGAGGTTATTAAAAGATTACCACCACCATCTTTAGTTAAGGCGATAAGAAGTTTCTTGGGGCATGCAGGCTTTTACTGGAGATTCATAAAGGATTCCTCTAAGATAGTTAGACCACTAACTAAATTATTGGAGAAGGATACACCCTTTGACTTTAATGAGAACTGCTAGGAAGCTTTCAATTTATTAAAGGGAAAACTAGCAAATGCTCCTATAATGGTGGTACGGATTGGAACCTTCCCTTCAAGCTGATGTGTGACGCTAGAGACACAACAGTAGGGGCTGTGCTTGGGCAGAGATGGGAAAAGCACTTTCAGCCTATCTACTACGCCAACAAAACCCTCATCCCCACTCAAGAAAACTATATTACTACGGAAAAGGAATTGTTGGTAGTGGTGTTCGCTTTTGACAAATTCAGACCCTACTTGATATTGTCAAAAGTTATTGTCTACATGGATCATTCAGCATTGAAATGTCTATTTTCCAAACCTGATGCAAAGCTAAGATTGATCAGATGGATTCTGCTCCTCCAAGAATTTGATTTGTAAATCAGGGATAAGAAGGGGGTAGAAAACTTAGCTGTTGATCACCAGTCAAGGTAAGATAATCCACATTTAGATAAGTTGCATGAAGAAGACATTAATGATAACTTTTTGAAGGAGAGTCTGTTTTCGGTATATGTGGTAAGGGACCATGACATTCATTGGTTTGCTGACATAGCAAACTATTTAGTGGGGAAGGTCCTACCACAAGACGTAGACTATCACAAGAAGAAGTTCTTTTTAGCACTTAAGTATTATTTTTGGGAAGATCCTTTTCTATTCAGCGTTTATGCTGACCAAGTTATAAGGTGATGCATCTCCCATGAAGAAGGACAAGATATTTTGTTCCATTGTCATAGTGGGTCAACTGGTGGCCACTATGATTTGTTTTGTCTTGCAAAATGTGTTAGAGAACATGAAACATCTCAAGGAGGGACAAAATGCTATAAAGATATATCCTTGAGCGTGAAGTGTTCAATTTATAGGGAATTGACTTCATGGACCCATTTCCTATCTCATTTAGAAATAAAGACTTCTTGGTGGCTGTAGATTATGTGAGCAAGTGGATAGAAGCTCAGGCTCTAACAATAAATGATACACGAGTCACATTAAGATTCTTAAGCAAATTGTTCTCTAGGTTTAGTGCACCTTGAGCACTCATAAGCGATAGAGGAACCCACTTTTGTAATGCCTAAATAGAGAAGGTATTGAGGAAATATGGAGTTCATCATAGATTAGCCGCATTCTACCACCCACAAACCAGTGGTTAGGATGAAGTCCCAAACAGAAAGCTAAAACAGCTATTAGAGAAATGGTGGCCACTAATAGGAAAAATTGGAATGAGAATTTTGATGATGTACTATGGGCATATAAGACTACCTACAAACACACTGAGGACTATACCATATAGATTGGTGTATGTTAAAGTGTGTCACCTATCGATAGAGATAGAACAGAAGGTATATTGGGCCATTAAGGCCATAAATCTTGATCTTGAAGTGGCAAGAAGGAATAAGCTTCTCCAAATAAATGAGATGGATAAGTGGAGGCAAGTGGCTTATGAAAAACAATAAGATGTATAAGGAGTGAGCTAGACAATTACCTGATGCTAGAATCTGCCATCAAAAGCAATTCAAAGAAGTAGATCCAGTACTGTTGTATAATTTAAGACTTAGATTATTCCTAGGAAAGCTTAAATCAAGATGGTTGGGACTATTCATTGTAAAGAAAGTCTTTGCCCATGGGGTAGTGGAAGTAGAGCATCTGGATAAGGGAGTTTTCAAGGTCAACGAACAATGCCTTAAACCTTATTTTGGATATAGGAAGATTGGGAAGGAAAGGAGGAGTTCAAACTCTTAGAAGTTGAATAAACCATTTAGAACCTTGTCACGTCGAGCTAATGACATTAAAAAAGCAATTCATGGGAGGCTACCCATGCTTTGTTTAATTTTGTTAAGTTTTGTGTTTTGTTTTTGTAATTCAAGGTTTTAAAATATATTATGTTTAGTATGACCTAATTTAATGAATGTTATTTTTATTGGTGGGGATCTGAAAATTTTGAGGCAAGTTTAATAAGAAGGAAAATTTAGGGAGATAGATCAAGTGTGGGTTAGAAAATCTGACTTAACGGTAAAAAACGATGGAATTCATGATTAGAGGAGATAACTACCCTCGTCATGCTCGTGATATACAGTTCCAAATAGAGAGATCCCCTTCTTAGTAACGGACACAATAGGGGCCATATCAACCGATAACGACCGTAATGAAGGTAAAATCATGTGCTTAAAATGCTCAATTCATTCACCATCATCACAACTGCCGTGATTAGAAGCTCCATGTCAATTCTTCAAACTCCGAGAGATGATCATGACCTAGGTACTGACCGTAATCAAGGTTAATTCTTTTTTTTTTTTGTATAGATTAGATTACTAGCTGTGATACAGTTGTGATCTAAGTCGGTGGAATAATTTTTTTTTTTCCTAGAATAGATCACAGGCCATATAATGGTTGTGATCTTTGTGGGAAATTAAAAAGACATTTTCCTAAGGAGATCACTGGCTATAATATGATCGTCATCTTGGGCGTAACCCGACAGTATATAAGCGCAATGTTAGTTTTCTCTCCTTATTTCAAATTTGATGCCTGTATTGTTTCTCTCATCTTGCACTTTGTCACTCGCACTTTATACCCATATCTACACACTGTTTAAATCATTTTAATTTTCCACTTACAATCACAATTATTTGAAGATTAACAACAAAAGGGTATGCAATTTCTTCACTTTACCATTGTTTTTCGTGAGATTTAGAGGATTTAAGCAACATGACGATCTTAGGTTTTTGAATTTTTTCTTTAAAATGGTTCATGACTGGTCATGTACGTTGCTTCAAGTAACTATATGGAGTTGTACATGCTGTCCTTACTTATTTCGTGTTTAGATTTCTCTAATTTCGTTATGAACTCTAATTTCACCAAGATCAACCACTTGGTAAAATTTAGGGCTTTTCGAAAGCGATGGTAAGTTGTTGATCTAGAGTCTAAATCTGATAGTTTTGTAGTATCATAACATGTTTAGATAAGGATTCGTCGCTTTGATGGTTCGAAACCTAATTTCTCACAAAAACCTTAACTTTCCACATTAAGGGTTTTTCTAACTTTTAGTACTTGGAGATACAAGTATCATGTAATGTGAATGGTTATGGTGCTGATTTGAGTTATTTATGAAGTCAACCATACTTATTCATTGTATTAGTGTATTAAGTTATCCCTAAATTGGTTTTTCACACATGGGGGCACTTGAGCATTTGAATATAATCTGGTACTAAAAGTGATTTCATTAACCCCGGTTGGTTAATTGTGATTTGTGATATGCATGCTATTAGTATTTTTGTGTGATAGGTGCAGTTCCATTTAGGTCCTTAAACTGACCAGATGTATATGTCTTCTTGCAAATGGCACCCAAGAGAGCATCTTTGCCGAAAGGAGTAAAACATTAAAGAGCCAAGCATTCACCGTAAGGCACTAATGTGGCTAGGTTGAATGGTACACTAAGACTACCGACCGGGATAAATGAGAACCATAGGCATCAGTTTGATCAGCTGGTGAAGGACAAGAAGCCCATGCGGAATATGATCGTAAATGAGAAGGCCTTAGGGGAGTATGGGATCTTGAAGGCCTTTGAGAGGCTATTACCAGAAGGGCTTGGCTCAATTTCTTTAGCCTTAAGGAGGACATGTTCAAGGAGACAACACTAGCATTCATGGCATCCTTTGAACTCCAATTCTCCAGTATGTACTCAGGCATACATAATCATGCTACATTCTTCGCACATGGAAAATGCTACAACATGAGCATGACCGAATTCATTAGGGGCATGGGATTTACACAAATGCTGAGATTGACTCTCTAGAGTTTTATATGTTGCCCACCATCATGCCTAAAGATGTCACACATACTGCCTTCTGGAGAGAGATTTCCATGGAATTAACTTTCGCCCTTGCAAGTGCTGGGGTTCAAGCTTCAAATTATTAAGTCATCGAATCCTTATATACTGGTGAGGTTACTGAACCCTAGATTTAGAAAGCCTGAGCATTATAGTAGAAATTGATCTTCTTCCCCTTTACAGCATCATCCAGCCTTATAAGGTCACTGTTTGAGTTATTCTAGGGTTTGTATTCAGGCATCAGGCCTCTGATTCCGACATAGCCATCTACTTTGGACCATTCATCACTAGGATTTTAAGGAACTTAGGATCTAGCCATGAAAATACGAGCCAAAGGACAAGATTAGTGAATTTAAACAGCTCCCTTCCACTCCTTTTAGCCAATGGGGAATCTCTAAGGTGGCAAACTTGGATTTTGATATTAAAGCACTAGGTCAGTCTAGTAGTGCACTTCCCAATCCTGTTTACTCTACTGGGAGTTTGCTATATTGGAGCAACAATTTCCAAGCAAGAAGTAGAGATGGCTGAACAGAAAGTAGAAATTGTGCTTTGAAGGAAGAGAACAAAGCATGAAGCATCTCATCAAGGAAGGATTTTAGGCGGTATTTGACCAATTTAAGATCCCAATTTCTTCTTGCTTCAAAAGCAGCCCCATAAGGGATGAACCTTTATCTCGAGTACCCCCTAGTATGTATTAAAAGGACCTCACCTCCAGTCAAGAACATCATGTGCCACCAACACCAACATATCAAGCTAAAGGTGAGGAATTGATCATGCTTTTTTAATATGTCCTTTTTAAAAAACTCTTTTTAGTCTCTTTTTAAATTCCTTTAATTGCACAATATTTACCCCAATGTACGGAGTGTGCAAAAAAATTTAGATGAGTATCAAGTTATGTCTACAGGGAGTGAGGACTAGCTATTAACTGTATTATTACTATTTGTAGCTAGGCAAATCAAAATTTGTTTCTGTTTTGGATTTTCTTATATAGAACTAGACTATAAGAATTTCCAACACCTGTAATTGATTTAGGGTAAGAGCCAATAGACTGAATAATCAATCAAATGTATGCTATCGACCAGAAATGCAATGTAAATCTAAATTGTTAATGAGTTTTGTTTTTCAATCAATCAAGCACTAGATAACAACTTCTTTTTCTAAGTAAGCAATTATCCTAAATTCACCAATCAATATTTCCTATTTATAGGAAAGTGATCAATTGACTAATCTTTAAAAACTAACAAATCCTAATTGAATTGAAAATCTATATTCAAATGAAGTTTCTAATCTAAATTAGCTAATCACAGAATCTGTTAGAAAGGAATTTTCCAATTACAATCTTAACCTAACATGAATTCTAAGATGAACTCAAAACACATGATTGATGAATTAGCATTAATAAATCGAATACAAACAATGAGTCAATCAACAGTAGACAAACATTAATAAGATAATTCAAATTAACAACTCAAAACCCTACTTAAGATCAAAAGTACACAAGCTTTCAACACCATCCAAAATATGAATATAGAAAAAGAACAAAATCATCCCTTGTCAATAAAATCCTATTCTTGAATTCAAATTCAAATGCACTTGAATCCCAATGTGGAATCTAAAAATCAAATTAAAAAGAAAAGATTAACTAGTGTCTAAACCCTAATCTAGATCTAGGACAAAGGAGAGAAAATGTAATTTCATGCTAAGGTTTCCTTCATAACCAAAAGATACAATAGGAGAACAATATATATGAAAGGACACAGAGGCCAGCATTGTACACTGGTGACGTACATTTTACATCAGCCAGCGTTGCTTTGAAATTTAGATTTCTGAGAGCAATTATGAATGTATACCGACAACAAGGCCGGTCGCATATGATTCCCAGGAGCCGAAATTCATTGCTTGACAAATTATTTCCGAAGCAAATACACTAGCGATGTTTAAGCGGTGTTGGGGAAGCCTTGGATCTATGCTAGTATGTATGATGACGGCGTAAAATTTTCCATATGCTAGCTTTAATGTTTTTCATTCAGTTCATTTACAAGGCCGGCTCAAAGCCGGCAGTGTAAATGCAAAATTTGTAGATGTACGTTCTCTGAAACAAAGCTGACAATGCTTTTCCTTGAAGGCTGTCAGCATTGCTTTATATTTGGCCGGTGTTGGTTTGCTCTTGATGTAGGTCGACAGCTTTCTTTGATCATAGTAGGCTTAATTTTGTTTCATCTCCAAATTTTGCATAGAATCTCTTCTAATTTGCTTGAATTTGTTGTATAAATCCTCAATGACCTGAAATATCAAATTATGCACACTTAAGTACCATTCCCTTAGGATTTCTACAAAATCTATAATAGTTAAATATGATTTATTCAATGAAAATTGAGAAAATATGACTTTATCAAGAATGAAAGTGGGGAGGAGGAAAGCTCTGAAGAAGAAGGAGAAGAGTAGCAGCTACAACATTGTTCAACAATTAAAAAAGGAGATTGGTTAGCCGCAGACTATTCAGGCTTCTAAGCAAGCTCCATAACAAAGACCTCTAGCCCCACTTAAGAAGGAAGAAGAGGGAAGTGGTTCTATATCCGAGGAGGAGAGTAGTAGCTCAGGGTTTGGATCTAAAGATCAATCAGGTGATGATCATGGAGAGGAGGACAAAGAAGGATCAAGATTTGATGATGGTAATGGAGACAAGGAAGATGAAAGGGTAGCTGATAATGAGGAGGACATTAGTAGTGACGGGAATCAATATAACCGGCTTCTGTAGATCTCTTTACTGAACTTTTTATTATATGAGCTTGTGTAGTCATTATAATTCTAAGAGATTCCTAGTTTTTATTTTTATCTTTATTATGTTTTTCTTTCCTTTTTCTTTGTTTTTCTTTGTTTTGGTGCTAGTTCATGGATGGTCAATGGAATGGCGAAAGGAAACTCGATTAGAAATGTGAAAGATGTGACATTAGAAATTAAAAAGGGCAGTTTCAATTTCCTTTCCTTGAATTTATATTTTGTTTTTATTCCTTTTTCCTCATGTATCTATCTTAAGACATTGGGGACAATGTTTATCTAAAGTGTGGGGGAGGGAATTTATGTATGGACTATGGTATGATATCCTATCTTTAAATTTCTCCTCAGTTAAGCATGCTTTAGAAAACTCTCATGATGCAAGATTATTGAAATTTTTTTTTTTTTATTGGTATCTCTCACATCAAGTAACTAAGTGGCTGTTTATGAATATTGTCCAAATTTGTTGCTAGCTTTTTGTTCTTTCATTAACATGTTATAATTGTATGGTAGAATCTGAATGGTGTAGTTTTATCTATCATTTAACTAGGAACTCATGTGTTAGATTAGCATAAGGCTTGAAGTAAGAGTTAGTTAGTCGGTCAATCTATGAAATTTATTTTATTGTACAGTTTTTCGTTCAATTATCTTACAAGTTTAATTAGTTTCATGACAAAAGCTAAACTGAACTTATTGAATTATAAGGCCCCTCATGTTCCTATGCATTCATCAGGAAAAAAAAAGAAGAGGGGGTGGGGTGTAATTATGTGGAGGTTTGATAGGATCCCTTTAAAACCTAATCACCTAAGGTCGTTCGGCTTGGGATCGACTGGCTGAGGAAACATACTGAACAAATGAAATATTGTTTAGAAAGTCTCGTATCTCGAGAAATTAAGCTCGTAGGATGCCCTGAAAGGGAATGGCATCTGTTAACTTGGGTGACAAATTCAGGATTATCAGTTGAAAGCTTGTTATATGGGTTGCGAGCTTCAAAAAAAAAAAGTGGACATTTGAATATGTATATACATATATAATTATAAAAGGGGCTAAAGGTGTATGGGTTGTCAATTGATTTGAGATAGGCTTATGAATGGTTGATGATTTTCTATACATTCATGTTAAGAAGATGGGACTAGCTAATTCTCTTTTGCTTGGAGATTTTGTGTTTGATTCTCAATGTGTGAATCCCTATTTAAATAATGAAGGTAAAGGCTATATTATATGGATTCACCTTGAAATTCTAGCAAAATTAATGGAAGGAGTATGTCATAGCAAGTCAAGAAGGACAATAGTACATCTGAATTATAAAGCCACTTAATGAAAATTTTAAATCCAGTGAGAGATACGTTAAATTTTATCTATCATAAAAGAATACATCACATATGAGTATTTTTTGTACCCCTTAGGTCAACTACGTTTTATTCTTTTATCAGCTTGTTTGCTCGAGGGCAAGCAAAGCTTAAGTGTGGAGAAGTTTGATAGGACAATTTACCATACTTATTAGGGTCAAATTATGAATGAATATGGCTTTAATTCATGCTTAATTTAAGAGAATTGGAATTTAATTAGAAAAAATATTCATTTTAAGCTTAAAAAAGAGAAACCCAACATTAGAATTGAATTGAGCAAGGAGTGAAGTGGAGAAATAATTCCAGACACGGTCATGCCCATTATGAAGCTTGTGATCGTCTCGACTATTTGTTGAAGGAGAAATAAAGGTGTGATAATGAAGAAAAGAAGAGAAATTTAATTACAAAGAAGACCATGGGCCTTGATATGACCGTGACATGGGTGGTAATCTTCTTGAACCTTTTAAGCACATGTGATATGATCGTTATTTGTTGAAGATGAAGAGGACCACAATGTAGATAATGACTTATGATATGGCCAGTACCAAGGTGGCGATCTTCGTTGATCTATTGTAAGAGCTTGATACGGCCGTTATTCAAAGGGAATCAACGAAGCATAGTGAAGATCACGGCCTTCATCATAGCCATAATCATCATAGGAACAATTTATAGAGTTAAATGAAGGTCTAACTATAGGCGTTATCCATTGAAGAATTGTAATCCGAGGATATCATAGCATTCATCACGATCGGATATACCTTAAATAATTGTTTATGAGAAGATATCAGGTTCTGTAATGGTTGTGATGACAATTATTTGTGGGACATCTTATGTCTATTCGGATCTAAACACCTTTTTGAAGAGGGATGAAGGCCGATTGACATATATCTTCAACCATCAGACGTACCCAATGGAGGATACATGTAAATACTCATGTGAAACATTACAAGGGATGAATCATTATCATTGGGAGACCACTTTTTATCATTAAACAGTTGTTTTTTTTTTTTTTTTACCTTAGATAGTATCCTGTGGATGTACAAAAATGTATATTAGTGTACAGGATTATTGTGTCAACTGCTTCAAGTGAATCATTCATTAAAGGTCATTTTCATGTTCTTTTCTCTTAAGTTTTACTTTAATTGTGTTATGTTATTCCATGCATCATGCATGAGTAGTAGTTAGGGTTTGTGTAACCGTGTTTAACATGTACATACATGGATTGATTGTCAATTGCTATTAATTTCACTAATCTCTATGGTGTGTTAAAGCATTCTAATTCTAGGTAGTGCATAATGTCACACCCAGCCCCCGCAGGCGACGGCGATGCGATGCTAGGGCAGGCTAACTCACCACTGGCCCCCTAGTAGTAATGGCCGACACCACCATTGCATCATGGTGACCCTAACCAACGTATGCCCCTCAAGGTACCACGGGCACTATAGGTATTATTACTCTCAGGATGGATTGACCCCAGTCTGCAGCCTCTAGGGATCGAACCCAAGACCTAAGGCTTTTGCAGCTCAACTGGTAAGAGGTGCTGCCTTTGGGGCAGGCAAAAGCCTTAAGTCTAGGGTTTGAATCCTAAAGTCTGCAGACTGGGTTCAACTCTGCCTAAGGGTAACAATACCTATTATGCCCGTGGTATCCTTCGGGGCATGCGTTGGTTGGGGTCACCATGATGCAATGGTGGTGCCGGCCATTACCACTAGGGGGCCAGTGGTGGGTTTGCCTGCCCTGGCATTGCATCGCCATCGCCTGCGGGGGCGGGGTGTGACACATAACTTAAGATTAGATCACATTTCCACATGATGCAATTAAGAAGATAGATCTAGGTTATAAGAGTGAGGTTGCTCATGATGCTTAGAGATAGGGTTGTGAAATCTTTTGTATTTAATTAGAAATTATCTTGGGATCATATTCTTAATGCAATCTTAGTTGGTTGTTAATTGGGAAGAGATTCCAGTTCGATAAGGCTGGGATTAGGGTTCAATAGACTGAAGAAAGATATTGATTTACTTAGTGGAATCCTATAGTTAAAAAAGGCACAACAATTAATGGTGTTGTAGTACATGTTAATTCAACGATGAAGTAAGTCCAATGTGTTGTTGATTGTTAAAGTAATTTTAATTCATTAATTACCTTAGTGAACCTAGTTGTAGTTAGTAATCGGTTTAGTTGATTAATCAATATTGTCTCATTCAATTCAAATTGCTAGATAATAACCAATAAGGCGAGTAATAGTACTTATCAAGGAACCTAAGGAATACGACTCTATAATATCTTCCTATACTATATCTGATAGGTATACTTGCCTAGTATTGACCAATCCATAAGAATAGATCATAGGATTTAATTAGTAAAATTCAATCGAAAATAAGTACACCATTTTGCAAATCTAAGGACATAACAAGTGCGATAGATCTCGTTTTAAATTATGTATTGAAAATTTTGGAGCATCATAAGCATGATCCATCCCATGATGATCTCGAATTTGAGAATTTTAGCCAATCATGGATGTGATGCAACGTGTGATAGCCTCTGATCATTTGTTTTTTCCCTTGATCAAGGGTGTGATGACCATCATACCCTTAATCACAAGCATAATGGAGCCCCTACATAAACCAAAGGGAAGAAAGAAGAAGAAGAAAAGAAGCAGAAATAAAAGAAAGAAAGATGAATAAACTAGATAGATAATATGATATGTTACTATGTATTTGTATCAATAGGAATGAGTTAAGTGAATATTAGCTTTAATAACTAATTAGATTAGACATAGAAGTTAAGTATAAAATGAACTTAGTTAATTGACCTAAGTTCATTTAATGAATCTAATTGAGCTAAAATGAACTAGGATAATTAAAATCCTATAAGATATAAGATAATAATCTACTAAAATAATTGAATATGACTTAATAAATGAATTAAATGATTAAGTAGTTCAATTAAGCTTAGAATGGACTTCGTTAATAAATCTAGGTTCAATTTGATTTAATAAACTTTAGTAAGCTAAAATGAACTAAAATGATTAGGATTATCCAACTTGGCTAAGTTAAAATTGATATAGGCTTAATAACTTATGTGGCTTAGGGATAATATAATTATAATATGATAGAATGGACCATAGATAATAAAGGAAACATGTTGTTTTTAATGTATGTTATGATAAAACGAGTTTTTCATATAAGTTGATAATTTATGAAAACACTTATATTAATGATAAGGAATAATGATTTTTTATAATAAATTATTATAAACAAAGGAAAAGAAATAATTTGATAGATAAAGGAGAATTGTTTGTATTTTGGTAGGATAATTATTGCAGCCATAGCGGGGTTTCTATTTTTTTTTCTAAAGAGTTTCTAAAAATGAATTTTTAATATGAATTTGATGTAGGATATGTATATAAGTATAAATTTTCGCATACATACTATATGAATGATAAGGAATAACAATGTTTTTATAATAAATGATTATAAACAAATGAATAGAAATAATTTGATAGACAAATGATAACTGTTTGTATCTTTGGGACAATTGTCGCAGCCATGCCAAGGTTTCTACTTAGTATCTGATTAAAGAGTTGCTAAAAATGAATGTTTAATATCAATTTGATGTAGGATATGTATATAAGTATAAATTTAGGCATACACACAATAATAAAGATATGAAGTATAGATAAGGATATAACATGGAAATTATAAGTAATATAATCATATTAACTAAAGATATCTACTTAAAATAAGATCAAGAGAAGTACAATGAAAAAAAATATATATATATATATCTATGTTTTAACCAAATGTAAAACAATGAACTAAAAATGAGTTGAATACTAAAGTTTAATAAAGCACACATTAAGAAAGATAATAAGTGATTATTATTTCTTTTCATAAGAAAAACAGAGCAATCTTTGAGTTTTCAAAAGAATGAAAGATTATTGTGACTTAACCAGGATAACAGGTGGGTAACATCAATCATATCATATTGTTTGTGCTTGTAATGCAGTTGCACTTGTGCTAAGTTGGCTATGTGTGAGAATTGGGTACTCATTTGCTGTCTAGTGATTGTTTTGGTTTACAACTCATTAAAATAAAAGTTATCACATGTTGCTATTGATGATGAGTGTTTGTTAATTGAATGGTCATTTTAATAAATAGACTTAATACTAGTTAGCTATTTAATTAATCAATCATGCATTGCACAATGACATAAATTGCATTTAAATGGTATTCATGTCACGTATTAGCACCTTGGATTTTTGGTAATGATAAGTTATTTTAGTGAATTTGTTTCTTCAAAAGGTTAGGGTGTCAGCCCTACAAGAACTAATTAGGCACCGAAGAACGTTACCTCATGAGAGTTGACATGAGGTGGCTAATACTTAGTGGTGGATTTGAGTTTTAAGATGAGGTTGAGACTTTAATCTTTACATGGATACATAAATAGGAAAAAAAAAAGGAGTTTGAAAAAGGCTTCTCCATCATTAGCTCTTTGGCTTTCTATGGCGTGAATTACTAGAGTTAGTCCTTTAACCCCTAAGAGAAGGTGTAAATTTGGTTTGGATTTCAGTCATCCAAATTGTGCATGACTTATATGGTTTAATATTGCATTACATATGTTTGTTAATCATATTTGCTTGATAAGTGTTTGATGGGTAGTTTAGTCTTGTCATTCATTGAGCTATGATTTAGCTCACACCCCTACAGTTCTATGCAGGAATAACTTATGCTGGAAATAGGCTAAGAATGTATGGAAAGTTCTTCTTTAGTGAATTCCTTGAATATAGGACGATGGAAATGTAAACTTAGAATATGAATTAAATTGATAATAGATTGAGATTTTGTAATATGTAGCTATCTATCCTATTTTACTATTTGGTGGGATACCGATTCTTTGTAATTCTAATGATCTGTGGGAAATCATATTCCTTTAAATATCAAAATGTAGTTATAGAATTAAAATTTGTATAGAAAATATTAAATAGAGTTTTGCAATCTCTAACTTGCAAAACAGTTCTCATATTACGGATGCACATGTGGTATAATAACTTTAGGTTATACTACTAATCTCCCTTTTTGAGGCGTCATAGGTGGGCTATGAGATGTATTGTTTTCTCATTGGATTCAATTTCTTATAGGTGAATGTGGAATATAAAAATGAATAATGTAAAAAAGGGGATTTTTTTTTTTTTTTTACTTTAGTTGATGAAATGTTTCAATAATTATTCGGATTTAAAATTTTGCACTTTTATTTCTCTTTAATTTTTCACATTCCGTAAGATTATAGATAGTAATCTATAATTAATTACTTCTTCCTCTATCCTTTCCATAGAATTTTGATGGGTAATCTCTGTTTACTTTCATATGCTAATGAATTGTTTATATATGTTAAACAATAAAATCTTATTTTGATAAATTGGGTATGGATATAAGAGTTCATATTGCGATTGATAGCTAATTTATTTTTTATGGTAATTTCATGTCGATGTTTCTACATTTTAGCACATTATGATTAGTATAATATTCATAAAATGAATACATAAATGGTTTATACAAAACCACTTATCACTAATTTTTTTTCTTTTTTTCTTTGGCCATTCACTAATTAATTTTCTATTATGATTACTCTTACCCTTATATTTAATATGTTCCTAAACTTAAATTCTTTTTATTAGTATATTTACAGCAAAGTACAATTGAGAAAAGTGCAATTTGTCCATATGCATCATCAGCTTAAGGTGGGCTGAAACTCAAACTTAAAAGTATAAAGTTTACTTTTATATAAAGATTTTCAAATCAATCATGAAAATATTAAAACGAAAAAAAATAGATTTTAAATATGTTTTGGATTTTCAAATTATTAAGCATATTTTTATGTTGTTTATACTTATATTATACAACCAGAAGTCGTTTTGCTTTTACTTAGTATACATTTTTTTTCTTTTTTAAATTATCATTCATATTTATGAATTTTATTATGTTCCAAATTTGTTCACCGCATGGTGGGTGAATGTCTACTATACACTTTATAAATTTATAATAATAGTCAAACTAAACAAATACTATTAAGTATTAATATAGTAATAATTAATTTTAATATATCTATATTATTAAAGCAAAACCACCTATTTTGGTGTCTTTAGTATAAATGCTTTTAATATAATGTTTTTAGCATATGAGCATAAAATATTTTGCATATCCCTAAAATCATGAAAATTAAATAGGGTTTGAATATAATTAAATAAGGGTTAAATAGTCATAGTTTTTTCTTTTTTAGCATATGGGTATAAAATATTTTTGGTATACTTAAAATCATAAAATTAGATAGGGTTTGAATAGAATTAAATAAAGGTTGAATAGATATAGACTTTTTCTGGAAAAATATTTTTGGTATTTCTGAAATCATGAAATTAAATAGGGTTTGAATAGAATTAAATAAAGCTTGAATAGACACAGTCTTTTTTTTTTAGCATATGGGCGTAAAATATTTTTTGTATCCTTGAAATCATGAAAATAGAATTAAATAGGGGTTGAATAGACATAGTCTTTTCCTTTTTTAGTCTAAGCATGTATTTTTGTATATCTATCTAAACCTCTAATACTATATTTATGCATGATAGTTACCTAACATGGAGAAGTTATCTGTGGAAAATACAATTATAATTATGATTTGTAATTAATTTCCTAATTTTTAGAAATAATTAAGGTTGTTTTCTTCCAACCTATCAAAATAATATATCTATTTAATATATATATATATATATATATTGGTTGTTTTATTTACACACATCGTGGGTGCGTCGTCTACTTGTATATATACTAAGAAAATAAAAATTACATTCAAATTATATTAATCATATTAAGACCATTGATACAATAATAATGATAATGAAACAATTTTCAATATGCATTCAATACTTTAATAATGGTAGTCAAACTATTTGGGAAAATATATATAAGCCGATATCATTGATTTGTCTCCTAATCCACTTAAATATATATTATATTGCCATTATATCCTTTAAAGTGGAAAATTTGAATGTATATTCTTAAGTACCGTAGACTCTTAATGTTGAAGCAAATTCACCATATCAAGGATTTCCTTTGACAATGAAGGAATTTTATTGTAGTATAAAGAATTACTAATAGAAGGATATTATTAAGAAATTTAATAGTTTCTAAAGAAGGTATATTTTTTTTTTAAAGGAATTGATGAAATTGAGGTTTGTGGTGATGAGTAAAGGGATTATAGTGATTATGGGTCTGTTTGTTTGATAGCAGATTGCAGATACAGATATTTTTTTCAAATTTTTTTCTAACAGATTATTTATCAAGAAATAGATATAAATAAAAAATAGTTAGTAGTTCTCATTGAAAGATCAAATAGATTAAATATAGATAAAATGTAGATGTAAAATAAACATATTTACACATATCGTTTCGATACAGATACAGATACAGATGAAAAATAGTCCATCTAAATAGATGTATTCTTAGTCAACTTAAAAAAAAAACAATTATTCAATTGCATTTTTATGAATGTACATATTACTCATTACATGATTTTAAATGAAGTAGGTTTCCATCCTATAGTTGATACTTGAGTTGACTCTTATCAATGGCCTTGTAGCTTAGTGGCATCCAGTCAAAGTCCTCATCCTTAAGGTGATGAGTTTGATTTCCCACATTAGCTGATAAGAGCTTATCAGTCATATCAAATTATAAAATTTATAAACCCAATAGAAATCCTACGACAAGCTCTAAGGCAGTGTACCTATCAATTGCAGAATAAAACTAATACGAGTGTCGTCCTCTAGGATCTAGCTATTAAGTACTAGTATTACCGTTTTTCTACTGTTTAACCTAACAATTGAGATGATATTATGGCTATTTTTCTAATCAATAACCCTAATAGTTAAATATGAGTGCTTTCAAAGGATAAATTCAATCACAAGACCTACCATTCATCTTGATTCACCCTAAACCCTAATTTCTTACAACAAAATATTGATAAATGAGTTATTTATGCTTTGCACTGTAGAATCACCCAATTAAATCAATTACTTCCTCGAGTTAATCAATTCCTAACCCTGTATGAGCCTCACTAACATGACATAAGATTGCATTAAAGATCAGGATTCCTAAACAAAGATGAAATCTTTATGCAAAAAATCAAAGTTTCTCAACCCGTAGGTAAAACATGTAATCCCTCTATTCATGAAGATCTATCTTATTAGATGAAACCACTTTCTATCGGACAAGAATCATACAAGCAATCAACTTTGCACATAAACCGATCACAAGATAATTAAAACACATGAATAGATACAAAGACATAAACTTTTCATAAATCAAAGGCAATTCAAATCATATGTGTTTAGGGTTTCACAAGAATTACGGCATAAAGATTTACTCCTCCATGGAGTTTACAATTAAAATAGAAGATCCAGAGAAGTAAACTATAAACACGATATAAACAATAAAACCTTTTAACGTCTTGTGATTTTCGATGAAGCTTAACCACTTGAAGTTCGTTTTTTTCTCTTCTAGGGTTTTTGGAAATGTAAAAGGATTGATTAAAGGATATGAGGAGACAAGTGGTTATAAAAATAGATAAAAAAACGGTTATGAAACTATTGAAATTCTGTACAACCTTATTCGAAATGTGTCTTTTCCTCTCCTAGAGTTTTAGGAAATGTGCAAGGATGAGTAATTGAAGATTAGGATGGTTAATTATAGATTGTAACCGTTTTGTAATATACCCCACCATGTATACAGCCGTGCTCGTGGTAGGGTACTTTAGAAACTCTTCAATTCCTTCGCTGATCAAGCTCTTTCCATCAACACAACCTTATACACTTCTTGGGCAGCAACTTGGGCACATTTTATAGTAGTTTCTGGTCACTTTTCACCATTGACCACTAGCATGTACATGCCCATGTTGTAGGTTATATACATTGTAAAAATTAACTTTTGTATACTTTGTCAATTTTTTTTCCATTTTTGCTTAAATTATATCATATCAAATAAGTATTATGAATAATGATCTTTTAACACTTATCATTAGCACAATGTAATGGCCCTATGTAGCCGCGTTGTAATAGCCCTTATAGCCCACAGAAGAAAAAATTGACTCTTCAGTCATCTTATGATAAATGTCATGATTGTTAATGAATTTTGATAAAAATGCAATTAGATACCTAAATTTTTAAATAGATCAATTTATTACTTAAAAAGAATTTCTTCTGTATGCCAATGGTATCTCAGTCATATTGGTTTAGTGGCAACAAAGTAGAAAGAAATCAAAGCAATAAATGACAATCTTTTTAATATTAATAAAAAAAATATTTATTATTTTATTCTTCTCATATGAACATATTTCCTTACTATATGTACATATTTTATCATTGTTTTTAAGGTTCATCTTCAACTATATATATCAATTCCCATGGCGATCATTAATTTAAAATTTAAATTATTAATTTATAATGCAATAGCAATGATCAATCTAACTTTTTGTTTTGAGCACAAGCTTAACTCTTTTATCCATGCGGCATAGTACACGCGATGCCTTACAATTGGCATGGCATGGCCTGGCCATTTAAAAAGCAATAACTCTAGCTGTGTCCTTTCGTAGGCTGATGTCAAGGTGGACTTCCGTTACATGCATTCCCAACAAGTAATAAACAGCCAGCAAAACCTCATTTTCTGTCTGGAACAAAGTGGCATGAACTAGCTTCCTACTCTAACTTGACGCTTGCACCTGTGGGCTCTTTGGGTTTCTAAGACTTGGGTCTCGTTCTTAGGTGGGGGTATGAAGCAGTCGGCCCGCAATCCGAAAAGTATGTTTTGATGGATATTAGCCTTTCTGTGTAAATATTAATAAAATTTTGCTATATATATATATAAATAATTTATAAAATAATAATATGTGATTTATACAGGATATCAATATATTTGGTAATCCTATATAAAGTGAAAATGAGCGAAGTGAATGGAAATCAATTATACAAGAAAAGAAAGGGAAATAAATAAAAGAAAAGAAATCTTATTTGGAGTGTTGAGATGAAAATGGAAGGAAATCCATTGAAATTAAATGTAAATAAATTAAAATTTTCATTATTTTATATTTTAGCTTTATTTTAAAGGGTATTTTTATAATTTTACATTGTTTTCGCTACTTCCTTTCTAAAACATGTTTGGTATGTTGGAATCGTCTAAAATGAAATGTATTCGAATTAAAGGAATGGAATGGATTAAATAAAAGAATAACAAATCCATTCCTCTGTTTGGATACATTCACGGTATGGAATGGAATGAAATGTTTATGTAATATGATTTTTTAAAAATATCCTTCATAATAAATGTAAATAATAAATATGTATATGATAAAAATGTAATTAAAACAATAACCATTAATAAAAATTGAATGAAATAAAAAATTTTCCTTTAAAAGGTGGACTCGAATTCCTCCTAGAAGTCAGAATTGTTCACTCAAAAAATCATGATTCCGGCTTTTAACAACTTTTCCAAACATTAGGAAAAGAAATGGAAGCCGGAATTGCAATTCTATTCCAGCCTATTCCTACATACCAAATATGCCATCATATATTAATATAGCAATAATTAATTTTAATATATATTAAGAAAATAAAAATTACATTCAAACTTTATTAAATATAGGATTAATGACGAAAATTGTACATGAACCTTTGCAAAAAGAATAATTAAGTATCTGAAGTTTAGTTTTGAATAATTTGGTTCATGCATGAAGTTTGGTTTTGATAATTTTAGTACCTAAATAAAATTTTCATTGTCTTTTTTCATGTTTGAAGCAAGCGAAATGACGTATGAAAAAAGTCCGTGAAAACTTTATTCATGTTCCAAAATTGTCAAAAATCAAACTTCGAGTATGAAAAAATTCAACAAAAACTTTGTTCAAGTATCAAATTGTTCATAACCAAATTTCAGGTACCTGTTCTTTTTACAAAAGTTAAGGTACCATTTTTGTTATTATTCCTTTAATATATTAACGATGTTAACACAATTGACACAATAATAAACAATTTTCAAATATTTAATACTATAATAATGATAGTCAAACGATTTTGAAAAATATATTTAAGTTGATATAATTTATTTACCTCCTAACGCACTTAAATATATATTAAATTGCCATTATATCCTTTAAAGTGGAAAATTTGAAGGTATATTCTTGATTACTGTAGACTCCAAATGTTGAAGCATATTCAACATATCAAGGATTTCCTTCAATAATAAAGGAATTTTATTAGAATATAAAGAATTACTACTAGAAGGATATTATTAAAAAATTTAATAGTAATAATGTATATTTTTTCTGAAAAAAATTAATGAAACTGAGGTTTGTGGTGATGGATAAAGAGATTGCAGTTATTATAATGTATTCTTAGTCAATCGAAAAAAAAAAAACAATTATCCAAATGCATTTTTATGAATGCACATATTACTCATTACATGATTTTAATTGAATTAAGTTTCTATTTGTCATAACCCTAATAGGATTATCTTGAAGTTATCATACCAGTGTGCACCTGTAATATGAGAATTATCTTACAAGTTAAACATTACGAGACTCTATTTTCTTTATTTACTTCATGTAATTTAATCTCTCTCTCTCTCTCACACACACACACACAAGAAATCTCTATTTAAATTCACTAAGGAATATGATTTTCCATATTTTACCAAGATTGTAGAGAATTGGTATCCCTTTCCAAATAATAAAAATTGGGCTCAAACTTATATATAAAAAAGATTTAAATAATTATATAATTTGTTTATTACATAATCTAAGTTCATCATATACATAACCTAACTTTTCTATTTTCAAGATACCTGATGAAGAAGCACTCTCCACACATTCCTAACCTATTTCCAGTAAGCAATATTCCTACATAAAATCTATTTAGGGGGTGAGCAAAACCATGTTTCAATGAGATAACCTGACCCAACCACACATCAATCAATAACAAGCAAGTATAATTAGTAAGCATATGCAGTGTGACAATTAACCATTTACATAAGTATAAGTCTGGATGACTAGAATCTGAACAATATGAGATTTACTCCCTCTCATCGGGGTTGGAAAGAAACCATGATGAATGATCTACCATGCCTAGGAGAATAAGAGAACCAATGAAGAATAGGTATCGTACACTCTCACAAATTAATTTTAAACATTTTACTCATATTCTTGGAATAAAGAAACTCCACTAAGTATTAGCCCTTTTGAAGTCGATACCACAAGTGGCGTTTCTTCGATACCAGTTTAGTTCCCATGGAACCGAATAGAACAAAAGTAATCTTGCATAGAACTAGAAAAATTTCATCTAGAAAAATCAAGCAATACCAAAGAACTGAAATGCTAATATGTAACAAAGCCACCACTCTTTAATGCATCAAACGCAAATCATGCAATGCATGATAGGTTGATTATATGGTCAAATAACATTAAGTCATATTTATAAGCGATCATACAGTTCATAGACAAGTTTCAACATGTTTCATACAATGATTATCATGTAAGAAAATTATCACTTTTGATATTATATTTTTGGCAATCAAACAGATACCAAATAGCATACAATATACTCGAACCCCACATACATAGCAATTTTAATATATTATTACATATATAACTATATTACAAGAACAAACAATGTGATAAGGATAAAGTCACTCACCTGCTCATATTGATTTAGTTAAAATAATTAGCTTGAAAGTTCTCAATTGATTCAGGATCACCTAATCATCAATTAGACATGTAATCATATAAACAAGTCTTAATTAGTGCCTAAGTGTCATAAACTTAATTTTTATTCTTTCTAGTACCATTTTATCATTTATAATCCAAATCTAGCTTATGAATAGTCATTTTAAACCTCATAAAATCTTCTAATTTCTAATATTATTATAAAGTTTGTATAAATGGACTTTTCTTATGAAAAGTGATCTAAATGATTTCAAATTTCAGTTTTTATCACATAATCTTCAACTAAGCCTATATTACTAATTTTAATTCGAATTTTTGCATATGAATAGGTATTAGAAAGCTCGTTTTATGTACTATTCAATAATCAACTTAACTTCTTTAATTTTTAAGTTTTATTCTACTAAGTCTAAGGGTGCCGAGACGTATGTTATGGCATCTAATAGCTTTGTTTTGTGTTTTTAAGTCTACTGCCAAGCTTATATTCTCATTCAGTATTTGTGATATTGAATTTTAAGGATCTGACTAGTCTTTTAGGTATGATTATTACAACCTATTGGGCACCTTACAGTATTGACACCCATTTTTGCAACAAATTAAAATCACCATATTCAAATGAGCCAACTAGCGCCTTACAAGAAAATCCGATGGGCATCAAACTAGTATGACACTTTGAGGCATGGACAATCAAAACAGGATCTTGAGGTTCGCAAGATAAGAAATTCGTATACATATAAGTTCCATAAAGTAAGTCCTTTACATAAAACTTGCGATAAGCTCTTAACATCACCTTACAAACTTACAAGAACAAACATAAGAAATTTCTATACCAAAGAAACTATCGTCAACTCTCACTCGATCCTTGGTTTTCCCTTGTAGTCTACTTAAAATAACCTAAATTAATTTATATATATATTTGATTGCTGGTTTGTGATTTAAATTGTTATAATTAAATTAGTATAATTTAATTTGATGATATAATAAATTATTAGTATTGAAATATCTTAAAATTTAATTATATGTGTGTTGGTGAAGTTAAGTGATTGTAGTAATATATTTAGAGAATTATATTGCATTAAAAATAGTGTGATGTGCATTAATTGTGATAAATTGGGGGACCTCTTAGCTGCAAAATTATATTTAAAAGACTAAAGCCCATCTCCTCTACAAAACAAACCAAGCCCACACACATATAGCCTAAGCCCATGGTTAGGCATCTTTTATAGGCTCCCTAAATGCCCCAAAAATCATTTTCCCAAGCCCAAACAATGCAAATTTCATCCATTAAAATTTCTTCAAAGTCATCACATATAAAATCCTAAGTAAGGAAGTTAGATATAAGACTAAAATAAGTAAGAATTAAACCAAGAAAGTGGAAGAAAAGCTTAGTTGGTTCTGGTAGTCATAAAAGTAAGTAAAGTTGAATTTTCGCATGTTTGTGTAATTATAGTTTCTATTTGTTGTTAATATTGAATAGGAGTAGAATTTTGATTTTTTAGACAAGTTGATGGTTTGCTAGCATGTAAATTAGAATAGATATACAAATAGGCACATATACTCTAAGTGTTTGAAGAAATGAAAACTGAGCCTATGATGAATTTATGCATTGACGTTGATAGTGAAAAATGAGTACAATTTGAATGATTAGAGTGATAATTGAGTTCTACTAGCTTGAATGATGGATTTATGATTTAGGTTAGGATTATTGCTCATGTACATGTGAAATTAGCATATGAGTGCAAGAGAACTTGATGATGTTTGATATTGTGTTTATAGGCTAGTATTAGTATGTTTTTGCAAACATATAAAAGCTTAGTAAAGAGTTAGAGGATATAGACCTTTAAAAATTTCGAAACAAGTATCAAAGGACCAATGCCCTATTCATAACGGGCGTGTTCGAGGCTGTTATCTCCTCGAAGGCATGATTTCATGATGGTCACGGCCGTTATGAGGCTAGTGACCTTCTTAGGTTGCTTTTAAAACATTAAATGGCCTTGATCACAACCGTTACGAAGGCTGTTATCTCTTCAGAATGATTTTTAACGCTTGATCATGGCTGTTGCCAAGCTAGTGATCTCTTTTTCTTAAAAGGCACGACCTAGATTATGGATGTTGCGAAGCCCGTTGTCTTCTTGGGTGATTTTTAGAAAAAAATTTATAAAGCTTATTATGAGTGTATTCTTCATCATAGCATATATAACGGCCGCGATGAGTGCATTATCTCCTATTATAGGCGTAACAAGGCTAATTGTGTTCATTACAGTCTTTATCACGGGTGTGATAGATCCTTTGGTACTATTCATATGAAAAATAAAATACTAAATGAATAAATAATTGATAATAATAGATAGATTATTAATGAAATATGATATGTATATTTATACTTGTATGTGTAAGGTGTTATGTGATGATTTGAATCTTATTTGAGTTTAATGAATTTCTAATGAGTTAATGTTTAGTTATGAGTTAACGTGTTTTATATGAAATGATTTCTTTTGACAAATTCCCATACCTAGTTGGGTTTGAGTACAGGTCTATTAACTGATAAATTAGATTATCTAAGTTTGTAGTAACTTGTTTGTTGAATGTTACGTTAAGAATTATTAAATCAACTCTAATAAAGATTCACTTAAAATTTGTTTGAATTGTTTGTGCGTATGCCAATGAATCTGGTATGGGAATGACAACCATATTAATGTGGTTAACATGGTAGATTAGTCACTTAGCCCACTCTTTTCATAATGTAATGACTTTCATAAGCGGCTCAACAGGTAATCGATAGGAGGAATGGTATTAGTGTAATATTGCTTATTTTTAAGAGGAAATAATATGATTTAATTCATATTTATCGGTATGATTGAATTAGGTGATATTATGGATTAAGTTAAGCAAAGTTGAGTGATGGCTGTAAATCCTAAATGAGATTATTACTTGTAAAATTATATAGGAGATATAAGTATTCGGGCTGTTTATATCAACCCCCTAAGCATTTGCTGTTATTTAGGACTCTTGGATTCCTAAGAATTGAAATCGAAGTTTGAATACTCCAGTATTGAAATATTTTGCTTAAATGAAGATAAATACTATTACTGTTTCTTGCATTACATTAGCTAGGATTGTGTGTAACTTTATATATGTTTATCTTATTGTGTACTAAGTCTCTGGCTCACTTTTCCTTCTACAAGTAATGATGATGATGAGTGTTATGATGACTTAGGATATGGGATGGATTGGGAAGCTTTCCTTGATGGGTGGGATGATTAGGGAGGTGGACAATTCCACTTTGTTTTCTTAGAAAGGAAAAAAGTAAGACATTGTTTTGCTCAATGTAATAGAATAGACTAAGGCTTTTTCAAAAGCCTATGTTTTGTAACTTAAAGCACCTAAGTTTTCTAATATGTATTTTACATATTTGGGTTTGAACTCTCTAAAATACTTTGTTTGTTGGTACTATCATATGTATTATATAAAGTTATCTACTCTTAAATGAGTAGTTTTGTAAAGTTTTGTATTTTAACAGGTTGAGAAAGCAATTTTCATAAACTCTTTCTTTTTCGGATAACCTTACTTGTAATATCTCCATATATTATACGTGGTTAGGGACTTGACATGTCATATTTTTAGTATTATACATGTCAGATCTTTACACTACTACATCCCTTGCTCAACTATGGATCAATTTTAGAGATCCTTGTAAGCATATAAAGTCTGTAGGAGTGCGAGCACATCATAGCTCAATGAGATAACATGATCAGACCATGCAACAAACAAATGCTAAGTAGGTATATTATCATTCAGATGCAATGCAACACTCAACCATATAAAATGCACAGTTTGGATAATCGAAATCCAAACCAATAGAGATTTATGCTCTTTCTTAGGGGTTGAAGGACTAGTTTAAGTAGTCCACATCCAGAAGAGACTAAGAAATAAGGAAGGAAAAGTTTTCTAAATTTACTTAATATTATATATATATATAAATACATATGTAATATAGTCTCAACTTCACCTTAGAACCTAGAAACTCCACTAAGTATCAACACCCTAAAAGCCAACTCCAACTCATGCGACGTCCTTCAGTGCCTTCACTTGGGATTAACATACCTATGATAACCCGACCTAGATTCGCTTGAGTAACAAGGCATTACCATAGAATCGAATATTGATACGTAATGTAGGAACCATGCTAATGCAATATGTTGTTGTGCAATGCATGTCCATTTTAGATTAAGGGTCGAATAAGACTTAGATCATGTTACTAGTGACCAAATAATATTCAAACAACAATCAATGTACATTACACCACATAACAGGAAATTGGTTATCACTTATGGTATTAAAGCTTATCACCCATCTAAGTACCATACAACACAAGTCATTCCCATCCTCATACATAACCAATTATGTTCATATAGAGACAAGTGCAACTATATTACAAGCACAACAATGTGAAAAGGTTAATGTTACTCACCTATGCATCCTACTTAGAGATCGTGATAGCCTACTGCGAACTCTAGATCTTGGTTGAAAGCTCCTATGTAGCAACAAGCATACATCACTATACATATAATTGAGAAAGAACTCTTATAAGAACTTACGTGTCCTAAATTCTCATTATAAACTTCTTAAATAATGTTTTTCTTTACTATTTACGAATTAGGTTGGGTTGTAAGTTGCTCAAGAAGGGTCATGGGGTGCATCACTACCCAAAACTAGGATCGCGCCTTAATAAATTAGGAGTCAAGTGCATCTAAAAAGCCCATAGCTTTAGTCGCAGGTCAAGTTGTTAGCTTGATTTTGACCCACTATTAGGGCTGCGCTCAAACATTAAACATCATCTCTTAGCCACAAGTTCCCTTTGCTTCAATTGTGGATAAGTTGAGAGCTTGATTTTGAGCCGCGATTGCCGTTGGAGGTCAACTTACATCCTTCGGTTCTTACTCAAAGTCGACCGTTGTTCCAATCAAGGGTAAAACTCGGTTGTGATGTCCAACACACTTACAAAACAACAACTAAACTTACTCCATCTCACTACTAACCCTTCCATAACATATATTTGCATCAAAACATGTATAGAAATAACTTAACACAATGACTTCATACGACTCATTAATCTAACACGAGACTTTATCTTCTTAACCCCAAGGGCCCTAACTCTAGATCCGTCATTTAGGTTTTAAGGTAGGTTTACTTCATCTTATCGCATGTTTTGTTATATTTTGTTCATATGAGCTAAGTTGGTTCTGTTCATAAGCTTTTAACAAACATATTACGACTCTGGCCCTAAAGAAACTCATGAAGTAGGGTTTTTACTCATTCTTAACATTTCTTAGCAAAGATGACTTGACTTGATTTTCTGACTTATAACATTTGTTAAAATAGATGTTTCACATGTGAGCGATAAAATGTGCACATGTACTGGTGTGTTTAATAAAGATATTTTTCTATAACTTTTGAAAATAAAGTAAAACGAAGTTACATGTCGTGCTTTTCAATATTACTTCACTTTCTTCTTTTCAAAACACTGGTTGTAAAGCTTGTAAACACTTTCTTTGAGTTATTTTTTTTCAACTTAGGAAAGTAAAGGTTTAAGGAAATGACTTTGAGTCCATAAAAGAGATTATGTTAGAAAAGTAGATCTTGGAAATATTGTATATGTTATCTGAAACAATGATGTTTAGTTGGTTTAAACTTTCAAATCTCCTGTTACTTTTCTTTTACGTAAAAGAAAGTAAGTACGGTTTAATTAGAAATTGTCACTTCATCATTTAACAAAAGAAACTTTATCAAAAGAAAGGATAATATGCCAATGCTTTGAAATTTATGGTAAACAGCTTGCAAAAAAATATCTGGTAATTTTGGAAAAGATTTAGTTATAAGACAAGAAAATCAAAATCTTTAACGTATATAAAATAAAGAGATTATGATATTTGATGAACATTAATTTATACATAACCAAGATATATATTATTTTAGGATACCAAAATTAAGAACTAGATTTAGGCTTCAAAACTTACGAAAGCAATTTTTTTAAAAATTATTATCTAGAGTCTTGTCTTCTTGTGAATTTATTTCTAAATTGTTTTTACTTAACCAAAGCATTGAAGATTTTAATTCTTTAAATTTTCAAATCATGCTATGGAAAAAACCCGAGGATTACAATGATTCCTATAGTGACTAATTGTATTTCTTTTGATCTTGTTCTAAGTTTATATCTATATTTAAGGTGGCATATTATCTAATCTATATATTATACTTATGAATTTATAACATAGTCATTCTAAGAATCTTAAGTTCTTCTTTGTTGCCTATTTTACCCGTTTAAATGTAGTTTCAAGTAGTATTTATTTTTTTTGTCAGCCTTATCTTCATAATTCAAAATTTTCTTCATGTAAAGGGTGATAATCAAAGTTCTTATCATCCATTCATTCTCTTTACATGTTCATGAGACTAGTTAGGTTTCACTGGTGCATTAAACATGAGTTGCTTATTTTGAGCACATCTTTGGCCAAAACTCCAGGGTTTACTTCTTAGGGTTGTTACAGCTTGTCTAGGTCTTTTATTCTCACTTTCAATTATGTTATTTCATAACAAAGTAACTAGATTACTTGACTACACTCTATGGTACCCTAGTTTACTATTAGGCTGAAAATCACTATAAATTTGCTAAGGTTCATTTTAGTTAAAATTTTCTTCATGGATCATGTCCTAGAGTAGTTTCACTAAACTGAGTTAAATCATAAAACATGCATGGTCAGCTCTTTTTCCTATATGAGTTGAAATATAGGGTATGGTAGTCTTATTGTTTACATTAGGCTTTCATAAAATTCATTACTAAGAGAATTGTTTAACTAGGATGTGGCATAAATCAAACGATGATACAAGGATATGAAGTAAATGACCATAAGTTCTTGATGTAACCAAAACATGTAGGAGCTCAATAGCTATAGAACTCTTTGATTTTCCTAGTTTTCTATCCATAAAGGTATTATAGACTTAGAAATAGTGTAGATGGTACCTTGTTTGGATTAGATGGAATGACAAGCTCTCCCCCTTTTTGAGAACCAAAACCTAGGTTTAGAGGAAAAGGACTACGTTCTAAATGTTCTAAGAATAAATCAACTTGGAAAGAGAATTGTCTTACCATAGTCTTTGATTCTTGAATCTCGAATTTGTTTTAAGTTAAATGGAGTCCTTGTCAAAGGGTTTACGGTTTGGATGTGGAGTGATGTTTTGTTTTGATTTGTGTTGTTTTGAATCAAGTGGGGTTCACAGTAGGGATACAGAGAGAAAGTGATATTATTTGTCCTCTGAATTTAACTTATATATGAGTTAGGGAAAGTGGGTCATGGTTTAGAACATTAGGAAGAATCTGCCTTTGCTTTTTTGTTAATTATATGTCTTAACTGTTAAGTTGCAAAATTGGTTGGTTTGATGTTGATATGTGTGTGCAAGTGAGCTAAAATTTTGGCAACTTGAAGGTGAAATAGAGTTGCCTTTGTTGACTAATTCTACATTTATAATTCTCTAGAAGAAACATGGTTTTAAAGGGTCACAAAACTGCATATGTTAGCTTAAATTTGTGTCTAATTTCTATGTATATCATGGTGAAATGGAGGGGAATAAAATTACAATTGTCGGTTAAATCTTGTCTTTGGTTTCTCTTAGTAATTCACAATGGGGAGAAGAGAAGCGGCCTCCACAAGTAAACTTGAATCACCATCCTTCATTCAATGCATAAGCTAAATGGAGATTACTATTTGCTGGGTTGTATCTTTCATTTGACTTCAATTGGACAATTTGATTCCACTAGAAAATGCAAGTGGCGGTGATGATGTGCAAGAGTGTCTGGCCAATCCTTGAGCTCTAATTTATATCAATTATCACATGTTTATTTTAGTTTACTATTTATATAAGTAAATATCTAGGTCATCTCAAATTATGGGGTCATTTGCGTATAATTATACCAGTTATTTTATGAAAACATCTTTTAAGTTATGTCTATAGGTTTTATATTTTTCTTAGATAATTTTTGAGTTAAAATTTTAAATTTAAAGCTTAAGTAATTAAATGTTTTTAGGTTTTTGTCTTATATGATTAAGATTTTCAGGGTCGATAAGTGAAATTAGGATATTATGCTCAATAGACTTAGAAAATTATGAATTTGATGACTACGTATTTAGAATTTTTATTTGAACTCTAGATTTATAGATTTTTATCTATTTTAGTTATATCGTGTATATTGCCTCTCTAATGATTTATCTTAGCATTTCCTTTTATCGATTAATAGACTCTAAAAATTAATTGTCTCTTATTTCTCTTGATTTTTATGGTGTAGTGTTTTTATGTAGTGAGTTATGATCTTTTTATATGTAATCATGTCTTTCATATCTTTTACTAGTTGGGAAAATTATTCACCCTATTATAGATTATACCAGAGAATATTCAATAAATGATTTAGTACGTACCATCCAAATATCTATTTTTTTTTTTCAATTGTCTACTTATGGATTTTAATTTCTATTTCATGATAGAAATTTTTGAGGAATTAAATGCGTTAATTGTGAGGGTTTTATGTGATTGGTTGAAAATGTGTATTGTGTTGTGCATGTGTGTGGAAACTTATGGTTTTGGCATGAAGAAGGAAAGAGGATTGTGGCCCCATGCAAGTGTAAATTCATTTAATGAATAAGCTTATGTATGTGTGAATACATTTATGGCATTTTCTTCATGTATCAGAAGGAGCTTATGGTTTAGAATGAAGTTTAAGAGAAGGCAATCATGGATTAGAAGACAGGTCATTTTTAATGGTCAAAATTTTACCTTATGGTTCTTTTGGATGGTCCTACAAGCAAGGTGTTCCTTCTCCCCTTTTTCTTGCTTGTCTTGGGATAGTTTTAACTTAATAGAAGTGTGAAGGACATGCTTTCGTATTTTTTTTTAAATGGATAAAAGTAAATATCTAAGCTATTCTGTAATATATATTAAGCAATACATATACTAACATATTAGTTAGTTTGAGAAAACATCTTTGAAAATTCATCCAAGGCCTCTATATTAATCTTAGATTATTTTTGAGTTGAAATTTTGAATTTAAACCTTATATGATTGAGTATTTTTAATGTTTTATCCTTCGCAATTAAGTTTCTGAGCCTGATAGGCTAAATTAAGATTTTAGTCTTTATAAACTCAGAATTTTCTTATTAGTTTGTTGGTGAAATCTAAAATTTTAATTGAGGTTTAGAGTTTTAGATATTAATATGTTATTAATCTTACCACATGTTTTGTCACCCTAGAGATTCATCTTTAAGTTATATTTTTATTACCAATAGGCATTAAAAATTAATCATCTTCTATTGCACTTGAAATCTAAGGCTAACTATGATTACTTGTGAAGTTGTCTATTTGCGTTGTGGAATCTTGTCTTTTATTGTTTGGGAATTATTTATCCTGATTATTAATGATAATAAATTTTCTAATGCTACTTGAAGGTTCAAAATGCTAGAGACATCTCGATAACCATTATCTCGTCATCTAAGATGGAAGCTTCTACGACCCCGTTGGTGAGACCGTTCAGCCAATCATCTAACCATTAAATGAATATAATAATTAAAATATAACTATTTTAGATATTAGATCATGTTTATTTATGATGTGAGCTGTTAGATAGTGACGAGACTGGTTCTATCAAAATTAACGAGGGGACCATGGAATTTCCCATCCAAGATGTATAGAACGTTTTTTCTAACTAATAAATTTAAGGTAGAAAAGTTTTGGGTTTATAGTAACAACTAATTTATTATTGATCATTGATTATTCATGTTTTTGGGAGTTACATTATGTGTCTCGAAATTTTATTGGTAAGGATTATCATCTTCCTAATTATAATCTAATTTGTTCACACTTTAATATTCTTAAATAGCAAAAAATTAGAGTGATCTTTATGACTTTTGCTGAAGGTTCTTAAACATTATATGTTATCTTTTTAGTAATTATCATAGCTAGGTTATACAAAATTTGGTGGTTCACACCACTATATAGTTGATACTTGAGTTGACTCTTCAATCATCTTACGATAAATGTCTCGAATAGTACATGAATTTTGGTAAAATATGGAATTAGAAACCTGAATTTTAAGATTAATCAATTTATTGCTTAAAAGAACTTTTCATACACGCCAAATCACCGTGGTTATATTGGTTTACTGACAACAAAATAAAAGGAAATTAAAGTAATAAATGGCAATCTTTTTAATATTAACTAGAAAACATATTTATTTTTTTTTCTTTTCACATGAACACGTTTCCTTACTATAAGTACATATTTATCATTTTTTTCTTAAGTTTCATCTTCAACTCTATATAAATATATATATATATAAATCAATTCCCATGGGGATCATTAATTTTAAATTTAAATTATTAATTTATAATGCAATATCAATGATCAATCTAACTATTTGTTTTGAGCACAGACAATCGGCTACACTGTCCTCTGGTGCCAAATTAAACTTGAGTAGGTGGCTGGTGTTTTAACTCATTTATCCACGCGGCATATTGTACATGCGATGCCTAACAATTGGCATGGCATGGCCATTTATAAAGCAATTACTCTAGCTGTGTCCTTCCGTTGGCTGATGTCAAGGTGGACTTGCGTTACATGCATGCCCTTCAAGTAATAAACAGCTAGCAAATCCTCGTTTTTTGAATTTAGGGGTGAACAAAAAAAAAAAAAAAAGCCGAACCGAACTTAATCTGTAATTGAACCAAATCAAATCGATAGTATGGTTTTTTTATAAAAAAATTTGATTTAAAAAATTATCAATTTGGACTAATCCATAAATTTATGATTGGTTTGAGGAGTAAACCAAATCAATCTGTAAAATCAAAACAAACCGTTATAGATAAACATAAAAATATTTTACTTGTAATTATAAATTTTATTATGATAATTGATTAAATGCCATATATATTTCCATAATTTTATCATGATATTTATTGTATGATGAATGTTAGTTAATAATAACTTGTTCATTTTTTTTAAAATTATTTTTTGGGTTCAAGATATATTCTTTCATTGATAACTTAATGTTGTTTTTATTAATCGTTTGAACTATGTAGAGTTTGGATTGTATTATTTAGTTATTTATCTTATTATGTATCAATTTTTTTATATAATTTGTTAGTAGATCACTTTTATTCATAAATGATTTCTATTGATAGATTTATTTTTTTTGCCAAATTTATTAGCAAATGGTTGACTGAATGGTCTTTTAGAGGATTGTAGATTATATTTTACTATGTATTACTCAGTAATTATTCTATGTTAGAGAATAAATCATATTATGAGAAATTGGATCATGAATGTGATAGATTTATAAAGTATTTTGCTGAGATTAACAATATAAACTTTGTAGAGTGATTTTAATATATGAATATCCACACAAATGTTAATTATTAGAACTAAGTTTTTTTTTATTAGAATTTTGATTTTATTTGTAATCCGAACCGAACAAAACCGATATTTAAGGATTTGGTTTAAGAAAAGAAAAAACATAAAATAATAAGTTAAGATTTGGTTTAATTTTAGTAAAAATTGAACCAAATCAACCAACACCCACCCCTTCTCTTCCATCAGGAACAAAGTGGCATGAAGTCAGCTTCGTAGTATAACTTCCGCTTGCACCTGTCATTGGGTTCTTTGGGTATATAAGACTTGGGTCTCATTCTTATGTGGGGGCATGAAGCAATTGGCCCGCAATCCAAAAATATGATTTAATGGAAATTACCTATTCTGTGTAATTTTGATATATATAAATAATAATTTATAAAATAAAAATGTGTGATTTATACAGGTTATTAATTATAATATATTTGGTAATCCTATATAAAGTGGAAATGAGCGACATGAATGGAAATCAACTAAACAAGAAAAGAAGGGAAAGAAATAAAAGAAAAGACAGATTTCATTTCTTTTTTTCTTTTTTATTAGGGACTGTTGAGATAAATATAACTTTTATGGTTTCATCAACCGGACTGTTCAGTCAACTATTTAACCATTAAAATAAATATAATAATTATAATATTAACTATTTTAATTGTGTGATCACAGTTGGATATAATGTGAATATAAAGAAACCGGTCTCGTCAAAAATTAATGACGGAATCATAAAATTTTTCAAGAAACAAATCAACGTTAAAAGTGGAAATGTTTCCACAGATTTTCCTTCCATTTCAATAATTTCCACTTTATTTTAGGTAACCAAATATAAATTTATACCGATTTCCTTCCATATAAAAAATAACCTTCGATTTCCCTTCTACCAAACACAGTATAATATATTAAAATTTTACCGGGATACCATATATGATCGCCTAAATAGTTTACATATGCACGTCTCTTTGCACGAACATCGTGAATATATGACCACTCCTTCATTCAAAGCAGGTACTAATAAAACATCTAACATGAGTTCTGCCTCATCAAACATGAAACTTCCCACCATAGACCTGTCCAAGGAAGACTTGAATCCAGGCAGTATTACCTGGGAAAAGGTCCGATACGAGGTGCTCGAAGCACTCATGAATATGGCTGTTTCGAAGCAATTATGATAATAAGATCAGCGTAGAGCTACATGACCAGGTTTTTAAAGGTTTGGCTGATTTGTTCGATCTTCCTGGTGAGACAAAATGTCGTTTGAAGGTTCCTATAACTCTCTATGATGGGTACCTCCCGAATCTCCCTCTTACTCCTAATTTTGAGCGCTTCGGAATTCCGGCAACCTCCGATGCTATTTGCAACTTCACGGATCTTATGTGGCCTCAGGGAAATACACAATTCTGGTATTAAAATTTCATACTATTCATTTTATTCAGTTTCTATGTTGCCATTATTGTGATTCCGAAATAGTTAGTTCCCCTTCATTTTGTCCTATACTAGAGTGTTACACGTCCTTGATTGCCGCTCCGAGGGCTGGGTTAGAAAATGCACAGCTATTTGTTTAAGATCGCACCTTATTGATGAACACGCCAACTTCGTATTAGATTAATGAGATCATTGGAGTAGCATGTGTAATAAAAAAAAAACATGGTCGCACAAAAATTTAATTTATTATTGATTTTGAAGTGATCAAATAATAATGTTGAAACTTATACATGGTCATTTTAAAAAAATTACAAAAATATTAATTATATAAAAAATTATCAAATACCTTTATAATATTATAATTATTAAATGCATTATGGTATTTTTTAATATATGTTTTATGTAATAAATACGATATTTATGAAAAAATGAGTATCATCACATTTAATACATATCATGATACATGTACAATATGGAATATCACATTTAATACATGATTATTTGCACTATACGACCGTCTATGTTATTTATCAAGCATATATGCAATTTTCAAGATATGTCGAATACATTTCTTTAAAAATTTTAGGAAGGCAAAATCATAGTTTGTTGGCAATTTGTAATGGTCCACCAATGACTAATTAAAAACTGTAATCTGCCCATCATTTACTACATGAACAATGCATGTTTGAACGTTAAATTATGCAAAACTGCTTAAGGTGTTACGTGGCCCAGCAGAATTATTAGACCATCTTTTTTTTCTTAAAAAAGAAACTTTACATTACATATAATAGAAAATGTGCAAAATGTGACTAAAAATTCAAGCTTATGCAAATTTAGTAGATTTTAGCAATTGGTAAATTATTTTAACATGTATTTAAACATTCAATAAATAAATAAAAGTTCATTGAAGAATGAATTTCTCTGAGACAGAATATGTACTGAAAATGGTGATTTGTATATATACGCACGCATTATATATAATATTTCAATCGCGGACATGTTAATTTTCCAGTAAGTAAATACACTTTAGGTAAATTGCAAATATATTCCTATGGGGAAAATACCTCTTTTGATATCTAAATTTTGACAAAATGAACAATTAGATATATGATCTTTTAAAAATCCAATTTCATACTAATTAAATTTTTCATACCTTTAAATTCTACTCCACTCAATCATTGTCTGACATATATTCATTACATCAAGAAACAATAAAAGAATGGAGTAGTGAAAAGGGATACTAAAAGTTTAATTAGGTATGAAATTGAACTTTTGAAAAGTTTAAATACCTAAAAGGAACATAAAAAGTTTAATTAACTATAAAATTAGATTTTTTAAAAATTTAGACATCTAATTATTAATTTTGTCTAAAATTCAGGTACAAAAGCGTTTTTTCCCCGTATTCTATATACTCCATGTACAGCTGACCCCTTGATTTTTGAAACCGAACATTTGGATGTTTGTATAGTAAAACATATGTGCTTTTACCCTCGTGAGTGACAATTTTACCCTTGAAAGGAAAGTTGTATAATAAAAAGAAAAAGAAAAAAAAAGCAAAGATAACTAGAGTACAGCATAAATGCAAAAGCTTAAAAAGAAACAATAATTGGAATTTGTTTTTTCCACATATGCAATCTTTTCTATAAGCATTTCCTAAGTTATTTTGATATGAAGTAAGATGTAAAATAGGAGTGAGCATATCTTCTAAAGATTTAAAAAACAAGGGGCTAATGATAAAAATGATATCTAAAATTTAATAAAAGGTCAATTAGATACCTAAAATTTTTTTAAAAAAATTTAATATCTTGAACAAAGTTTTTGCAGACTATTTTCACACACACATATATATATATATATATATATCAAAAAGAAGGTTTAATCACGTATGAAAAACATCCATGAGAACTTTACTTAAATACCAAATTGTCAAAATCAAAATATTGGTACCAATTGACTTTTTATAAAAAATTTAGGTCAAATGTTCAAAACGAAAATTCAAGTATCTAATTGAATATTTTGCAAAAGTTCATGTACAATTTTTAATATTAACCTAAAATCAAGACACTCGATTTCATTTATAGGTTAGTTAGCATACATCATGTAAATATTAGGATGTATTTACAAACATTTTCTTGTTATACTCATTATGTATTTGATAAATAATATGTGCAGTGAAGCTCTGTGTTCCTATGCTGCCGGGGTTCAATCATTAGAGTCTATTATCATGAGGATGGTTTTTGAAGGATTAGGGGTAGGAAGTATTTAGAGTCACATAAGAAGTTAGCTAGTCAATCTTTGCGTTTGATGAAATATGCTGCACCGATGACTCATGATGAAGAGAAAGCTGGGGTTATTTCCCATTATGATCCAAACTTCGTAACCATACTTCAACAGAATTGTGTTAATGGTTTGGAAGTGAAATTCAAAGATGAGAAATGGGCTACAGTCACTCCTTCTTCTTCTTCCTTCGTTGTTATTATTGGAGAATCATTTCGGGTAAGTCCCATTTCATCACTGCATATTAGGTTCATCTAGATTATTTGATTTTCATTTATATCTGATTTGTCTCAATATCTTATATATATAGTCTATTTGATCTATTTATAAGTTAAAATATTTATTTTTATTTATATTTATTTTTGACAAATAGTCTGTATGAAAAACACAAAAATAAGATGCCAAAAACGACCTAAAACTATGAATCAGACATACCATATATGTGCGAGTGTGTTAAGGGTAGGGAAAAAAAATTGATCAAGCCAAACTAAATCAAACTAATCTGTAACCGAATCAATTCAAACATAAAATATGATTTTTTAAATAATTTGGTTTAGAAAATTCTCAATCTGAATCAATTCGTAAATTTATGGTTAGTTTGAAAGGTACACCGAACCAATTTGTAAAACTAAAGTGCCTACTCTTAGTGTGTGTAACAAATTTCTTGATGTGCGAATTTTATCTTTTATTTTTAATTATTAATGCATTATACATTCATTTCCATGGGGATTATATGGGCTTGGGTGGATAATATGGTCTTTTTAACCGTGAATCATGAATGACTGTGAGGTAAGGACATATAAGACAAATGCTAGTATGGCAGTAGAAAATAACAAAGATCGAGTAACACAAAGGTGGTAAAATAACGAGAGAAAAAAAAAAGGACAAAGAAGATAGTTTCAATGTGAAAAACATTGGATAGGAGTAATATTAATATACCAAGGTAAATAAGGGAAATCAATCATTATAAATGAGAAAGGGAAGAATACACAATAACTTTCTAACATCCTCAAATTCTCATTCTATGTCACATGAGATTCTAAGGACGTGATGGAAGTATTTTAGTGTGAGATTCTAAGCAAGCGTTAGGGCTACATTTTAATGTGAGACATATACTTGTCGTAGAACATTGAAAACCCTACTTACAATCCTACACTAAAAGACGAAACAAATAGACACGAACATGGAAGGTTAGGACAAAATACGAATGTAAAAGCAACATATATGCAAAGATATATTTTACTTGATTATTGTTTTCCGCCTTTTCCTCTCATTTATAAAGTTCACTAATTTTTACCTTATTATAGAAATTATCATCATATTATTCTTGAGGATTAAGACTTGAATGGCCACATGATCCCATTGTCTAATCATTAAATTTCACATTTTCTTAACTTGTATAGTAATCTTAATGACTAATGATTGATTGAGCAATTATGTAGATGGGATTATAAAAGCTCCCATATAAAGGGAATCAACAATTTCAACAAACTTATTATTATTATTTTTTTTCTTTTCTTCTTTTCCATCTAGGGGTGGAGCAATGGAAGACTACAATGCCCAAAACATCGTGTGATGATAAGTGGAAATGAAGCTAGGTACTCAATTGGATGCTTTTCATATATCAAAGGCACAACCATCGAAATTCCTGAGGAGCTTGTGGATGACCAACATCCTTTGCTTTATAAGCCTTTTGATGAAGCTGGACTTACTCGCATTTTCCAAAAAGTGAGCTCAGAGAACCTAGAATCTGATTCAGCTTTAAATACATACTATAAAATTTAAAATCCAGTATAAGATAGTTTCATGGGTATCATATACAACTAAACTTTTCATAAAATTTCCTTAATAATTATCCCATGATCTATCTCTTTCTGTTTTGTTTCGGATCCTTAATAAGGTTGACCTTTGAGAATTTATTGTGCATGTTTTATCTATTTTTCTATTTTTTTACATCAATATTGTTAAAATATCTTGTTGAGTTTGCTTCCTTGAAATAAGAATCTAGAGCAGAAATCAATATGATGCACAACTTAAATATGCAATTCACATATGATTGCCCATTTTTTCAGTTTTTTTATATGTAGTATATTTCTTTTTTAATTATTAAAACATAGAAGGTCAGATTAATGTCATTAAATTATTAGGTCATTAACCTATATGTTGGTTATTTTCTTTAAAAAATAAGCTATTTATAAAAAAGTACAAAAAAATAATAAAAAGGGATTTTTCCTTTGTTTATTATTGTTAAAAAAAAGCCAAATATATCAAATTAACACATTCAAAAAAAAAGAAGGAGATTATAATAAAGAGATGGACACAAGATTCTGCATCAGACATTTCAAAAAGGATTTTAAGAAAAAAAATTATGAGAAAAGATAAAAACAATAATTTGCAATATAGGAGGGTGTATTAGGAAACTACATATACTCTTGAACCACTCATTGATCCTAACACTAAATTTCATGAGACTTTTGAGTGTTATCTAATAATTCTTGAGCATTTTCAAAATATAATTTTGGGACTTCATGAAGATCACAATGTACTTTCTTCATATATTTGTCCACTTCATTCTATCAAAAGAGATTTTTGAAAGGTTGTAAGGCAGGTTGAGATCAAGACAAAGAATTAAAAGAGAAAAATAATAGATAATAAGGCTAAAATATTTTAATATGGGGAAATTATGTTGGTAATCATTTTATCCCATGTTGCTTCCATTTCTTTTCGCTTCTTTCTTATTTATTCACTTTGGTTTTCTTTTCTATTGCTCTCTTTTTCTTTTTTTTTTTTTTTTTTGATTTCCTTTTTTCTTTTTTTTCTTTCGTTTTTGCACTACTAGAATGAACTGGTAGCGACCCTGGTTAGGTATCAAGATCAGCCTTTACCTCCTTTACATGGCAAGGACTTCAACACCATTGCTTCCCTTTTTTATTGGCTTAATTGGAACCCCCGTTTGGTTCTCTTTAAAATCCATATTTCCATATCGCCTTTTTTTACACACATTGTAGAAAACAAACTTTAAGATTCCATTTAACTTCTGTGTCCCCATATTCCAGAAGCAAAGTATGCTTTAAGATTCCATATACATTCATCCTTTATATGCAACCCATAGCACTAGGACACGTTTTGATCAATGGTAGGCAAAGCGACTTAAGCCGGCATGGTCAGCTGAAGCGTTCTCGCTAGCATGCTTTATTTGTTTATCCCTGAACCTCCAGCACTAGTAAATCTCCTAATGTGAACCAAATTGACTAACTACTTAATTTCATTTTAGAAAGCATATAGAGGGAGAGGCATTTGGTGCAAAATGTAACCCCCTCAAAGACATACAAACTTAAATTTCAATGATTGGTAGGAATTTACAATAAAATTTTGAGAAACTCTAGAAAAATTTCAGAAAAGTCACTACCAATTTTTCTCATTTAAAAAATATCAAAATAGATACGATCTAATTATAGTTTTGATATCAAAATGTTGTCAACAGAATTTTGTAATAGTAAAATTTATCTGATACCGAATAAGAATACCAATTTCGTAATTGGTGTCGAAATCCTAGAGGAAAAAAGAAAAATCATGTAACTAACTTAAAAGATTGAAAATATTTAAAATAATTGTGGCATAAAATAATTTAAGAACCATAAATTATTTTATATTAATACCTCTAAAATAATCTACATTTCTAATTTAATAAAAAAATTACACTGATAAAAATAAGGTATATGATACGTAATATATATGTAGTTATATAACAAAATATTAATAATTGTGGTGGTGGTGATAGTGATATTTTATATAAACAAAAGTGACTACATTAGAATGTAACATACTTACAAGATAATATATAATATGTATGACAAAAAAGTCATATCACCGGTATATTAATACAAGAAGTGTTATGACATTTACATTTGTATGTATAACAATAATAACAAAAATAATAAGCCCATCAATATAGATAAGCATATAAATAAATAGCCATAAATTAAAGAGAAAAATACACTTTTAGTTCTTGACATTTAATCATTTTTCTATTTTAGTTCTCAATCTTCTCTATTTTCTATTTGAATCTGAACGTTTATCAAACTTTACAAATTAAGACCTTTATTAATACTATTAACTTTTCCATCATTGAGTTGGATGTGGTAATGCTTGATATTCCAAAAAAAATCTAAATAATATTATAATCTAATGATTAAAAATTAAAATAATAAGAAAAATATAATATTAAATAGAAAAACGAAGAATACCAAAAAAAAAAAAAAATGGTTATCCTCATCATCAAGGCATGGATAAATCAAAGCCTTTTTTGGTATCACTTACTTATGGCGGTTTCAAATCCAATATAGTCTATAAACGGGATCCTCAAAACTCATCGCGATTGAAAATTCCATTTCCTTAAGTTCCAATTCATGGTTCTTATTCCTGGTGAATAAATGATGTTGAAGTTTTTAATTCCAATACTTTAGCTAGTAAGACTAAGAAGTCAATTTTGTTGTTTCTATTGCAATCTATAATGAGATTTTCATATTGTAGTGAGACTAAGAAGTCATCAAGCTGTTGCAACTTATTTATGAGATTTTTGAAATTGTAGATTGCTTAGTACAATGTTGTTTATATATAATTCTGCTTCTTGCTAAATTTCACCAACTCCTCCAATTTTTTTTTTCTTTTCCATACATATACCTGAACATTGTCAAATTTTGCAATTAATTACCTTAACTTTACTTATTTTTTTTATTAATATATAAACTCAAAAAGTTCTGACCAGTAAATTGATACTTTTCAATTTTAGATAGTTAATTACACAAATTTGATAAAATTATGGTACCAAATATGACATTTACTCTATTTTTTTCTGTTGGATTTAGTCCGCAGTAGTGCTGATATATTTTGTTTTGTTGAACTCTTGGTTTGATGTGATCCTAATAAGATGTTATCTATTCATAAAACATCTAGTTTATTGGTGTGAGAATGAAATTAAAAATTATAGTTAGATTTTATTAAAAAAAAAATTCTAGCCTGTCTCCTTTCCTTGATTTTCTATTTTCTGATTTCATTATTATTGTACCATTTATTTATGGAAAAGTTAATAGCGTTCATAGAAATCTTAATTTGTCAAGTTTCATAAATGTTGGGGACTCTAATGGGAGAGGTTGATGAGTCAAATAGAAAAACTAAAAAATGTACTTCTCGTAAATTGTAATATCAATTTAACATAAATTCGATTAAGACTGTTATGTGATGGATAAGAGCATATAAATAAGGCATGATATTTATGTAGGATCGCCAACGAAAATAAAGCACACCGGTTACAAGAATATAAATAGTTTAAGGCTTCTAGAATAAAGAATTATCATTTTGGCATCGTTTGGTACCAATCAGATAGTGAATCGATATAGATATGATACCGATAAAAAATCAATAATTATGCTCATAAACTGACCAAACCGAATCGATACTGAACCAATATCTGATTATCCAAACATGCCGGATATCAATGTCTCAAAAGATATTTACGGCTTAATAAAGGCAAGAGACATTAGTTATATTGACAAATAATATGAAAACAACATTAAAAGGTGATCCTGAATGATTTGGAACATTTTTCATTTTGAGGATACTTTTAACATATAATTATTAAAAATTATAACTGCGGACGAACTGAAGAAGACTGGCATTTGGACAGAGCTAAAAGAGGAAAAATGGAAAGTGGAAGTCATGTTGATTATTGGATCTCCGTGTTAATATTTTAATGTATGATTAAGTAATTCACTGACGTAATGAAATAGCGTTTAGTTAATCGTCCTCATTGGTGTTTTATATTAGAAGCAAAAAACGAAGCGAAAAAGATAATAAAAAGAGATGGTCCTTTGCTGTTGCTTTGCCAAACAAGGAGAAGAATAAAGTTATGTCTAAATTGGTAATTGCGTGGAGATCTTGATGCTAGGAATATAAAAGTGAACAAAAATAAATGAAACAGGCTAGATGATGTTTAATGCACAGATGGAACATGGAAGAAAGAGGAATTATGCTTGTCATTTACTCGATTTTCAATGAAAAAAATATAAGATGATGGGGTAGTTGAAATTAAAATTGAATTCATGCTGATTATGGTTATTGTGAAAGTCTCGACACAAAAGAGAAGAACTGATGTACCTTTTACAAATTATAACCTAATGGTAATTAAATTGAAATGGGATTATGGTTGCTATTTGATTGGCTTTTGAAGAGTTATGGAAGTAGAGTAAAATTTTCTTAATTTTAACTTGTGTTATTGGTGATACAAATTTGAATGGTCAATAGACATATTGAATTTTGGCTTGGCTACACGAAGAAGAACAGAGAAGAACTAGATAATAAAATTTTGCTTGGTTAATTTACTGATTGAAAAGGATTGATTAATAAATCAGTGTTATCATAGGTAACTTGATAAGGATTCAAGAAAGTAAAGAACTATGTTTATATTGTTAATAATATAGTTATATTGTTAGTAATAATAAATGATAACCTATAAAATGATACATTACTTTAGAAACCATTATAAGACCTAAGTTGAGTTTCGTCATACTTAAAGTACTAATGATTTTCATCTGTGAGAATAGCTGAGGAGGATATCAAAGCCCTGTTCGCTAATAAATCAAAGAGAAGAGACCCTACCCTTTAAAGGATTTTAGGAGCATGTTCTTCTAATTGACATATGAAGAATATGATTACATAAAAGTGTAATATCCCTCAAATATAGATGGTGGAACTCTAATCACAGAAGCACTTTTGGTGTAATAACTTGGAGTTCGTCAAAACTTAAAGTTAAGCGTGCTCTAGGCAAAGCAATCCCATGATGGGTGACCTTCTAAGAAGAGCTGCACTAAAGGACAAAACCGTGTAGCGTATGGCCAAAGCGGATGATTCTTTGATGGGCGGATTCTAGAGTGTTACAGGTGATATCAAAGCCAGCTGGAAGTGGAGGAGTGTCCTTTCTATCCAGTGTGGTTTTAGACCTGTGTAACCAAACTAATGAAGAAATTAGTTCTATAAGTGAGGGAGTATATAATACTCCTCAAATATAGATAGTGAAACTTTAATAATAGAGGCATAGGATGAGTGACCTCCTAGGAAGTACAGGCACGAAAGGATAAAACTGTACGACGTATGGTTAAAGTGAACAATATCTCAATGGATGGAGTTCTGAGGTGTTACAAGAAGTGAATATACTTGTTTGAAGACAAAGCTAACTGATAAATAAGGATTGCAATTATCATAGACTATGGTATATAGAGTTAACAAATAGTTGATGATGAACGTATCCATATTATGTGTAATAAATATACGAATAGTAGCCAATGGTAAATGCATGTGATTAACTATACTTCTGCAAGACATTTTGAGAAGATTGTAGGTATTTGCCCCTATTGTTACTACTATTCGATTAAAATAGCAATAGGGTTAATATATAAACTAAGGACTATGAGCACTTAGTATCTCGTTTACTCACTAATCAATGTAAATAATCTCCAAGGAAGTAAAAGATACCAAATACAAGATTACATAAAAAAGAGATAGTAACTCATTAAATAAAAGTACTAGACCTTTAAAATCAATAAAAATATTAAAAGATTAATCGTTAGAACATATTGATTGGTAAAAAAAAAAAAGCTAAATCACTAAAGATAAAATATACATGTTACTTCCAATAACAAATAAAAATTTACGAATTTAGAGCTTGAATAAACATCCCGATTATGTAGTCATAAAGTTAAGAATTTTTTGAGCCCATTGAGTATAATATCTAATTTGAATTGTTGAGCTTAAAATTTTTAATTGCGTAAGAGAAAAATCTAAAAATAGTCAATCACATAACCTTAAAACTTAATTTTATTTAACCGTGTCAGATTAAATCATATATAATAATTTTATAATTACAAATAAAGCAATATCAATAGCTTAGAAGCTTAATTCTCAAAGTAATTTCAATTTATAATAGATATTGTATACCCCAAAAAATTTCTGATCGTTGATTCAGTGAATCGACTTGATCGAAAATACTAGAATATGAATTTAATCATAATTTACGCATAGACTTGATTATAATTTTGAATCCCAATCATACTTCAAATTAATTTGATAAATTTATCATGCAGAGTAAAAAATATAATGCGTATAAGAATTTGAAAATTTGACTCGTACTAAAATGGATTATTTTGATTACATTTATTTTTACTTTAATTGTATAAGACAAAATAATTCATTTATAAATTAACAAATTTATTTTTGATAACTACCTAGTTTACCCCATAAGCTTAGGATAGAAATTTTCTTTTCCTCCTCTGTTACGGATGAGGAAAAGAGAAGTCTAAACCTTATCTTGTTAACTTTTCAAAGGTTGAACACACATACACACACAAAATATATATATATATATATATATAGTCAATCGGTAGCTTCTCTTCTCCTTTCTTCTTCCTCTTTTTCTCCTTTTTTTTTCTTTTTCATCTTTCCTCTACTATTTGATGTGTGCTTGACATGGATCTTGAATTTCTCGGACTCTAAGAATCCGGACTCTAAGAATCAAAATGTAGACCTTAACCTAATGAAATATTTAGATTTTGACCTAAAACTTTACGAACCTTGGTATAATTAGATGGAATTGACCTTGACCCTGTAGTTGAGTAATCTAATGAACCTTAACATGAAGATAGTGATCTTATTGAAAATACCGACCAAGAACCTTGGTATAGTTGAAGACTCTACAAGAAATTGAATTCTTGAAGAAATTCGCAAGTTCTGAAAAGAACTCAAAGAGAAAGGATTTCTGTCAATTGTATTTTCAAAGGAATATCATGTAATGTGTGTTCTCAAATTGAAATACAAAGGAGATATATAATAATCTAAAGGAATTCCAAAATTCATGAAAGAAAATAGTTTTTCATCTTAACATATGCTTGCAAAAATTAGAACATATGTTGGCGGGTTAGCAATCGACCTTTAAATTTTGGGTTCTATTCATTGCCTACGTCGGCTAAAGGCTGACAGTGTACTCGTCAATGCCAGCAGTGTATCTGAGAAGGCCAGTAAAGCACATAGCAGTGCACAATTCCTGTAACTTCATATTTGAAAGCCGGCTATTCTTGGTCTTAGGCCGGTGGTGCTAATTAGCTATATCGGCTGTGTTGAACTCAAAACAGGTGGTTTTGGACTGATTTTCATTAGTGATGTTGCATCGCCCTTTTGAGTTGTGTAAATGACAATAAGAGTCTTCTTTTTTTGTTCTCAATCGATGTTGGTGAACTTGAAGTGATCTTCAACAAACTTTTGCACAAATGCTCACTGTGTTTCCCAAAAGCTTCTTGGATCTATTTTTTGTAATCATCCCTTGAGGAACTTGAATTTGTTGAGGTGAACTTGGTGCAATTGTATCATCATCATTCCCCCTCTCTTCAAAAGTATTCATCCTCGAATTAGCTTCATCTACATTAAAAAGACTAAAATTAAAAACATTAAAGGTAGCACTCACATTGTATTCACCTGGTAAATATAATTTATAGGTGTTGTTATTGATCTTTTCACTCACTTGAAATGGTCCATCACCTCTAGGCTCTAATTTTGATTTCCTTTGAAATGGAAATCTCTCTTTCCTTAAGTGCACCCACACCCAATCACCCTATTCATAGGTGATTTTATTCCTGCCCTTGTTAGCTTGTTGATCGTATTTCTCATTTGTCTTTTCAATCCTTTGTCGCATATGTTCATGCAATTTCTTGACAGTTTCTACTTTCTTCTTACCATTCAAGCGAGTTGTTTCATTAACTGGTAATGGCGATAAATCTAAAGGTGTTAGTGGATTAAAACCATAAACAACTTTAAATGGAGACTTACCAATAGTAGAATGAACAATGTGATTATAGGCAAATTCAATAAATGGTAAACAATCTTCCCATGACTTTAGATTCTTTTGAATTACTGCTCGCAACAAAGTCGTTATTGTCCTATTCACCACTTCAGTTTGTCCATCAATTTATGGATGACCAGCAATAGAGTATAATAGCTTAGTCCTCATTTTGCTCCACAAAACTCTCCAAAAATGATTCAAAGCCTTGACATCTTGATCACGCACAATGCTTTTAGGTTCTCCATGTAACCTGACAATCTCCTTAAAGAATAAATCAGCAATATGAGATGCATTGTTAGTTTTATAACAAACAATGAAGTGCGCCACTTTTGAAAATCTATCAACAACAACAAAGATTGAATCACAACCCCTCTTAGACTTAGGTAAACCTAACATAAAATCCATAGAAATATCAGTCCATGGTTCACTAGGAACAGGTAAAAAGTTGTATAATCCATGAGGCATCACCTTAGACTTAGTCTTTTTGCAAGTAACACATCTACTACAAATCCTTTCTTCATCCCTTCTCATATGAGGCTAATAAAAATGTTTATTTAAAATATCTAAGGTTTTAGTCACACTAAAATTCCCCATCAATCCTCCACTATGAGACTCCCTAACAAGTAATTCCTTTACAGAACATTGAGGAATACACAATTTTCCTTCTCTAAACAAAAATCCCTCATGTCTATAAAACTTGTTAAAAGCTCCCTCCTCACATGCAACATAAACAGTAGCAAATCAAGATTAGCAGCATATAATTCTTTAACATGCTTAAAACCTAGCAACTTTACATTAAGAGTTGAGAAAAGGACATGCCTACGTGATAATGCATCAGCAACCACATTTTCCTTACCTTGTTTATAGCTGATAACATATGGGAATTTCTCAATAAACTCTATCCATCTGGATATCTCTTGTTCAATTTTCCTTGTCTCTTTAAATGCTTCAAAAATTCTTGATCTGTATGGATAACAAACTCCTTTGGCCACAAGTAGTGTTGCCAAGTCTCTAAAGCTCTCACCAATGCATATAGCTCCTTATCATAGGTAGGATAGCTTAATGGTGCTCCATTCAATTTTTCACTAAAATATGCTATTGGCTTGCCCTCCTGCATTAACATAGCTCCAATGCTAACATTAGATGCATCGCATTCAATCTCAAAAGTCCGAGAAAAGTCAAGTAAAGACAATGAAGGAACATAACACAATTTATCTTTAAGCAAGTTAAAAGCTTTCTTCTATGCTTCACCCTATTTAAACCCAACAGACTATTTAACAATTTCAGTCAATGGTGATGCTAGAGTGTTAAATCTTTCACAAACCGTCTATAGAAATTAGCTAGACCATGAAAATTCCTTACCTGAATAATACTAGTAGGCGTAGGCCAATCCTTGATTACCTTAATTTTCTCCTCATCTACCTCTATGCCTCTAGCACTTATAACATATCCTAAGAACATAACTTTTGCCAAAGAAAAAGTAAACTTCTTAAGATTAGCATATAAATTTTCTTTTTTTAAAACAGACAATACACTCCTTAAATGATTCCTAGAAAACCTAGGGCTCTGATACCAATCAGATGCATGCTTGAGACGGATCTTGAATTTCCTGGACTCTAAGAATCAAAATGCGGACCTTGACCTGATGAAATATATAGAATTAGATTTAAAACTTGACGAACCTTGGTATAATTAGATGGAATTGACTTTGACCCTGTAGTTAAGTAATCTAAAGAACCTTGATATGAAGATTCCAACTCTGTTGGAAATACTGACCAAGAACCTTGGTATAATCGAAGAACTCTACAAGAAATCAAATTCTTAAAGAAATTCGCAAGTTCTCAAAAGAACTCAAAGAGAAAGGATTTCACTCAATTATATTTTCAAAGAAAAATATCACGTAATGTGTGTTCTCAAATTGCAATACAAAGGAGATATAAAATAACCTAAAGAATTCCAAAAGTCATGAAAGAAAATAGTTTCTTGTCCTAACATACACTGATAAAAATTAAAACCTACGTTAGTGGCTTAGCAATTGGCCTTTAGATTTTTTGTTCTATTCATTGCCTATATCGGCCAAAGGCAGTGCAGTGTAATCATCAATGCTGATGGCATATCTAAGAAGGCCGGTGGTGCACAATTCTTACAACTTCAAATTTGAAAACCAGCTATTTTTGGTCCTAGGTCGGCGATGTTGATCAGCTACACTGGTAGTGTTGAACTCAAAACATGCAGTTTTAGACTGATTTCCATTGGTGTTGTTGCATCGCCCTTTTGAGTACATAAATGACAATAAAAGCCTTCATTTTTGTTCCAAATTAATGTTGGTGAACTTGGAGTGATCTTCAATAAACTTTTGCACAAATCCTTAAAATCTTTCCCGAAGCTTCTTGGCTTTATTCCGTGTAATCATCCATTCAGAAACTTGAATTTGTTAAGGTGAACTTGGTGCAATTGTATCTTCATCACTATTTTTGTGTCTTCCCTTTTTCGTGATAACAACAACAACATAGTAAGCATATATGCTATATAGCAGCTCACTTGATCAGCTCTAACACACCCTTTATAGCAGCTATGAAGCTGTTGTTATGCCTTAACACAGCACCGACACGCATGCTCATAATGGAACAATCACCAGCAGCACATGGCACACAAACAACTTGCTCACAACTCATGCATGCCTATCAATACAACATCACAAGCACACAAGCAGTTGATGTTGCTATTTAATCATAGCCTCACCCACATCATTCTCTCTCTTGCAAACCTGCTGCACACACAAGCTGCTGTCATATGTAGCTTATGAAATATCTTAAACTTTCATGCTTAATTAAATAGCAAATGTGTATATTTTTTTCTTGATTGATATATGAAATTAATAATAAATAGTTAGTGAATAAATTGAATGTGTTGGTAAAATTTAGCATTTGTAATTGTGTTGTTTATTGTGTAAGTTAAGCCATGATCTTCAACAAAACAGACCAAACTCAAACCCAAGCCTAAACATTAAACCAAGCCCAAGACCAAGGCTTTTTCATTCTCTTTTAGCTGCCTCAAAAGTCAAGGAAGCTTCAAAGAGATAATAAAGCAAAAATTGTATAAAGTTCAAATCCAAAATAGACCCTAAATCGACATTTCCTCCTCCTTGTCTAAACACTTCACCTATTTGTTCTAATTTCCTTTCTTAATTCATCAAGAACTCCTTCAAGAAATCATTTCCAAGTTAAGAAAGCTTAAGGTAAAGTTTGCTTGTTTTTCTAATGATCTCTTCAATTGTTCTTTCATGAATGCAAATTCTTATTCAAGTAGAATCTTAGGGAGTAGACAGTTGTTTTGATGAGCTAAGTAGATCTTGAGAACTTAAATGAGTTGCTAGAGCTTATGTTATATGAGTTATAGTAGTTGTTTTAATATATGTAGCTAAGTATGGTGGTTGAATTGTGGCTTTAATGCTTAAGTAGAATTGAGTTGTTTGATGAAGTAGATGTGAAGTTTATACATGTATGATGTTGTTAAGTTGGTGTAGCAATTGTGTGTAAGCTTATGAAAACAAAAATAGAATGTTTAAGTGTAAAGCTTTACATTCACTATTTTTGAAAAAAAAAAATGAGGAGAAACATGGGGAATGCTCTAATCGTGCATCTCACTGAGTTTGAAAATTTAAGTACTCAAAGAGAAACACTAGGGGAATACGACCACTTGTATCCAATTGTGCTTCTCACTATATACTGAACGATTTGGAAAAATATGACAACACTATTGGAACATGGCCACATGTTCCTCGTCGTGATTTTCTTTAATTTCTTAAGGAGTTTTTATTTTTAAGAAACATGACTAGAACAAAGAAAAACCTATTGAACCATGCTTCTCTCTGAGCTTTATCTTTGAATGAAACACGACTAACAACAATACATGGACGTGCACTGCCATATACTTGCTCGTGCACCCCTTTAAAAAAAATTTAATTTTCAAAATTTAAAATAATGGGATGTATTATATAGATATGTGTATAAATGTTAAGTTATGATTTAATATGAGTTTCTATTTGTGTTTATGTTTGATGAAAGACTTAGTATTTATTACAATTGATGCTAAATGTTAAATGAATTAATTTTCCTTATCTTATGGAATATCCCACTAAATTGTATTTATCCATTGATCTTTTACAAGATATTATAGGTATGCAGTAAATTGTTTGTTGGTTGATAGGATAGACATATCTAAATCGACTTTAATCAAAGATGACTTAAAAGTGTTTGAATTGTTTGTATGTGTATCATTGAATTCATCCTGGGAAGTAGTAACCCTGTTGACAATGTTAACATGGTAATGTCAACATCGTAATTTGGCGCTTAGGCCACCCTTGCTATGATGCAATGACATTTTATAAGTGGCTCAACGGGTAGTTGATAAAGATAACGGTATCGATATAATGTTTACTTATTCTAAAAATAGAAGTGATATGATTTAATTTACGTTTATAGGACCGGGTGAACTAAGTGGTATTATGGATTTAGTTAAGTAAAGATGAGAAACAATTGCAAACCTTAAATGAAGCTATTTTCCCTTTTGGTTAGATATAGGAGATATAGCTATTCAGGCTACCTATATCCGAGTAGCTGCTGTTACTTAGGATCCTCGGCTTCCCAATGGTTTGTCTCCAGAGTTCAAACACTCTATGTTGATTTGATGAACTTAATTAATGATTAATAATTCAATGATTGTTGCATTGCATTAGATTAAGATTGTATGCAATAGTGTATTTGTTTGTGTTATTTGTGTACTGGGCCTTTAGCTTACGTTTTCCTATTACAAGTGTTGATGAGGACAAGTTTTATGATCAATTGAGTTATGGGACAAACTTTGAAGAGTTTTTTTATGAATGGAACAACTAGGGACCCTGACCTTGATGACATCTATTTTTGTAATAGATTATTGAAAAATATTATATGGATGACATAATAATTACTATAGACTTTTCAAACTTGTATGTATTTTTATTAAGGTTTGACTCAAGTCTTTGGATTGTGATATATGTATTAAGTCTTTTATTATGTTTTGGAAGAACGACAACTTTTGTAATAGTATGTATGGTACTACTCTTAATGAGTAGTTTTTATAAAGGTTCTTTGACATATTTAGACAAACAGTCAATATAAACTTTTTCTTAGAAGATAGCATTACATGTATTATTTTCATGTTGCTAGGACTGGTTATGCCTAGATTTAGAATTGAGGTGTGACGGTCATCATAGCTACACATTAGGGGCTTTGTACCATACAAACATAGACACAACACATGCACCATAGAGACACTTGATAGGGGCTTTATAGACACTCGTTGAGCACTCCACCACATGTGCACATGGTGCTCTATAGATGCTCGTTGAGTGCTCACTCACACAACTCATCCCTACTGCTCATACTCATGCACTCATAACACAATAACTACTGCTGGTTTGGCCTTACGACTCACATAAACATTCACGAAGAAGCCACACACCAACATAATGCCAACATCACCCACAATAGCACACAGCTGTTGCCACTTCACCACACACATACGTTGGAGCCAGTACATATACCTTGCTTCAAGCACACATCAACAACAACCATTGTTGCTGCTGCTCCCCCTCACTTCACTACACACAATAGAGCTTTGATCTATCATGCACCAGAACAACCCAAACACACGCCTAAGTACTATACACACACAATAGCATTCATAGCTAGTACCTTATGTGCACATATTAGAGCATCGAGCTTTATCACTCGTATACTCCAGAACGCCCCTGCAACAAGCATGAGCGCTCAACATGGTGCTCCACTCCACCATCGCTAACACACAAACCTCCAAGCACTACCTCTTGTTGCTACTGCTACTCCATACATGTACACAACATAACACAACACAACTTAATAGAGCATAAACATAAGCACTCCAAGAGTCACTCAGTGAGCACTCTATAGCTTCTTGAGCGCTCTAAGGTCGCTTTAGAATAGCTTCAAGGGTGCCCTAATCCAACTTGTAAGGTATAACCCATAGTTGATGTTAATATATATATATATATATATATGTGTGTGTGTGTGTGTGTGTGTGTGTCCTTATATATATGTGTGTATTTATATCCATGTCTATCTGTATGTCTATATGTATAATACTAGTTTCGGTATGTTTCTTCATCTTATCATATTTTACCTTATTTCTTTACAATATAAATTCAAATATACAAAATATATACATCAATGACTTAATTTAGAATAAATATCATATATGTAAATCCTTATAATCTATATAAAATATATACATATTGGTAAATTAATTATTTAATTTTGTTTCCAATGTTACTTCATTTTCTCATTTACTTTAATTTGTGTGGTTTATTTATACTAAACAAGACATATAGATATAAATATATTTATAACTTTTGAAATTATAAAAGTTTAACAACTAATAACTAATAAGTAGTATTGACTTACAATTAGAGATATTTTATGGCAAGTTTAATTAATTTAAATCACATACAATATATATTTATGAGTAGAAATAGAATCAAGGAGGGAAATAAAGGCTTAGGAAACCTTAGGACCTTGATGCAGTGTCAAAGGAAGCACATAACCAATTGGAGAAATGGCATAAGATGGCGAAAGGAACCAATGTTAAAGTCTACACCGGCTTTACACCGTTGGCCTTTCTATGAATGCTGTCAGCGTAAGATTACAAGTCGACGGCTTTGAAACTGATCTTCTTTGCTCGTCTTTTAAATTCTAAAATTTTGTAGTTTTAGAGTTTTAATATCTTTTAATATTATTTAATGAGATACTTAATAAGATTTACTTTCTTTTAATAGGATGATTGTTTTAGTTTTTTCCTTTTAAATTCTATTTAATATTGTTTAATAATATGTCTTCTTAAGTCTTTTTCCTTTATTGCAACTTTCAGGCTTTCTTATATATATATATATATATATATATATATATATATATGTACGCCCTAGGGTGAAATGGATTATTATTGACATTGAATAGAATTTCTTAAAGTGTGTTTTGCTCTTTATCTCAAATCTCGAATTCTTGTGTAGGATTTTGAATTTGATGCCAATTGCCTAGGTATTCTTATAATCAATATTCTTTTAAAGATCCTAAATTGGTAATCGTGCGCAATTTAATGATCTTGTGATTGTTTTGATCGCTTTCCGAGAATTCTTAGGATCAATGGATTGTGATTCTATAATCCTTTTCGTATTCTGTTGCAATATATTGATATTAAAGCCAGGTTCGCTTTTGGAGTATCACGGCACCTCACAGACATGTTAATCAACAGCGTGTGGAGGAGGTCTATGATCATGATGATCTAGATCGAAAGATCCGGAAGACAATCAATCGGTGGTTAAGTGCTATGGTGGATAATGAAAACCCTAACCCGATGCTTGACGTAGAGTTTGAAGAAGTAGATGACGATTCTTCATCCATTGATGAGGGCTATTATGAAGATGAGAATGGTAACAGGGATTTCTCTGAAGTAAAAGATAATGATGATCCAATTTATGATGAGGAATGTGTTGAAGATGAAACTATTTTTAAGATTGATGGTGACCCAATCTTTGATGCTTATGTTGATGATAAAGAGGATGAAATTTTTGAGCCTAATGGAGTTGGCGAAGCAATTTTTTATTTTTATGTTATTGAATAGGAAAGTGTGATTGGAGGGGCTGGAGAACCTGTATTTGATACAGAACTCATGGAAGAAGAGAGTTTCACAAATTATGATGCTGTCTTTGAGGCTGAAAGGGATGGAGAACCTGTATTTGATACAGAACACATGGAAGAAGAGATTTTCACAAAATATGATGTTGTGTTTGAGGCTGAAGGGGATGGAGAACCTGTATTTGATACAAAATACATGGAAGAAGAGATTCTTATAGGTGGTGGCAGGGAGGATCTAGTGGTTAGAAGGTCTTTTATGAGGCCAAGGGAAGTTGATGAAGATTGGCTTAAAAACAATATTTTTCATTCCATTGGTACAATTCTGGGTAATGGTTGGACCAGTTTCTCTAAGGTTTTTCTGATTAATTCAAATGGATCTTGCGTAACATGGTAAAAATTCAAGGTTGAATTTTGTCCAATTGGGGAAAGATGATGCAGTGTCAGAGAAAGCACATGACCATTTGAAGAAATGCCGTAAGATGGCGAGAGGAACCAATGTTGAAGTCTACACCAACTTTACATTACTGGCCTTTCCATGTACACCGCGGTGTAAGATTACAAACCACTAGCTTTGAAGCTAGCCTTCTCTGCTCGTCTTTTAAATTTTACAATTTTGTAATTTTAGAGTTTCAATATCTTTTAATATTATTTGATAGGATTTTATGTCTTTTAATAGGATGTCTATTTAGTTTTTTTCCTTTTAAATACTATTTAATATTGTTTAATAAGATGTCTTTTTAAGTCTTTTTCCTTTATGGCAACTTTCAGGCTTGCCATTATATATATATATATATATACATATATTTATGTATACCCTAAGGCGAAACAAATTATTATTGATATTGAATAGAATTTCTTTTAGCGTACTTTGCTCTTTATCCTAAATCTCGAATTCTTGTGTAAGATTTCAAATTTGATGTCAATTGTCTTGGTATTCTTAGAATCAATAGGCTTTTAAAGATCACAAGCCGATAATTGTGTGCAATTCAACGGTTTTGTGATAGTTTTGATCACTTTCAGGGTATTCTTAAAATCAAAGGACTGTGATTGAGACCCTGTAATGAAAATTTTGGTCCTATAAGGAAACTTAAGAAAATTTTCACTTGAATTTTATAAATCGAACATATATAGATGGATAAGAAGATTGAATAAGTTATTAAACCTTAGTACATGACCCTATATACAAATATAAGTTTCGGATCACATGTAGAAATAAGGTTTGATACATAAACTTGATAGGATTTAAGTATTATAAGATGATTTAACTTTGAATCTAGTAGATAAACCCAATAATAAATCGATATAAACATATGAAGATTTCGATGCATACAAAAGAATAAGGTTCCTAAAACAAAACTTAAGTAATTCAAGTATATATTAGAAAATCAAAATGATATAGATTATGATTGAGAAATTAAACTTAAGAAATAATTTTGAAACCCTAAGTACAAAATTCAACACTTATAGGCCTATAAGTATAAAATGTGTAGAATGATGGAAGTCATCAAAATATTAGTTGATATAATCAAATTAATTAAAGTTACATATTTAAAATAAGACCAAGAAAAGCATAATGATAATGAATATGAATATTTATACTTTAATTAAAAGGTAGAATAATTAACTTAAAATGAGTTTGACCATTAAAATATGATGAACTATAGTCCTATAAGTATAAAATGTGTAGAATGATGGAAGTCATCAAAATATTAGTTGATATAATCAAATTAATTAAAGTTACATATTTAAAATAAGACCAAGAAAAGCATAATGATAATGAATATAAATATTTATACTTTAATTAAAAGGTAGAATAATTAACTTAAAATGAGTTTGACCATTAAAATATGATGAACTATAGATAAAACAATGAGAATTTAAAATACAAAAAAAGAATCATAGGTTTCATACTGACACCTTTCTAGTCCCATAAGAACATAGGGAAGAATGTGAAAATCAATTGATTTAACATGATAATTGAAATACCCCAAATCTTCACCTAGATTAGAAATTAAGTTTAGATAGATTAAATGAATCAAATGAATTATAGGACTTAATTAGACAAGTTGGCTTAATTTAATTAGCTAATAATTAAGTTGGTTTTGAGATTTGAAATTCCTCAAATCCCTAAACATGTTCTAAAAATGTTTAGAGGATTCCTAAACATTCAATTTAGACAAAAAATACTAATTCCTAAATCTCAGTAAAATTTGAGTTCGGTTGCTTGAATGAAAATATCAGTTCTTAAACCCGAGCTCAAATTTAATATCTTTGTATCCAAATTAAATTCCTAAATTAAGTTCTTATTATAAGATCTTAATTTGTAACATATCGGTTTAGAAATCATCTTTTAAATACTTCTGGAACTATAGATATTGATCTGATAGTTCTAGACCTATACCCTATTTCTATTTTAGGCAAATTTGACTTTATCCTTTTCTTTTCTTTTTATTTTTCTTTGCTGCCATTTGCTTCTCCTTTGTTCTGTTTTACGTTTTCTTTTTTCTTCTTCTTCTTCTTCTTCTTCTTCTTCTTCTTCTTCTTCTTTCCCTCTCCAAATTCAACAAAACTCAAGATCAAAGCCGACTAGAAGATAAATCAAAGCTAGAAGAGAAGCAAGATGAAAGAAAACAAGCTAGAAGAAGGAATCAATATTAGAACAAAAGAGGAAGAAGAAATTGCATGTTGTGTTAAAAAGATAAGTTTTCTATTTCAAGTAATCTTTGTTTTATTTTTGTTTACTTATTCAATTGATGAATTGATATTGAAAATGAGTTAAAGTGCTGTTTATATTTGTATTTGTTGAGTTGAAGTTTGATATGAGTTGATTTGAGGAAGAAGAGTATGAATTGTGGGTTGTGATGATTTGATTGTAGTTTGAAGTTGTGGGAAGAGATTTGAAGTGTTAGGAGTTGTTATTAGTGTTTTTTTAATGTTAGAATTGATATAGGAAGCTTAGGAAATGATTTGAAGAAGTTTTGATAACATGAAGTGTAAAAAAAATCTCTTTTCGCAACCTGTTCTGTCTTCAACGCCGGCTCCTGGAGCTTCTACGCGGCCGGCTTTGAGCTGGTGTTGAAGGGAATAGAATACCCAATGCTGCCAGCTTTGAGACTTATGCTACCTGCTTTGAGCCTTACGCTGCCGGCTTTGAAATTTACGTCGCCGGCATTGAAGTGCCGGTGTTCGTTTTACTCAGTGCCCTGTTTCGTAGCTGCTTCGTATTTTGGCCATAACTTTTTCATACAACCTCCGATTGAGGTGATTCAAGTTGCTATAAAAAGATTTAAAAGAGATATATAACTTTTATGTTTTGAGTTTTTACAAATACTAGACACATTGGTGCTTAAATTTTGATTCTTTCCGGCTGTGTGTTTTCTTAAACAAAAATTAAAACATGTTTTTGATTTCTAAATGTTTATTGTTAAGTGGAAATGGATCTTTTTGAGTTAAAATGAGATAGATAAGTGATGTTTGATGTGTTATGTTGATAGATCGATTTAATTAAGCATGATTTAGATAGATTTATAAATTCAACAAATAATTAAATTTCCATGAGTATTAAACTAAAAGTAGTTATGTTGTATATATGATTTCCATTGCTTATTTATGATGTTGTGATGACTTAGTGAAACTAAATGATCTTAAGTATATAAATGATGATTTATGTATTTTTATGAATTTTATTTGAATTTCCTTCATGCTAAGTTTAAGATTTGTTTATTATTTGTTCTTATGATTAGTTATTGAACTTAAATGAACTTAGTTAACAAACTTAAGTTCAACTTGATTAAATAGACTTGAATGAGTTAAAATGAATTAGATTGAGTTAGTTTAACCATATTTGACTTAGTTTTTGAACTAAATGATTAAGGTTAATTAATTTAGCTAAGTTTAAGTTAATGGTGGGTTCAAGTTACATAATCCTACATGTATAATGAATTAGTAATGAATCTAAGTTCAACTTGACTAAATGAGCTTGAATTAGCTAAAAGGAATTAGATTACTTAAGTTAATCAACTTGAACTAGTTTTAGATTAAAGGATTAATTCTAATGAGTTTGACTTAATGAACTCAATTAAACTAAAATGAACTAGATTTCTTAAGCTTAATCCACTTGGCTTGGCTTCTGAATTAAATGGCTAAGGTAATCAGTTTGACTTGGTAAATGACTTAAATGACTAATTCTAATCAATTTGACTAAGGTTAAGCTAAAATGGGTTAGTAACAAATAATTGGGTTAAATGAATGTGTTAGGGTAATCTTTGAATAACATGAGGAATATGTTGTTTCGAATGTTTAATTGTTTTGGATTTATCTGTTTTTGAATATAAATGTTTTGTTGATGCTTTGTGGATAAGAAACCATAATCAAAGTGAAAAGAAATACTTTGACAGACAAAGGAGAACCGTCCATACTTTGGCGGGCGATTTATCGCAGCCATAGTGGGGTTCCACATTAGTGTCTGCTCAAATAGGATCTTAATAAAATTTGGTATAGATGACATAGTAATTGATTAGATTGACTAGTTTAATTGATTGGTTTTTTAATTGTTTTGTAAGGAGTTGGTGGATCTTTTACAAAAGGAAATAAACTCATTTGAGTTTCTGTCAAGTAGTGGACATCGTCATTGGGGTTCATGTTTTTCTTACAGGCGATCTTATATAAGGTACGCAGTAACTTGCGTGTTGGATGTTAGGATAGGCATCTAAAATGGATTAAGAACTTAAACTCGGCTTAATAATTGATGAGTGTTGGTTGTGCTTTACGTCGTTGAATCCGGAACCGGGGCGACAAACCTGTCATGATGCAATGACATGTTAGTTAGGCGCTTAACCAAGTCATGATGCAATGACTTTACCATGATGCAATGGTACGCTATGATGCAATAGCGATTCTTTTTGGTTAAGTGGGTAGCCGATAGGGGGAATAGTATCTGAGTAACGTTTACTTAAACTTAGGGGGAAATACCATGTAAAAGTTTATGGGAACTTGTGAACTAGGCTCATGTTATGGAATGAGTTTAAGTAGAGTCGGGCAACGACTTTTGAACTCTAAATGAAGCTATTTTCTTTATCGATTAGATATAGGAGATATAGATATCCGGTCTATCTATATCAACCCCCTGAGCAGCTGTTGTTACTCAGGACCCCCAGATTCCCATTGGCTTGTTCCGGAGTGTGAGTGCTCCATTGTTGATTTGTTTATTTTAATGAAAAGATAATAACTTGTGGATTGATGCATTGCATTTAGTTAAGCTCGCGTGCCACTCCGTGTGTGATTGTGTTACTGTGTACTGAGCTCCAGCTCATTATTGTTGTTGTTATTCTTTTTACAGGTATTGTTGTTGTTAATGATGCTGATGAAGTTGATGATGATGAATTCTTGTTGATGTTGTTAATGTTGTTGATGAGGATGGTGATGGTGATGATGATCGATGTGATGATGTTTGTTTCGGGTTTTTGGCGATTCTGAAGATATGAGAGAATGAGTGAAGTGTGATAGGATCGAGATATTACTGGTATTTTGTTTCTTCTTTGCTTTATTTTATGAAAACTGGATTTATTTATAAATTGTATTTTCTTTTAAGGGCTTGTTAATGCCCAATTGATTATAAATAATTATCTACCCCTAAGAGTAGATCATAAAGTATTTTTATAAAGTTAGTTTCTTAGAAAATTGGTTTGCTCTGTAGAGAGTAGAAGTTTATAAGTCGAAAAATAAAATTTGATTTTCCGCTGCCGAATCCAGTTATTTAGAAATCTAACTAAACGATTTCATAAATTCTAAAATTGGTTTAGCAATGTTCAACATAAACACATTCTTTTAAGACAACCTTACGTATAATTCGTAAGAGTTATACGTGGTTGGGGACTTGGTGTGCTTAATTTGAGAATTGAGCATGTCGGGTCTTTACAATAATAAAAAACTATGTTCAATAAGCTTTTCAGTACCTATTCATGTCCTAAAAGTTGTGTTAAAATGAGTACAATAAGCCTCATTTAAAATTATGCGATTAAAATTGGCATTTGAAATTATTTATGGTACTTTTCCTAACAAAAGTGAGCTTATACAAACTTTATAGCTTAATTTAGGAAGCACAGGTTTTACAAGCTTTAGAACAAATAATTGTATAATAAAATCGAATCAGAAATGCTAAAACTCGAGATAAGGTACAATAGGTTTCTTTGTATGAATAAGAGTATAGTAATGAATATCTGTTATCTCATTTCTTAGGGGATACAAGCTAGTTTTTGGACTTTCCTGTAGATTACTATGGCAATTTAACGAGGACAAATAGGCAAGTATATTCTGATGATCTTCATATCTGCTTATACTTGTAGGTTTAGAATATGATATTTTGTTAGTATAAATTAAATGATTCATGTATGGGTTGGGAAGTTTATGCTTGTGGTTTCTTGTATTTGTTATTTGTATTGAAAATACTATAAATTAGTCGAAACATTAAGTGTTGGATGTTTCTTAATTATTTTAATCTTTGTTGGTTTTTGATATTTGCTTGATTGCTAAATAAATGGACTTGCACGATTGCATCATAGAAGGCCATCACTACTACACAATGACACAGATGGGTCACACTATCCCAGTTGGACGGTGAACATGGAGGATCGAATTGATGTAATCCTAGTGTGTACCATGGGCCCTATCTTAAGGGAATGGGAGCTGAGTCGTCCTAGGGAGACGGCCTATCTCCTGGGATTGCACTAGGGTCATTGTTACAAATATCTTGTTTTAAGGATGCTGTTATATGTAAATTATTTTTTGTATGTGAAAAGAAAATTTATTTGATCAAATAGATTTGATTCTTGAAGTATTAACGTTTCTAAGTGCTGATGTGTGGATGTATCCCAACCTTTGTTTGAACGATGAAAATCCAATCTATATATAGTTACCGATTGGCTATATATTTGTTCATTTTCTTGTTTGCATTGCATATGTTTGTTTTAGTAACTTGTTTACCATTGCTTGAACTATGGTATGAGGATATTCTTCACTCAGTTGGATGTAGTTGACTCCCAAACAGTTTGCTTTTACAGGTAAATTGAAAACTTGGAAGGGATAGGAACTGAGTGCAAAGCGTACCAAGGATGAAGTTTCGTTAGATAGGTAGAGGATTGAGAATTTGATAGACTAAACTTAGTTGAGAGATAAAACTTAAAAATGTTGTCTTCTTCCTTAATTAAACCTAGTTGATAATTTTCTTAAACCTAGGTTTACCTTATCTTTTCGTTTGGTAGGATATCCGATTCTCTACGATCCTTATGGTCAGTGGAAGTTTTGATATCCAAGAGATTATTTTCATAAAAAGTAATGTATAATACAATGAGAGCATAATTAATTAGAGTCTTACAAACTCTAGCTTGTAAGAAGATTTTCATATTGTAAGTGCACATGTGATATGACAATTTAGGGTAATCCTATTAGGCTTCCTATAGGGTCGCTACAATAGGCATTGTTTGACTATACATATTTAAATTCGGTGTGTTAGGATCATTTTTGGGCGTAGTCCTCCAAGTATTTAGTTATTAAAATATGTTATATAGGTATGTAGTTACATGTATATGAGAATATGATAGGGAGAATTATAGACTTAAGTTGACCATGGATTATATAGTGTTTGTGCCATTTCTACAACATCTCCCTTAGAAGTAGATTGGGTGATAGATGATGTAGAGTTTCAACAACTAGAATAAAATTAAACTCATACAATTTGATAACTGAATTCTTATGATATCTTAATCAAATTAGAAATTGGATAAACTTCCAATAAGCTAAATGTAAGTTTCTGAAATTTTTTATACAATTTTGTTGGAGTTTATGACCCGATTTCTGTAATCGACTCCCGTAGTTAAATGAATGAATATTTGACCATATATTTATTATTCATTCATTATACATTTAACGGTCATAATTCAAGCCTTTATTACTCATTAATTACATATTTAAATGTCATAATTAGGCTGTTGTGTCGATTATCCTTACACACACACACACACACACACACACACACACACACACATATATATGTGTGTGTGTGTGTTGTTTCTAGGGTTTTTAATATACTTCAAATACATCACAAACATAAATTTTCTATTGAGAGATCTGAAAGATTAGAGTTGTAAATCTCTCAATTCTTGTACTCCTACTTTGATATAGTGTGTTTCCTCTCTAGCCTTTGCCCGTGGTTTTTCCCGAAAGGGTTTCCAAGTAAAATTTGTGTGTTCGTTACTTTCTACTTGCTATTAACATTTTTCGATTGCACGTTTGTTTATAACCAACTGGTATCAGAGCGTAGGTTTTGATAATGGCAATCATGAAGTACGATATTGCTCTTTTGGATCGCAACACCAGATTCTCGTTGTGGCAGGTGAAGATGCAAGTGGTTTTAGCACAAATGGATCTTGATGACGCACTTCTAGGGTTTGAGAAGATGCCTGCATCTTGGTCATCGGAAGAAAAGCAGCGAAAAGACCGAAAAGCCTATTTGCAGATCCATCCGTATTTGTCGAATCAGATTCTACAGGATGTGGTTAAGGAAAAGACCGCTGCCCCCTTATGGTTGAAGTTGGAACAACTATGTATGACGAAAAGCTTAACCAGTAAGTTACATTTGAAATAGAGGTTGTATTCTCATCGTTTGGAAGAAGGTGGTCTCTTGATGATCACTTAATAACCTTTAAAGAAATTGTTTCTGATTTAGAAACGTTGGAAGTTAAGTATAATGAAGAGGATTTAGGTTTAATCCTATTGTGTTCTTTGCCTCCATCATATGCGACCTTTAGAGATACCCTTTTGTATAGTTATGATACTTTGTCGATTGATGAAGTTTATACTTGTTTAAGCTCTTTTGAAAAGATGAAACACTTAGTGATTAAATCTGAGTCTACTTTTGAAAGTTTGGTAGCGCGTGGTAGGAGTCAAGATCATAAGTCTGGTGGGAATTCTAGAGGCAGATCTAAATCTTCTAATAGATTTAAAACCTGTAACTATTGCAAGAAGAAAGGCCACATTAAGGCAGAATGCTACAAACTGCAAAATAAAAATAAGAAGACTGGTGAGAATCAAAAGCAAAATCAATATGATAAAACGACTGAGGCCGATGTTGTTGAAGATCATACTGATGGTGATCTTCTTGTTGATTCTAACATTGATTCACAGGCCAGTAAAGAGTGGATTTTGGACTCAAGATAAAGATGTTTGATGGCGTGATCAGGACGCTTGGTGATGTGAGATACGTTCCTGATTTGAAGAGAAATTTGATTTCTCTTAGTACCCTTGAGCTGAAGGGGTATCGATATACTGGTGAAGGTGGAGTCCTGAAGATCAGTAAGGATTCACTGGTGGTGATGAAAGGCCATGGAAAGACTGCTAACCTTTATTCTTTGCAGGGTTCTGTTGTTACAGGTGATGCAGCCATTGGTTCTTCCATGTCAGATGATGATGTTACAAGGCTATGGCATATGTGTCTGGGGCATATGAATGAAGCCAGTATGAATGAATTGAGTAGGAGAGGACTTTTGAATGGGCAAGGTATCAGCAAATTAAAGTTTTGCGAACACTGCGTTTCTGGGAAGCAGAAATGGGTCAGGTTCACCACAGGTACCCATAATACTAAAGGCACTCTGGACTATATTCATTCTAACCTTTGGGGTCTTGCTAGAGTGCCCTCCAGTAGTGGTGCCAGCTATATGATGACAATCATAGATGATTACTCCAGAAAGGTTTGGGCATATTTCCTGAAGCAGAAAAGTGATGCCTTATCTACGTTCAAAGTGTGGAAGACGATGATTGAGAAACAGACTGGAAAACAGGTGAAGCATCTACGCACTGATAATGGCTTGGAATTCTGCTCCAGTGAATTCAATGACTTGTGCAAGTCTGAAGGGATTGTTAGACATCTCACGGTTCCTGGTACACCCAGCAAAACGGGGTTGCAGAACGTATGAACAGGACCATTATGGAGAAGGTGAGATGTATGCTCTCCAATTCGAAGTTGCCAAAATCTTTCTGGGGGAAGCTGCCTCCACAGCTTGTTTACTGATCAATAGATCTCCGTCGACTTCCATTGAGAAGAAGACTCCACATGAGGTATGGTCTGGATCCCCTGCAGATTATTCAGATTTGAAAATATTTGGATGTCCTGCATATGCTCATGTAAATAATGGTAAACTTGAGCCTAGATCCCTAAAGTGTGTATTTCTTGGTTTCAAGACTGGGGTTAAAGGATATAAATTATGGTGTCCTGAATTGAAGAAAGTTGTTATTAGTAGGGACGTTATATTTGATGAATCAGCTATGTTGCATAATTTATGTCCTGCTGTTACTTCTGATGAAACCAGCAGAAATCAAGTGTGCAGGTGGAGTTTGACATCAATACAGATTCAACTAAGCCTATCTCTCAAACGGCTTCTACATCTCAGCAGCCACAGTATTCGATTGCCAAAGACAGACCCAGGAGAAGATAAGGCCTCCACTGAGATATGGGGAAGCGGATCTAGTTGCATATGCTTTAAATGTGGCTGATGATGTTGATTCAAGTTTGGAACCGTCCACTTACACAGAAGCGGTTAGTTGTGATGATTTGTAAGTGGATGATCGCTATAAGAAGAAATGGAATCCCTCCAGAAGAATAGAACATGGGAGTTAGTGAAACTTCCCAAGGGTAAGAAAGCCGTTCGCTGCAAGTGGGTTTACAAGAAAAAGGAAGGAGACTCAAGTTGTGAAGAACCCAGATACAAAGCTAGGCTTGTCGCGAAAGGCTACAGTCAAATACCAGGTATTGATTTTACTGACGTGTTTTTCCTGTTGTGAAACACAGCTCTATTCGAGCACTGCTTGGTATTGTGGCTATGGAGGATCTTGAGCTAGAGCAGCTTGATGTGAAGACTATATTCTTGCATGGTGAACTTGAGGAAGACATTTATATGCATCAATCGGAAGGTTTTGGGGTCTTAGGGAAAGAAGACCATGTGTACAGATTAAAAAAATCCTTATATGGGTTGAAGCAATCATCACGACAGTGGTATAAAAGATTTGATTCTTTTATGACTTCTCATAATTTCAGGAGAAGTAATTATGACAGCTGTGTATATTTCAAGCGCTGTGAAGATGGGTCATTTCTATATATACTGCTGTATGTAGATGATATGTTGATAGCGACTAAGGATAGAGGAGAGATAGACAGGGTTAAAGCACAATTGAACAGGGAATTTGAGATGAAGGACTTGGGTGCAGTCAAGAAGATTCTTGGTATGGAAATTTCAAGAGACAGAAAATCAAGCATCTTACACCTGAGTCAAAAAGGGTATATTGAGAAGATACTCTCTAAGTTCAATATGAAGAGTGCTAAACCTGTCAGTACCCTTTTAGCAGGTCATTTCAAACTGTCGTCCGATCAGTCTCCCAAATCAGAAGATGAAATTGACTATATGTCAAAGGTCTCTTACTCTAGTGCAGTAGGATCTTTATATATGCAATGATTTGCACGCGTCCAGATTTGGCATATGCTGTTAGTGTTGTCAGTAGGTATATGGCGAATCCTGGCAAAGAACACTGGAAAGTAGTCTAGTGGATCTTCAGATACTTAAGAGGAACTACTAATGTATGTTTACATTTTGGGAAAACTAGAGATGGGGTAGTCGGATTGTTGATTCTGATTTCGCCGGGGACTTGGATAAAAGAAGATCTATCACTGGGTATGTTTTCACTTTTGGTGGCTGTGCTATTAGCTGGAAAGCCATATTACAAGCTACTATTGCTCTGTCCACTACAAAGGCGGAATACGTGGCTATTACAGAGGCGATTAAAGAGGCCATCTGGTTAAAAGGATTGTTTTCTGAGCTTAGCTATTTGAAGAAGTTTACAGTATTTTGTGATAGTCAGAGTGCGATTTTTCTGACTAAGGATCAGATGTTCCATGAAAGGACTAAGCATAACGACGTCCGTTATTACTTTGTGCGTGATATTATTGCTCGATGAGATATTGCAGTGAGCAAGATGAGCACTCATGACAAACCTGCAGATATATTGACTAAGACACTTCCCATTGCAAAGTTTGAGCATTGCTTGAACTTGCTTAGTGTCGGTAGCTAATTGATTCCTTTAAGGAACTTGTGGAAGAGGTGGAGTTGTTTATCAAAGTTTTGGAGTTTATTGTGTTTGTTACTCCAGAATTCGTGTTAAGGTGGAGATTGTTGGAGTTTATGACCCGATTTCTATAACCGACTGTTTATGACCCGATTTCTGTAACTGACTCCAGTAGTTAAATGTTAATGAATGAATATTTGACTATATATTTATTATTCATTCATTATACATTTAACGGTCATAATTCAGGCCTTTATTACTCATTAATTATATATTTAAATGTCATAATTAGGCTGTTATGTCGGTTATCCTTATACACACACACATATATATGTGTGTGTGTGTGTGTTTGTGTGTGTGTTGTTTCTAAGGTTTTTTAATATACTTCAAATACATCACAAACACAAATTTTCTATTGAGAGATCTGAAAGATTAGAGTTGTAAATCTCTCTTGTACTACTCCTATTTTAATATAGTGTGATTCCTCTCTCGCCTCTGCCCGTGGTTTTTCCCGAAAGAGTTTCCACGTAAAATCTGTGTATTCGTTACTTTCTGCTTGCTATTATCATTTTCGATTGCGCGTTTGTTTATAACAAATTTAGTGTAATCACCCATAAAATTTCCTAGAGATATTCTCTAAGCTCAAATTATTCAATCTAAGATACTAAAAATAAGATTTCGTTACCTGAAGTATATAAATTAAATCCTAAACATATAATTTAAAAATAGAACTTTAGAAATAACTTCGTAAACCTTTTAAACTTTCGTAGCCTCCCTTTCCCTGACTCGTCAAGCTTCATAACGGCCATTAATGGTCGCCAATTCGCCCTTCCATCTCCCCCAGCTTCTATAAAAAAAGAAGAACCTCGATCTCCTTTAAGACCCAGATACGAAGTTTGAAAACACTTCCCAAGCTCCTTCCCTGAACACGACCACCATGTACGAACTCCAGAAACCACCACCATAACTTCTACTCCTATCTCTTAAGCCACCACCAGCAAGCATAGCCAGCCCCCTTTGGACTCCTGGAAACCACCACGAGTTTCCCAAACCATAACACGAACATGCAGGAACCACCGCCACTCCTAACACCATCCAATTCCGCATAACCAAACACCGCCGCTCATACGACCTAAACCTATAACCAATTCCCATCCGCTCAACACCACCATCAACCAACGAACCACTTCTAACCATTACCCAATCGAACCCAGCACTGTCGTGACCTCTGAACTACCTTTCATAACCATCTCCACCACTTTGCAATCCGCCACACTCCTCTGCCTTACCCAACATCAACACTCCAAATCAACTCTGCCATCAAGTTTAAGGGTTCAAATCAACTACATATCCAACTCCGACATCCAAATCGAATTCACACAGTATGTTCGATAAGCATATTGAATGTTGTTTTTGTTTTGTTGGACTCGATTTATCCCATAGCTTTGTTTTCTTTTATTTAATAAATGTAATTGTAATAGAAAAAAAAAAGAAAAAAGAAAACTCAAAAATAGCCCAGAAAATAAAAAAAAATATTTATGTGTGTGTGTGAATATATGCATGCTATATTAGTATGGTATTTAGGTGAATAAAAGTTTAAGATATAGTATGTAAATGTAATTAGTAAATAAAGGTTTTAGAAGTTAAATCATGAAAATATATATTAACCTTTTAAATCACCTTTAATTGAGCATGTATATTATATATATATATAGATATATTATTTTGATAATGATTTGCTATGAGTTGAATTAAGAAATATCAAAAAAGAAATGAAAAATCATTTTGGTGTGATCACTAGCTTATCGAATTTTAGGAACCTGTAAATATCATTTTTTGTTATGAAAACCAAAAAATGAAAAATTTTACAAAATAAAAAATTCTATTTTATGTTTTTTTCTATATAATATTAAAAAATGTTTTGTTAGCTTTATATATATATATATATATATATCATTAGTTATTTTCTAAATTACCAAAAACAAAAATAAATGGGTTTTTTTTTTCAAAAATTAGTATACTTTTTAGGAGTTTTTAAAAACAAGAAAAAATGATATTCTAAGACTTTTTCAAAAAAAATAGATAATTACTTAAACTTGCAGGTTTTCAAGAATTAAAAAATACAAACAAATTAAAAATTTTACAAAAATCAAAACAAATAATGGGGACCTGATTCTGGTTAGTAGATACGTAGGCACTTACGGGGCAGTCATAATAAAAAAATTCTTAGGACCCTTTTTAATAAAAAAAATATATATACATATAAATATATATTTTTTTGTAAATATATAAATTCTTTTACAAAAAGATTAAAATTTTTTTTAAAAATTTAAAAAAAACCAAAAAATTAACCTCCTTTTGGTCCATATGATTTAAAATTTCTAAAGCCTATGAAAGCCTAGATAACCATCTGGGTTTTAAAATAACAGCCATCGGATCCTTTAATCTCTGTTTTTTTACGCTAGCCAGTAGTCGAACTAGAAACCAAACCACCTATTTGATTTCTGGTTCATCTTTTTCTGGCTTTAGCCTGTGACGACTCTAAATCAAACAATTTCTAAAGGCTTCAACAAAACCCTACTGGTTTCTTATTGAGCGTTCTGTGTCAAATGGACCAGGATTGATATAGATCGGGACCTTTAGGAGAATAGAAGCGAAATTTGGGATCGACTGAGTGAAATCATAGAAACAACATCTTGTTCATGTCTTGTTTAACGCCATATTAAAATTATGTTTATGTTGCATTCTTGCTTTTAACTTAAGTTCCTATATGTTAGTAAGTATAATTATGTGTATATATTTTTAGAGCCTAATCTCACTAATCTAACATCTTATTATTGTTTTATATTATTGCTTATTTTCTTATATCATGCCAAATAAAATAAGACTAGTCAATTTCTAGTCTTAGACTTGTCCTTCATCAAGTCAAAACAATGCGGGACTTTTCCATAATCTAAGTCCTGGGAGCCTTGACTATAATCTAAGACTCCATATTTCTTTCTTCCTTCTTAGTGCCTATCATGCTTAATTATGAGATTGGATGTATTTCAAGTCTCAGAAAGCCTTGAAATAAATATAAAACTTTCATGATTTTTTTCATTTTTTCGTTTTCTTTCTTTTTCTTTTTTCTTATTTTATTTAAGGTGTCTGGAACTTGTTCAAGTTAAAAGTCTTGATGGCAAGCTAAGACTTCCGTATTCTTATTCTTATATTTTCTCACTTGATTTTCTACTCGTTCTATTTTCTATATGAGTTTATAATTTATCTCATAACATGACTACAAAGTTTATATTTATGCATGATTATGTAGTGAGGTGTTCATCTTAAAAAATTTTCAAAATAAAAATATGGGTCATCTTCTTTTATCTAAAAATAAGACTAAACTTTCAAGAGAAATAATTTTCAACACTTAGGAAAAGTTTCCTTTAAGACTAAGGACGATTATTTAACTACACTCTTTTCAAAACCTTAAAATAAATTTATCATAAATTTTCAATGTTGATAACTCTTTGTTATGCTAGTTTTTCCTCAAAAACTTATCTATATGGTATATAGCAATATTTTGATAAACACTAAAAACAAGCAATTTTTCCAAGATAAACTTAAAGTCAACTCATTAGTTAAAACTCTCTTAAAATAAAACTAGTATACAACATAAGGAATTAAGTTTTAGAAAGTAAATTTATTTTTTATGAAGTTAAGAACATATAAAAATAATAGTTATAATAATTAGATACTCACTTACAACAAACTAAAAATTTTAGTTTTCTTCTAGTAACTTAAAAAGAGTTCTTGTAAACTTAACTTTTTAAACTTCTAGAATAAATAGTTTTACACAAAATTACTTTTGGGACAACATCACTAGAATCATGCATATGACATGAGTTTATAGCAATATTAAATGATTTTCAACTACACAAGTATTCTTGTGCTTGTTATAGGATTTTTGAATGATGTAAAACTTTTAAAAGATGCAAAATTTGAAGACTAGAACGTGTGAATCGAATTTGTAACAACTTGTTCTGAAACCCAAATGACCTTAAAAGTTAAAATAACCTTAGAAATAGATAGATATTTTTAGTAGGTAGAAAACAACTACTAATATTCCGAGTTAAAATGAGCAAGATATGGTCATTTTAAGTTAGAATTTCTCTTAATCCGAATTATGACAAGAATAATAAGATAGAATTAGAATGCTTAAGTACAACTTTCATGAAATATTCACTCTGGGTATTTCTTTTGTTTAGGTGATGAGAAGGCGAAGTCTCTTACATCGAAGACTATTTTGACTAGAAATTTTATCCTGAGATGTGGCTGAGTAAGTTAATTTCCTTAAGTTTCATAGTGCTTATAGTTTAGAGACATTAGAAATAGGAAAAGATAAAAATAGACCGTGCATGTGATTTATAATACTTATTAAAATTACACTAAGCATATCGGGGCTTGAATTGTTGTTAACAAATGATTGATTTTATTTATCATGTTAAAGGGCCTGTTAATTCTGTGATCATCTTTAAGATACCCTAATTACATGTCAAGAAATAAATTTATTTATGCGTATCAAGAAGTGAGTTACATTGCATTTTCTATCATACATTTGGTGGGATAATGGAATAATAGTCATGTTTAGTATAACTAATAGTATTTACATGTGGTGAGTAGTAGGCGATATGATCTACAAATGAGTAGTAGCCAGTATGACCAATATATTCTAGTGGCGAGTAGTAGCCGATAATATCTAAAAACTTATTTACGGAAATTTAGTCATAATTGGCTGAGAACACCTAACCCCAAATGAAAGGTGTAAATTTATTCAAACATATGGTTTCCGATAATCATATGTATTGTATGCTCACATGTTTGTTGCATTTCATTCACTTGTTTAAATAACTTGTTTGATATTTCTTTGTTCGGGTATGTTGTTTTGGGAATATTTCTCACTAAGCAAGTTAAGCTTACACCCCCTTAGATACTTGTTGCATTTTTCCTTCCTTTTGGTTGAAGCCTAGAGGATACTTCTCTGAGGTACCAAACTTTTGACTCAAGGAGCTTTTGAAAGAAGTCCATGGTTTAGAATTAGACATAGACTTCCATAGAAATCTCATATGTAATTCATTTTGATGAGGATTATGGGACTTTTGAAATGATTTTTTATGGGAGTATGACCCCTTTGGTTGTAAGATTCCTCTTGTTATCTAAGTTGTGAAGTTATGATTTCCATTCTTAAATACTATTATTTATATCTCCTTTAACTACTAATTTCAAAGAATGATCCTCTATTGCCGTGAGGTACGCCTTATACCCAATATCGAAGCTTTTGCATAGCTAAGGTAATCACTCTTAAGCTTTAATATTGAGTGTAGTAGGCTGCCATGTTTATGGTGTCTCTTTAAGGTGTGACAAGCAGGTTATAATGCAATATGGGTCATAGTTGATCGATTAACCAAGTCTGTGCACTTCTTACTAATCAACATGACATATTCACTAAACAAATTGGCTAGAATTTATTTGAAGGAGATCATATGACTGCATAGGGTACCAGCAAGCATTGTATCAGCTAGAGGCCTATGATTTGTATCAAAGTTATGGAATATATTACGAAAAAGTTTAGGTACAAAGCTGAATTTTAGCATTGCCTACAACTCGTGGACGGATGGACAATTAGAAAGGACTAAGACTCTGGAAGACATGTTATGCTCATGTGTCCTATAATTCAAAGGGAATTGGGACGCTCACCTACCTTTGGTGGAGTTTGCTTACAATAACATCTTTCACTCAACTATCCAAATGCCACTATTAAGCTTTGTACAGACGACAATGTTGATCACCTTTGTGTTGGGATAACATAGAAAAACTCACCATCAAATTAGATCTAGTACAAGATGCAGCAAACAAGATGCAAATCATTTGGCAAAAGATGAAATAAGCACAAGACAAACAAAAGAGCTGGGTAAATAAAAAATGATGAGTTCTTGAGTTTGCAATTTGAGATTACATATATCTAAAGATCAATGCCATCAAAAGCATACACCGAGTACACGCTCAAGAAAAACTGAGTTTGAGATATATAGGACCCTTCAAAATACTTGAAAGAGTAGGAGATCTAGTGTATTGCTTAGCTTTACCACCAAATTTATCTGAAGTAAATAACATGTTTCACGTTTCAAGCTTACGGAAGCACATGCCCGACCCTACTGAGATCATGAAGCTGGAACCGGTACAACTAAAAGAGAATCTCACAATGAGGAGCATCCAATTCAGATCTTAGATTGAAAATTTTAGATGCTTTGGAACAAAGAGATCAAGTGTGTCAAGGTTTTATAGAGGAACCATATGCATGAGAAGGCAACTTAGCAGGCTGAGAACGAAATTTGACATGGATATCCGAACTTGTTTGAAAATTTAGGTACGTAAGTTAAGTTTTGAGGATAAAACTTTCTTTAAGGGGGTAAGTTATAAACCCTTAGAATTTATAGTAATTTTATAAGTAAATCTTAAAGTTAGACATGAAACTAGATCCTTAAAGTCAAACTCGGTCAACATTAAGTCTTAGAAACCCTAAAACCAATCAGACAGTCCCAAGAACCTTAAAATATTGAGTAAATTAGAAAAATTGTATAAACTCAAATTATGACCCTAATATATAATATAGATCCTAAAATGATCAGATTCAACAAAATTTTAATTGTTTTAAACCCATACAAATTGATTTTCAAATTAGGACACCAACACCAAAAGAAGTGAAATATTCTAACAAACAATCTAAACTAATAATATATAAAGAAATTCATAAAATATCATATAAATTTTTTATGGCTCATAAAAACGTTAGATAGAGCATGTATACGCATATTTTTATCTCTATCGGTAATTTAATTGTTTGTTTATTATTCACTATACTATACTTTTTCTTACACCTATCTCTTACAACTTACATACTTGTTTCTTATAATTATTTTACTAATACACCTTTTTACCATACTTTACTTATTTTTTATTTTTCTTAATTAAATTTAATTTATTTTTCTCTCTTCCTCTCTCTTCTTTTCCTTATGCCCGACACATATCTCTATCTCTCCCTCTATTATTCTTTTCTTTTTCATTTATATTTACCTCTTCAATTCCCCAAATTTTCATCTATAAATACTATCCCTTTCCCTCCCTCCCCTCCTAAACCCCCTTCTCCCCTCCCTTCTCTGCTTCACTTCTTACATACTTTTCATTCACCTTAACTAAACTCTTGCAAAACTTTCTCTCAAACTTTCTTCCCCACATCTCTCCCTCTCTTTGCCGTGAGTTCCCTCCCTCTCTCCTTCCCTTTTAATGTGCTCTAAAAAAATTTTCCTTCCATATTTTCTTTAGGAAAACACTAGATACCTTCTTATATTATGTGTGTAATGTGTGTATATAAATGATATTATGTGTGTAATGTATGTATGTAAATGTCTTCCATGCTTTCCATAGAAAATCCCCATAATGCAAATGCTAAGGAATGGAAATGCAAGATAACATAATAACCATATCACAATATATATGTTCATAATTATTATGTGTTCATGTTGTTTATGTTACTAATCTAACTTCTCTATATGTCTATGTATGTATATAAGTATGTATATTTTGTAGAGCTTAAATACTTACTAGTCTAACTCTTTTATTTAATGTTTACTATTTCAAGCTTTTTTTATTTAATATGTTTATAAGACTAATCAACTTCTAGTCTTGGACTTGTCTATTTTCAAGTATGAAGGAGACTGGAATAATTCAAGTCTTGGGGAGTCTTGACATAAATCCAAGACTCACACGCTTTCTTATTATTTATCTTAATTTTATTTATGAGACTAGAAATATTTTAAGTCTTCGAAAAACCTTGATAAAAATCTAAGATTTCCATATTTCCTTTCATTACACTTGTTCTATTTTATGGTCATAGAAGATGTTGGTTTTATGACAAAAAGAATTTTCTAAAATATAAGCACCAACAATTCTTTATTATATAAAATTTTCTAGAAATCTTATTTACAATGCATGGACAATCCTTTTCATTAAAAATAAAGATTTTAGAACAAGTTATTATCTAATTTTTTTCTTTAAAAACAAATTTAGGAACAACTTAGGATATTTTGACACAAATAGGTAAAATTCATGTCTTGTAAAATAAATTATAAATTGAGTTTTTGAAATAAATATAAGAATTCCAAGGTTTCAAAATAAATATTAAACCATAATTTTTATTAAGTCTCATGTCTACAAAATTTAAAGGAATTTTATTATAGGTCTAAAGGCGATTCTTCAGAAAACTCAACTTCTCTACTTCCAATGAAAATTATTTTTACAAAATTTCTATACTCGAACAACATTACTAGGATCATGCTTATATTATGGACTATCATTATGTTTTTATCATAAATGAGTATAGAAGTATTATATGTTTGATAATAGAAGAAGTCTAAATAAAGTAAAAATGTGAAAAATAGAAGAATTGAAATCTTGAACCTTAGGAGATAATCTCTACCACCATATTTTGAAACCTAAATAACCTTAAATGTTAAAAATAAGTTTAGAAATGGATAGATTATTCGGAGTAGGTAGAAAACAACTAGTAATATACGAAATTCTAAGTTAAAATAAGCACGATATAGCCATTTTAAATTGGAACTTCTGTAATGGGGAAAAGTGATAGGAATAGAATAAATAGAGTTAGAAATTTAAGCGGAACCTCTATGAAATACTCATTCCGAGTTTTTTTTTTTCATTTAGGTAATGAAGAATTTGAAGTACCATATCCAAAAGACTATTTCGATTGAGATTGCAAGGATAGTTGAGTGAGTTTATCTCCTAGTTTTACATATTCATGTTATAGTATAAAAGTATTAGAAGAAAGGGAAAAGATAAAAATAGAATATGCATGTGGGGAATATCATGGGATGTGATTGTGTTCATGGTGCTTGTTGAAAATAAGATAAGTATATCAGAACTTGAGTTACTGATTAATGATTTTGTCTTCAATGCCACGATGTATTGTTTTTGTATATCTCTATGATCACCCCAAAAATTGATAATATTCCAATTGAAAATGAAATAACAAATTGATCATGCATAATACGAAGTGAGTCACATCATTTTCACTACTATACCCTTGTGTGGGATGAGAGAATAGTATTGGCGGCAACTAGGAACCAGCAAAACTCCTAAAAGTTATGATATGTAAGGGCCTGAAAATCTACAAAATTTTATGATGGTCTTATGGGTCTATAACACCCCAACCCCAAATGAAGGGTATAAATCTATTCAACTTATGATTTTCGGTTAATCATATATTTTGTTTGCTCATATGGATGATGCATTTTATATGCTTGCTTAAATAACTTGCTTGATTTATTATACGAGTACGTCATTATGAGAATATTCTCTAAGCTAGTTATGCTTACACTCCCTTAGATTTTTGCTATAGTTGTAAACTCCTTAATTTTTCACAAACAAACTTTGATAATTGGCAAGTATATGGTGCAAAATCTTGAAGAAGCTTTGAGAAAAGTCGCAAAGATCACTCTTGATTTTTCGCGATTTAAAAATATTAAAATTAAACAATTTAATTATAGTTTAAAAAATTCGGATCGTCATTAACAAAAATTTCCTTAACTCTTTACAGTCAATGAGCGATAATAAATTAAAAAATTGATGAAGTAATTATTAAGGCTCTAGTACATTTAAAAGAATTATCAATCAATTTAAAAAATACATATATAATAAAAATATTAATTTGAAAAATAGTAAATATGCCCCTCGAAAATTCCCAAATAAGAAATAGCGTAATGAATCACCAAGAAAAACCTAAACTTTAACAAAAAAAATAAATATATTTCCAAATTCATCAAACACGTAGAATCAAACAATGTCTAACAAGTAAATTTCCAAAACAGTCACAAATGAATAATTTCTCTTCAATTTATAATTAAATATGATCGTAACCCTTGAAAGAAGCTATCCATAAAAGAAGTAGCCTCTTAAGGAAGTAATTTCCAAAAAGGAATCTCTTGAAAAAACTAATAACACCATCTCCTTAAGTAAGTAATACCTCTTGGAAGTCAATGAAATCATGTAAATGATCTATTACATAAGAAAATATTCAAAACATAAAACAATTAATTGTAAAATATAATTTAGAAGCTCAAAAATTAATACCCATAAAATATTGCACATTGTTGATTTAATCATGTGGTTATTTTGAGCACATGATGCATAATAAGTGTATGAAGAACTATTACTATGATTTACAATAGTAGTAGTAATAGTAGTATCAAAAGTGTATGGTAATTGACAATATACATTGTATTGAACAACAACAACAACAACAATAATAATAATAATTTGTTATATAAGTAAATAATACCATAATTGATCCACATATTAAGACAATTTTAATAAGTTAACAATATTAAGACCATAATTATTATATTACTAATATTATATTAATCATGATAGCTTATCAACTTGTAGCAATGCTATATGATTTATAAATATATTATAACCAATATCATAATATTAGTGTACTATTGTAATAAGTACCATTATAATTTAACAATTATAGTAACAATATATACATAATTATCATATCAATATAACTTATAACACAACAAGACCCTATGGTTAATTATCTATAAAAGCTTACAATTATTGGGACAGACCACATATCTGATAAATCATTTGATATGTTGAATACTGTATTAGATAATTATAATAGAAAGCAAGCAAACATGCAAATCAAGAAAATCAGTATGGTATTAATTAAATAATGTAAGCCGAAATCATATTAGAAAATTAGTTAAAATTTTAATAAAATAAATAAAACATATCGTGGCCCCTAAAATCCTCATTGGAACTAAAGTTCCAAATCATATAAGATCCAACCCACACCTTAGAAAATCTTAGATAGAATTAAATAAATCTTATAACCTCATAAATTAAATTAGACTTGAACTCCCAAAAAATTCGAAATCCTAAAAACCCTAAATGGGATCAAATAAAGATTTAATAACCCTAAGATGTCATATGAATTAGATAAAGCCTAAAACCCTAAAGGAAAATCATTTAGCAAAAACATATTACCATTAAAACAATCTAATAGCTTAATCAATCCAAAACTTCTACGCTAAAAATTTCATCTGCTTGATCTTTAACACGCAAATCAAGGTAGTATATCTAAATAATATCTAATGATAAAATAATAAGAAATAATTTCTATAATTGTAAACTCCTAAAATTTTACGGTAATCTTATATGTAAAACCTTGGAATCGAAAATGGAACCGAAAGCTAGAACCCCAAAGTCAATTGAGTCGACCTTAGAAACCCTAAACACAGTCATACAAGTTTCTAAAACCTTAAAATATGGAATAAATTAGAAAAATGGGATAAATTTGAATTATGAACTAAAAATATCTTATATGCCCTAAAATGATCAGATTCGCAAATTTTTTTTTCTTTTTAAGCCTTTATGAGATCAGTTTTCGTATATGAATGCCGGCATGCAAAACAAGAAAAAATATTATGTCAAAGAATTTTTACTAGAAAAATATTAACATACCTATACAATATCATATAAAAAATTTTCGGGTTATAAAAAGTCAGACATAGCTAATATACGCGTATTTTATCTCTATCAGTAATTATTTTCTTGTCTACTATTCATTACTATTCACTACTATTTACTTCTCTCTACTTTTTCTTACACATATTCTTACACACTTACTCACATATTTCTTACATTTACATTACCATTATTACTTTTCACTATGCTTTACTTAACTTCTTATACACTTTATTACACTTTTCTTCTTATATTAATCTTTTTTCTCTCCCTCTTTTCCCCCTTTGTAGCATTTGTCCCCTCTTTCCACCTTTTTTTTCTCTTTCCATACTTTAATTCATCCAACTTTCCTCTATAAATGACACCACATCCCCCTCTCATTTATATACCTTTTCTTTTACCATAACGAAACTCCACTAAATTTTTCACTCTTCTTCTCTCTCCAAAAATATTTTCTTCTCTTCCTCTTTGATTCATGCCACCATCCCCCATTTGTGCCTTTCAAATTTTTCTTCCTTCCATCTTTAATTAAGTAAACACCTTAAACACTCTCCTTTATATTATATGGTGTAACATGTGTATGTCTTTAGAGAATTTTCCATAAAAGATCCCTATGATGTATGATGCTAGGGAATGGAAAATATAAGACAACACACCTAGTTCATGTTACACAATACCATGTCTATGTTTATGTTTATGTTCATGTTACATTTGTGATGATTATATTCTTGTCACTAATCTAACTTTCTATATGTTTATGTAAGTATATAAATATTTATATTTTAGAACCTAAATGCTCGCTAATCTAACTTGATTTATTTTATGCATTTATCTATTACAAGAAATTTATTTACTCCATATTTTTATAAGATTAGTCAACTTCTAATATTAGACTTGTCCATATTCACGTTCGAACTAGACTAGAATAATTCAAGTTTCGGGGGGTTTTGAAACAAAAGCTAAGATTCCCATCATTTTCTTATTATCTATTTTGATTCTTATTTATGAGAGTAGAAATATTTCAAGTCTTGGGAAGCCTTGATAAAAATCTAAGGCTTTCATATTTCATTTATTTATGCTTGTTTTATTTTATTTTATTTCATATAGTGACTGAAATATTTCGAGTCCCAAAAAGCCTTATTCTAAATCTAAGACTCTCATCTTTTATTTCATTTCCCTTATATCCTTAATTGTCTTTCTTGTTGCGAATTTATTGTCCTATACGTTCATGATCATTCTAGTGTTATAGTGATCATAGTTTTTATTTTGTACTCATATACATAAAATGCTCATGGTGATGTTGGTATAATGCTAAAAGAAAATTCTTGAACCTTATATTGACAATTATTTATGGCATAAAAATAAATTTCCTAAAACTTATTTTTCAAAGCCTTAAGAGTTGTTAGTGTGAAAGAAAATTTTGAAAACCAAAATTAGACCCCTTTTTTTTTTTTCTTTTTAGAAACCTTGAGCCCCATGTAATGGTTGGGAAAAAATTTACAATTTGAAAATTCTTTTTCAAATACACATGAAAATCTTTTTCATCAAGAAATGAAATTTAGAACAATTAATCTTCTAAAATTTTCTTAATATTAAAACTTAAGAAAGTTTCAAAGAAAATATAACTTAGAGTTTTCTTCACAAACATGGAAAAATCTATGTTTTGAAAATAATTGGCTAAATGCATTTTATTATAAAAATGAAATATTCATGAACTCAAAAAAAATATAAAATTATGATTTTTGGTTGAGTATTCATATTTACAAAAATCAAGTGTTGAAATTTTATTTAAACAACAAAAAGTGAATTTTCCAAAAACTTAACCTTTCTACTTCCATGGAAGTCGTTTTAATAGATTTCCTATTTTTGAGCAACATCACTAGGATAATGCATGTAATGAGAGTTATTATCATTATTATATGATTTTTAAAGATGGGAATATTTTATACTTGTTTTATAGAGTCCAAATAAATTAAAAATTGTAAAAATTCAAAACAATAAGGTGTGGAACCTTCAAGACATATTCTATAGTGTGTGATTTAGAACCTTAAATGATATTAAATGTTAAAAATAACCTAAAAAATGGATAGAGCATTTGAAGTGGGTAGAAAATGACTATTCATATACGAAATTTCGACTTAAAATGAGCAAATTATGATCGTTTTAAGTTAAAACTTCCATAACTAGGAAAATGACATGAATAGAATTAATAAAGTTAGAAATTTGAGTAGAATTAATATGAAATACTCATTTTAGGTATTTCTTTTATTTAGGTGACAAAGAATTTGACGTGCCTTCCCCAAAGATCATTTTGACTAAGGATTGCACTAAAGACGAGTGAGTTTTTCTTTATAATTTCGTTATCTTGTTTGTGCTTATAGAAATAGTGGCACTAGTATGCTAAGAAAAGATAAAATGGATATATATGGGGAACTCATGGGTTATGCATCCATGTGATTCTATATTTATGTGATAAAGAGAATGTTAAGTATATTGAAATCTTGAATTGTTTGTTTAGTATGCTTGTGAGTGTTAAATTGTTTGGTCGTCCTCTATTGAACCTTAATAAGTTTGTCTTAAGCAAAGTAAATAATTACACATTGCATATCGTTGAGTCTCATTGAATATTGCTACTCCTACTGAAAAGCCGGAAGACCTATGATCCTATCACAGGCATAAATATGTTCCTTCTTGAGGAAACTACAGACGTTTGGTAAAAGCATCCTTGAGAAGGAGTTGTATTGATTGATCGCTATGAGAAGTGCTTGGGGACTAGTAGTAGAGGATGCAAAGCCTTAATTTGCATTCTCTCACCCTTGTCACAAAGGGATAAATTCGTTATATATAGTTTCTAATGACCATACATATTTATGTATTTCATATGGTTGTTGCATAGCATATAATTGACTAACAAACTTGATTGTTTATGATTATAGGTGCGAATGATGGGAAATATCTCACTAAGCTGGATGCAGCTTACCCCCCACTAGTTTATTTTTGCAGGAAAAATCAAAAGGTAGGAACGAGATAGGATTCGAGCACATAATGCATGAAGGATTAAGTTAAGTTAGTTTGAAGATTGGGAAATTTATAGATCAAACCTTGATCAGAGAAAAATCTAAACTTTATTATCTCTTTTCTTTTAAACCTTTTCTTTTTCCATTTTTCCAATTCTTATAGCAATAGTTAATTAACAAACTCAACGTTGACCTTATGTTATCTTTTGGTAAGGTATTCCATTCTCTGCGGTCCTTGTGATTTGTGGAAATATCGACATCAAAGATTATTTTTCTAAATATATGTATATAATATTGACAGAATAAGTAATTAGAATCTTACAATGTCTTACTTACAAGAGGGTCTTGGTGTTATAGGTGAACATGTTATATGGCGACTTTAGAGCGAACCTACTAGACCCCTCTTTAGGGTCACAATAGTAGCATGAATACTTATGGTAGAAGCCACGTAGGATCTTCACTCAAACTAAGTGAACTAAGAAGCTTTTGGAGGAAGTCCATGATTTAGTTTTGGTGTAGACTTCTATAAAAATCTTCTTATGTAGCCTTTAGCAAAAAAAAAATTATTTTTGGCAAAGAATCTTTGGGTTGTACAATTGTAAGTTTTGGCGGGGTATACCCCTAAGAGATGTAAAGCTTAATGTTTAACTCCCAAAGTTATATTTTACCATTCTTGAATGCTATTTATTGATATCTCCTTAAATTAATTAGTTCTAATGGTAAGTATCCTATTGTTGTGTAAGTACGTCTTATACCTACTATTGAAACTTTTGCGTAACTAAGGTAGTCATTTCTAAGCTTTAATTTTGAGTGCAGTAGACTGTCAGTTTAGGATATCACGCACTGAGGGTATCTTAGATAGGATAGTTCCGCCATACATGATATGCAAGCTTAAGATTAACTCTTAAGTCTCTTGAAGGCTTTGAATATCATGCAGAAGCGTATCCTGAATAGATAACCAATAGGCTTGATAGCATTAAATTGATAATTCTATAATATAACCACTGGTCCAAGTAACTAATAGATAAAGCTAAGTAATAGTAACTATTAAAAGTACAAGTAGGCACATTCAAGAGAGTAGTTTAGGTTCTTGGCCTAACAAAAATTTACATAACCTTTAATTTAATTCAAAAACATTCTTGAGAAAAAGACAAGAGACAAAAGAACTCTCTTAACCCTCGCTTCCTTCCCACAGTGCCCCATCTCCAAAAAAAAAGCTAACCTAAGGAAAGCCTCATCTTGGCTGGTACCAAAGATAATCCTATGACAACAAACTACAAGGGGTGAGCGAACCACAGGCTCAATGAGATATAATCTTCACTCCATACCTTTCAAGCAAAACAAACAAGTTGTTTAAATAAACATATACAATGCAATCAAATAAGTGAACAAATATTTATAGCCAACCGGTAGATATATATATATATATATATATTTAGATTTACGCCCTCCGAATCCAAGATTGGGGTACATCCACACATCAGCACTCAAATTACTAATAGTTTGGGAATCAAATTTATTCAAGGAGTTTTTCATATATAGAAAATAATATACATATAACAACATCCCATTGAAGTAGTATGTCCATAACAATGACCTGGCATGATCTTAAGAGATGGGCCTTCTCCCCAAGACGACTTAGTTCCCATTCTCCTAAAACAAGGCCCATGATACACACTAGGCATATACCACTTCAATCCTCTATGTTTACCATTCTCACGGGACAGTGTGGCCTATTTTTGTGAAAGTGTAGTGGTGATAGACTTCTACATGCAATCATGCAATGCATGCATATATTTAATTATCATGCCAAATAGGTTTTAAATTCATTTAATTAGTGTGCAAACAAGTATCAGACACTCACATACCTATTTTAAAACAACCTATTCTTTAAAGTAAAGTATAATTATGATGTTTTTACATTCAAAATCAACTAAGAAAAACCACAAACAATTTCTCATCCCCATACAGATTTTTTTATTAATCATTTTCTATTTTGCAAGCACAAACAAGTATAAAGATCATAGAAATGTACTCACCTGTCCATATCTCCTATCAATCGTAATAGTTAATAGGTAGGTCTAGCTTAAAGTTAGAATCACCTGAACACATAAGGGAATAGGAATATCATATAAGAATCAACTATAAAGATTTAATAAACTATCTAAGCTACAGAAGTTCTACTATTTCTATAGTTTTGGTACTAAAGCTTTAATCAACCATAACTATTTCAATTTAACTTCATTTTTTATATATAAATAGTCGATTTGATATGGTTTTGAGTGTATTATAAGGATATGGTATTGTTTTTGTTAGAATAAAGTTCTAAATTGGCATTATATATATTAAAGTAAGTAAGAAATAAAATAATATTGAAAAATAATTGAAACAATTAATTTATCAATTTATATAAAATATATAAATATAATGATTTACACATATGTATTATTTATTAAATTATGGATATATCTATTTCTATATTTAACTTCATGTTAAAGAAATTATATAATATATGATAAGAAAAGAAATAATATAATACATATATAATCATATTTATATAAGAGTATATATATATTATATATACACACATATACATACATATATATATAAACAACTTGCAATATAGTTGCTGCAAGTTCGCATGGAGTACCTAAGGTGTTGCACAAGGGCAGCATAGGGGTGGGTGCGCATCAAGTGCCTATTGAGCACTCGTTGAGCGCTGCGCCGAGCGCTCTTAATGCGCTCGCAAAGGGCACATGGTGCTCCTGATGAGCAATCATGGTTGCTGAGTGTGTTATGCGTGTATGTGTTTTGATTTTATGTGTGTGTGCTACTGCTTCACAACAGCACGTGTGTGTGTGTTCATGGGTGCATGTGGCTGCTTGAGAGCGTGTTAGAGTGTGCTCTTGTTTGTGCGTGTGTATGGTGTACTAGGCGTAGCAAAGAGCAACAACAGCTACTGTTAGGCATGTGTAGGTATATGCCCTACTGTGACAAAGCTTGTGTGATCGGTGTGTGTGTGTGTATGTTGTGCATCGTGTGTGTGTGGTGCGTGGTCTGTTGCATGTGTGTGATGGGTATGCATGAGCTGCTACATCATAGCAGCTTATGCATGTGTGTGTTATGAGTGTGTGTGTGTGCTGTGCTGGTATGTATGTTGTTGAGTGGTCATGTGTGTGTTGTGGATGGTGTGTCATCTGGGTATGTGTATGTGTGTGTGGTTTGAGACAAAGCACAGCTTACTTAGGATTGTTATTGTCCTGGATACTGCTGTTACCTTACTGCTGTTATTGTGGCTGTTGCTGTTGTCGATGGTGTTGCTATTTCTCTAGCAAGAAAACAGAGAGAGAACGAAGAGAAAAGAAAGAAAGAGAAATAAAGAGAGAGAGAGAGAGAAGAGAGGAAGAAGAAGGAGTTGTCTGTGCGTGCGTGTGTGTGCATGTGTGTGTATATGTATGGTCAAAAGCACATGGGTTGATGGCATTTAGTCAAAGATAAGATTAAAATTAACTTATCTATAACAGCCTAAATTTTAGATCATACTTAGACTTTTAGGCAAAATTAAATATGGTCTTATTAATTTGTCCACTAATTAATTTGTCTTGTAGTAATTCAATTAAAAAAAATAAGATTCAAAATACATCAAATTAGCGCGGTTCAAATTTTAAATTGTTGATCGTGATATATATTTTTATCTTACACGATCAACATCTTAGATAAAACTTAGAGTAAAAAATCTATAATTAAAATTTTTAACTACTACTATTTAAACGTACAATATAAATTTAAGATTATAATCGAGTTGTCACGAAATTTATGATCAAATTGATATTTTAAAATTTTTTATCAAATCAATTTACCAAATCAATGATTGGAAATTTTGAAGGCTTACATAGGATATCTTTTGGGGCGTGGCAGGTCCTCTCATTTGTTGTTTTCTCAATGCAATCGGAAAATGTACACAATAATATAATACCAATTCTAGTGTGTGTATCTTAAGAGTGAGAGTTTGAATGGAATTGGGGTTTGGGTTTGAGTCATTTATCTTTGTAAATTATTACTTGTCTTCTCTTTTAGTGAGATTTTGCTCTTCTTCTTTGCATTGCAATTTTCTTTCTCTTGCCTTATTATTTCTCAATCTTCTCCTTTATATTTGTCATTATTTATCATAAGCGCTTCAATCTTCCTAAGTCATAACAAGATACCTCTAAGATATAGCAAATAAACTGCCAGATGCACTTACTAACACAAAGAAAGCAACTAAATCTCATACGCTAGTTGTAAATGCTCCAATTAGAATTGATGTCCATGAAGGACAACTTGTTACTACCTAAAGCGCTCTAGAATCATGGGAGACCAATCAGTTCAAAATATAAACATCCTTGAAAAATAAATGAAGAAAATGTTAAAAATGCTCAAGAAGATGATATTAAATCTCCAAAAGAGATGAATTCTCATGACATGATTGATAAAATCTTAGAAGTGATTGAGGTACATGGAATTAGTAAAAATGATTAGAAATCAATAAATTATGTCATGATGAGAATGCCATAGAGCCGAAGTAAAACAAATGTCAATGATATTTTACATATATATGAGATGAATATAATTTCAATGAATTCTTATGGAGGATTGTCTATGCGCAGCCAAATGTAGATATAATGGGACTTTGTTATAGATTAGGGCTAGTAGAAACATACATAATAAAAATAAATATACCATATATATTAAACTCTTAAGGTGTGTTTGGTATCGGTTTGATATCAGCTTCATATTTGTTTCAATCAGACTATTTGTCAAAAAGAAATACAGGTGAAAAATATATATTTTTACTCAAAAATTGATCTTATATATTAAATACAAATAAGATGCAGGTGAAAAGCAGCCCATACAAACATGCCCTAAATATCCATATCATATGATGCCTTGGTACAATGTGCACACATTAGCATGTATATTCATATTTTAAAAGTAATTAAGAGATGGAGCCATGCCAAGAAAATCTAATGGGTTTACTTTCATCTAAATAATACCGTTGGGGGATGTGTTTGCATTTATCCCATAAATTATATGTTGTTTGTGATCTTAAGTTACAATATAATATAATATGTAATGCATTCAGCTAGATCATGGCACATTAATGAAGACCTAAAACAGATCATTTGATAACCTCGTGAGAAGTTATAATTCACCTACCCATTTATATATATACTATAGTTCGACGCAAATTAAGCCAGAAAACCTGCCAACTTGCATGTTGAATCCAATTTCCTATTCATAAGTCAACACCATCAATTCCTGTAACCTAAAAAACAATTAAATAATCCATCCCACGTTTTACTGGTGATGACAACTCATTACCAATGCATGTCCAACGTGTCAAGAGATGACTTTATATATATATATATGCATTTGTATTATTGTACTATAGCATGATCCCTTCATTAATCCAAATCAGGAACTAAAACATCAAACATGAGTTCTGTCTCGTCACACCTCAAAATTCCCATCATAGATCTGTCCAAAGAAGACTTGGAGCCAGGTACCACTACATGGGAGAAAGTACGAGACGATGTCGTGGAAGCACTCAAGGAATATGGGTGTTTCGAAGCAATCTATGATAATAAGATCAGTGCGGAACTACATGACCAGGTTTTCAAAGGTTTGGCTGATATGTATGATCTTCCTAGGGAAACGAAGTGTCGTTTAAAGGATCCTACAAGTCCTTATGGTGGATATCTCTGGAATCTTCCTCTTACTCCTCTTCATGAATGCATGGGAATTCAAGCAACGTCCAATGCTATTCACAATTTGACAGATCTTATGTGGCCTGAGGGAAATGCTCAGTTCTGGTATTGTCTTTTACTAGTATTTATTATTTTATTCTATTCGATTTGCATTCCTCCATTATTTCACAAATTGGTAATAGTCCTTTTTTTTACATTCTAGACTGTTATATGCTTGTAATATGGGTTTATTTAAAAATTAAAGACCGAAATGGATAAACGCTATGTGATCAAGATTGTGCTTGAGTCATAATTAAAAAAATCCGAATGAAAATGGTATTAAGTTAGTGGGATTATCCATTGGATTCAGTAAAATTAGCAAATAACTTGGTAATGTAAAGAATGGCAACTTAAGTTCTCTGTGTTTTGGCCATAAATCATCGAGAGGTACTATGATAATGAATTATTTGGTGCAAAAATACTAATTCGAGAATTGAGACATTTGGCTCCGCAGACGTATTACATCCGTATGTGTTTAATTTGAGAAATATATTTTTCAGATAATATCTTTTTTATTTTCATTTGTTTTTTATATTGAAAATATCAATTTAGGTGGAAAACATTTTCCCTTGCAATATAATCTTAATATTTTATAGGAGAACCACTTAAACATTTTTAAAAGTGTAAGTTGTTTTCTAAATTACTTTTCATAATAATCATAATTTATATTACACAATACGCTATGTTATACATAAATTAATATCAAACTCCATTTTTTTTACATAATTTTACAAATCATCAAACACATGGAAAAAAAATATATTTTCAAAAATATATTTTCAATAAAAAACTTTTTTACTTAACAAGAAATTTTTCTTAAAACAAACTGGACTTTAATATAATTTTAATAAAATATAGTAACTTATATTATCCTCATAAAAGATATAGCCGCTAAAGAAATAAATAAATAAATAAGGATATAATTGAAATTTGGAGAAAAATATTAAAAATATTTGTTGTGTAATCATCCCAGCGTGAGCTTAAAATTGAAAATTTCGTGTATAATGCATTTAAAGGGGGATATTTTATCTAAAGTGGAGATTCCCATAAAAAATGATATTTAAAAAGATTTACAATGGAAAATCGGTAAAAGAAGTTATATCTTTACATTCAGAATCAGTAATGGTAATTTTTGCAACAAAATTTTTATTTTTAAAATCCAATTTTCTTATAGTGAATTACAATTAATGTACATCAAAATATATGAGACCGGCTAGACATAGACATGGTTCACTTCCAAACAAAGAACTAAATCATAATCGTCACCGATGGTTATAGAACTAGAATCGGACTAGTTGGCCGATTTTAAAATCACCTATGGAATTGTCAATTTCACGGTTTCTAGACGCTTTTTGGCCTAGAACAGGTGGAACCAGCGATTCCACCCATTCTATTGAAAAAATAAAAATAATATTAAATTATAATTATTTATATTTAAATTATTTCATATAAATAGTATAATTTATTACTTATTCATATCATTTAATATGTTATTATCAACACAAATAAACATAACTTAAAATCATATATAATTAGCTTAAATAAACTTCTCCTAAAAGAAAAAAATCAATTTCTTAATAATGTAAGACTATATTTTGCAATGTGATTTTTTTTTTTTTTTACCCTTTAGAGTATTTTGTAATCTCATATTACTAACTACAATTGATAATGGATACGTTTGTATATAAATAAATGAACATTCTAAACTTCTTTTTAAAAAATTTGGTTAAATAATTTAAAACTATTGGATTTAATAATTATTTTGAGTTTAAAATTTATTCTATTAAAAAACTAAATTTTTATTTATTTATTTTATTTTTATTTGAAAGGAAAAGGTGGTTCCACAGTTTCGAAACTGAAATTGGGAACCAACGGTTTCGCAAAACGGAACTGAAACCTTGGAAGATAGCTCTAATTCCGATTTTTCAATTTCAAGACCTGAAACCTGCTATTTCTGTTCAGTTCGGGTTGTGCCCATGTCTATCAGTTTTACATAATATGGTGAGTGACGTTCAAAGCTATCAATTAATCAAGCTTAAACGCAACTTTTATAAGCTCTCTGAACCATTGTGCTCGTGAAATGTGGTTTTCTTGAATGTTAAAACTTCCACTAAAACGCATTTCTCTTCTCAATTCTCTATTGGAGCCCTTCACAGTAGCAAAGAATTTTGAGGTCCATCTTTTCCTATATAGACAACATTTGTTTGAAAGACCTTGGTTGAATTATGGAACCCCTTTGAAAGGTTGAGTGGCCCAATAATATTGTTAGATTTCTCATTCTAGGAGTAAAATAAATAAACACAAGGAGAAACGAGGAACTTGATGCAATAAAAATGTGCACATATGACAAGCAAAATTCAAAGCATAATCAAATCAGTAAATTTGATTGACGGTAAAATTATTGAATTGATATATGTAACAAGTAGTTTTACATTTTAATATACTAAATCATTTGTCCAAATGATTTATCCGTTTAAAGATGTGCTAAAATGATGAATGATCTTCTGTTCACTTTATGACATGTTTATTCATATTGTGGATAAAAAAATTATATATAAATCAAATCCAGTTTCCATACTGAAATGTTACGGATTTTAAAAAAATCTAAAAATAGGATATGAGTGAAATTGCATTATAGGCACTCTCTCAGACAATACCTTCAATGCAAATAAAATTATACTAAAGGTATTGTTCGAGATAGTGCCTTGGACTTAAACTAAAGGTGCCATTTAGGATGGCACCTTCAATGTAGAACCTACAATTACAATATAAAAAAATCAAGAAATAGTCATATTTTTTTACCACTAAACTCAATTCAACAATCCAAACTTGCAAAAAAAAAAAAAAATCATCATCTCATATTCCTCAACTCTTTGTACACTACTCAATACCAATAGCAACTCCCTACACAAATCTCCCTAGCTCAACTCCAAACAAGTCAATTGTTCAACATGGAAAATGGTAAAATGTTGAAACTAAACACTATTGATAAATGAAAAGAAAGTCCATACAAAGCAAAATCCAAGAGTACATGTTTTTAGAGAATAGAATTTGTAAATATGAAACAAAATACTAAACTATAAACCATCATTGTCTCCTACCATCCATTTGGAGTTCTTGTACAATCTTTGACACAATAGATCACCAACTGCATTCTAGGGCTGTTGGCTATTCATCTTGAACTGTTGGTGGACTAAAATCAAGCAGCTAAAGTGGCCTACTGTGCTTAAGAGCCTCCACACAAGGGTCAAAAGTCCAAAAAACCCCACTTGAAATATGTCTCATCTAGCTAAGATGATCTTGTTCAACCCCATTCTACTAGTGTTCTCGGGTTGGTGGCCTTGATTAAAGAGAAAAGCTTTGGAAATTCATTGGAATATTTCACCCAGTCACTATAGACAATAGTAATTGCTTCCTCTTGCCTTCCCATATTCTTCTACACAATACCATAACTGTATACGGTCAAGCAATGGGACTCAAGCTCCCGGACTTTGCAATCTGGATTTTTTCGGAAAAAACTGATAAATTCTCAAGCCAAGATATTAGAGTCTATATGGGAGAGGTCTTGTCCAATTATTGGATTAGTACACAAATGAGGGCCATCAAGTCTAGTAATGATAAAAAGACTTTCCAATTTTTTTTTGCAAGCTCTTATCCTCTACGGACAACCTTGTTAGCTTTTTGTATAGTAAGCTTTCCATAAACTCTTCTTTAATTCATCCATGCAAATAGTGCATTGTATTCTTATGTGGAAGGCTCTTATAGCTTGAATTAGATCATTTTTAGTGTTGAACATCATATGCTTCATTAGTTCTTGGCTATCACAAAGATTACTGTGAATAAACGATGAACCTTACATAGTTGGCCATGTCAAACCTATTGACAACAAGCTACAATTGTTAGATGGAACTTCACTTCTCACAAATTAAACTATGGAAAACATCTTCAACAACTTAAGCATCAACAATGCACACTCAAAATCTTTCATTTTCTATAATGGACTAAGCTTAAACAGTTGGAGCATTTCATTGAACATTATCTAAGCATCCATATTTCTTTATATAAATGATGCAGATCGACCAATGCAAGTACACAAACATCACCAACATAATGTAGACTACTTCTATTATTTCCCATATTTTATAGTCATCAACTAAATGAGACAAAATCAAGCATGCAATTATTTGCAATATTTTACTACGAATGTGGGTAAAACAACAACATTTAAAAAAAAAAAATCGAAATACCATGTTACCTGACGTCATGATGTCGATTTGGTGGTCGAAAAGTCGAATTCGATGTTGGATGATGCTTCTTCTCTGGTGGCCGACAATGGGTTGTTTTGGAGAGGAAGAGAGTGTTGTGCAAGAGGAAGAGAGGGCAGTAGGAATGAATGGATTCATGAAACTTTTTCCAAATACCTCTATTGAAGGCGTCGTCCTGAAGGACACCTTTAGTTTAAGTCCAAGGTGTTGTCCGAGAGAGTGCATATAGTACAATTCTGAAGCTGACCTTAAAGATAATGTCTTCACTAGCCTAGATCCGTGTTTTTTTCCTACTAAATCCTATTTTTGGAATTTTATCTTAAATCTATACCATTTTGTTACGGAAACCATTCAAATCTACCCATTTATGTTTGCTCAATATAAATATATACGGCTATCCTGAGTTTGAACTTGAAAATTTAGACCTTCGACTAAAGAATTTAAATAAAAAAAATTGTGCTTTTTTATTCTTACCTGACTATTTTAGTATTAAAACAAAAGTACGTCACGTATAAAGCAAAGCCAAATCTTAAAAGAAGAAAAAATAATAATAAACTAATAAGATAGGGCCCAAATCTTTAGTTTGTAACAATTTGAGGTCTAAAAGCCAAATTTCATAGCTAGGGTTGCTTAGCATAGATAGAGCAAAATATAAAAAGATTTATTAGCAATTGGCCCAAACATTCATATTCTTTTCCTAACTGTGCTTTTCCTAAATAACCTGTGTGCAGTGAAGCTTCGTGTTCCTATGTAGCGGGGCTTCGGTCATTGGTCTCCATGATCAACAGGATGGTGTTTGAAGGTTTAGGAGTTGAAAAGTATTTGGAATCACATATGAAGTTAGCTAGTCAAACTTTGCGTTTGATGAAATATGCTGCACCAATGACCCATGATGAAGAGAAAGCTGGGGGTATTTCCCACTACGACGTAAACTTCTTAACCATCCTTCAGCAGAATCATGTCAATGGTTTGGAAGTGAAAATCAAAGACGAAAAATGGGTCAAAACAACTCTTCTTCTTCCTTCATTGTTATTATTGGAGAGTCATTCCAAGTAAGTCTCAATTTCCATCCGAACTGATGGAAGGAAATTATAATATTTTATATTTGATCATAATAAGGTACATTTCCAGAGGATTTAATTAGATATGTGGATGGTCCTTTTTATCTTGAATATGAATTAGTACATGAGAAAGATGACCAATACTGGATAAGATAAATAAGATAAAACAATAAAACAAGGACAGATATAGGAGATCAGAGATGATGAAACGATAATTCAATGGAGAACATTTATTAGGACTAAATAGCCAAGGAGATAAAGGGTAACAATTCATTACAAACCGAAAAAGAAAAAGGAAAATTGAAAGTTAACAATAATTATCCAATTTAATTATTCACAAACCATCAGGATTAATCTCACAAATTTCTCAAGAATGTTAACGAACTATTTTAATTTGAGATGCATCAAGTAATATCTAAAAATCTTAGTTTTAAACCAACTAAACTAAGAAACAAAAACAAGCAGACCAAATTAGTATGGAAATATTTAGTTGAAATAGGAAGTAGTATAACTATTAATTACAGCTTGTTCACTTGATATGAATAGCTATTTATTCTCTCTTTATTTTATGTAAAACTGCTATTACAGTGTTCATTTGAGAGAAATTACAATTCATACTGAATTTTTATGTAAAATAATGAATATTAATTCATATCCCCACATCGATGAATAGTCATTTAATGGTTTATTTTTCGAATTAGTCATAAATACTTTTATTTTGAAAATATCACACAATTATCCTTTCCTATAATAAAGATATAGGGTATTATAGATATTTTTTCTTTTACTTCATTGATTGCTTATTTTACTTTTTACACGAAGTAAATATTGTAATAGCTATTATATACCTATTACATTCCTATTGAAAATGAATAGGCCGTTAGTTTGTCTCTCTGAGATATAGAGCCATCAAATGATGAGTCAATTCTTAGTGGACCAATTTTAGCACCAATTTGATTATTTAGTCATCATTCTCAATCTACTCCATTAATTGTGTCTGAAAACATGAAAGTTTAATTTGTCTTGAGTTTTACAAACATCAAGTAAATAGCACTTTTAGCACAAATAATTTAAGTTACACTATATGGGGTAAATAATACTAGAAGATACAAATATTTAGGGGTTTATTTAAGGTATTAATATGTTGAGTGGTTAAAAAGATGAATCAATATTTTGCCAAATAAGTTAAATTTATTGCTTACGTCCAAACCTAACTCAATTCTACCTTGCAAATCCTATACCTATCTAATCCATAACAACTGTACCCATACGTTTTATGATATTACTTTGATGAACAATCTTCACAGTTCATAGGATGCCTCACAATGTCATTCTTTAGTAAAATTCTTCAACATCCCGTCCTTATTAAGTCTCCAATACTAATACAATTGCATAGCTTCTCAGCAATTATCCTAGTTTGCTCTGTAACAATAATTTTTTATGAAATTAAACCATTCAAATTATCATGCTTAATTTTTATGAAATAAACTCAAAACCACTAGAAATAAGCATTAATAAAAGTGAAACAATAGATGCAGCCACCATTAGAATTAATACGAGAGGGACTCCAAAAATTGTAAAATGTGATTTAGAATTAATACGAGAGGGACTCCAAAAATTGTAAAATGTGATTTAGAGCATCCTCTCAGTCTTGTGAATTACAATATTGAAGTAAACCTTATCCTACTTCCATATCATGAAATATGTACAAATATCTTTATAAACATTCTAGCAAAAAGAAGACTTTTTTTTTTTCTAGAAAAGCAAAAAAGGTTCAAGTCTTTCTCACTCACACAGCAAATTTAAATATGCCACAATTTGGTTGTATCTAACTTTAACATGATGGTAGAATAGATAACCAAAGTATAGTTAAGGATCTCACAAAATAGACAAATTAGCAACTTTATTGCTTATAATCTCAACAAGATACAATAAGAAATCTTTACAATGTTTGATGTAAAGCAGATATGTAATCATTATATTCATTCTCAAAATTTAGCACATGCCTTGCCTTTAATATGTTTTCAATATTTGCCTTTAACTAACATATAGATAGTAAACCAACCTTGACTGAAATATTTGTTACGAAAAGATTCAATTCAACTAGTTTTAAACCTTATGTAGTCATTATGTACCAATAGAACATCAATACCTTCTTTGCTCTCAATAATATCACCACATGCATTATTTGTAGTATGTTTCCGCTTGTTATCACTTTCATTAATCTTATTTTGTAGCCTAAATCATATATGTGCGTGTGTGTGTGTTGTTGCCTACCTCTAGTAACTACTATGAAAGCTTTTACATGCTACTAAGCACTAACTCATTAATTTTGTTTATTCATATTTAACTGATATGCCTATGGCAACAAAAAAGAAAAATTAAATAAATAAAAAAAAAATAGAGATGTCAACATTCTGAAAGATTATATCATTACTATCATAAATTATAGTTCTTTAATGTCATTATAGGGTAATGTTATGTAACATAACATTCAAAGTATCCAATCTTTTTTGTCAATATCAACAATTTCCAAATTAGTAGTTGGATATATAAAGTAGCATAGACGAAACCTAAAAGATGTACTCTTAGACATCCATGAAGTATACAAAAATCATTTAAACTAATGTGTTAGCTAGTGGATTTACCCTTTTTAAGTCAATTGATTCCTAATCCTATTTGAGATAGTAAGAATCTCTTCCTTCACTAACGCTAATGTAAAATTGCATGAAACTCATAAATCTTAATTAAAAATTGAATATTTATTGCAAAAATTTGAATTCTCTTTATGTCTAAGTGAAACATGGAAATTCTTCATTCATGGATGATCAATCCTACTCATTGAAATCTCTTTCTAACTAATAAGAATCAAGCATGTAATAATCTCGGCTATAAATTATCACAAGAACAATTAAGATCACATAAATATATTCAAGACATAAACTTTTCATTAATTAGCAAAGATTTACAATATGACTTAGGTTTCACAAAACCTCAAGCATAAAAATCTACTCTTCCATGGGATAAACAATGAAAACAGAAATTCTAGAAGAGTTTAAAATAGCATGATTAAAAAAACCCCTTAAAGTAATCGCTGTGACAAGATGTGTACTTTAGGGTTTTAGAATGGTATAAACGGTTGAATTCTCAAATAATGAAAATAGAAAACTTCTTTATAGTATTTCAAATGTACATGACCCCTCATGACTCGTGTGGGTAGGTCATGTATCCCTGAACAACGTATAAAAATTCTCGCTAATTTGTACACGACCAATGTACGTGTACATAGGTTGTGTATACTGGAAATCCACTTTTTCCTAGCTTTTTGCCAATAATTGTGCACTAGTGTGTTTTCTTTGTAGTGTTCTTTGATTTTGTAATAAAAGCTCCAAACTTCATCAATTTTCACTCATTTTCATCAATCCTTTAAAAAGCTCAATTACTCCTCATTTAGCCCTAAAATGAATTAATCCATTCAATAAGTATGATTTGTCTACTAGATCAAAAATATTACATAAAATATGATCAATAAGGCAAATTATTAAGGGTTTTAGGACATTTATCATGGGACTGCATGTGGTACCGCATGCTATCCTACAATCCTATTTGACACACTTCAATGGAGTGTGTTGCTAAAAATAGATGGTCCAAAGACTACTCACCTATCTTTCCTATTAGTCATATTATTAGACTTTTGTTATCTACCTCAAATGCACCTTTTCAACCCATTTTGAACCAAGATTGCAAGGATCCATTCTGGCATAAATTAAAGCTAGTGCAATAGTCATATTTATCATTGACAAATCATGTTATTGCTACCACAAACTTAACTTCATTCCCAGAAGAGAAAATTAATAAATCCAACATCAATTTTAGAGTACACAATAAAAGACAAAAAAAAAAAAAAAGATCAAATTACATAAAATAATGAAATAAAGAGAGAATGGAGAGGAGAACTTCAACATGGAAAAACCCAACCATAGATAAAAGAGGAGGGTAACCATTCAATATAAACAAAAAACAATAGGAAAGCATATGAAACTTATGATGATTCTCTAATCACTCTTGAGTCCACTAACTATATCATATGAAACTTGCAAAATGTTTTCAACTACTTCGTCATGAGATAGATCAACTAAAACTTTAAGATTCTTAGAGATTTAGTAATGTGAAATATGGAAACACATAGGGAACAACCAAAGTCATTATGCATGGGATTCACCGGATCGTATAGCTACTTTATTTGACCATAGCGAGCTTGATAGCTTATGTTGAGCTGTTGACTTAGTTGGACCTTGTAAAAGGAGGCGGACAAAAAAAATTCTTCCTTATTTACAGAATGAAATATACTCATTAGGTTTTATATATCTCAATTATGGCAGTTTTACACAAATTATTAAATTGGGTCATTTCTTTATTTCTAGGTCCATAATATAATTGTGTATATAATATTATATATATAATTTGTTGATCTCTAAAATTTTACTAAAATAAAAAGTAACGCAACAATTTAAATGAGTCATGCCATATTAGTTACAATATTTTATTAATTAAAGTAATAATTCAAATTAATTGATAAATATATTTGAGTATAAATAGATTTAAAATTTATTTATGTCCTATTTGTCTAGGGATGGAGCAATGGAAGACTACAATGCCCGAGACATCGTGTGATGGTAAGTGGACATGAGGCTAGATATCTATTGGGTATTTTTCATCTATCAAAGGAGCAACCATCCAAATTCCGAAGAGCTTGTGGATGACCAACATCCTTTACTTTATAAGCCTTTGATGAGGCCGGTCTTACCCGCATTTTCCAAATAGTGGACAAAGACTCTTGAAAGTGGTTCGAGTTTGAACACATACTATAAAATGTGAATTCCGATATGAGATGCGTTTTCAACTACCATGTACATCTATCCTTTTCATAGATATGTTCCTAATAGTTATCCCCAAATTGTGGTTTCTTCATTTCGGATGTTTACAATATTTTTACCTTCTTCAAAAGACCTTATTGTGCAAATTCCTTTCTATGTTTCATTTGCATACTCAAACAATAAATATAGCCAACACTTAGAAAAAAAAATAGGTAAAACTATATGCATGTGTTGCTACTCTTTGAATTCATAAAAGTACTTGTCAAGTTTCCATCCTTATAATGTAAATATTGTTATACTTCAATGATTTATTAGTGTTAACTAACGCTAAAAATGTTTTCAATCACTTAACTCAAAAATTTCTAAATAATATTGACTTTATACTCTCTAACATGATCTTATATACTACTATCATACAATTCATATGAGAATCCACCCACATGAAAATCATAGTATTACTTAAATGATAAATAACACTAGAAAGTCATGATATTTGAGAATAATTTCATTTAAGATACAACAGTTTTAAATGGTTAAAAAGAGGTCACAACATTTAGAGAAGTGAGTCAATTGAGATTACATTGACACATGTAAAAAAAATATTTAAAATTAAAACTTAGAAAATTCAATGCTATGATATGTGCCAATGATGACCTCAATCAACCCATTTTTTTAAATATTGTGACATCTTTAACCACTAAAAATATTGTAACCTAAGTTAAACTTACTCCTTAAACAATGTGACATTTTTTTCACCACTCTAAATGTTTGACTTCAAATGAACTTACCCACAAACATTGTGACTTTATAGTATTATTTACTCCTAGTTAAATTTAATAGTTGAATCCTTGAGTACAATTGCTATGAAACTCTATATGAGCAATCTATTTAATATTGTGGTAAGATATTCTTAAGGAAAATACTTGAATGCTTCAACTAATTTGCAGTGAAAAATCCATTTCAAATTTTTTATATAAGAATTTAAATTTCTTTACTAGTGATATAATTTCAAGCTAATGGTTATTTCTTTAACAAATATAATTCACTTGTTATCGTAACACTCAACCTCTCAATTCAAGAAAGGTTTAAATAACATATATTTGAAAGAAATTTCAGGTATGACATTAACCGAAAAAATGAAAAGAGAAAGGGGCTATTTTTTTATTTCATCAAATCATATATATATATATATATATATATATATAGATACAAAAGGTATGAGTCAATACTAACTTTCTATCATTTAAGGAAGTTGCTTCCTTGTTTGCAACTAAAATTAAGTTCTAGCATGATCTTTATCAATTTTCAATTAATCCATTAATTTCATGACAAAATATTCAAACAAAAAGAAACAAAAGGAAATAAAATATGCAACATAGCTTGTGTGTTAAAATGTGTAATCATTACCAACAATCTTCATCACTCTTGCTAGAAGAGCTATGCGTAACACCAAATTTATCTCTAAGTTCTTCAAAAAATTTTTTTCTAGCCCTTTTGTGATAATATCAACAATTTGTTCCTCCAATGAACAATGCAATAAAACAACTTCATTGTCCTATTTAGCTTTGTAATTGCGTGATACTTAATTTTAATATTTTTGTTTTTTTGTGAAAAATTGGATTTTTAACCATTACAGTAGTAATCTTACTATCACACATAAACTTTTTGTAGCAACTTCTTGCTTAAACTTTAATTCATTGATAATTTTTTCAACCATCAAGGTTGATTAACTACTGTAGATGTAGTAATTCATCATTCTTCCGCTATTGATTAAATAATAGAACTTTACTATCCTCAACTCTAACATGTAAGACCTAATCCAAGATTAAAACAATAATTTGACTATTTGTCAAATCTTCAAGTGATTCAACCCAATCACAATAAGTAAATCCAAGGAGTATAAGAATTGAACTCCTAAAAATTATCATATGAAATTGTACCGTAAGCATAGCTCAAGATCCTTTTGGCTAGTTTGAGATAATTTTCAGTTGGCATGTGCCTATATCTTGATAAAATCCTGGTCACACACATTATATTTGACCTTATGATTGATAAACACAGTAGTGAAGCAATTAGACTCCTAAAAATTGAAGGGTCAAAAGATGTTGAGTCATCATCTACTTGTAACTTCATTCCTTGAATTGCTAGAGTGCTAACAACTTTGCAACCAATTAAAATAAAACCTTTGTAATAATTATGCTACATATTTCTTTTGAGAAATGAAAATGCCTATTGAAACTCGAAGCATTCCAATCTTAAAAAATATAACATTTTCCACAAATCTTTCATTTCAAATCTACTCTCCAATTGCTCTCTAAACTTTTTCATAGAATTTAGATTGCTTCTAACTATAATAATATCATCAACATAGATTGAAATAATTAAAAGTTCAATAGACGATTGCTTCACATAGAATGCTTCATTGATGCTCCTTTCAAATTCCAAGTCATATAAGTAACTATCAATCCTCGCATACCAAGCTCTAGGGGCTATTTCAAATCATAAAATGCGTTTTTCAATAAACAGACTTTATTAGTAGCACTTTGTAGAACAAAACTTCAAAGTTGCTCAATGTAAATTTCCTCTTCAAGAACACTACTGAGGAATGTTGATTTAACATTAAGACCATAGACTCTCCAACCATTATGAGCAACAAGAGCAAGCAACAATCTAATTATATTATATCTAACTATAGGTACAAAAGTTTTAGAAAGTTAATACCTCACTGCTAAAAGTAGCTTTTCACCACTAATCTCACTTTATGATTTTGCAATTAAGCCATTAACAATTATATTCACTTTGAATACCCACTTTGTACCAATCACAGGTTGATATTGTAGTCTATAAACAAGTGACCAGAAAACTAGGTATCATTTTTCACTATCATATTTAATTTTTTGAGTTAAATGCAAAAACACTTCCTAAACTTTAGAGGTGGCACAAATTGTCCCCCTGAACTTTGAAAGTGTGGCTTTTTATCCCTTAAACTATAAAAAAATTGCAATTAAGGACATTTTATACTTTTCTATTAAAAAGTACAAAAATTTTACTATTCTAAGTGTACTTTTATGTGGAAAATTATACGAAGTTATATAGAATTGTACAATGAAAAACAAAAGGATAAAAAAAGAGATGGAATGTCCTTATTTACAAATTGTTTATAGTTCAGGTCAAAAACAAAACTTTCAAAGTTCAGGGAATCAATCTACACCACCTAAAATTTAGGGGGTTTTTGCATTTTTCCCTAATTCTTCTTCTATAGTTGCTTTCCATTGTAAAGATTGCAAGGTTTGATCAACCATGGCAGGTTCAAATATAGCAATATTGCATCTACTATGTATATCTTGTAAGGTCCTAGTATCTCTCATAGCATGATGCTCACCATCGAAATTCTCCTCCTCAAACATCTACTATAATGTTAAGCAACTTTTCTAGCAATGGTTTTTCGGCTTGAAGGCTCTTCAATCATTTTTTTTCCTAATTCTAGACCCTTTTTTCATTAAACTTCACAATCCTACTCACATAAATCTTCTCATTTATGGGATTTATAATTTTGTAACCTTTTGAAAAAGTATTGTACCAACAAACACACCAACATCACCTTTTTTGTCCAGTCTATCTTCTTCTTTTTTTTTTTTTTTCTATATCTTTGGCACATGAGCATAATAGATGCTACCAATGACATTCAAGTTTGATATTGATTGTTTAACACCTATTCAAGTTCATGTGGTGTTTTACCATTTATAGCTTTGATTGAAAGTTTATTATGTAAATATATAGTAGTATTTATAGTTTCCCCCACCATAACTTCTTTAGCAATCCTTTTTCAAATAGCATGCTTCTTGCCATGTTTATAATTGATATCCTTTCTTTCACTTACACCATTTTGTTAAGGTGTATAAGGAATGTGAGTTGATGATGAATACCCAGCTTTTGAAGAAATGATTGGGAATGAGAAGAAATACATTTAGTCTCATTATCAATTCTTAAATTTTTAATCATGGGCACTTTGCTTTGTCATAATAGCCTTGAAAGCTTCAAAAACAAAAAATACTTCAGTTTTTTTTTTTTTGAAGAAAATACACTCAAGAATATCTTGAAAAATTATCAATGAATAAAAGAAAGTATTTGCTACCATTATAAGAAGGCATGCTCATAGGACTACATACATCTGTATGATCCAAGTAAAGCTTTTTAATTGCTCTCCAAGGTCCATTTATTGGAAATGAAGTTTTGCTCAACTTATCGAAATTGACAAGTGCTACAAGTATTAAAAGTTACAACAACAAAAGCAAATTATTCACCATATTCCTCTTGACAAGCAACTTCAAAACATCACAATTTATGTAGCCTAGCCTTTTATGCCACAAGCAAGAGTTGGATTCAATACTAACAAAAGCTTCAACTTCATCATTTTTCCAATCAACATTAAAGCTCCTATTATGCATTCTAATTGATATAAGCTTTATACCAAAAATATCGATGATTTCACAAAATTTGTTCTTGAATTTAAGTAAAATAATCTTATTTGAAATCTTACCAACACTTAACAAATTGTATTGAATTCAGATGAAATAAGCTTTGTACTTCATAAAGTTTTCATCGATACAAAACCTTTGCCATTGATATCCACAAGTCTATCATCAGCTTTACTTTAGAAGAATATGTTCTATCCAAAGTTTTGAAATATTTTATGTTTGCTGTCATATGATGAGTAGCCACTATCAATCATCTAGACATTGGTGTTTTAGGTTACAGTAGAAAACTTTCAATAGTGGCAGCAATAAAAAGATTTCCTAAATTTTATATCCTTTATGACTTGAGCTGGTTAAGCTTGCTTTTGTTGATTGGTATTTGTTAGAACAAATTATATGATTTGAATAAAGAAAAGATTTAAAGAAACTCAAATAGAAGATTTTCAAATTAACTTATTATGTAATGAAGATTTTTTTATTTGCTTCTTTCCTAGTTTATTAGTATTTTATTATATTTTTATTATTAGTTATTTCCTATTTATGGGATTTTATTTAGTTTCATGTCAAGTTTATTTCCCAGTTTATAAAATATCTTTTAGTTTCCTCTTTTATCTATATTATCTATATTTCATTTTATGCCTATAAATAGGTCTGGCTACATTGAATAATTCAACAAATGAAATATGCTTGGCAAAAAAAAAAAAATCATTGAAATATGAATTTAAGTTGAGTGTTATCTTATCATTTCCTTTAAACATATCAAGAGTGTTGAATTTTTATGGTGTTTCCCCTTCCCGCGTTGTAATTAGCTTAAAAAAATTCTTATGGTGTTTGGACTTTATTCTGGACTCTTTATAGTTGATGAGTCAATTTTTTTTTCCTATATCAGGTTTCCTTATTCAATATAATTAGTGGATTGAGATTTTTATAATATATCATTGGTTCTTTGGGATTTTTTGCAATTAAAGGGATAAAGATTTCTTATATCTTTGGTTCTTGATTGAAATTTCTCACTAGATCCCGATAAATTTGTTTACAACCTGATTTAGTGTTCTGGCATTTTTCACATTATCGCATCACCCTATCAATATATATATATATATACACCTAAACTACTGTAGGCTTTGCAATAGAATCCTAGTTTGAACCAACAATAATTTTTAGTATGATATGTCTTCTTACAATGTAGACAAGGTGGATACTTGCCTATTCTATTTCTTCCTCTTTTGATCAACTTTTTTTTTTTTCTTTACCTCCCTTTAAATAAAGCTATTTTCGTACTATCAATTTTCATTTTTTTTTTTCCTTTTTGGATGAAACAAGTGCATTTTTAGTCAAACCTTCTTCTTCTTCAAATGTTTCTTTGCTCAAAAGCTTATTAAGCACTTACAAGCTCTATGAGAGAAAGTTGAGACTGGCCTACGCATCTTCAACCAAAGAGATATTTGCCTTAGATCCTTCTGAAGCATTACTTTTTCCACAACTCTTGTTTCTAGTAAATCCTCACCTAACATTCTTATATGATTAATAACTTTCATAACTCTATCAATATACACCTTCACATTTTCACTCTCTTTTGTCTTGAGAAGTTCAAGCTCCTTGTTAAATTGAAGATACTTTGTCTTTTCATTTTTTTGAAATTCTAACTTTAACTTGTCCTAGACTTCTCATGTTGTTTTGCTCACCATAATCCTTATATAATTAGTCTCATTTATTGTTGAATGAAGACTACTAAGGGTTTTGAATCTTTTAAAGACCCTTTCTTCTCACATTTTTGAGATGATTTAAGATTAGATTCTCTGGCAACTCAACTTCAACAGCTTCCTACATTATTAGACCTCTAAGATGTACTTCCATCTTCATGGACCATATATGACAATTTTCTCTAGTGAAGATTGGAGAAGGAGCAGAAAAATTACTACTTGTTGCCATCACAAAAATCACTCAAACTCTCTAGTCTTTATGGTTTTTATAGTGATGTTTCTGTTGGGTTTGGGTCCAACTTATGTGGGCCCATAATATAGTAAAAAATAAAACCCTAGCTATATAAAGAGTCTTTTTTCATTGTTGTCTTAAGGCAAGGAAAAGAGAAGAGAGAAAAAAACACAATATACACACTCCTAGGTCTAGAGATAGATCTAGAGAGAGGATTTGTTGTGAATCCACCGGGTTGTGGTGTGATTGAAAGAGCCACTTGTGCAAAGTAGTGAAGATTGTGTTTGTATTCCAGTATTGTGTTAGTGGAGTTTTTTTTCGTGCGCGGCGGTCCCGTGGTTCTTTCCCACATTGGGGTTTTTCACGTTAAATCCTAGTGTTTATCGTCTATTTGATTTCATTATATTTGTTAATCAATTAGACAAGAAGAAAAAGAGCGATCTTTTCTTAACAAAGTAGTAAATGAGCGATATTTCCTTGAACAAAGTGGTAAATGAGCGATCTTTTCCTAACAGTTTCTTTTCTTGTTTTCACTCACATGCAATCTCACAAAGATCAATACTACTATGATACAAGATGAAGCAAATTTCTACTATGGTATTGTCAAGAAAAAGAGCAAAAAAAAAAAAAAATGAAGAGAAGTGCCCCTTTTCATGTCTATCAAATTATATAATTATATAAATATTAATACAAAAGGTATGGGTCAATACTAACCTTTCATGATTTAAGGGAATTTGTTACCTTGTTTGCAGCTGAAATTAAGATCCACCCCAATTCTTTTTCAACTTTCAATACATTTATTAATTACATGAGAAAATATTCAAAAAGAAAAAGGAAAAAAAAAGGAAATAAATTCTGTTCCACAACTTTTGTACCAATAGTATGTAATCTTGACCAGAAATTTTCATTAAAATCTAAAATTCATCAAAGGACTTAACCTTTCTAATCCATTCAAATTTGCACTCATTTGAATATTCCTTGTTATTCTTAACAAGATAATAGCAATGACATTTTAAATGGAAATTTGACAACATTGCAAGTTGCAATTAAGAATAAAAGTCTATCTTTCTGGATTTGGTGTCTCTATCTATATCAAATGCCGATTAGTCACAAACCATATGCGCATCCGTAAGTATTATAAGATCATGAAAAGAAGTAACAAAAAATAAAGCTTTATCTTGGAGCAATTATGACGACTAAACAGTTAGTTATCATTATTTGCAATACCATAGTAAGTTTTCAGCATGGCTCAGCATTCCATTCCTTCTGGGTTTGAAGAAGACGAAGCAAACTCACTTCATCAAATGGCTTGAAAAGCAAAGGGTGTTGCTCATCTACTAACTCCTGTGGACACCGGACCACTCCCTTCAACGATGAAAAAAGTCCAATAGAATACCTTGTCTCATGCCCTTTCATCATTACCTGATGTCTAGGGCAGTGCAATCTCCCATTGCACCATCCCTTTTACACACATGTAAAGTCCGAAATAAATTTTAGATTGAGCTCAGGAGCAATAATAATTACTTATATAGAATCAAAATAAAAATAATTACTAATATATAATTTTATAATCGTGATTTGTTATAAAATATATAAAAAATATATATCATACATATATATCGCGTTTGATAAATATAATATAATTTTTTTTCGTATAATTATTGTGTTATATACTCGTGATATACATATAACCGTGTTTGGATGATCTTCACTTTAGGTCTGTCAAAATGTCATTTTTCAAAGTGATGGCGTCTTGATTACATTAAAAGTGGTGGACCCTTTTTTATTAATATGAGAAAACCACACTGTAAATGAATAGTATCAAAAAACATTTTCAAGAAAAAGATGATGCGACTATACATTGAAAGTTGTGCTCATTTTATTCTACCGTGAAAAAGTAATCAAATAGAAGAATTGTTCGTAGCGATATTGAGATAATAAAATGCGATTTAAGCCTAAAATCATATATCCAGCATTTGAAACACGATTAAGGTGTGGTAGCAAAAATTGATAAGCATTTCTAAAATACGATTTATGTATAAATTTTTATTTATCCAGACTTATAAACATGGTTTAGGTATAGTAATTTAGTAATTTTTTTCATATAAGCTATATATTGATAATTATTTTTAGTAATAAGAGTAGATAGTGTTTCGTCCTGTAAAATCCTTTTATTTATCATATGATAAACTTTCACAAAGCACTAAAAGAACGAATAATATAATCTGGCATACAAAAAAGAGTAACATAATCCAATATTTCATACCTTTTTCTTTCCTTTGGTAAAAAAGAAAACCTTTTGCTTTCCTCTTTTGTTATTTTTATTTTTCCAACTTTACTAACCTATATATATGTTTTTTTTTAAAAAAAACTATACTGAAAATGAAAAAGAGCCTCAATTATACCCAGTGAAGAAAATATAGAAATGCAAATTCATATATGGTTATTTATGATTAAGCCTTTTTCCATACGAGTGGATATCATAGCTCTAAAGTATTCAACGTCCTTTGAGTCAGCAAGTCAAATCCAAAAGTAAATTTTGCTTTAGTCGATAATAACCTATTGGGGGTTTCCATTTTTTGATTGTGTGGAGGGAACCTTTTTTGCTCTTTGTTGGATAACAATATTATTAATAATAACAACAACAACAACAACATTTTTAGTAGTGATGTAAGTACTTTATAATTGGTAATTTATAAAAGCCAACATATATAAAAACTTTATTGGTATTTAAAGGTCATTAATTAGTTCCACTTGGTGCTATTGTTATTGTGTTATGTGGATAAATGGGAATTGAGAACATAGACTTACCAAGAATGACTCTCCAGTAAGGACTATGAATGTGGATGCTGATGGAGTAGCTTGAATCCAAGTACCATCCTTGAGCTGCACTTTGAGTCCATTAACATGATTTTGTTGGAGCATGGTCAAAAAGTTCTTGTCATAATGAGCTTACCACCCATTTGAGCTCATTGCATTTTGGTGCTTTGTATTTCATCAAGCGGATACAATAGTCTACATTATTTTTGTGAGACTTTAGATATTTCTCAACACCTAAGCTCTGGAATACCATTTTTGTGATTAGCTCCTCTAGTTGTGATACCCTCATTGCATAGGACCTCAACGTCTCACTACATTAATCATTTGTAAAAACAGAAAAGATAATTTATTATACTAAAAAATTGACTTTTAGTGAAAAAAATTTTGAGATAAAAATTTATAAATAATATTTTTATCTCTACAGATAGAATTAGCAATATGATTTTTACAATAAAATTTTACTTTAGACAAATGTTGTTTTTTCTACAGGTACTAGTAGCAACCTTTGCATAATTTATATAACGTTCTATGGATCCAAAATTAAGCATAATTAAGATTATTCATAATTCTTTATCTTGTGCATGAAGAAAAGTAGGCATACTCTTTAAAATCTCCTGGATCCCAAAACTTCAGGACTACGGCTAGATGAATTTAGATGGGTATCATATGCCATTAGTTACGTTTTTTCAGTTTCCCAAACTTATTGCTACAATGTGGCTTAAAATGCATGATCATTTATCAATTCTACGACCATAAGAGACATATTTCCTATGCACTATAAGTTCTAGCTTCCTGAATACCATGTATTTTATTGCTATATGGAGGATTTTCTATCTCCAACTTGCAAAGATATCTTTGAAAAAATTATAATCAAGTTTCGATAATAAGCACAAACTCAAATATATTCAATGCTCATCAAACTATCTAGTTAATGACCAAAAGAATAGGCTCACCTCAGCAATCGACCAAGTCAAACCACACAAATATTATTCATCTCATTTCAAATATATATATATATATATATATCCCACGTATATTTTTCTCTATATTGCAAATCATGTGATAATTTGTTTTTACCACACGTATTGCGCTATATCATCTCAAATCTACATCATGTGTGCTATTTATCTCATCTCGTCTCAAAATTAATGTCATGTATGTTATGTCAATGAGATCATCATCATCATCATGTAGTCATTTGTTTTAAGCACACGCATTGTAAATATCATGTTTAGTACCTAGAATAGATAAACATATTTACATAATTACAATTATATAACAATAAATGTTTATACACACACATATATATCAGAATAAAAATTATATTGCTTTCTGTTGTTGTTATACTTATAAGTTGAGCTTATCATAACCTAGGACATAACACAACTGTTTGATTATGTTTTTTCATTGAAATCTATTATATCTGTAGCTGATCTGTTTTGTTCGATTTATGAGTAAAATATCTATTTTTATTTTTATCTATTTAAAAACGACAAAAAGATGAAATCAAAACAACAACAAAAAAAATGAGAAAACAAACATACCCGTTGGATTTTATATGAATGTTAAAGATTATGCAGTAGATTTTAATTTCAATTTTTTAATAGTTGCTCTCATTGCTAGGGAACAAAATATAGAATCTCCATACTCTACACTCACCATGAATCATATTCCAAAGTATACATAGTTTCTAAAGTATCATTTATTTACCCCCATAAAATATTTTTAATTAATAATATTAAATATTAGAAAATATAATAATTGTTTCCTTTCCTCATGGACCCTTCTATTTCTCTAGCCAGGTCGTAATTAGATCAATGAATTTCCTAAAACAATGGATGACTTCTAAATTATCCATTCTCGCAAGACATTAATGATATATTAGAATGGAACAATTATTGATCAATAATTTTATCATAGCAATTTATAATAAATTAGATAAAGTTACATAATTAGGTTCATATTATATGCATTGGACATGGGTGGGTATATGGTGGGTATCAATAAGACAATAATGCACCATACTCTTTGACTACAAGTTCTTAAATTTTGAAAATGGAATATAATTTGTGATATCTTGAAACTTATACCTTATCGAACACACAACAAGCATCTTATACAACCGATAAATCTTCTCTATTATATTCTTATAATATTAAAATTTATAGGAAAATTTTCGATAAATTAAACTAGCTAATATTTCCATAATAGTTGAAGAGGGGAAAAATCCAAGCAAGATTTAGTAGTCAATTGATAAGTGTACATTTTTACCATAATCAAAGGTAATTTTGAATTTCAATTTCACACTTATATTTTATTTACATGTTATTAAACTAATAGTATACCTGATGATTTTAGGTGGTATAGCCTTTTATTATAGTATCTATTTTCTTTTGGAATTTATATGTTTATTTCTTTTTTTTTTTATAGAACACAAAACTTAGAAGTAAAAAGGTTGTATTGTTTTTATGCATTATTTTTATTTTGTAATTTTTGCAAATGCAAACAAGATACTATAGAACTTATAACCTACAAATTCTAGGGTACATATAGGTATGGAGATGTTGTATATGTACCCTACCTTATGAAGCACATTTTAAAAAATTACTACTTAAAACTTACTATGAGACCTTATCCACTTGAAGCTTACAAGGTTTGACCAAGGTATTACAAGTTATAATTGTGATACTTACTCACCCCTAGCATTACTTTGAGAACTATGTAATTAAAAATATATAATTAAATTGCGTAGATTATCATATTGATAAATGAATTAATTACAAATACATGGACATTGATCGATTAGAAACTCTCCTAAAAAATTATATTATGTAAATTAATATAGAAAATTTCACAAGTTTCATAAGATACCTTATATCCTATAGGTACTAAAGAATACTGATTCTAGCATTGTTTCTACATGTTACAAGGAAAGTTCCCAAATTTAAAATTGGGTAAATATCACATTCGGTATCCGAACTTTGTCTATTTGTGCAATTAAGTACCTAAAATTTGAACATATCAATTTATCACTTATAAACTTTTCAATTATTTATAGTACCTAAATAAGGTAGCTAATTACATAAGTGGACAAAGTTCAATGGTTAATTGCAAAATTTTGCAATGTTCAGATAGTTAACTGTAAAAATAAACAAAGTTTAGGTGTCAATTTGAGATTTTTAAACTTCAAGCAGTTAATTATAAAACAAACAAAATTCGAGGAAATAATTTCATGTTTACAACTCTAATTGAAATAAATTACTTATTTAAGGTCAAAATAAAAATAATTACAATATACAGTTGCTAAATCACATGTATAAATCAATATATACAAACATTATATGGTGTACTGTATATCGCATATTGTAATCGCGATATTTATATGAATATCTCGTTTACAAAACGCGATTTACATGAAAATCAAAACATTCATATCGCGATTAGCAATGACAATATGTGATTAAGTCCTATATCCCGATTAGTAATCGCGATATAGCAACAGTATATAAACTTTATATCCTATTTTATTCTTGCGATTTACTTGTAAATTATTATATATTGTGTTTTAAACTAGATTTTGCTATGGTATATTGGTAATTAATTTTATCAGAGTTATATATTGGTAATATTTTTCCACATGAACCCTAGACATGTATTGAACTCAAATTCGAGCAACAAACGCTAGATATAATTAGCATAACTAATGTTAGACCTTTTTTTAATTTGGTTATCACAATGGGAAGGAGTAATTAAACCTTATCCATTATATTTTGAAGTCCAATATTAATACTACTAGGTTGTAAGATCACTGGTGGTAATACCCCTAAGATTAAAAAGTTTAATCAAATACTAAAATAATAAAACTAAAGTTTAAAGTTAATTTACCACTTATAAAATTTCCAAGTACATTATCTAACTAGATGAGGAATGAATTAAGTTTAGGTAGCTAATTGTGAATTTGTTAAAATTTAGATACTTAACTACAGAAATGGACAAAGCTAAGTTTAGATACTAAATTAGTATTTTTAAACTTCAGGTTATTGATTGCAATATAAGTAAAAGTTTAGACACCAAATATGAAAACTACTCAACTTAAAATTAAAATAATTAAAATGTACATATGAAACACGATATTATCTTAACAATAAGTTAGATTCTCTTCACCGCCCTATAATTTTGGAGTTGGTGCTTCCGAATTTACTATGTACCGAAAGAACTAGGACGGGGCTCACATGCACCCGCGAATCCGCGTTTGGACCCCAGTACTGTCTTTGAGAATTTGAAACTTTATAAGTCTCTACAACTTAAAAAAAAAAAAATAATAAACAAACAAAAAGATCTAATAAATGTACTTTTACCAGTTTAATAAATTTCACTTATAACTCGTCCCGAATGAAACTCCCTTGCTCAAATTCAATTTCGCCATAATATATATATATATTATATATATATGTATACGTACTGCTTGCAAAATGGAAACATGGGAATAAATTTCTCTTTTTCATTTTTTTTTTTTTTGTCTAAACCTGTATACCTCAATTTAGAATGCTTTTTCGGTTGAGGTATGATTTACTTTGTATCTATTAACTAACTGATTGATTGGAAAAAATTATTTTTGCACTTACCTTATTTGATATATTATTTTAAAAATTAAAAAACATTATTTATGACCATGATTACACAATGCATTTTTAAATGTGCCATGATATTTTAGGGAACTTGTAAAAATATACTTTTATTTAAAAATAGGATTCTATACGCTCTTTTAATAGTCCGAACTAGGTAAATTTTAAAATGATCATAAGCTACAAACCAAATCCGTTTAATCTTCACATGCAAATTTTCTAATTCGTCAATTAATACACTTCCATGTAATATGACATTTGTTATGTCTTTCATAGTACTTAGGTATCAATTTTTCAAATTATGTAATTCTATAACTTGCAGATGGGAGATTGTATGTTTATAAGTGCATAACCGTTAAAAAATCCATATTGCAAGCTACTTAAAATTGTTAATGTGACTTAAAACATATCGCTAAAAATCGTAATTTTTCAGGCAAAATTACCTAACTTCCATCTTTTTTATTTTTATATTCTTGAAAATCAAATATTATAATCATTATACAATTTTAAGGAGTTTAGAATTATTATACCTCTGTAATTTTACAATCACATTAGTCTTACTTAGCTCCTTTTCTAACGATTGTATAATTATGCTTATACAATACTTGATTTGCTTGCACGGTTAAAAAAAAAAGTAAAAAATCAGTACAAGGATACTATGAAAAATATGACAACATATCATAATATATAGGATGCGAAATTCATATTATAAGGTTAAATGCCATCTAAATTACAAATTATAATCATTTCAAATTTCACTTGGTTCGTGTAGTCTTGAAGTACGTAGTGAATCTTATTTTAAATAAAATAGATATTAAAAACTTCTCAACCAGAAAAAATTCCATTAAAAAAGGCATCACGAGTAAAAGTTATTTAGTGTTGAAATTAAGCGGCAAAATAATTTTCACTAAATTTTTTAAATTATTATCAATTAAAACTCAAAAATTGCTTTTAATAAATTTATAGTAAATAAATACTAAAATACATCACAACTAAGTATGAATACTAAAATGTAATAAAACCCAATATATATATATATATATATATATAAGGTTTGTTTGTTTAATCTATAATTTTTTATTTTAGCATCTTATTTTTATCGTTTTCAAACATATGTTTATCATGAATCAGATACAAATAAAAAATATATCTTTTTACTCATTAACAGATTAAACAGATAAAATACATATACAAATTAGATACAAATATAATATAGATAAAAATTAAATAATTTAAACACACTAACTTTCTTTGTTGGAGAATGAGGAAACTATAAATCAAGACAAAGCTGAATAAATAGCTACAAAATAAAAAAATAATAATAATAATAATAATAATAATAATAATAATATACTATGATTATCATTATTATTAAAAAAAGGTAAAAGCAGAAACACTCGTGATAGCTTTGTCAACTCATGTCATGCCGTATATATAAAACAAATTTGCAGTCAGAACAATAATGATAAAGAAATAAAGAGTAATATATATATATATATATTAAATAATAACAACCAAACTCAATTTTATCAAAATATATAATTAGTTATCTAAATTTTAAAATTAATTATTTAAAAATTTTAAATTAATCAATTTAGCACCTAAAAGAATTTAACAAAGATAAAATAAACATGCAAGAAAAGTTTTTAATTAATTTTAAAATTTAGCTATCTTAATATATATTTTATTAAAATATAAATATCATTTGTGATATAATTATATATATATATATATATATATATATATTAAAGGAAGAAGAACAGTAGTAGTATTAGTAGTAGTGAGGATAGTAGTACCTGAAACTTTTGTTCCCCTCCGGCCAGAGAAGGTCAAAAAAGTTCTGAATTGCTTCGGAATCCAAAACACCATTAATTACCGTACCCTCATAGAGAGGAAGCCCAGGAATATTGGCAAGATAACCACCAAAAGGTCTTCTTGTATCCACAAATCGGTGCTTAGTTTCTTTTGGAAGATTAAAAACCTCCTCCAACATGTTGACAACTTTGTTATGAGCCTCTAGTGTAACCTTGTCATATCTTGCCTCAAAACAACCATACTCTTCTAGTGCTTGTACTACTTCCTTCCTCACGACATCCCATGATGCTGTTCCTTCCTTCAATTCCTCTTTTGAAAAATCTATGACAGGAAGTCTTTCGGCGGTTGAGAGTGAACCAGCCATGACTTCAATTTTTCTGAGTAATTCTTGTTCATTAATCAGTATTGGGTTTGTTCTCATATAATATATTAGTGTGTTGGTGACAGTGACCGCATATTTTATAATAGTCCAAATAACATTTACTATTGTGTACATTATGTGTAAAATATGAATTATAGTTTTTTTTTTAATAAGGGTTAAAGACGAAAATGCTATTTAAATTTTTAAAAAAAAATTATTAGGTATTTAAAATTTGATTTTGAATAATTTAATACATAAATAAAGTTTTTATTTATTATTTTTATACTTGAAGTTTTATTTTGACAATTTTGGTACCTAAACAAGTTTTTCATAGACTTTTCATGCCTCATTTCATTTGCTTCAAGTATGAAACAAATCAACGAAAACTTTATTCAGTTATCAAAATTGTCAAAACTAAACTTCAAGTATGAAAAAAATCAATAAAAACTTTTGTTTAGGTATCAAATTGCTCAAAACCAAATTTCAGATATCTAATTATTATTATTATTTTTTTTTTTTTGCAAAAGTTTAATTACTATTTGTCATTAACTCTTTTAATAACTATCCATCCTATTATTTTTTTTAGAATATGTTAAAATTTAATATGTAACACGTAACTATATATATTTATAATACTTTACAATTTCGTTTTTTTTTTTCTCTTAGGTGATATTCAACAATAATTAATAGAATTTACATTTTGGATTCTTAATATGAGATTCTATGTTAAGGACCTCACTTCTTGAAGTTATATTGGATGGAGAAAATTTCTTAAACTTTTTGAGATTTGAGATTTTCTATCAAGGATTCTAAAAAGTAAATTAAGATCCCAAAAGGTAAGGTAAAGCCCTAAAATGTAATGTCTCCCATGTCTTTTTGTATTTCTCATTAATCTATTAAGTATATTGCATAAAAGTATATAAGACACATAACTTAAAAAAAATGTAAAGACTACTGTAAAGAACCTTTTGGTATAAAGTTATAAGGTTCCTAAAAAAAAAAAGGTTTCTAAAATGTTGACGTAGCACCTTATGTGAATGTTTTGAGAGGTAAAATAAAATATTTTCACATATTAAAATTTATCATATATTTTATTTAAATAAAAAAAAAAGATGACAAGTAGTATATAAAACTACCTAAATACAAAATATATAATTTTACTTAAATATTAATGCAAAATCACATCTAAAACACGTGAATTTATTTTCAACAAAAAAAAATCTCATAGCATGCAATTTTAAATCTTTGGTACATTGAAAAATTTGCTTGTTAAGAGCAAAATATCTATGCAAAATCAAATCTAAGATATGGGATTTTGGTTTTTTGAACGATTTTGAATTTTTAGGAAATTGCAAATTTTGCATGCTAACTATGAGATTTAATATGAATGGAAAATAAAATAATATATTTAACATGTTATATATCATAAAAGGAAAATTTTAACATACTCACAAAAGTCACAAAAAATCGCATCTAAAACGTGCAATATTCATTAAAAAAAAAAAGTAAAATCCCATCTTATATATGTAAATTTGTATCATTATTTAAGTAATTATTCTTATATAATTAATATTTTATAAATGATTTACCATGCATAATGGTAAACAGACAATTTTTACAAATATACTTATCGCCAGCGCATCAAAAAGTGGGAGGACAACAATTCAAAAGGGTCTAGTCTAGATACTTGTTCCATAAAAAGTATGAATCCATGCATTTCACTAACCCAATATAAAATTAGAGAATTAAGAACAATAGAACATGTGTTTTTATCAAGTCATGACAAGCTATTGCATATGTTTTTTTGTTGATAGATTACTAATACTTTTTTCAAACTTTATTCTAATAAATTATTTATAAAGAATTAGATACAAATAAAAAAAATAGTTCTCATTAAAAGATCAAATAGATCAAATATAAATAAAATATAATTATAAATTGGATATATTTACACATATCATTTTGAGAAAGATATAAATACAGATGAAAAATAGACCATCCAAATAGAACACCATGTTATTTACTTTATATCATTATTTCAGTACTTTGGCCTATATTATTACTTTGTAGCATGTTCACAGCTAACTATAAAGACTCCACTAAGAGATTCTTCTAAAAATTTATTGATTGTGGAGGCCGGTGCTGCTGTAATTTAATTCACTGGAGAATCAAGGAATCAAGTTGTATTATTTAAATTGACTGCTCAGTCACCGACAACTCATACCTGCCGTCTTTTCAAAACTTGCTTATTAAAACCTTTTCTGGGTCACTCATTGGTTTTTTATATTGAGAAAATGGGATTGTTGTTTTGAAAAAACTAATAATAAATAAATAAATAAAACACCCAACTACAGGTGCACTCTTAACAATTGTACAGTATTTCAATTTGCTGAGCAACTTCTACATAGAAGAAAACTTCATCTTCTGAAGCTACACCATGCAATGAAAAGGAAAACAAATTTTATGTGTAGTACAGAAATTTAAGGTATAAAGCATTTTTTCTTATAGGGATCTACTAACAAACATAATCTATATACACAGTGATAGTTTCCAGAACAGATCTTGTGTCCTTTCCCTGGGAGACATAAACACTACAAAGTCTCCAATATGAATTTTCTTGTATCCTATGTTTGACATCAACATGTTTTTAAAGTAAAGTGACATCAACATTCTTTAATGCTGATAAATCTGGCAATTCACTTAAGGAACTACAGTTCAAGAGGTCAGTCTCACAAGAGATGTTAGTTTCTCAAGTCCATCAAGGGATTCTATCCCGCTGCTTGACATAGTCAAGACGTGCAATGCTTGCAGCTTTTCCAGACCATCTATTTTTTTAAGTTCTTGGAAGTGCGAAATTTCCATCGCCTGCAGATCTTTCAAGTTCTCGAAACTCGGCAATTCGCTTAAGGAATCACAGTTCAAAAGGGTCAGCCTCACAAGAGATGTCAATTTGTCAAGTCCATCAAGGGATTATAACACATTGCTTGACATGGTCAAGACTCGCAGTGCTTGTAGTTTTTCCAGACCATCTATTTTCTTAAGTTCTCGGCAGCGCAAAATTTCCATCTCCTGCAGATCTTTCAAGTTCTCAACACTTGGCATTTCCCTTAAAGATACACAATCTTGGATAGATAAAACCACTAGTGTTGAAGGAAGAAGGGGGATATGCTCCAACTTACCGCAATGCAAGTTCAATGTTCTCAAAGACGGGGGAAAATCTGGTAAGTTTCTGCTTTGTGGAAGGCACAACCTCAGGTCTTTAAGATGGACTGCCGTGGCCAGTAGAAGGAGCTGCCTTCTTTAGCATTGTCAGGTGAAGAAATAATTTTCAGACTATCACCACTGACCAGAGAAAATTCTCTAAGCCTTTTCAAAGGAACAAGATTAGGTGATTTCTTTAATTCCTTTGATCCTGCATGCAGAGAAGTTAAACTAAAGGGAAGATGGGGCAGACTCTGAAGGTTGTTGCAGGAAGTACAATCAAGGGTCTCAATACGTGCAAGTGCTTGGATGCTTCGTGGGACAAAACAAATGCTAGAATGTCCAACTTTTAAGATTCTTAGAGCTTCTAGTCTCCCAATATCATAAGGAAGATATTCTAGGTTCCTACACCAAGTTGCATGAATTTCTTCTAGCTTTTTCAAATTTCCAAAAAAGGGGGAAAATCTGTTATGAAGCAAAAATCAATTTTCAAAACTTTCAATGCTGTCAAGTTTATAATTGATTTAGGTAGTTCAAAAATGCTTGTCTTTGACACAACCAACTCTACCAATGAGCTCTCAACCTCACCAACTAAGGACGGAAGCCTGTTAAGCCTCAACAATCCCTTAATGACAGATACCAAAGTTTCACTCTTTTCCCAATGAAATAAGGAAGTTCAGTAATTTTGGTACCATCAAGTTTGACTACTGTGACAGACCGTAGGTCACAAGTTGAATATGGCAAATGACTCAATGATAAACACTTTATTGCCACAAGAGAAGTAAGGTTTTGCAAATGGCCAAGTGAGACAGGAATTTCTCGTAATGAAGTTCCATCGAGAGGAAGCTCTCTTAAAGCTGTCAAGAAGCCAATTTCTTTGGGCAAGATACTAAGTTTGAGGCAATTCCTCAAATTTAAGGTAGTTAAATGTTGTAACTTGCTGATAGGAGGACCAATTTTAACTTGCCGTGAACAATGTTCAAGAATTAACATCTCTAGATTTAGGCAAAAGGAGAAGACAGGGGTCACCATTAGTTCAATACAGCCTGAAAGATTTAAAACCCTCAATTGTGGTACCTTTAACAAAGGAAGGAAAGAGCAAACTTAGTTCATGCTAAAGTAAAGATTTTATTTTGTAACCAACTGAACATATGAGTTTCTTGATCAATTTGATGCATGCAAAAGGAAATGGGTATCAAATTACCTTAATTTGATGCCAGCCTTCCCATTCCTCCGTTAGTTTGCTCCATGATAGATCCAAAACTTTTAAACATTCTCAATGAAGAGCTGCTAGCAAATTCAGGGGACACCATTGCCAAATGAGATCTCTCTGCCTCACAGAGACATCTATACTTCCACTAATTGGTGCATGGTCCAGCTTGCAAAACCTTATATTATTCATTCTGTCAAATCCTGAAGCTGGAAGCTCCAACGGAACATGCTCATTTTCACCTGTTACCAATAGACCCCATAAATCAAGAAGGATTTACCATGAAGCAGCAAAAATGGCATACAGAAAAATCTATTTTTAAATGCAATCCATGAATAATAAAAAGAGATGCACAGTTCTCTACGAAGGATCACACTAACTTTATCATGATCAACTTTCAATGAAAATAGCACAAATTAACTGAAAATATTCTAGATTTCCTGAGTAGCTATGTCCATAAGGTAATCTCATGATGTCTCCTTTCTAGTGAGATTTCGTAAATGAAGATCAACTCATAAAAGACATTAAATTAAAGATGAAACTAGAGTGATTTATTATTTGTGTGCAATTTTTTAAGTCTGATCTTGAAAAGCTATTTGAACCAGCCAAATTTGACCACATATATGGGGAAAGCCAAAGGCTCCATAAAACTTGCAACATACTTCAAGTATAGTATTTGGAATAATCGAGGATAACAGAGGAAAATAGTGCAAGATTACCTGTTCTTTTTGTTTGTATGCTCTCTTGTTCTATAATTTCTCTACCAAAATCCCTAACTAAATGGTGCATCCGGACTGCATTATTGGCATCAACTTTCACCAAAGACAAAAGAACAGGTACTTCAATGTCATCAAGGACAGGAGAGTGCAAGGTGTTGTACCACAGATATGATGCAATTCATACATCCATGTCATTTGGAAGCATGAAATGTCAAGAAATATCTGTTTTTGCACATCACTTAACCTACCATAGCTCATCCTTAAAATCTTGTTAAGATCCATCCCTGTATCTTGCAAGTTTTGCAGCACTTTCCCATTACGCCTCATCCCTTCCATAAAGTAAGGACCCCAGTAGCTCAATGGTTGAACAAGGGTTACAAAAATCATAAATTTGGCCTGCAATTCCCATTGATAATAATTCAAAATTAGGAGGTGGATCATATTTTCTAAATGTGTCTTTAATGAAGAGTTCATACACTCTACTAAATGCACTTCCCCAGTTATGCAGAATGGTACAATTGAGATGCGGCAGAGGAATAACTACCCTAAGAAGATCAAAATCAACTTGATGAAAATCTATTTCCAATATTGCCTTACATGTTCTCACATGTTTCCAAGAAAAATACAGAACATTGAAATTTATAATTTCTTGTATATAATCTAACACAACAAATTTAATCCTCTTTGGGATAAAACTTTTTTACATTTGCCTTTTACCATGGTCGCTCTCCACTAAATGCCACCTGCAAGAAAAAGAAAAAAAAAAAAAAAGAAGAGAGAATTTAAAGCTAATGTAAATTATTTACAATTAATTCAATAGCAATTTATGGAAAAATGAAAGAATTTAACAACAATTAGCCTAAATTTAACCATTTGTTTACTTTGTATACATATATACTTCATTATTTTGAAGAATATAATTTAGGAATTTTGAACAATTAAAATAGAAAGTAAAAAAAATGACTAAAAATGATTTCTTAACTTCTCCAAATCTGAACAGAGAAGATTCGAAAAAGAAAAACGAATACTCTTTAGCAAGGTTTCACCACATTGAAAGTGTGGAATTATTTAAAGTCAAGCCATCTCAATCTCAAATTATGCCCAAGATTCCTCCTCCCACTATAACAGAGCATCTCAATCTCAAATTGTGACAAACACAGTGTTAATGCAATAAATGAGCAGAATCCCTTGAGAGTTGAAACCAATAAGACCTGTCTTTGGCAGGAACCAATATTTTCTCTCATCTCCAAAATGGAGGACCCAACGAACTAACCAGGACCATCAACACACTTGCAATCCAGGATTGGTTATAGTACTAAAATTTAATAGATATAATAGATATAAGATATATAAACCTCCACATAATTGCATGGATGATAAGAGTGAGTTGCAGGAATCTACCCTTGAGAAGTCACCTGAAATTTTCTTGAATTCTCTCCCGTATGAGCACACAAGCTGTGTGTCTGTCTCCAATGACTTAACATTCATGATATCCATACTAGAAATTCAAGTTCTCCAAAGAAATTGCTGATTCTCAACTCTCATTCTACAATTTCTAAACCCCGCTCTTGCAATATCTTTAAATTGTCTCGTCGAAATTGTGGGCATTTTGATATTGTCAACTTTTAAGACATGTCAACCCTTGAATTCCAATTATCTCCCTCAATTGACTACAATCAGATATCTCCAAAACCTGCAATTCACTCAAACCTTTCAAATTAATCGATTCAACTGCACAATCCACAAGTTCTAACTTTGACAAGCATGCCAGGTAACGAAGATTTTCATGGATGCTTAATGACTTGCAATATTGAAGACATAATGTTGTTAATCTTGATGGAAGAATTGGGAGGCATTCTAAGTGCAGACAGGAGAAAACAAGTTTTCTTAGCTTCTCAAGGCCACTAAAAACTGAAGGCAGCTCACTGATCTTTGATATGTGAAGTTCCAAGGTCTCTAGTTTCAACAAATTTGCGATCCAATGAAAGCTATCAGCTGGCCATGGGTTTGCAATACTTCCATTAGTTTGAACTTCTGGGTGTTGATCAGTATTATCAAGTAGATGCAACTCCATCAAGTTTGTCATGTAGGACAGATTGGGAATGTTACGCATATTGTGGATCCCACACGTAGAGAATTAAACTTTTGGGAGACATGCAAATCCTGAAGCTTCTCACACATATGTAAGTTGAGGACTTGAAGCTGACCAAGCCCAAAAGTGTTGCTTGGAAGGCTTGAAATATTTGTTGATGACAGCATTAAAGTTTTTAGAGAGGATAGACCATTGATATCATGAGGGATTTTTCCTTTCAGGCATCGACAACATGAAAAATCAATTTCTTCTAAACTTTGTAATCTTGTAATAGCTTTGGAAATTCTTTTAAATAAGTTCCTTGCATAACTAGAACTTGCAAGCTTTCCAAACCTTCAACTGCAGACGGTAATTCAGTGATTGCAGTGTATGACAGGTCCATTTTGACAAGGACTTCAAATGTTCGATAGAACTTGGAACATTGTCCACCTCTCTACAATTCCTTAATGACAAGGTCCGGAGCTTAGTCAATGAGCCAATGGAATCAGGAAGTTCTACTAGGGCAGTGTCTTCCAATGATAGACACAAAAGAGACTTTAACTCACAAATGGAATCATCTATTATTCTCAACTCTTTACAGCCACAAGCACTAAGAAATTGAAGGTTCTTCATTTGCCTTCCAACATTCAATTCCCTTATGGAAGTTCCATCAATAATAATTTTTCCAAAGCCACCATGGAACTTAAGCTCTGAGGCAATTCAATGACATTGCTGCAACCCTTTATATTCAAGTACACTAAAGTTTCTACTGTACCAGAAGGTATGCTGATACTCCTCAATCGGGAACAATTTTCGAAATTTAGCATTTCCAATTGCCTATGATGTGGGAATAGGAGATCCATGCAAGCGATTGCAACAGGCAAGGATTAAGACTTTCAATTTCTCTGCTTCCTGAAAGAACACTAAGACAAAACTTTTAGGGATGGAAATGAAAAATCATTCTCTTAAATGGAGCTTCAAGGGTGAATATATTCCATTACCTTTGTGATTAGAACCCAACCTCCCCAGTCTTCTGTCACATTGCTCCATGACAAATCAAGGATCACCAAGTTTTCCAAATACAAATCTTCTAGTCCTTCTGAGATCTCGGGACAATTTTTCCAGTCCAGCCACCTTAATTTTCTCAGATGTTCTCTAAAGGCTCCTGTGATTTTGGCCCTCAGATGTTCTCTAAATTCTCTGGCGATTCTGGCCCTATTCAATCTAAGGAACCTGAGTTCACTTAAACCAGTAAAATCTTTAGCCATGAGCAGTGGTGCCTCAAGGATTTCATTTGAATAGGGCTGGGTTGCAAGGTTTGGTCGCAAGAAAAAGAACAAAAGGGAAAAATATAGATTAATAGCTATTTTTCTGCAAAATTTCATAAATTGCAAGAATAATATTCTAAAATTTGTCAAACTTGAAGAGGTGGCTGTCCCGTCGTTGATCTCCCCTGGTTTGTCCCCACCAATGAGACGCTTGTCCAAGCCACTACCAAATTGGAGACACATAGCTTCAATTCTGTTGGATCCCTGCCAATTCAAACAAAACCAAACCGAGGATTGTTATCAAAACAAGGTTCAAAAAACTAACCGAAGGGTCTGTTTAAATGGTTTGTTTTCCATCTATATTTGTATCTGTATTAAAATGGTATTTGTAAATATAATCAATTTGTATCTATATTTGATAAATTTGATCTATTTTATTTTTTCATGAGAACTGCCAACTTTTTTTTACCTGTTTTTATTTTCTGATAAATAATTTATTAAAAAAAAGTGTTTATATCTGTCAAAAAGCACTAACAAAACAGACCCTTATTTGCACTTTCTTTCATATTAAGGTGCACTTAAATGGAAAAACATCTGTAGCCAAAATAACTTGGATTGCACTGGAGAAATGGCTTTATGAGATTACCTTTCTTCCTTTTAAAACCTCTAGGGCTTCATCGTGGATCCATAGCCTGCTGCGCATTCCAGGGTCAGTATTTTCCTGTGAAACAATCTTTCTACCAAACTCTCTTCCTGGGTTACTCATCAACATTTCATCATTCTCTCCAATTTCCACCAAGGACAAGTGAAGAAGCTTGTCTATTCCTTGCGAAGGATAAAATTTACAGTCCTTCCACATGTAATGGGCAATGTTTTTGCTTTTTCCCAAGAGAAAACATGCTATGTCAAGATATATCTGCTGCTCAGCTTCAGTTAAATTGCTGTAGCTTATTTTAAATGACTTTTCTAGAGGCTCATGGTCACATTTTTCCAGTTGCTGCAAAACCTCATCCCATATTTTTTTCTCACTGTTTCTATAATTCGATAAATAAGAACCTACTAGCTTAATTACTAAAGGATTCCCTCCTGAACTATAAGCAATTTTAGCAGACAGTTCACAGTATTCTCCCTCTGGAGAGTGATTTTGAAAAGCATGCCAACGAAAGAGTTGAAGAGCATGGCATGCATCCATGGCCTTGACCTTATACCACTCTTTAGTGACACAAAAAAGTCCAGGCATTCGTGTTGTTAGAATAATCCTGCTTCCTGGTCCGAAACAATTAAGGCTTACAGCAATTGCATCTATTTGATCAGCATGCACCACATCATCTAATACAATCAAAACTCTCAAATCACTGAATTTATTTTGAATCATCTTAATATGATAAGTGGAAATACATGGACCTTCAAAATTCCGGTTTAGAAGTTCTGCAATCAATTGTCTTTGAAGAGAGGGGAGACCCTCAACTCCAGATCTTTTAGTGATATCTGATATAAAACTGGAAGCCTGAAATTTAGCATGGAGTTTGTTATACACAACCTTTGCAAGAGTTGTCTTGCCAATACCATGCAAGCCAGAGATTCCAACTATCCGCTTATCTCTACAGGAAACTTCAAGCTTTTCAGCAACTGCCTGCACGCGTTGATCCATTCCCACTAGGTAATCATTAATGGGAATTTCACCCGTCCTCAAAATCTCGGAAACTCTCGAAACAACTTGTCTCACTAGTGCTGCTTGGTCTCTGCTAACGCAAATGGCTTTGCATAGTCAATACATACATAGCGAGAAAAAAAAAAGGATAAAATATAAATAAGAGAAGACATACAAATAGTTACATACCCAGATAAGATATACCCTTTCATATATCCAATCTCTCTCAAAGCCTCCCTCCAGTAGCCAAGAACTTGAGGCTCAATTCCATTGTCCTGGTGCTTTCGGAAGGACTCCATAAACGTGCCTTCCTGTTTTCTCACATCAGAAGGTTCGATTTCAAAGAATATGGGAAGAACTGTCTGTCTATTTGTTCTCATGCATTCGTATATCTTTGCCACCTCCATAAGACAGCTCTTGCTCGAAGCATAATCTTTGGAGAAGATGGGTATCGATATAATGGACTTGTCAATAGCTTCCATGAGAGTAGGATGAATTTCTTCTGACACTCGAATTTCTTTGCTGTCAATAAAGACGTCAACCCTTGCCATTTTAAGCTGATCGCAGAGGTAAGATACAAAATTATTCCGAGTATCTTCTCCTCTGAAACTCAAGAAAACATCGTACATGGATCCGTGCGAGACAGAGCTTTGACGCGCACTGGATGAATCGGAATGCATAATAGAATTTTCAGTTCTGCTGCCATTAGCTTCAGAAGTGGAGGAAAGAAAGGTCGCCATGCACAAAGCTAGCTTGCTTTAATCTTTGACAATGAGGATGAGGATGGGATTGGCACAAACTGGGTTCTCCTGAACAGGGAGGAGAGAAGACTTGGGCTTTTCGATAGTCAATTTGGTTCTGACACTATAAAAAAAAAATAAATAAATAAATCATTCGCTGGTGGTGTACATGTAAGATAATAGCCAGCAAACTGCAAAGAATCGTGTAGAGATAACGAAATTTGAGTCGACTTCGAATTTTTAAAATCCGAGCTCGGTTGAAGCTCAATTGAGCTTTTCTGTTTGCCAAGAATTAATATTATAAATTATTAAAAATCTTATATTAATTTTAATTAAAATAAATTAGTATTTAAATTTGATTAGTATTTATGTATGGCTCAAGCTCGTGAGCTCATCGGGCTAAACATAGATAGATAGGTAAACTATTTGAATAGCTCAAATTCCATTTCGATTTGACAATTCTTTAATCAAACTCAAGTAAATATCGAATCGAACTTAAATAGTTTCTGAGCTAGCTTGATTTATTTTAGAGTTGTTCATTAAACCAAACCAAACTGAACCGCAAAATGCGATTGTTTTATATTTCGATCCGAAAAGAGTTTAAATGGTTGCGGTTCATTTTGAGGGTCGAATAGAATGAAACTGTTTGAATCAGAACTGAACTGCTTGTCATTAAAAGAAATAAAAAAATCATTTAATTTATTTATAACTCTTTCTAAACATTAGATATTAATGTAATGTATGACGTTTGCTCTAATATCACATATATATATATATATATATAGTATGTTAGAATAACTTTGAAATGAAATTACAATTCTGAATTATAATAACATATCTGCATTTAGATGCATCTTGGAAAGGAAATTGAATAAGATTTTAATTTGTAAATTTTTTAGAAGAAATTGTGATTTCGTTCCATCTTATGGAATGTAAATTATATTTTAACTATATTAATGTTAATTATAAACATAAATATTGTATATATATTGTATTATGTATTTTACATAATACACTATTAAATGCATTATACATCTAATAATATTAAGCAACCAATTTTTTACTTGTCTCATAAAATATAGGATAGGTTTATAATTCCCCAACATAAAAGATAAGTTTTCAATACTTTGAAGTTTGCACATCTCTTCGGCACACTGATTGTTTTTTTCTATAAATCTTTTCCTATAATAATAGAATGAATTTTCATAAATTATGGTGTCCTTTATTATTATTATTTTCAAAATATTTGCTATATGCTTTCTTATTTAATTCATATAATATGGAAAATCATCTTATTTTCATGTATTCAATATAAAAAACATGTTGCAAAGTATTTAAGAAGTAATTTAAACTAGATAGTATAATGGAAATTTAAATACATTATAAATGAATAATATTATAAATAAATGTAGAATTAATGCAAAAGAATTATTTTCTTAATTAGTGTTATAGATTTATTAAAAATATATGTTACTTTATATTTACATTGAAAAATACTTTTATGATGGGATTATATATATATATATTTGAAATTATTAAATATATGACGTGATATAATAATAAGTGATTGTAATTCTTATATAATGTGACTCAATCAAAACATCTTTTTTTCACTCAAATAATTATTAATATTACTTATTAAGACTAAATGCTTTTAAAAATAGTTAAAATCGAATCAAATCAAACTGCATTTGAATAGATTTATTTCATTAAGAATTTAAATTGAGCCGTTTCAAATACAATTAGGTTTAATTTGAGCTTGGATGGAACCATCAACACCCCTAATTTATCCGCACCCCAATAAGAAACCCGCATGTCTGATACAGAGATCTTACCACTTAGGATAATGCATAAAAAATTCTATCCATATAAGCTAAACTAGGCAGGTGGAATTTTTTTTTCCTATTTTCTTTATTGTTATTTTTAGTATCTTATTTGTATTTGTTTAATATTTAGTGCTTAGAAAATTATCTTATCTCTACTATATATGTTTCTATTTTAGGACTGTAAGAAATGTGTTGATTGTGATGAAAAAATTATTATGCAAAAATTTAATACTTTTAAAAATAAGATTTAAAATATATGTTTTATATATTGGAAATACAAATTTTAATTAATATTTTTATGAAAATGAATAAGCTCAATTATTAAGTTTAATCGAGTTTAAGTTAAATTTAAATATTAATTAAATTCAAGTTAAGTTTTTAAGGAAAGGGGAAAATAATGCAATCTAAAAAAATTCCAAAAATTAATGTTTTTGGAAAAAAAAAACCAAATAATGAAGACAAGATTTCTAATATAAAATCTAAGACATGATTTTTAAAATACCATTTCAAGTGTAGTATTCTAGAGATTTTTTACTATAAGTTTTGATTTTTGGAATATTTTTGTAAATAAAATTTTTTCTTTAACCTTTCTTATGTTAATATTATTATGATTAAGTTTAAAAATTTTTTCAATCAAACCTAACAAATTTAATAAAGTCAAATTTCTTTTATTTAATGCCAATTCAAATTAAGTTAAAATAAATAATAAATATATATATAAACTTGATTGAGTTCAAAGTTTGAAATTTTTGAACTAAACTTGAACTCAAACTCAATATTATGTGGTTTTAATTATTATCTCACAACCCCAATTATAATATAAAATATATAAAATAATCATTTAAATTAAAAAACTTATTTATAAAATTTTTGTTATTTAAACTATTAAATTACACAAAAAATTTGAGTCTTTTTTTCACTAAAAAAAGAAAAAAATCTTAGATGTGTGCCTCAAATTAACTTATTTTGTATTAGAGGGAAGAGACTGTTTAGATTTTACATGTTACACCAAAATCTCTCTTCCTCTTCTTCCTTAAATAATCCTCAACAATAGACCATACTACGAGTAAGTGTAAAACTCTATATAAAACTCTATGTGAGTAACATTAAGTACTACATGGTAGCTATTGAAAAGCTTGTCTTAGTAACAATAAGTATAAAATCCTATGTGAGTAAAAGTCTTATATGTGATGTGTGAGAGAAATAATGATAATTTATAAAGTTAAAGTGGTAAATATCAAGATTGAAATATCTTAAGCCAAGTAAAGATAATAAAATAGTAAAAAGGAAATTAGGTGGTTTAATAAGGAGGCGTTCTTTCGATCTCATAAATCCAAGCTTCATAAGCTAAATCTTAAAGGACAAATTATATCAAAAGTTCATAACATTTGAGAATAAATTCATTTATGGTCACAACGTTTCAAGTGGTTAAAAAGAGGTCACAACGTTAATAGAAGTAGATCAATTGAGATCATCATTGACACGTATCATAATATGCCAGATCTTCTAAGTTTTAATTTTAAATATTTCTCTGTTGGCACATATGAATAGTGACCTTAATTGACCAAATTCTCTAAACGTTATGACCTCTTTTTAACCATTTAGAACATCGTAACCTCAAATGAACTTATCTTCAAACGTTGTGACCTTCCTATGCAATTTACTTTAATCTTAAATAAAGTGTTTAGCTTATTACTAATTTGACCCTATCAAGTACATTTTCCATTGGGTGATAACTTAGTAATGTAATTTTACCAAGCCTATATAATTAAGATAATTTGAATTAGTTAAACAACTAAGCTCATTGTCAAATTTAAATCAAGAAGATTCTAGGATAACTTAACGCTAATTTCCTTCCCTTACTTTTTCTCTCTTATTTTGACCCTAAGAGAGTCCGGATCTCTAATTCTGCATTAATTAATCAACTAAACTCAATCAAGTAAACTATAGGTTCAATAAAGCAAAGCTAGTCCAAGAAACTCGATCAAAGTGTTTAATTCCTTAAGTTCAAATAAAGTAACTTCTTGATTTCTTATCTAATGAAACTGGAGAATTTAAGTTGTGGGTCTAGTTTAGGAAGATTTCACGTGGAGATAAAGGGATTTGGGTAAGTATAGTAACTTTTGTTTATACATCAAGTAAGTCAGACTAAAGATCTAAGCTTATGGGTGTTTGGAGCTTATGGGTATGTGGAAGAAGTTTCTAGAGATCAAGAAATGTATCCATGGTGGAGATCGATCTAAGCATATGGGTGTTTGGAAGCTTTGCTTGAAGGTAGGTTTTCTTATCTATTCATCAGTTAGATAGATCTAAGCTTTAATAATGCTTTAGAGCATTACTTATAGTAGATAGTGAATTGCAATTACAAGTGAAATGGATCTTAAAGATGGTTGTGTGGATGTCGTGGGAATTGATGATGATGATATGAGATGTATTTTGATTTTGAGCATGCTAATTGAAAAGATCTAATTTGTTATGTTTAGTAGAAATTGAACTAAAGTTGAACTAATGATGTTTGATGAAAAGCCATGGCTTGACAATGATGAAGATATGAGAGGTTAGAAATGACTGAAACTTTGCCCACATAAACTTCAAAGGTAGAATATTCAACAAAATTAGGACTTCGTGTAATCTTAGAGTTAGAAGCATGAGCAATCTTTGCATAAGAGGTATTTAATTTCATAATGGATGCTAATTCTAATAACAATAAGCTTCTTTCCAAGTTAACAATATGCAACATAAAACCTTCTTGAAACAAATGCTCATTCTTTAGGGAAAAAACCAACTAAGACATTTTAAACTAAGTTGTTAAAATCCCTCATTTTTTTTAGATCAAGTTATGGGTCAAGCATATGTCACTACCTGATTCTTATCATGTTGATTACTATTGCTTGTTATATGTGCCTAATGGGGGTGTTTATGATTTGGTTTTAGATCCTAGTGAATGAAACCACTTTTAATGATTTGAGTATCTAACCTTGAACAACTTTAGAAGAAAACTAGTTGTTTTGATCACATATTATTATATATAATATACATCTATCATGCGTAAGAGATGACTATAGATTTACAATTTTTACTTATGTTGAATTACAATCTGTATAAATCTATACCAAAAACAAGAGATGAAAGTGAGCCTATGAGGGTAAGAGAAATTAAGATTGAAAGTCAAGAATCATGGCATGAATCAGGGGTTAAAAATGTTGGGTTGAAGTAAAATTTTGGTTTAAAAAGAAATGGAGGCATTGAGATTAAGAGTCTTTAGAATAACTTGAATTAGGTTTTAAGCTCAGGATCAGCTTTTTATTCCAAATCTTCGTAAGGAAAATCCACGCCTTTGATTGAATCATAAATTAGATCATAATATAAAAAATATTGCATTTATTCCTTATGTATACAAATTCATATCAATCTAACAACTATTCAATTTGTGCATACATTGCATATTGAGGATAGTTTAGAATGGGAAGTTGTAGCAGTACTACAATAATAGTATGGGACCTTACTATAGACAATTAGCATGAATTGATTAATTGGTTGCTGATGTGAATGGTGGACAAAGTACAAAATAATTTGGCTCTCGATCCAAGGATTGATAATTCCATATTATGACTTATCATGACTCAAGGAATCTTCAAATATGACCTTAGAATAGTCGAATTACTTTCGTTTGTTTTTTTCTACCACCTAAGGATGAAAAAAAATATATAAATGGACTTAGATATTTGTTTAAACATGCATGAACTATGTCATGTGTATGTGTTTTACACATGGTACTTTGTATTAGGTTTTATAGCTCACCATGTGTAAGATGTATTATTTCAAATACAAATGGGTTACAGGATAATTTTTTTATAAGTCAAGCTTGAACTTTTTCACTTATTTATTTATTTATATATATTTTCATCATACTTTATTTATTGAGACACCTTTTGGTATAATAGCTTGGAGTTTAAAATTAAGTGTGCTCAAGAAAGATAATACCTTAGTAAAAGGTGTTTCAGGTTTATGTATATTTTAATTAAATAAATTGATTAATTATTATAGACTTATTATGAGCTAGTGTGGATTCCTAATTAAAATGAATAAGCTATGATAAAAATATAAATCATATGTTTGTTTAAAAAAATAATATAGTCACTTATTTGAAAAGGTGTCGCAATAACGCAATTTGAGGTGTGCAAATAGGCAAAAAAGGCCAGGCAAGCCCACTATAACTTACAAGTTAAATTATCTTGCTAGTTAAATAATTGGTACATGAACCTAACTTGTTTAACCCACTTGTATAACTTTATAGGTTTTGTAATGTAAAATAAAATATATCATAATAAAGGGCAAAAATGTGATTTCATAAGTTTATAGGGGCAACTTTGTCACTCATAATTAAGTCTTTATATTAATGATAATAAACCCCTTTCCACCTAAAAACATACATATCTCTCTCTACAGCAATTTCATAAATACCAAACCTTCAAACTCTCTCTTTCTCTAGTATCTCTTTTCAAGGAACAACACAAGTTAGGAGATCTAGGTAAGTTTCCTCCTTTTTTTCAATCTTTTGATAATCTGGAGAGGTTAACTACTCTAAATTGTGTTATCGGTGTTAAAGATATTCGTGCATTGGGGAAAAAAATATGAAAACCCTAAGCTTTTGTTGTGTTGTTGTTTTGATCATTGATTTTGAATGAAGGAGAGAACATGAGATATCTCATGTATATTGATTAAAGAAGTAATTATATGTCGTTAATTATGATTTTGGAGTTTTATCTGTTCAAGGTTCAAGGCAAACATATTTTGGGAGTTTAATTTCAAGAATATTGATTTAAGAAGTAATTATATGTTGTTAAAATTTGATTTTAGGAGTTTTTGTCTGGATAGTAATCAATGAGACAAGTTTTTAGGAGAATTTTCATGTTTTGGAGCGAAAGGTGGGGGGTATGAGTAGGGATCACGATCATGATCTCCCGAGGTATGAGATTTTTGGCCATCTTCGACCGTATCACAGTCGTGATGGTCATCATGCCCCCCATCACGGTCATGATACAAAGGTGGCGATGTGATGTGTTCTTTTTCTCCTGAGCCAATCACGGCCTCCATCACGGGTGAAACACCCTAAACATCCATCTAGATTAGACATTGAGTTTAGATAGATTTAATTGAATCAAATGAATCATAGGATAATTAGACAAGTTGACAAATAAGGTTAGTATTAATTAAGTTGGATTTGAGGTTTTGAATTCCTAAAATCTCTAAACATGTTATTAAAATGTTTAGAGGATTCCTAAATCTTCAATCTATAGCCAAAATATCAATTCCTAAATTTTTGTAAAATTTGAGTTCATTTGCTTGTCTAAAATTAATAGTTCTTGAACCTAAACTCAAACTAAATACCTTTTTATTCAAAATAAATTCCTAAATTAAGTTCTTATTTTAAATTCTTAATTTATAACCTATCGATTCAAAAATCATCTTTTAGATATTTATAGAACTAAGGATATTGATCTGACAGTTCTAAATTTATATCTATATTCCAAAATATTAAATTTAACCTTATCTCTTATTCTTTTTTTGTTCCTATTCCTACTTTGCCTTCCCTTTCTTCTTTCCATTCTCTCCACCATCTCTCTCTTTCTCTTATATTTCTTTTCACTTTTCTTCTCCTTTTCTTCAAATCCTTCAAGAAACCTCAAGTCCCAAATCATCTAGAAGCTAAATCATGGCTAGAAACAAGGATAGAAAGAGCAATCAAAGCTAGAAGATTAGAGAAATCAAGTGAGCATGTATTCTTGACAAGATAAGTTGTTATCTCTTTGTTTTCTTTATTGCTTACTTATGTACTTGATAAATAGGTATTAGAAATGAGTTGAAAGTGCTGTATATATTTGTATTTGTTAGTTTAATGTTTGATGGAAGTTAGAAATGGAGAAGAAGAGGATGAATAGTGAGTTGGAGTTTGTTGAAGAGAATTGGGATAGGTTGATGTTGTTTGAAGTTGTTGGATAAACTTTAAAGTGTTAGAAGTTGTTATAACTATTTATTTGATGTTAGAATTGATGTAGGAGATGTATAAGTTGATGAAAATGTATAAAAATGAAGTTATAAAACAAAGAAAATTTGTAACAACTATCAAGGGAGCAATCATGGGCATGATAAAGGGAGTGAAACACTCTGATCATGCATTTTTCAAACATCACGAGTGTGATAAAGGGAGTGATACGCTCTGATCATGTGTTTTTCTTAAATCACGGGCGTGATAGGTCCCTTGCAGCTTGACATGTTTTCGTAATTTAACCATAATTTTTTCATACGATATTAGATTGAGGTGATTCAAGTTGCCATAGAAAGCTTAAAAAGAGATATAAAACTTTCATGTTTTGAGTTTTTACAAATTTCAAAAGTATCAATGCTTAATTTCACTTTTTTTCAGCTGCTATATTTTTTAAACAAAGTTTAAAACTTGTTTTTTTTTTTTTTTTTTTTTTTTGTTTAATGTGTGTTTGCTTAGGAAATGGATCTTTTTGACCTAAAATGAGATAGATATATGATAATTGATGTGTTATGTTGATTGAGTGATATAATTAAGAATGAATTAGATGGAATAATAAATTTAATAAATAATTGGATTAAATATGGAAGTTAGTTATAAAATAAACTTAGCTAACAAACTTAGGTTCAACTTGACTAAATAGACTTGAATGAGTTAAAAATGAATTAGATTGAGTTATTTTAACCATCTTTGACTTAGTTTTTGAATTAAATGATTAAGGTTAATTAATTTGGCCAAGTTTAAGTTAATATAAGCTCAAGTTGACATGGATCCTAGATGTATAATGAATTAGTAATGAATCTAAGTACAACACGTCTTAATGAATTTCACTAAGCTAAAATGAGTTAGATTGTTTAAGCTTAATTAACTTGACTTGGTAAATGAATTAAATGACTAATTCTAATTAATTTAGCCAAGGTTAAACTAAAATGGGTTAATAGCTAATAATTGGCTTAGATGAATGAATTATGATGATCTTTGAATAATATGAGAAATATGTTGTTTCAAATGTGTGTTTACTTGGAAAATGAATGTTTTTGGTATATGAATTCTTTGTTGATGCTTTTGTAATAAAACAATATAAACAAAGAGAAAAGAAATTCCTTAACAGACAAAAGAGAACTGTCTATATTTTGGCGAAGCGATTTTCTCAGCCATAGTGGGGTCTAAATTAGTGTATGATCAAATAGGGTTATAATAAAAGTTTGAGATGAGTGAATAATTTATATAAGTTCCTATATAAGTTTGTTATATAAGTGGATTATTGGTTTAAGTTCTTATATAAATTCAATTCTTGAATAGATATGGATATTTGGTATATTCTTTGAGATGGCTTTTGTCTTAACTTCTGAGATTTTGTTTGGATTTCATATGAGAGGTATGCGGTAACTTACGTGTTAGATGCTAGGATAGACATCTAAAATGGATTAAGAACTTAAACTCGGTTTAATTAATTAATGAGTGTTAGTTATGTTTTCCACCGTTGAAATCCGATTATTTCCCTAGAGTGGAAGATTGGTATCTAGTCTGGGTAGTAGCAAACCTGTCACGATGCAATGACATGTTAGAAGAGGCGCTTAAACCACTTGTCATTATGCAATGACTTCCATATAGTGGCTCAACAGGTAATCGATAGGGAATGTGGTAATAGTGTAACATTTACTTATTCTTAAAAGGAAATAATATTATTTGATTCAATGTTTATGGGAGCATGTGAATTAATTTATATTATGAATTAAGTTAAGTAAAGTTGAGTAGCGGTTATGAATCCTAAATAAGAGTACTAATCTTTTCGGTTAGATTTAGGAGACAAGTATCCGGGCTATCTATATCAATCCCCTGAGTAGTTGCTGTTACTTAGGATCCTCAGATTCCCATTGGCTTGTCTCGGAGTGTGAGTGCTCCAGTGTTGATTTGTTTACTTGTAATTGAAGATAATTAACTTACTGTATGTGCATTGCATTTAGCTAGGCTTGTGTGTCATTACATGTGTGTCTGTGTTACTGTGTACTGAGCTTCGACTCATCGTTGTTGTTGTTGTTCTTTTTCCAGGTCTTGATTTGATGATGGTGATGATTATTGTTGATGTTGTTGAGTTGTTGATGATGATGATGGATGATGATGAGGATGTTTGTCTCGGGTTAAAGACATTATTGATGATTATGGGAGATCTAGTGAAGTGGGATAGGTCTGATGGAATTATTTGTATTTGTTTTAATTTGTTTTGTATTTGGAACTGGATTTAATTTTTAGAATTTGTATTTTCTTAAAGGCCTTGTTAGTGCCCATATTATTGTAAATAATTATCTACCCTTAAGAGTAAATTGTAAAATGTTTATTAAAGTTTAGTTTCTTAGAAAGTTGATTTGCTTTATAAGGAGTAGAGTTTTATAAATTACTTTTAGAAAATTAATTGTCCACTGCTAAATTTAGTTATTTGAAAATCTGACTAAATGATTTCATAATCTAAAATGGAGTAGTAATGTTCAACATAAACAAAATCTTTTAAAGGAAGCTTGAGCGTGTAATACTTTAGAGTATTATACGTGGCGGTAGTGCCTTAATTGATTTAATGTTTGACAAAATAGTTAGGGCGTTACAACGGGCATGACCAACAGGGTAATGTAGTAACCTTGTTTTTATATTTTTTAATGATCTTCCTAAACACCTAATCCCTTGGCTTAACTTCAAGTACACTAAAACTGAAGTAAGATGTTATATCTAGCCACAGGAAAGTAGTAGTAGTTCTTAATGACTTATGAATCTAGATAACCATAGGAGTATTTTTTGTTCCATGACAAAGATATTGAGATCCATATTGTTATATGTGATCAAGTGTTCCTAGTATAATTGAATTATCTATTCCAGATGTCGTATCAGGAACATCATTACCTTGTTTGTTGTTTGTGCGTATTAAGTGTTAATATCTGAAATGGACTAATAAATTATTGGCTTTAATTATTTGTTGCTTATGCTTAGCTGAATCTAGTAGACTGGGAGTACCAGTGTTACTAGGATAGGCCCTGATGATCTGTGTGTATCGTTGTCCTGAGTGTAATTGCACACAAAGAGAATTTTGATAGACTAGGAGTAGTATGAGTACGATACCCTAAGTGTTGGAGAGTACCCAACACCAATATATATAAGTATCTTTATATGTTTGTTATGGAGTCGTGAGTTACTCCAGATTTAGGGTTAGATGCAGATAACCCTAGGCTATGTTGGTCTTTGGCTATATATTATGAAAATGTGGTTATTGCATTAAATGTCATGTTGCAAGTGAATGTGTGTGATGATTGTTCATGCGTTTGTGCATGTAGTTTTGGTGTACTAAGCTCCAACTCAATCATTTTTAATCCTTTTCAAGAATAGGTGAAGAGCTTTTAGTGTAGGACTTGTTTGGTATATGATGAATTTCTGAATTATTGGGATGATGGTAGTGGACTAGACTTTCCAGCATAATTATGATCAAATGGAAATTTTCTTTGAAGTTTGATGACTTTTCTTTAAGACATGAAGTTTAGTTTTTGTATCTTTTGTAATAGACTAAATTTGGTTTTCTATTAAGATAGGTATGAAAATAACTATAGTTTGTTCTAAAGTTTTTATTTTGAAATAATAAAAATTTAATGAGACCATCTATTTAATGTGAGTTTTGAGTTATTACGTACTATTTGAGGATATTATAGGTTTTTGAACCTTAGTGTGTCCCTCCTTATGGTGACACATGGCATACCAATAACGCACTAAAGATTAGGGCATTAGAGGTCTAATAGAGCAAATTTGTATGTTTAACCCATTTGTGCTAATTGGACAAAATGTACAAAATAAAAATGAAAATTAAGTTTTATAGGATTATATATATCAATCATTAATTCTACTGCAATTTGAATTACTTATATATAAAAACAAATTTTTGGAAATATTTTATTTAGTATTATATTACATTTAAACCAATACATATATACTTAAAAAAAGTTAAAATGCATGTATATCAAAAGTACATGCATAATGTTATAATAATAACCATTTTTTCACTCTTTTATTTAAAAACAAATAGGCTAATGGGCCAATTTGGTCCATGATGGATTGACCTACTTTAACCCATAAGTTAAATAAGCTTAAAAAAAAGTTAACCCTAATTTTTGGAAACGAATTAAACAGGACGACAACCACAACCCATTTGTATAGCTCAAGGCACAACCCAATTTATGCTTTTATGATTTTTTCTACATTTTATTATTTTATTTAAAATAGAAATAGTAAGATAAGATAGAGATGCATACGGACTTAATTCCCAAATAATTTATTGCAGGGAAACAAAAGCATGAAACGACCGTCCCGTGCCGTCTCGTTCAAATTTGACAATGGAAACAGCGCAGAACGTCCTGCTTGCTTAGTGCTTAGCCACGCTTGTATGTATGTTGTGTTTGACTTAGAAACCATCGAAGTCTTCTCAATCTTCCGTCCACCCCGGTTTTTTGAATATGTTTAAATTTGTAAGTGAACATTTTTCTTTTATCCACAATTTTGTGTACATCCTCATCCATTTAATAATTCATGATAGACTTTTATAATAGCGTCTACGTCCATAAAATTATGGGAAAAAAAAATTAATATTGATTAAAAAAATTATAAAAATATCACTAACATAAAAATAATTTTAAAAATAGATAAATTAATCTCGTTTTTTAAAAAAATGATGTCATAAATGGCTAGTCTCGTCTCTTCGAAAGACAAGATCACTGTATTTTATACTGAACTATCACCTTCAATATTGTCTCTTCAAGAGATGAGGTCGGTTAGTTATAACCTCTTTTTTTTAGAAGACGAGGTCAACTTACTTATTTTTAAAATTATTTTTTCATTTGACGAATTTATATAATTTTTGTTTTTGAAAAAATGGTTATTTTTTCCTTACTCCTAAAATTCTTAGGAGATATTCAAGGTACACAGTCAACACTTTAAAAAAAATCCCCTTTCACTTATTTCTATATATATTTTTATAATAATAATAATAATAATAATGTATCTTGTAGGGAAAAAAAAAAAATTTTTGAAGTAACTCTACGTCTCTAATACCTTGAAGACTAGGAGGAACGCGGATACGAATGGTCTTACATATCACACGTTTGTTCTAATTTTTGTTTCTTCCTCCTTTTCTTCTTCTTTATTTGAGTGAGATGGGCAGGAGAAGGGTTTCGTTTTCGGAACACGTGGTACGGACAGACATTATATTGTGAAAACACTATGCCTTTAATTTTAAGTCTTACATACTTGTGAACCCATCTACAGTTTTCCTCAGACATTAATGAATTTTCTTGGGTTTGTAATTTTTTTGTCCTCTCCTTGAGAGAAAAAAAGGGGTAAGTGTTTTTAACACTTAAAGCTTGAATCTTTTATCCAAAAAATGGGGGACTCTGTTCGGAAGGGAAGGCTTGCTAGATGCCCCAAATGTAGACTGCAACTTCGTGAAGATGCTAGATATCCTATCTATAGTTGTGGTGGATGTGGTTCTATTCTCCTAGCAGAAGGTGTAAAATACATTAAATCAGGTAAATTGAGAGAGAAGTCGGATAAAGAAACAAGAAGAGCTCATTTAATTCCTTGGTCGGACTATTTGCAGTTATATGATGAGGCCTTCCCAACAGAAGGGAAGAGACCTACGTCTTCATCTCTCTTTACCTCTACATCTCTCTTTACCTCTACAGAATCCAACTATGATTCTCTTTCCAAAGGAACGGGAGAAAAAAGTGAATTAGATAAATCGTTGGAGGAGTTGGATGAAGAAGAAGAAGTAGTACATCGGTCAGATGAAGAACATTCCCCAACAGCTGACTTTCAAAAGTCAACTCACTTCAGCCATGAGATGGGTCAGCTAAGTCACGACCTCCATATCCAGCACTTCAGCCATCCTCACACCCTAGAACTCTCCAACGCGCAGACCAACCCCCCACGCGCATGCGCCGCCTGCAAGCTTCCTTCATCCGGGTGGATGTATACCTGCAAGCAGTGCATCATCGACCCCTTCACCCTCCACGCGTCGTGTTCCCAGATGCCTGCCTTAATCACCCACCCTTCACACACCGAACACGTCCTCACGCTCCTCGCCAAACCGGCCTACCACAGCGGCTCCTTCTACTGCGACGCTTGCGGCCGCCAGGGCGACGGCTTCAGTTACCACTGCGCGGAGTGCGTATTCGACGTCCACGCTACGTGCGCGTCGAAGCCGCTCTCGGTTGTCCACCACATGCATTGCCACGAGCTCCAGATGAAATTTTTTCCTCCTTTTAACGCAAAGGGTTTCTCTTGCGACATTTGTCGGGGTACCGGAGCCAATCATTGGTTATACCGCTGCGCGTATTGCAAGTTTGACGCGCATTTGGATTGCGCGACAAGCTCGACACAGACTCAGGCTCAGGTGGTGCAGGCTCAAAGGCCGCAACCGCAAGCATTGCAACCATTTCACTATCACGTCTTCTTGAGTTTCAGAGGAAGTGATGTCCTTCAAGGATTTGCGGAATTTCTCTACTCAGGTCTTACAGATAGAGGTATCAGAGTCTATTATGATGGGCCCATTCACCAGGAAGAATATATCCACCGCCTTCTTAAGGAAGCAATAAAAAATTCCGGCATATCTATTCCCATCTTTTCCAGAAAGTATGCATCCAGCCGTTATTGTCTCCAGGAAGTCGCAGAGATGTTGGATTGCAGGAGAACAATGGGACAATTAGTCATACCCATTTTTTATGATGTTGAACCTTCTGATATTCAATGGCTGAGTGACCCTATATAGATTCTTTCCAAACAGACAGGGAAAAAGGAGTTGAGTCCCGTGTTCCTGACAACTGGAGGAAGGCTTTACAAGAGATTGGATCTTTGAAAGGATACATAGTACACGGAAGGTTTTTTTTTTTGGATCATTCTTCCTTTTCAGCTTGTTTGGACCATAAAAGCCAATAACTTCTTTTAGTTGATGCAATGCATGTCCTTATGTCTTTTGGCAGAAATCACTCACAAATTTTAAAGGAAATTGCTTCAGTCATTGAGCTGTTGATTTTCGGAGAAAATAAAAGAAAGGAAGAAAATCTCCAGAAGAATGGCTATGAAGAGGAGGAGCTGTTTAGGATCGATGAAGTTGTTGTACCTGAAAATTTAGTGGGGATGGATGAACGCGTCAATGCAATAATTGAACAGCTTCAAAGTTCCTCCCACGACACGCAGATGCTCAAAATCTGGGGCATACCTGGCGTTGGCAAAACAACTCTTGCCAAGGTTGTGTATAACAAACTCTGTCGTCATTTTCAGGCCTATGGCTTTGTACCAGATATCCAAAGAAGAGCTGCTGCTGAGGAACCCCTTTATCTCCAAAGGCAATTGATTTTACAGCTTGTAGGGAAGAATTTTGAAGGGCTCAATGCATTTTCATTCCAGGATAATATTAACTTCATCAGGTATGGATTTTGGGATAAAAGAGTTTTGATTGTATTAGACGATGTAGATTGTGTAGACCACATCAAAGCATTTGCTGTGGACAAATATTGTTTTGGGCCAGGAAGCAGGATCATCCTAACAACACAAAAACCAGAACTCCTTGGTGAGCAAGCCAAAGGTGCAAGGAAATATAAGGTTGAGGCCATAAATGATGACCAAGCTTTCCTATTGTTTTGCCGGCATGCTTTTGGAAAAGACATTCCTGATGGAGAATACTATGATTTATCTGTTGAAATTGCTTCTCTTACCAGAGGGATTCCATCATTGATTGAGTCAGTAGGTTCTGACTTATGTCACAAAAGCAGAGACAGATGGGAAGAGGTCTTGAAAGTATTATCTACATGTGAACAGCCGGCATCTCTGCTATAGAATGTTTTCTTACGGGGGAAAGCAAAACCATTGCTCGTTATGATGTGGTCCTGAGTTTGGATGCACAAGGAAAAGTGAATAATTTGATGGAAAGTCTTCATCAAAGAATGGAGAGTTTTGGAATAGGCATTTTAGCATTGGATGGAGAATTTATGCGGGTGAATGATACTGGAAAAATCTTCATACCAATTCTTTCGAAAAGCTTTGGTTCCAAGACACCTTGCCTTAGGATGTTGGAGCACATGGTGGACTGCTGGAGGAATTCAGACAACAACCATATCATGCCCATTTTCTTTGGAGTTGAACCTTCTGATATATGTCTTGAGACTCCATTGTACAAGGAAACACTCTCCAAACTTCTTATGAAATTTGAAGATAAGGTTGTGAATTGCTGGAAAGAGGCTTTAACTGAGGTCACAAACATGAGCGGATGGTCTGTTGCAGAGACTTTAACGTAATTCTTTCACCTATTCTTCACTCTTTTAGACCATTAATTATGCTGAAAAGGTTATTGATTTCCAAGTTTATCCACTCTTTGAAATGAATAAAAGGTTCTTAAGTTCAAATGGTGAGCCTGAAGATTACCTAATTATGAGCTACAAAGCTTGTTAATTGCATCCTTGCATATATCCATTCCTTTGATCCTGCTTATTGTTGTTATCTTGCCCATACTCTGTTTTGTTTTAATACTACTTCTATTTATGTATTTTGCAGAATGGAAGAGATTGAAAACCTAGCAGAACCCATTTGTCAAGTGGTTTTGCACAAGCTAAAGTTAAATCAATTAAGTACAGGAGATCACTTAGTAGGAATGGACCATCATATGAGACAAATACTGAACTTGTTGAAACTTGAGGTTAATGATGTACGAATTATTGCAATTTCGGGTGAAGATGGAGCTGGCAAGACCACTCTTGCCAAGTTTTTATACCATCAGTTATCCTCTAGTTTTGAAGGTTGTAGCTTCCTTACAGAAATAGATGAAAGGACTCATCATTATGATGGTATTAAGCATTTGCAAGCTAAGATGATATCTGACCTTCTCAATAAAGATTCTGAGATCCTTGAATCTGTCATTGAAGGGATTAATCTAATTAAAGAGAGGTTTCGACTCATGAAGGTTCTGATTGTCCTGGATGATGTTGGGGAGAGTTCACATGTGGAGGCTCTTGCTGGACAGCTCAATTGGTTTGGTCCTGGAAGCAGGATAATAATCACAACAAAATTTACTGCCATTATTCCTCTACCACATCTCAATTATGAAATTCTGCATAACTGGGGAAATGCATTTGACAAAGCATATGAACTCTTCAACAAGCACACATTCAGAAACCATTATCCGCTCCCTAATTTTGAATCATTATCTAAGGAAGTCATAAGCCTACTTAAAGATTTTCCTAATCCATGTTTAACCATTGAGCTACTGGGGTCATTACTTTATGGAAAGACTGAAGCAGATTGGAAAAGTCTGTTGCAGAACTTGCAAGGTATGGTGATGGATCTCAATGGGATTCTAAGGATGAGTTATGGCAGGTTAAGTGAAGAGCAAAAAGAGATATTTCTTGACATCTCTTGCTTCCCCAATGGTATGGACTTAGGGATTGCATCATTTCTGTGGTACAACACCCTGCGTTCTTCAGTCCTTGATGACATTGAAGTACTCATTCTTTTGTCTTTGGTGAAAGTTGACACTAATCATGCAATCTGGATGCACCATTTAGTTAGGGATTTCGCTAGAAAAATTATAGAACAAGAGTGCTTGCAAACAAAAGGACGAGGTATTCTTGCAAATTTTCATTTACTTATTTCTCAAGTTTTCTCCATGAAGAGCATTCCAACTACTATATTTGAAGCATGTTGCTCTTTGGCTTTTGAAGGATCGTTGTATCATTATTTTCTGATGATTTTTCCCCACTATTTTTGTTTAAATTTAGCTGGTTCAAAATTATCCGATGAATGAAAGTTAGCTGGTTAAGTTATTGCAATCGTTGGTCTAGGTCTCTAATATGGGCATTTCTCTTCTTTACTTACTAGATTGTCATTTGGAAATAGAATTCTTTGGACGTATATTTTGCTGTTATCCAGTATATACTTCACGACATAATCTGGTCACTTATAGGATATATTTTAACAGGTGAAAATGAGCATATCCCATTGGAGCTTCCAGCTTCAGGATTTGAGAGAATGGATAAGATAAGATTTTTCAAGTTGGACCATTCACTGGTTAGTGGAAATATGGATGTTGTCTTTATGAGGCGGAGAGATCTCATTTGGCAATGGTGTCCTCTGAATATGCTAGCAACTCTTCATTCAAAATGTTTAGAAGTTCTGGATGTATCACGAAGCAACATAACAGAGGATTGGGAAGGTTGGCATCAAATTGAGGTAATTTCATGTACATACACTTTTGCATGCCTCAGATTGACCAAGAAACTAATAAGGTGAGTTGGTGTATTCTTAGCATTAACTAACATTGGTTTTTTCCTTCCTTCGTAAGGTGCCACGACTGAAGGTTCTAAATCTTTCAGGTTGTTCAGAACTAATGGTAACCCCTGTCTTCTCTTTTTGTCCAAATTTAGAGATGTTAATTCTTGAACATTGTTCAAGGCTGGTGAAGCTAGATCCTTCTATTGGTAAATTACAATGTTTAAATACCTTAAATTTGAGGTATTGCGTTGAACTGAGTATCTTGCCAAAAGAAGTGGGTTACTTAACAGCTTTAAGAGAGCTTCCTCTTGATGGGACATCCCTGCGAGAAATTCCCATCTCGGTTGGCCATCTGCAGAACCTTACTTTTCTTACTACCGTGAATTGTTTCTCATTGAGTCATCTGCCGAGTTCAACTTGTGATCTGCAGTCTGTCACAGTTGTCAAACTTGACTGTACCAAAATTACTGAACTTCCTTATTTCATTGGGAAGAGAATGAAACTCCGGCATCTGTCATTAAGGGGTTGTCGAGGCATTCAGAAACTTCCATCCTTAGTTGGTGAAGTGGAGAGCTCATTGGTTGAGTTGGATGTGTCAAAGACAAGTATTTCGGAATTACCTGAATCAATTATAAACCTGAAAGCATTGAAAGTGCTGAAAATGGACTATTGCTTCATAACAGAATTCCCCCCGTGTTTTGGAAATTTGAAAAGGCTTGAGGAAATTCATGCAACTCGGTGTAAGAACTTAAAATATCTTCCTAATGATATCGGGAAAGTAGAATCTCTAAGAATCTTAAAAGTAGGACATACTAGCATTTCTTTTGTCCCGCCAAGCATCCAAGCACTTGCACGCATTGAGACTCTTGACTGTACTTCCTGCAGCAGGCTTCAAAATCTGCCAGAGCTTCCCTGTAGTATAACTTTTCTGTGTGTGGAATCTAAGGAATTGATGAGACCTCCTAATCTGTTACCTTTGAAAAGGCTTGAGGAATTTTCGCTGGCCAGTGGTAATACTATGGAGATTAGTGATCATGGTTCCATTTACTGTCCACGGCAGTCCATCTTAAAGACCTTGAGATTGCGCCTTCCACAAATCAGAAACTTGCCAGACTTTCCCCAGTCCCTGAGAACATTGAACTTGAGCTGTGCGAAGCTAGAGCATATCCCCCCTCTTCTTTAACCCTGGTAGTTCTAGCTATTCTAGATTGTGTGTCTTTGAGGGAAATGCCAAGTGTTGAGAACTTGGAAAATTTGCAGGAGATAGAAATTTTGCGGTGCCCGGAACTGAAGAAAATAGATGGTCTGGACAGTCTACAAGCACTACGAGTCATGACGGTGTCAAGCAGCGGGATAGAGTCCCTTGATGGCATTGACATGTTGACATCTCTTGTGAGGCTGACTCTCTTGAATTGTAGCTCCTTAAGTAAATTGCCAGATCTATCCACATTAAAGAATGTTGATATCAAATATAGGCCATAAGGAACACAATAATGTGTAGTGGAAATTGTCACTGCTTGTATATACAGTAGTTGATCCTGAAAGTGCTTTGCACTCGCTGAATGAAGATCCTTATTTCTAAGGAGCGGAAAGCTTTTTATTTATTAATTTTTTATTAAAATGGGGATATTTTTGAAAGAAATCTATTTTAGTATTGAATTACTATTTATACATCTGAGTAATGAATAACTATTCAAAATTTTTTTTGTGTAATTGCATTTCTAAGGAGATCGCTATTAATTAAACATTGTAATAACTCTTTATAATGAATTATGTTGTGATGAAATTGCTATTACAGTAAAGTAAAATGAATGAGCATCAGCACTGGACGTGTTTTGGATGCATGTGTTTCAATGATCCGGGGAAAAATGCTTCAGTATACCCTGTACTTGCGCTGATCAAGGTATAGCCAAGGCAAATATTCCAAGTCATATCTCACAATGACTTGAATATACTGTAAAACTAATATAAGAGTATTGATTCTCTTTATATAGCTAGTAACGCTTTTACAAGAAATATAGCCATTTCAATATAATTATTTTTTTTCCATCTTAACTTAAATTTTTCTCCCCTCTTTCTTTCTTTCTTCTTCTTCTTCTTCTTCTTCTTATAATTTCTTTTCAAGGGGGTTTAAGGATCGTTAAAGGATGAAAATATGTCTTCTTTTTTTGTTTTTTTTTTTTAATATCTAAAAATACCTATTAAATTTCTTTTGTGATTTTATGATAAAACAAATGAAACCGTGTGTTAAAATCTTGGTTTTGCATAGGTGATCAAATGCACTTATAAAACTTTAGAGCCATCATCTTAGTGATAGGAATATTAATTTGGAAGATTTTCCTAGTTGTTTCACCTAACATCTCGAGTTGAAGACGATAGCAAGCGCTCTTACTGTTTAATTGTCGATATTCAAAACGAAATTACCTGTTAAGTCTAGTATTTTAATTGTATATATGTTGGTTAGTCACATACATTTACATATAATTAAAGAGACATAAAAGCAAATCCACAATAATTATTCAGATACATAACAATACATGATCAAGGAAAACACACTAAAGATCAAATCTTTATGCCACAATATATTTGAGACACTCATAAATTAGTTATCATTGTTTACGATGCCACAGTAAGCTTTAAGAGTAAACTCAGCTTTTTGTCCCTCTTCAGTATGATGGAAACGAAGTAAACCCACTTCATCAAATGGCATAAAAAGCAAAGGGTGTTGCTCGTCCACCAGCTCTTTTGGACATTGGATTATCCCCTTCAATGCTGTAAATAATCCAATAGAGTACCTTATCTGGTGTCCTCTCATCATTACTTGGTGTTTAGGGCAGTATAATCTTCCATTGCACCATCCCTGTTTATACATATAGATATATAAACGCACATCAATGAGCAGGACGTGTCTCTATTGACTTATTACTCTCTTAGATTGGAACTTGCATGCTGCTTTAATAATAAACTAAATAACCATTGTTTAAAATAAATATATATTTGCTTGTTTTATGATTATGCATAATATTATATGTATATGTATAATATATGCATTCATGCATTCTAAGTTCGAACATTTTAAAATTATTAATTGAAACCTAGACATGTCCAACATTGCCTTGTTTCACCCCCTTCTTATTTTATTCTAATCTATCAAGCAAATTGAGTCAATAAGATCGACTATTGTTGAAAAAATTATAACTTATTGTTGTCAAAATCGTGATTTTACTAATCACTGAAATATATAGAATCGATAAAATCGTATAAAATCGTACAGAACTGGTAAAATCATAAACATATAGAATAGTATATCTAATTCATAATTCTACCTAAAGTCTACACCTATTTAATCTTTATATCCATTTTAATTAAGGAAAAACATATACAATCATAAAATCGTAGAATAGTATTTTTGACTTGTGATTTTGATAACTATAATTATAACTAAAAATTGGTCGAGCCAAATATTTTTCATTAAATCAAGCTCAACTCAAAGTTGCATCTAATAAATTTGAGCTAGTCTTTTGCGTTTGGTTTGTCCATTTTGCATTGGTTTAGTATTAGTTTGATATCTAATGGAATCCAAATGTTTGAAAAAATATATATTGAAAAGAGATAAAAAAAAATTAATATCTTGTGTGTAAATCATATGGATAACCATAATTAATAAGCTAATGTTATATTTACAATTATATATATTTGTATGTATGTGCTTTTTCCTAATTCAAAAAAGATTAGTCTGTGCACTTGACTCAAAACTCAATTTGTACTATGCTATATTAGTCTTGTGAACTCAAGCCAAACATATAAAGTTTGAGCTCGATTCAATATATGACATGAGTAACTATAACTTGAGTTTGAGTTATAGCATAATTCTTTTATAAACAAATCCAAATCAAATAAATTTCATATAAATTTATGGGTGAATTGTGCAGACCTCTTCTAAAAACTTTATAAATTGCATGTACCCTTAGGTTTTTCAAAAGTTAGCACTTACACCCCCTAAAAACAAGAAAATTGCATGGAACTCCCCTAAAAACTTTGAAAATTTCATGATCCCCTTTCTTTTTCAAAAGTAAACACTTACACCATAAAAATTGATGTGATGATAATATGTAAATTTTGCTTATTTGGTTCTAATATATCATTATATATAATATGTTTAATTAACAAATGTTTCAAAAATTATTTTAAAAGTTATATATTAAAAATTGAAAACTTTTTTTAATTTTTTTTTGTCCTCTGAACTTGACATCAAAAATGCAATTCTAAAAGAAAATTAAAATAAAAAGCATTATTGCGAGGTATGTTTTAACATAATAAAAAACTTTTCTAATATATTTATTCCGTGCTAAAGTGCAATTCTAAAAGAAGAAAAATGACAATTAACTTTTCGTCTTTTTCTAAAAAACAATTAATTATATAAATGCTATGATAAAAAAATTTTAAATAATTTTTATTAGACAAATTATATATGTGATGATATGTTAGCACTAATTAAGCAAAATTTACATATTATTAATACGTCATATTTTAGAGATGTAAGTGTTGACTTTTGAAAAAACTGAGGTCCATGCAGTTTTTAAAGTTTTTTTAAGAAGGTCTGTATGATTTACTTATTTTTAGAGAGTATGAGTGCTAACTTTTGAAAAACCTTGGGATCCATATAATTTTTAAAATTTTCAGAGGAGATTCATGCAATTTACACTAAATTTAAATAACTAAGAGGTAGTTTAGCTGTTTTACTCTTTCGTTTCCAATTTCTCATGTGAACCTTTATGTACAGTCCTCATGGTCCTTGATCAACCAATAGATATGAATGAAGATGCTAGTTATAGTAAATTTGTTAAATGTTATTTAACTATTGGAGCCATTCATGTAAGATGCATTTTTTTTTTTTTTTTTTTTTTTTTTGGTCCTCAATGTAAGATGCACTTAAAATAGCTTCTTTTTGTGTAATATGGCTATACGGGAAGCAGAAAGAACATACCAATAATGACTCTCCGACTACGACAACGAATGTGGATGCCGAAGGAGTAACTTTAATCCAAGTGCCATCCTTAAGTTGCATTTCCAATCCATCAACTTCATTTTGACAAAGTATGGTCAACAAGTTCTTGTCACGATGAGCCGGAATACCCATCTGAGGCTCATCATTGTTTGGTGCTTTGTATTTTATCATGCGGACTGTATGATCTATACTTTTTTTGTGAGATTCAAGATATTTCTCGACACCTAAGCTTTGAAACATCATCTTTGTTATCAGTTGCTCTAGCTGTGACAATCTCGATGCATAGGAACGTAGCACCTCGCTATGCACGCCAAACCAAGAGAAGGAAACAGTGAAAAAAGAATCATTAGTGGCCATAGCTTTAATTTTGCACGTAGAAGGAGAGGAAAAATACAAGTACATCTTTGGCGAATGGTGTACGAAATGACCCCCAAGGGCATGTTTGATGAATTTCATAGATTAGCCATTGATCATCTGCAGATTTATTCCTGCGTTTGGTTGAAAGAATAAATATTCTACATAATTACCATGTTGTCAAATCCAAATTGACCCGCTTGGTTCAACCTAGTTGAACTTGATCCCTTCTTGAGAATAAACCGGTTCAATCATGGTTTAACCTCGATTTTACCCTTTGATGCTTGACCCTTTAATATGTTTTAGTTAAGGCCCTATGCTATATCTGACAACATTAGTAAGTAATATACTATGGGGAAACGATGATTTGGAATTCTTTTATAAGATGAATGGAACTGTTATTCACTGATCTTCGTATGGTATATTTTCTTATCTACATATGATACCATAGCTAAAGAGTTGAATTATGAGTTGCGTTAAGGACATGTCAGTATTTTTAAATATATTCTTAATATATTAATAATATTATTTTAAGTATAATCAGACATAATAATAGCAACTATTTCTCTATTCGATTCCTTAAAGGATACAATCTTTTTACCTTATTTCATTCCACAAAACAAACACTCCATTAAAAATGGTTTCAACTATATATCCACATAGTTGAAAATGTACACAATTAAACCTATATCATTTCTAAATCCTTAAGAATTTTTCTATGTATTATGTCCTTTCTAATGATAATTTTTAGATTTTATATAATTTATATGAAAATACTTTCAAAATTATGAGAAATAAAATTATGTTCAGAAACAAAATGCTTACAGTATTTATTCATTACTCAAAATTCAAGTTAATTTATTTAAATGGTGCCTTACATGTAAATTTTTGGTTAATCTATAATCACTTTTTAAATTATTTACTGAAATAGATGCTAATTAAAATTAATTACCAAAGTAACTCACTAAAATTGCATGTCCAACATGCATTTTAAGTCTACGCATAATTTACATGTTTTATGTGTAAGATAATTGCAAAAGTGTTTGGTCAATTCTAGCATTTTAGACATGTGAGATACACAAGAGACAAACATCAGAGAAAAAGAGAGCAGCAATTGGCAAGAGAGGCAATTGGAGAGCGAGAGAGGGTCGATCGAAGAAAAAGAGAAAAAGTATACACACATGAGTAGTAGCTAGGGAAAAAGAGAGAAGCAATCAGAGAGAGAGAGAGAGAGAAATTTAGGTTACAAACATTACATGTTGCATCTACAATATATTAACAAACTTGCACACCTAACATGTGATTTGGAATATGTGATTTTTGTGGTCTATTTTGATATTTGTTTCACTTCACTTCCTATTTTATATAAATATATATATATATTTGGTAAAAAGTATTGTTGTATATAAGGGTCAATTTAGTCCTTTCCACATTGTATTATAAATAAGGTTCACATATCTTGTATATAATCACTCTAAAGACATTCTACTACCATTAATAAAATCATAATTACTTTTATGTTCTCTCAAGGTATTAGAGCACCGGATATTGCCTTAATTAAAAGAAAAATCCCATCGACACTTACAGTCTCATCAACATCACTGAGAGCAAGCATCTTCATTGTTAGGCATCACCTTACCAATCATTTTCTTGCCAATAGCACCAACATCTCCTCCTAAAATCTTTGTTTAGCAACCACCATAGATTTAATAGACCCCACTATTCTCAATCCCTCTCAACAACCACTACCATTGTCATACCCACCATAACCACCACCACCACCTCATGACATCATGCTAATCTTAGCAAAGTTGTAATCTCGTCTTCATCAATTGTTGCACACCCTAACCCTCCTCTCTTACTTAATCCTCTTCTCCTTCATCCCAACCCTAACCTTCACCCTAGCTGTAGTTCGACTACCTACAACCTATTGTCCTCTGATTTCACCACCACTTTCCATTAAAGCCATTTTTACACTAACCCCTCAGCAATGATAATGCCCCCCATCACAACCATCACTCAACTTCTCAACTTATATGCACATTCTCCCTTCAATGTTTCCAACATTTTTACCATCAAGCTCACTAATGACAATTATTAGCTTTGGTCATCATTAATGATGTCCTTTCTCATTTCCATGGATTTATACAAATATGTCGATGGAATAGTCATCGAACCTTCCCATCACACCGTTACACCTTCCTTTTTACCTATGCTCTCCTCATTCCTAATTTGGAATAAACTCATTAACTTCAAATCATCAAATCAATCACATAGTCTAAGAGTCTCTTCTTGCTACAATCGCTACTGACATTCTTCTAGAGATCTATGATATTTTAACTGCATATGACATGTGAACATCTCTAAAGCAACGTTTTCTTAACAATTCTATGGCTCGTGAACTGGAATTGAAACAATGAATTCTCTCCCTCCAATTGCAAAATTTGTCCGTAATTGATTACCTCCTTGAACTCAAGTCTATTGCAAAATTAGTTAAATGAGCTTAAATTTGAGCTCGAGTTTGAGCCTAGCTGAGCTTTTTATTAAGCCTCAAATTTAAGTCCAAGCTCGACTCATTTAGATAGCCTATTTTCCATTTTTTTAAATAAAAAATATAATACATAAGTATTGCTATTAGTTTTTATTGTTTTTATTATGTAGTTTTATATAATATATCATGCATAAAAAAATTCACAAATTTGCTAACGAGTTTATTAACGAGCCTATCAATGAGCCTCGTTGTGAGCCTATTTACGAGCCTAAACGAGCTTATTAATGAGTTAATTCACGAGCCTAAATCAAAACTCAAGCTCGGTTTGTTTAGATAAACAAGCTTTACTTTAGGCTCGGGCTCAACTTATTTACTAATCAAGATTGAGCTAAGTGAGCTTAACGAGAGCCGAGAACGAGTAGTTTGGAATAGCTCGGCTCATTTGTAGTCCTATGCATCACTACCCATATCTCATAAAAAATCTTACTACTTAGACCCATGGTCACAATCTTCATCTTAATAATGGCTTACATGTCCCTACCCTCACACATACATTAATGTCAAGATAATTCTTGCACTATTAGTTTTGATGACCCTTTTTTTCATATTAACGACTCAAGTAGGCAAGATTCTCCTTCAACATCCGACAAGGCATCCTCTTTATCCCATTAAATTGTATCCTATTTGATCTCTTCGGTTTTTCTTTGCTTTAGCTGTCTCTATAGCAATTTGGCATTCTCCTTTATGTCATCCTCCTATGGAAGTCATCAATAAGTTGGTTTAGCATAAGATTCATGTTAAGTCCTCCTCTACAGCTACCAATACTTGTCACTCCTATTGCATTAGCAAGTCTATTGCATTGGCAAGTCTATTCGTCTCCCATTCTAACAATCACCTAACAAAGCTAAGAAGCCTTTTGATTTAAATCATTTTGACCTATGGCAATTGCCAATTAGATCAAACTAAGCTTTTCATTATTATGTCATTTTTGTTAATGGTTGTCCACAATATTGATGGATTTTTCCAATGCATGAAATAAGTGAAGTTCTATCCCATTTTAAGCATTTTAAAACTCTAGTTGAAAACTCTTCTCCAATCATATAAAAAATTTTCATCACAATGGTAGTACAAAATTTTTAAACCATTCTCTCACTACTTTTCTTCGTGATCATGGCATACACCTCCAACTATCTTGTCTTTATATTCTCCAATAAAATGGGGTTGCTAAGCATAAACACTGTCATATCATTAATCTAGCCCGCATAATATGCCTCTATGTTGGCCTACTACCCTCTTTTTGGGTCAGTGTATCCTCACTATAGTGTATACTATCAATAGATTTCCATTAACCACACTTGATTAGAAAACATGTTTTAAACTTCTCCACAACATGCCCTTAATTACCAATTCCTTCACAAATTTGGTTGTCTTCACTACACTTCTAACAAACTCTCACCCGATTTCACTCCTTGCATCTTTATTAGTTATTCTACTAACCATAAAGGATATCATTGTCTTGACCCCGTTTTTGGCTAAGTTCGTATTAGCCATCATGTGGTTATGAGCCATACTTTCTTTACACAAAACTCGTCACCTCTACTAACTTGGCCAATGAGCCAATCTCTTCCTATCCTAGTTTTACCTTTACCATGCATACCCACTCCATCATCTTCCTTTACCCCCCTCCCACCGACTCCCTGCCCTAAACCTATGGACATTTTCAACTCTATACCACCAACCTCCATGCTTCCCACCACCCCCTCCACTTCCCTTAACACTTCTACCACTCATCTACCCATTATACATGTTTATCATCGCTCAAGAGGTCTTGCACGCCCCTCCGTTGCATCCCCTACCTAAGTTATTCCCTCTCCTACCTCTTTAACTACTCCCTTTACCTCCCTAAACTTGCCCATCTTACCTCTACCTACCACGACCTCCTCATCATACCCATTCAATCGATACATATATACTATAAATCTAGCATCACTAAGCTTCGCACCACTCTTAACCTTCACACTCATTCCTCACAACCAAACCTCAACACTATACTACACTTCATGATCTTGCTTAGGCTACTACCACGAAAAAAGAGTTTGAATCCCTCCTCAAAAGGGAAAAATATGGACTTTAGTTCCTCTTCAACCACATCAAAATGTTGATGGTAGTACTTGGACATTTCGCTTAAAGTACAATACTGAAGGGCAGGTTGAATGCTAAAAAGCTCAAGTTGTTGCCTGGGGATTTATTTAAGAATATGGCATTGACTACATTGAAACATTTAACCCAATCATCAAACCTATTGCCATTCACTCTGTCTTATCTCATGCCGAATCCTCTTAATGGGACTTCTGCCAACTAGATGTTAAGAATGTCTTTCTTCACAACCATCTCACTAAGAAAAATTTCACAAAACAACCTCTTAGATTCATCCATTCTTGTTATCCACACTATGTGTGTCAAGTGAACAAATCCCTATATGGTCTAAAATAGGCTCCTTATGCATGATTCCATCGCTTTAGCAGTTTTCTATTACACCTAGGTTTTCATTAAAGTAACGCTAACACATCCTTGTTCATATTAGCAAAAGGTTCTAACACATTGATACTTCTTCTCTAATTTGATGAAATCATCTTCAGTGGTAGCAACTCTATGCTTTTTAATCACTGCATCTTGGTCCATTCTAGCTAGTTTGTCGTGAAAGACCTTAGTCATTTGTACTTCTTTCTTGGTATCGATGTTACTCATTTAACTCGGGGTATACACTTGTGTCTATCTTAGTTTGTCTTTGTTGTCCTCTAAAATCATCATATGCACCTCCTCTAAGCCTTTATCTACCCCCTTATCTCTTAAGAGCCACGTTAGTGCCCATGGTTCTCCACCTCTGCAAAATCCTACTATTTATCGTGAGATTGTTGGTGTCCTACAATATCTCACATAAACTCGGCTAGATAACAACTTTATAGTGAATCAATTGAGCCAATACATGCACAATCTAACTATTACTTACATCCTGGCAGCATAACGTGTTCTTCACTATCTTCAAGGAGCAGGGACACTGAGTTTACCCGTTCGCTGCACATCTTGTACCTCTTATTACCTTTGCCAATGTTGATTGAGCTAGATGTCTTGATACTCATCACTCAACAATAGATTATGCCATCTATCTTCGTTGCAACCTTATCTCTTGGCGATTTAAGAAGCAACCAATTGTGTCTTGTAGTTCTATTGAGGCTGAGTACTGTACTCTTGCTTATGTGGTTACAGAGTCTACTTAGATCTACCACCTTGTTGGTGAGCTCGATGTTCCTCTTTAGCGACCTATCATTCTTTGTTATGATAAGCTTGGTATAGTTTACTGTCAAGGAATCTTGTTCAACAAGATCACACCAAACATTGTAGACATTGACTATCACTTTATTTGGGAAATGGTTTCCATAGGCCAGATTCATGTTACTTTCAAGGTGCTAACATCCTCACCAAGAATCATTTTACATCAACCTTTCCTAATCATTGCTCCAACTTCATGTTAGCTCATGCACCATGAGATATAGGGGGCGTGTTATTGCATATGTCCAGTTACATATATAAGGGTCAGTTTAGTCCTTGCCACATTGCATTATAGATAAGGTTTACATTTCTTGTATATAATTACTCTAAAGAAATTCTTCTACAATTAATAAAATCACAATTACTTTTACATTCTCTCAAAAAGATTAAATTAACCTTTCACTCCCTTACATGCCCAAGGATAGACATAGAAATGAACATTCCAACTAATATTTTTGAAATGGTTTCATCAAAACTCATCAACACGGGAAAACAGGGAAAAAAAAAAAAATAATAGACCATATGTTAACTAGTATTCACATGTAGAATTGATTGGAATTTTTAATATTTTGTTAATAATGTGATTAATCCCTTTTTAGATTATTAAGATATCCATAAATCAGGTAATCACTTGATAGTCCTTACGACAAGAGAGAGAGGAAGAGAAATTAAAAGGAAGAAAAAAACATAATAATGCCAAAAACTTATGTTGCACTAGAGTTAGAGATTAGAGAAAGTCAAAGAAATTTTGAATAGAAACTCAAGAGCGTTTGGTCAAAAATATTTATCACATGGCTTTCTTGGATCAACAAATTAATCTTTGTTTATTTTTGTTTGGGTGCAAGTGTGAGAATCCCACATGGGAAATATGGGATTTGTGTGAAGAGTTTATAAGAGGGAAGACCCATTAACCTATTACCTTAAGGTTTTTGGTTATAGATGGTGTCAAAAGCCCAATTGTGTTATCCCTCACAAAGCTCATTAGATTTCTCCCCATTGAAGGCATATTCCAAATCCTAACAATTGGTATCAGAGCCATGGTTCGGCTGGGAATCTCCCATGGTTGGTCCACCATGTGGAAATAAGAGCTTTGTGGTATGACTCATCTGTGAAACCCATGGTGAGTAGATGGGACTACTCACAAAGCGGGTTTAGTGGAGTCAGTTTGACAAGCTCTTGTTGAGAGGGAGTATGACCTACCCTATTGTGGAGACTCACACTTGAGGGGGAGATTGTTAAAGAGCAAGTGTGAGAATCCTATATGGGAAATATGAGACTTGTGTGAAGAGTTTATAAGAGGGAAGACCCATTAACCCATTGCCTTAAGGTTTTGGGTTATAGATGGTGTCAAAAACCCAATTGTGTTATCCTTCACAAAGCCCATTAGATTTCTCCCTATTGAAGGCATACTCTAGACCCTAACAATTTTCCTCTCAAAGATTGAACACCACTTCCAATGCCTTTAGAACTTTGTTATTAATCTCTCAAGTAACCTTTTACAAACACACACATATATTGCTTCTAGGCAAACACTTCAATGTTTCCACACAACACCCCAAGATGTTGTTCCTTCCTCCTTCAAGTTCTCTCTCGACAGATCTATGATAGGAAGCTTGCGGGGGCTATTGAGAGAGAATCAAAGGAAGAAGTATGAGTTCTACTATTGACGATAATAGATAGGTTTACATGTGCTAGTGGAAGTGAGAATATATTTAGGACTTCTTTATAGGTACTTCTTGATAAAAATAAAATAAAATAAAAATAAAAAAATAAAACTAACAGCTTATTGGTACAAGAATCAATATCAGAGTATATAAAAGTGTAGAATTAATCTGTATCTGTATTGCATTATGTGAACTTATTGTATTATTCATATATGAGTAATTAAATTTTATTTTTTTTTTCAATTTTTTTTTTATAAACACCTACCAAATAAATTTGAAAAAGAAGAACCAAACACAGGCACCAACAATTAATTTCATGATGTATGCTGTCCAAAATGCTAAGGTCATTGAAACTTATTGTCTTCCTCTTATATTCAAATTACTTTTTTTCCTTTATTGGCCGATGTCGTCTACACAAGAAATATGAAGTTGAACATAGAATAAGGACATGTTCGGGGGGAAAAAAAAAGAGCATAGTATAAGGACCAGAATTAAGAATAAAGAGAGAGAATACCAGAAACTTGGTTTCCCCTCCGGCCAGAGAACGTGAAAAAAGTTTTGAATTGTTCCGGATTCCAAAACTCCAGTAATTCCCATAGCCTCATAAAGGGAGCTCGAAGAATATCGATATTATATCCATTATAAGGTTTACTTCCATCAACAAATCGCAGCTTGACTTCTTCTGGAAGATTGAAAACCTCTTCCAATATCTTGAAAGTTTTATTATGAAGCTCTAGAGTGACCTTATCATATTTTGCCTCAAAACAACCATACTCTACTAGTGCTTGTACTACTTCCTTCCTCACGACATCCCATGATGCTGTTCCTTCCTTCAATTCCTCTTTTGAAAAATCTATGACAGGAAGCCTTGGTGGTGTCGAGAAGGAAGCCATGAAATTAGTTTTTAGCTAGTCAGTAGTACTAGATGTCTGATCATATCGTGTATCGGCAGCGGTAACCCTATATTTATGGTAATGTTTCCAACATGTGAAAAACGTGTATTGCGAATTATCTACGACCCCATAATTATATATGGTATATAAATTTTAATACAATTTTAGCATATAGAATAACTATAAAATATTGATAATAATTGTATTAGAAACCACCTATTTTAATATTATACGTATTAAAATTTGTGATTCTTATATATTAAGCGCCTATACACGTCATATATGATACTTCACAAATCTTCATTCATTGAGGAGCATTCGGATGAGAATTGATAAGAGGTAAATTTAAAACTTTTTACTATTTGTTATCTATTACTATTAACTGAATCATATTCTTTTATACAAAAAAAAAAAAAAAAGAAACTAAAGTATAACAGTTATTTTTTATATTTATTTCATTGGATGGTTATTTTATTTCTCTTCTCCCGTAACAAAACTATCTTTAAGGCGATTCCTCCCTCTTTCTTCTCCCTTTTTATTCTTTATAACAAAAACCATTCTCACTCTTTTTTCTTTTATAATGCAGTATGAATGTATCATTTGCTAGTATATTTTATTTTAAAAAATAAAGATCAAAAATAGAATTGTGTGAGCAGGATCTTTATCCTGAGTCAGCTATAACATCTCCGTTGCTAGCCCCTTGAAGGGGCTTTTTTTTTTTTTTTTTTTTTTTTCTCCTTTCGTTCTTTTTCCCTCGATGAGGTTGAAATGGGACGGATGAATTTATAACTTTCTTTAGATCACTAAGCAATGAGCTTCATTAACATAAGGATTTCAAAATGACTATAGTTATCGCAAATCATCTTCTATGTTGGTCTAAATTAGGAGACCCCATTTATAAATAGCAAGCCCTCTAACTCATGATGCTTTTATGTAATATTTAGGAGTAATGTTTCATTTAATATATAAATTTTAATTGAGTTTTCAGATGCAATATCATTACTTATAAGTACCTAACTAGAAAGCTTCACTGCAACAATTGGCTATGATACTTGATATTCGATAATTAAATAAAGAGAAGAAAATTGCATAGACAAGTTTAGATAAAGTTAATACTGATAGTACTGATAGTTTCAAAAAATATAATCAGATGTTGAAATTAGTAATCTTAAAATTAAGCTAATTTATTTTTTTAAAAAACTAAGCTTTAGATATCAAGTGCAATATTATCATTATGATGTTTACCATGGGCCATCAGAATTGTTGTCATATGTATAGAATGGGGGTGGACGCAAATCGTTTTGATCCGATTTTCACTAAATCCAAACTAGACTTAATTTACAGTATGTTTTTTTTTTCTTACTTAAACCAAATCATTAAATAACAGTTTGGTTTGGATTAGATATTTTTCAAACAATTAAATAACAGTTTGGTTTTGATTATAGGTTAAATCAAAATTCTAATTAAAAAAAACTTAGTTATAATATTTTACATTTGTGTGGATATTCAAATATTGAAATCACTCTATAAGTTCACATGGCAAATCTCAAAAATACTTTATAAATCCTTTACATTCATAATCCATAATCCTTCATAAAATTATTTAGTTACTAAAACAGTACACTCACTAACTAATATATAATAAAATTTAATCTATAGTCCTCTAAAAAATCATATAGTCAATATCTACTAACAAAATTCGTTAAAAATTAATACATAATAAAATGTATAACCAAATAACAAAATACATACACTACAGAGTTCAAATGATTGATTAATATAAAAAAAAAAAATTAAGTTACCAACAGAAGCATATATCATCATAAAATATCATCATAAAATTTGATTTATGGTAGGGATTGTTAGTCCCTTCGAAAGAAAAATTCCCTGCCATAAGTTATAGCAGGGAGGTAAATCTCGCTTCCAATTCTTAGCGCTATTAAGTTACTGTCCCTGCAAAAAAACGGGGCAGGGATGGCATCCCTTCCATAGCTCCCCCTTATGGCAGGGACACACATCCCTTCTAAAATATTTAACATATGTGTTAATGCTATGGAAGGGATGTATGTCCCTGCCATATGTCATTTGTGACAGCAACACTATCCATTTTATAAATGACATTTTCTTTAGGAAAAAAATTAATTAATAAATTAATATTACATTTAATCCATGTCATAAAATACTTATGTAGCTAATACCATATAAAACATGTATTATATTTAATATTTATATTAAATTGAGTAATAACATTGTTTTGTGAACAAAGGGGCAATAAAGATCTAAGTAGAGAATAAGGTAGGAGAGAAAGTTGAAGGAGAGGAAAGTTAAAGAAAGATCTTGTCTTCATTCTATAAACAATGATAACTAGTTACATTGTTATTAATTACAATATTCTCTTAAAAAAATAAAGAAAAAAAGATAAAAAATTCTGAAACTTGCATCTGGTAACTTTGACATGGAACTTGAAACACTATTTCTTCAAGCTATAGTCTGAGGAGTTATTTCCGCCACAATAAAACATCCCATGCTTGTCAATATAACTTGTCTTGCTGGTACAGTCTTTTGTCGCCTCAGTATTCATTGTGTCGAATTACGTTAAGTGTTCCTATCAAGAAAAAATAAATAAGTAAATAAAAGTAAAAACAAATCTAGACTTAAAAACTCCACCATTTGACTAATTTCAATTCAAACATTAAATTTCAATAACTCCATATGATAACTCAAATCAATTTTCAAAAGATTTAAAAATTAACGGTGAAACAAAAAGAATAAAAATTTAATCTTTCACGAAAATAAAATAAACACAACAAAGCATTACATACCTGTCAAATGAGAAATACACTAAAGGTGATGTAATTTATCTCTCTTTTAAAAGAGCAAGATTTCATAATACTGAAATAGTGGTAAAAATACATTGTATCAACAATATTATTCGATATGATAGAAAGAAAATCGATAGAATGAATATTACCAAAGCTTAAGCAATGGTAAAGAGAGGAAAAAGAATTGCTCGTTGCAAAGAATTTTGAACTTGTTAGTTTAAAGTGAAATACGTGCCAAGGAATAGTTACAATATGGAGAAATAAAAGTGTAAGTGGGGAGGAAGTAGTTTTCTAAAATGTAGGAAGAAGTTGTTATTGAGTCATTTTTTTCTCCATTTTTTCCACCATTGGAGGAAGTGGTTTCTAAAAAATAGGAAGAAGTAGTTATTAAGTTTTTCTTTTCCCAGAGTGGAATAAAATTTTAAATAAGAAGATTAGAAAGTGAAGTTGCATGCCATCTTAAATATAATTAGATAGATGTTAAATTTAAATTAATTTTAAATGTACTTTTTTTATTTATGAAACTTATCTATATCTTAACAAATTATGTTGAAAAATTATCAATTATCATCTAAACCATGTGATTTTTTTACATAAATTTAATAACTACATTTTCGAAGGCTATGATAAAAACTTTAATAGAATGAGATATGAATAAAGTAAAATGAGATATGAATAACATAGATATGTGTGAATTAAATGACATACTGATATGAGATACGTATAGTAAATTTGAATCATAAACTATCACTCATAATCTCATTTAATTATTAAATTTCTATCAAAATGAAGAATTATAATTGAAAAATTGGAAAATCAATACTAAAACATATTATGAGTAGTCAAAAGAAAATCTATAGTAAGCTAAAATAGGTAGTTTATGAAAATAAACACTAAATTAATATGATGTTTTTTCCTTTATGATGTGTCTTGCTTTAATTGAAAAAGTTGCAATTATTTTTTTTCATAAGATGCATTTATTTGTCTTCTTCATAAATTAAAATCTTATTCAGCATTAAATCGATTATGATTTTTTTTAAAATTAAAAACGAAATAATTACTTTTCTATATAGCTCCTTATTTTTTCTTACAGAAATATATATTACGATCAGTCCTTTAAGAAAATTATTTAACAATTTCTTTTATTTAATCTCATTTTTATTGAGAATTATTTATTAAATATATTGTAGAAAATTTCGTTAGGTATTTATATTTGGGGGGAAAATTCTTATTAAATATAGCTTCAAAAATTTTTAATTATTGAAAGATTTTTGGCATTAAGATATTAATAAAATAAGTAACTTTATTGCTATAAAATTAGGTACATACAAAAGGAGTAAATATATGTTGTATAAAAAAATTACTAGCAAACACGCACTCACTATGTTTGTGTGCTAAAGTATAATGTCAGAGTAGAATTAAAATTTGAGATGAAAAGTATATAATTTTTTAATTATCGTGATAAAATATATGATAATAAGGCTAAAATTTCATATGGAAATATATATATTTGTTTTTCTTAGAAGTGTTAGAGATATCCATTTTTTTTTTCAAAAGGGAAATCACTTATCATTATATAAAATGAGATATGTATAACATAAATCAAATATGCATAAACATGAAAGAGGGAAAATGAGTCAAGTAAAATTGAAGTTAGTTACATGAAATCTACAAGTGATTTTTGGAAAAAAACTATGTATAGTGAATTGAATCTATTGATAATAAATTTAGACGTAACATTATTAATCAATTAAATCATACACAAGACTAATAATTTGAAACATAAAATAGTTTACTTTTTTTTTATGTCATATAGAAAACTAACACATAGTACTAAGTGAAAATTTTATCTAAATATTAGTGAAATATTGGCAAAAAAAAAAATTGACAAAATAAGTAACATCTCTTTATAAACAATAATATCATTTTTCAGGGAATATTTCATTTTTATTTAATTATTTGTTGAGATTTGATTTTTGTTTTGTTTGTTATTATGAATTTCATTTTTTATTTTACTTGTTTTTTAGGATTATTTTCATCATCCTTTATATTGTTAGTTAAGATTTTGTAGTTATTATGGAATCTATAGATAGCCATCAAATCAATAGATATTTTCTAGTAAAATCTTATAGGATAGTACTGGGTTAAAAAACAAAAACTGAAGAAATAACAAAAATGATTGAAAGTGAGAGACAAACAAAGAAGAAAAAAAGTGAAATTGAAAATTTCATTTAAAGTTACAAGTTAAAAGTTTTGAATTTTTAAATTTTTAAAGAAAAAAAATGTTATGAATATATGTTAAAATATATGGAGTCAAATAACATGATTTTCGTTTAAATGCAATAGAAAATTTTCCATCATCAAATAAATAAATATGGGTCTCCCACAACAAAAATCAATAATTGTAAAAAATCATTAATATAGATAAAATTACTTGTAATTAGTTATTTATTATTACAAACCCAATTAATGATTTGCTTGCATTGTTCAAATATATAAGTCATTTATTTCAACTTTTTTGTTTTGAAAATTTTTAGCCTTTTGATATAATCCATAAATGTCAGGATGTTTTATGTGCCATATTAGTTTTCTTAGCCGTAGCCTATTGTAGGGATTGCCTTACGTTCCATTTTCTTAGCAGTAGCCTATCAAAGGGATCGCCTTGCATTTCATCTAATAGGATAATTATTTGTAAATAAAAAATAAAAAAAGATTAAAAATAACAGCCCACTCTAATCTCTTGAATAACTAAAAACTTAATATTAAAATATTATATAAAAGTTATTGCAGGGACTAGATTCCTGTGATAAAAAACTAAAAAAAAATGAGAGCAAGCTCGCTGCCTAAAGTTCCGTCCTTGCCATAGTTTGGCTGCGAAAAAGCAAATTTCTTGTAGTACTAACAAAATTGGTTAAAAATTAATACATAAATAAATGTATAACCAAATAACAAAATACATACACTACAGAGTTCAAATGATTGATTAATATAAAAGAAAAAAATTAAGTTACCAACAGAAGCATATATCATCATAAAATTATAAAAATATATGACTTTTAGTCATTTATCATAATAAAATTTATAATTATAAGTAAAATATTTTTATATTTGTTTAAAGCGATTTGATTTGATTTTACAGATTGGTTCGATTACCCTTCAAACTAACCATTGCATATTGGTTTAGATTGAGAATTTTTTAAAGAAAATTGTTTAAAAAACCATATTTTATATTTGGTTTGGTTTGATTGTTTTTTTTTTTTTTTTTTTTTTGTCCACCCTAAACTACAGAATATATAATTTTGTGGATGTGGTTATCAATCACAAATTATATAACAAGAGATAAATAAATAGAGAGAAAATAAAAGTGTCACATAAGATTTGATTATATATATGATGGTAGCTAGGTATATAGAACTATAGGAAAATCTCCAACCTTAATATAATAGAGAAATAAATTAGCAAATAAGAACCATAGATTAAGAATTTGCCAAAAGGGCTCGTAATAATTTAGCTCGATGAGATGTCCATTGCAAAAGATGACGACTCAGACCAAAAAAACAAAGATCTAGGTGCGGTACCAAATGTAAACTAGTCTAATAATCATATAAATTTAAGTTTTTTGGGGCCAAACATATAAATTTAATTAGACAATTAGAAAATAGGCATCATATTCTGTCCTAAACAGTACCCGTATTTAGATATGTGTCCATATATAAATAAACGTTAAGGTAAGGATTTTCCCCTTGTTTTCTCTTCCAAAATTTGTCTTCATTTGCATGTGTTTACGTAACCAAAGACAACTTGCTATTTATATAGTGATGGTACATATTTTATAGTTGGGAAAAGGACTAAAGATTGTTTTTCTTTAACCGTTTTTTGACCCCCTGTAAACGTAAACAAGTCATTTATTTTCAGAAACGTTGGAGCCACTGACGTTTGGAGTGGGTAAACGTTACGATCGCACAATAACTTATTTAAAATAAATATTTTGACTTACTCACCCATAGGACATAATCATGCATAGATCATGACAGCAGCAACACGACAAACCGGTCTTCGACATAGCAACTCGTTGAAAAAAAATTAGAGAACAAAATTTTAAATAATAATATTAAATAAATAATTATTAATATTTAAACTATTTTATATAAATAATAAAATTTATTATATATTCATAATATTTAACATATTATTAATAATAATACAAATAAATGTAACTTAAAAGTATATATAATTTAGTTTATATAAACTTTTCCTCAAAACAAAATCGCTTTTCTTAATAATGTGACAGTATTATTTGTATTATTATTGCAAAGAGCCGACATGCTCAATTCTCAAATTAAGCACATCAAGTCCCCAACCACGTATAACTCTTAAGAATTATACGTAAGGTTGTCTTAAAAGAACGTGTTTATGTTGAACATTGCTATCCGATTTTAGATTGTGAAATCGTTTAGTTAGATTTTCAGATAACTGGATTTAGCAGCGGAAAAATAAACTTTAATAAAACAATTTAGAAATAAAGACATTTCAAAACTTCCACTCCTCTCAAGTGGAGAATTATTAGATTAAACAAAGCTTTGTAAAAGTTAAATTACAGAACACGGGCTCTACTATGCCCTTTAAAGAATATAACAAGTTTAAATCGTAAATCCAACTCTCACTAATACAAAACAAAAAGAAATAAAATAACTAACAACATCCACGCTCCTACTCACTTCACTCATCCACAAATTCTCTCCGAATCATCACATAGCCAAAACCCGAGTCAAGCATCATCATATCATCGTCTCATCATCATCATCAACAACAACATCAACAACCTCCACACCATCATCAATTTCATCAACATCGTCTTTATTAACAACAAAACTTGTAAAAAGAATAACAACAACAAGAATGAGCCGAAGCCCAGTACACAGCAACACAATCACACACGGAGTGACACACGAGCTTAACTAAATGCAAATGCAACAATCACAAGTTATTATCTTTCTTTAAGGTATACAAATCAACACGGGAGTATTCAAACTCCGGGCAACAAGGATAGTGGGGGATCCTGAGTAACAACCTTGACGCTCAGGGGTTGATATAAGCAGTTCGGATACTTATATTTCCTAGATAATTTTACAGAAAACACAATCTGAGCAGGGTGCCGCTCCCCGAACCGGATACCAATTCCATCCCAGGCTCACCCAATCTGTGAGGGGGCGCCCCTAGGCACTCATGCCACCATGGGCAGGGATTGGATTTAACGACGTAAAACACAAATCAACACTCACAATTAAGTTTTTCTTAATATATATAGTTTTCATAAATGCCTATCCTAACACAGAGACAAGCTAGTTACTGCGTACCTTATATACGAAATCCAGACAGAGTCTCAGAAGGAATTCCAAAAGATAATCCAGAAGATAAATCAGATATCTACCACTGTTAAGGAAAGAGCTCGTATAAGAAACTAAACTAAACTAATCATCCATTTTATATCAAACTTTTATTAATCCTATTTGATCAGACACTAATGTGGAACCCCACTATGGCTGCGATAAATCGCCCCGCCAAAATATGGACAGTTCTTCTTTGTCTGTCAAAGAATTTCTTTTCTCTTTATTTATAGTGTTTTATTACAAAAGCATTAACAAAGAATTCATAAAACCAAAAACATTCATTTTCCAAGTAAACACACAATTGAAACAACATATTCACCATATTATTCAAAGATCACCCTAACACATTCATTTAACCCAATTATTTGTTACTAACCCATTTTAGCTTAACCTTAGCCAAATTGATTAGAATTAGTCCTTTGATTCATTTACTAAGTCAAGTTGATTAAACTTAGACAATCTAATTCATTTTAGCTTAGTAAAGTTCATTAAGTCAAATTGGACTTAGATTAATTACTAATTCATTATATATCTAAGATCTATGTCAATTCGAGCTTACATTAACTTAAACTTAGCCAAATTCATCAAATTTAAACAATCTAATCCATTTTAGTTCATTCAAGTTCATTTAGTCAAGTTGAACCTAGGTTTGTTAACTAAGTTCATTTTATAACTAACTTCTAGATTTAATCTAATTATTTGTTAAATTTATAAATCTACTTAACTCATGTTTAATTATGTCAACCAATCAACATAACACATCAAACATCACTTATCTATCTCATTTTAACTCAAAAAGATCCATTTCCTAAAGCAAACACAATAAAACAAACAAAAACAAGTTTTTAACTTTGCTTGGAAAATGTATCAGTTGGAAAGAAGTGAACTTTAAGCACTGATACTTTTATAATTTGCAAAAACTCAAAACATGAAAGTTGTAGATCTCTTTTTAAGCTTTCCAACGCAACTTGAATCACTCAAATCGAATTTGTATGAAAAAGTTATGATTAAATTACGAAAACATGTTGCTGCAGGGGACGGATCACGCCCAACGGTCGCCCGTGGTTTTTAAAAATTTGTGACAGACCAAATCACGCCCCTTTGGTCGCCCGTGACATGTGAAAAACATACAATCAGCTTAAATCACTCCCCTTCGCTCGCCCGTGGTTGGTCCTTTGACATATGTTACGAATTTACTCTGTTTTCTAAATCCATTTTTACACTTTTTCACCAACTTATACATCTCCTACATCAACTCTAACTCAAATACACTCTAATAACAACTCCTAACACTTCAATCTCCTCCAACAACTTCAAACAACAATTAAACTTCAATTCACTTCAACAAACTCCAACTCACTATTCATCCTCTTCTTCACCAATTCCAACTTCCATCAAACATTAAACCAACAAATACAAAAGTAAACAGCACTTCAACTCATTTTCAATATCAATTCATCAATTACAATTGTAAATAACAAGTAAAATTAAGAGAAATAGAAATAGAAAACTTAGCTTTAGTCAAGAAAAGAAGTTGAAGCTTTATCTTCTAGCTCGGTTTTCTCTATCTAGTTCATCTCCTAATCTTGATTCATCCTCTAGTTGGCTTTGATCTTGAAGTTCAAGTCTTGAATTTAGAGAAAGAAAGAAAGAAGAAGAAGAAGAAGAAAGAAAGAAAAGAAAGAAAGAAAGAAAAGAGGAAAAACGAAGAATGAAAAAGAAGGAAAGAAGAGGCAGCAAAAGGAAATAAAAAGTAAAGGAAAGGATAAATCTAAAATATATATATTTTAGAAATAAGGTATAGGTTTAGAACTATCAGATCAATCTATAGTTCCAGAAATATTTAAAAGATGATTTTAAATCGATAGGTTAGAAATTAAGAACTTATAATAAGAACTTAATTTAGGAATTTATTTTGGATACAAAGATATTTAATTTGAGTTCGGGTTTAAGAACTGATATTTTTATTCAAGCAAATGAACTCCAATTTTACTGAGATTTAGGAATTAGTGTTTAGGCTAAGAATCAATGATTTAGAAATTCTCTAAACATTTCAATGACTTGTTTAGAGAATTTAGATTTCAATTCTCAAAACCAACTTAATTATTAGCTAATTATATTAAGCCAACTTGTCTAATTATATCCTATAATTCATTTACTCTATTTAAACTCAATTTCTAATCTAGATAAAGATTTGGGGTATTTCATTCTTCCCACCTTACAAGAATTTCGTCCTCGAAATTCACTTAACATTTGTTGATATAAGACATATCATATCTTTTTCAAACTTTGTTATCTCAAAAACCTTTTATCATTTTAAGACTTTTACTTAATCTTTATGGTTCCATTATGCTTCTGTTGCACACTCTGATCATTTTCTTGAGTTTTGTTCTTATACTTCTTTATTTTGAATTATTTGGAAAACATATATAAATTTCAAATTCTAGTTGTATATGATTATTGTCAAAAGGATTTTGAAGTTCTATTGGATATTTTTCATTATCTTTGATTTCGAAAAACGTATTGAGATTTTGATTCATTTTTCCTTGATCACTTATATTTGAAAATTTTCTTTTCATTTTCTTTACAAGAAACATTTTGATATTCGAGTTACATTGACTTCATTCTTTTCTTGAAAATCATTTGTTCATGTTTTGATTTTAAGATTTTGAAAACTTTAATGTCTCTTTAGCTTGCTCAACTGTTATTCCATGCAACTTCAGAATATATAAAGCAATAGGAATTAGTTTAGCGATTTCAACCCTCCACTGACTCGATTTTAAGAAGACTCAGACTCAAACAAAAACAACAAACGACTCTGACTCACTTGTGTATCTCGCCTTGAGATAACACACAACAACATGACACAAAAACATAACAAAACGACTCAACAATGAGGGTTATAAACTCACTATTCCATTCTCACTTGCATATATATGTCAATTTGCATTTGAAATATTCGGTATCCAGATTCTTTTAATTATCAAAGATGTTATGTTTGTTATTCATCTTGATATGATAGTAATCAAGACGTCTCATGTCATTTTGGTCGCACATATTATGGAATCAATTTTATTTGGGATCGAGAATATGAAATCAATAATATAGGATTATCTATTCATTGTTTTAGGATTTCAAATCTTGGTTTCCATTTTGACATGATGTTGACTTTTGGAGATTTCTTGAACACTTTTACCCGTGATATACTTAGGATATTTCTTTAATTATCTCATTTTAATCTTTTGATTTTGGAAGAAACTTGTATTCGATTTAGATTTAATAGTCAATTTCAAAATTTCGGTTTTGCTATATCATTAGATTTTCGATATATGTTATCATATTAGTAGATTTGGGTAGATTGAAATTTACTTCCCAATCTAATTGAAATTTGGAATCATTCTTTTCCTTTTGAGTTTTCTTTTCCACTTGATTTTAATTTATATCTCTCACATATATAAATTTGATATGTAAAGGTCAATTTGATTTTTCAAATTTTCTTTTCCATTTGATTCTCTTCATTTGTCAACATATCAACAAATTAGGCTTAAGGGAGAAAGAAAGAAAATTCCTATTACAGTCTATCAAATTTTATTAAAACAACACTTCAAAACATAACATACAAACACCTAATGTCTATCTCAAATTTTAAAGGATTTAGGGGGTAAATCCTAGTATTTGTCTAAATCATTTTTGTTCTACTTACATTTAGCCAAAGTTGAATTAATTTCAATTTACAAGCAAACATCAAACAAGCACTCACAATTATATTATAAACAAAACACACATATATATATATATCACATAGCATTCACCATTACATTATAAAAGAAATCAATGTAAAAGAAACATATATATACATAAACAGCGTATAAGAATCATGCAATGTTCATTTTACAAGCAAGAATTAAACATACTCTCACAATTATAACAAAAATACATAATAAACATACATGTATTCATTATATCAAACACACATATATCTCATAGCATTCACAAATATACTGTAAGACAAATCAATTTAAAAGAAACATGTATATATATAACCAACACATAGAAATCATATAATGTTCATTTAAATTCATTTTCAAATATCAACTAGAAAATAAATTTGAGCCAAGTTGATTAATTTAGTGAGACCAAATTAATTTTATTAACTATTAACTACGGTTTATCAAACAACAAGAAACAACAAATAAGCAAACAAACAAGCCGGATTCCCAAACTTTCCCGCACTCAACTCACCGATTCTAAAACGCAACCTAGTTCATTATGCAAAAGGCAATGTTCAAGATAAACATTGCTCTGATACCATCTGTAAAGAACCGACATGCTCAATTCTCAAATTAAGCACACCAAGTCCCCAACCACGTATAACTCTTAAGAATTATACGTAAGGTTGTCTTAAAAGAACGTGTTTATGTTGAATATTGCTATTCGATTTTAGATTGTGAAATCGTTTAGTTAGATTTTTAGATAACTGGATTGAGCAGCAGAAAAATAAACTTTAATAAAAAAATTTAGAAATAAAGACATTTCAAAACTTCCACTCCTTTCAAGTGGAGAATTATTAGATTAAACAAAGCTTTGTAAAAGTTAAATTACAGAACACGGGCTCTACTATGCCCTTTAAAGAATATAACAAGTTTAAATTGTAAATCCAGCTCTCACTAATACAAAACAAAAAGAAATAAAATAACTAACTACATCCACGCTCCTACTCACTTCACTCATCCACAAATTCTCTCCGAATCATCACATAGCCAAAACCCGAGTCAAGCATCATCATATCATCGTCTCATCATCCATCATCACCAACATCATCTTTATCAACAATAATAAGAAGAACAACAACATCAACAACCTCCACACCATCATCAATTTCATCAACATCGTCTTTATCAACAACAAAACCTGTAAAAAGAATAACAACAACAAGAATGAGCCGAAGCCCAGTACACAACAACACAATCACACACGGAGTGAGACACGAGCTTAACTAAATACAAATGCAACAATCACAAGTTATTATCTTTCTTTAAGGTAAACAAATCAACACGGGAGTATTCAAACTCCGGGCAACAAGGATAGTGGGGGATCCTGAGTAACAACCTTGACGCTCAGGGGGTTGATATAAGCAGTTCGGATACTTATATCTCCAAGATAATTTTACAGAAAACACAATCTGAGCAGGGTGCCGCTCCCCGAACCGGATACCAATTCCATCCCAGGCTCACCCAATCTGTGAGGGGACGCCCCTAGGCACTCATGCCACCCTGGGCAGGGATTGGATTTAACGACGTAAAACACAAATCAACACTCACAATTAAGTTTTTCTTAATATATATAGTTTTCATAAATGCCTATCCTAACACAGAGACAAGCTAGTTACTGCGTACCTTATATACGAAATCCAGACAGAGTCTCAGAAGGAATTCCAAAAGATAATCCAGAAGATAAATCAGATATCCACCACTGTTAAGGAAAGAGCTCGTATAAGAAACTAAACTAAACTAATCATCCATTTTATATCAAACTTTTATTAATCCTATTTGATCAGACACTAATGTGGAACCCACTATGGCTGCGATAAATCGCCCGCCAAAATATGGACAGTTCTCCTTTGTCTGTCAAAGAATTTCTTTTCTCTTTATTTATAGTGTTTTATTACAAAAGCATTAACAAAGAATTCATAAAACCAAAAACATTCATTTTCCAAGTAAACACACAATTGAAACAACATATTCACCATATTATTCAAAGATCACCCTAACACATTCATTTAACCCAATTATTTGTTACTAACCCATTTTAGCTTAACCTTAGCCAAATTGATTAGAATTAGTCCTTTGATTCATTTACTAAGTCAAGTTGATTAAACTTAGACAATCTAATTCATTTTAGCTTAGTAAAGTTCATTAAGTCAAATTGGACTTAGATTAATTACTAATTCATTATATATCTAAGATCTATGTCAATTCGAGCTTACATTAACTTAAACTTAGCCAAATTCATCAAATTTAAACAATCTAATCCATTTTAGTTCATTCAAGTTCATTTAGTCAAGTTGAACCTAGGTTTGTTAACTAAGTTCATTTTATAACTAACTTCTAGATTTAATCTAATTATTTGTTAAATTTATAAATCTACTTAACTCATGTTTAATTATATCAACCAATCAACATAACACATCAAACATCACTTATCTATCTCATTTTAACTCAAAAAGATCCATTTCCTAAAGCAAACACAAATAAAACAAACAAAAACAAGTTTTAACTTTGCTTGGAAAATGTATCAGTTGGAAAGAAGTGAACTTTAAGCACTGATACTTTTATAATTTGCAAAAACTCAAAACATGAAAGTTGTAGATCTCTTTTTAAGCTTTCCAACGCAACTTGAATCACTCAAATCCGAATTTTTATGAAAAAGTTATGATTAAATTACGAAAACATGTTGCTGCAGGGGACGGATCACGCCCAACCGGTCGCCCGTGGTTTTTAAAAAATTTGTGACAGACCAAATCACGCCCCTTTGGTCGCCCGTGACATGTGAAAAACATACAATCAGCTTAAATCACTCCCCTTCGCTCGCCCGTGGTTGGTCCTTTGACATATGTTACGAATTTACTCTGTTTTCTAAATCCATTTTTACACTTTTTCACCAACTTATACATCTCCTACATCAACTCTAACTCAAATACACTCTAATAACAACTCCTAACACTTCAATCTCCCTCCAACAACTTCAAACAACAATTAAACTTCAATTCACTTCAACAAACTCCAACTCACTATTCATCCTCTTCTTCACCAATTCCAACTTCCATCAAACATTAAACCAACAAATACAAAAGTAAACAGCACTTCAACTCATTTTCAATATCAATTCATCAATTACAATTGTAAATAACAAGTAAAATTAAGAGAAATAGAAATAGAAAACTTAGTTTTAGTCAAGAAAAGAAGTTGAAGCTTTATCTTCTAGCTCGGTTTTCTCTATCTAGTTCATCTCCTAATCTTGATTCATCCTCTAGTTAGCTTTGATCTTGAAGTTCAAGTCTTGAATTTAGAGAGAAAGAAAGAAAGAAGAAGAAGAAGAAGAAGAAAGAAAGAAAGAAAGAAAGAAGAAAGAAAAGAGGAAAAACGAAGAATGAAAAAGAAGGAAAGAAGAGGCAGCAAAAGGAAAATAAAAGTAAAGGAAAGGATAAATCTAAAATATATATATTTTAGAAATAAGGTATAGGTTTAGAACTATCAGATCAATATCTATAGTTCCAGAAATATTTAAAAGATGATTTTAGAATCGATAGGTTAGAAATTAAGAACTTATAATAAGAACTTAATTTAGGAATTTATTTTGGATACAAAGATATTTAATTTGAGTTCGGGTTTAAGAACTGATATTTTTATTCAAGCAAATGAACTCAAATTTTACTGAGATTTAGGAATTAGTGTTTAGGCTAAGAATCAATGATTTAGGAATTCTCTAAACATTTCAATGACTTGTTTAGAGAATTTAGATTTCAATTCTCAAAACCAACTTAATTATTAGCTAATTATATTAAGCCAACTCGTCTAATTATATCCTATAATTCATTTTATTCATTTACTCTATTTAAACTCAATTTCTAATCTAGGTAAAGATTTGGGGTATTTCAATTATTTTCTTTGCACCCTTTAAAATATTTTGCAATCTCATATTACCAACTATAATTAACATCTGATGTGTTTGTATATAAATAAATACGCATCTAAACAAATTTTTTAAAAAATTATTAAATAATTTAACACTTTTATACCCAATTATTCTTTTAAGCTTAAAATTTATTCTTTTAAAAAATAAAATGAAATAAAATTCATTTATTCATTTTTTTTATTTTTACTTGAAAAATAATTACAATTCTACAATTTTAAAACTGAAATCGAGAACTGTCGCTTCTGTTGAGCTGGATCGAAATTGTAAAAAACAATTTTAATTTCCGATTCCTTAACTTCAACACCTAAAATCGCGATCATATCTAAGTTAAAATATGTATATGACCTCAAATATAAAATTAGATAACAGTATCAGGTAGATAAGAAAGTCAGAAGCGTGAATCATGTGTTTTTTGATCAAGTTATGACAAACAATTGAATACATTTTTATACACGTGTTATTTTAGAAGGTAAATCAGAAGTCAGAATCCACCTTCATTGGTCCGTTTTCATTAATCGGTCCGTTTTCATTAATCACGTTCCACCTTCAAAACAACACCCTTTTATTTATTTATCTTTTCAGCAAAATACGACTCTTAATTGCTTATATTCTGACACAAATCAAGTCTAGCTTACTTTCTTCGTTTTTCTTTATAAAAGGCCAGTGCTGCTATTATTATATATATATACATATATCTTTTCATACTTTACTTGTTGTTATGAAATTATATTTTTATAAATGATGATAAGATTTTTTTTTTGGCTTTCAATTTTTCAGTGCCTTATTTAGTTAATTGTTATAGAGAAATCTAAATTTTCTAAATTTTTATGATATAATGTAATATTGAAATCCTTTAAAATCTTGAATACTAAAAATATTTTAAATGTCAAAACGGGTCTCATTAAATGTCTTCAATTATAAGTTACGGTTTAAAAAGTCTTGTTACATCTTATAGGAAAGGTATATAAAAAGATGAAAAGAAATGTTTATATTTGGAAAAAAAAAAAAAAAGAAACGCGCACACAGACATCTTTCTCATGACAACAACTTAATTTCCTTTCTAAAACAATTTTGAGATTGAATTGTGATATAATTTCAAATGAAAATCCAACATGTAAAACAAAATTTCATAGAAGATATTGAAAAAACATGAGATGAGAATGTTGAAAATTAAGGACAAATCTGGCCATTAATATTGATGAGAAACATAAATAAATGCCTACAATAGTGTCGCAAAAAAAAAAAAAAAAGTAATAAAATTGAAAAAAAAGGCTGATGGTTCCAAAACCAAGGAAGAAGCATGTATATATCTTATTTTTTGTTGCTCTTATCAAGATTTAAGAGAATATGACCCAAAAAAGAGGTAAATTATATCGAAATGTATCAATGTTTGGAGTAAGTTCATTCAAGGCATTAACATTTCAAGAAGTTCAAAAGAAGAATCAATATTTGGAGATAAACTTATTTAATGTTTCAATATTTCAAGTTATTAAAAAGAGGTATTAATGATTTGAAAAATGAGTAAAATAAGGTATTAAAAATTAAACATTAGTGAAAATTTACAAAACTTAATTAAAAACCAATCAAAATGTTAATACTTAAATGAATTTCGTAAAACGTTAATACCTCTTTTGATTTATTTTGCGAAACATTTATACATTTTTTTAATCACTTAAATATTGATACATTAACTGAATTTACTCCCAAATGTTAATACCTTCTTATGTAATTTATCCAAAGAAAATGATTAACATCTAATGAATAGTAGACAAGGTGTAGTTGTTTACTGCAATTGAAAATATAAAAGCAAAGTGGTGACAAGTTCCAAGATAATCTCTAGATTGTTTGCTCATGTTGTGGTAAAGGCTTCCTTAACAAATGAGTCAGGGTTTTGAGAATATAATGGGAGAAATTGACGAAGGTATAAAAGATTATCATTTCAATAAAGTCATCCAAGAAGAATATGCAATAGACAAATCAAAATACGTGATAAACAAAAAGGAATAAAACCAAAAGATGCTGAGAATGAAAAGTGATTTAGAAAAAGCCACTAAAAGGAAGCAAATAGGTATGTAAATTAAACAATTCTCTCTTTCTCTCTCATTATCATATGTATTGCTATTGCGTGTCTTCATAATGTTGTTCTTGTGATATTTCCTAATTACAGAAGTCTGCTATTGTACATTGCTCTCGAGTCAATTAGTGATCTCTAAACAGATTTGTATAAGGATCAAATTTACAAGCATGCATGTAATATTTTCATTATTATATTTTATTATATTCTTTACAAATTTCTTATGTTTATCTTCAAATAATTGATTAAATGTATAATTTTAGTCTCCTTCAATGAATAGAAGTAACTCATTATCTCATCAAAGAATAATCAAACTACTAATAGTTTAGATATATTATTTTTCATTTTTTTATTTTTCTTTTCTGTTTTTCCTTCATCACAATGATATTGCAAGAAATCAGCACTTCCTAATATAACTTTTCTACGGATATAATTAATTTAAGATTTTTCCCCTTATAGTTTCATCATTATTTTTTATGGGACTAGTCGGAATAATTGATTACCACCGATGAATCAATGCCTAAGTTACTGATTAAATTCCATTACTTGGTGGAATTGAGAGGGAAAAGACTTATTACTATGACAGAGAATTTAGTGTTCCACTGAATTGCCTCCCAGGTGAAAAGTGGAGAATTTAATGTTTTGTTCAATTCACAGTACAATAGTAAGCTAGTTGAAAGAAGGATATGTTTGTTTCATCATAATGATCATTTTGGTGTCATATGTTATTGTTTTCAAATAGATGTTTGTCAAGAAACAGATATTGATGAAAAATCGATAGTTTTACTCATAAATAAACTAAGCAAATATAATTTACATATAATACATATAAGTTACAAATGGAGATCTGATACATATACAATATAGATAAAAATAAGATAATCCAAACATATGATGTCCTGCATAATAATAATAATAATAAATAATAATAATAATAGAAGCAACCAAATTTAATATATAAAATTAAAACTACGAAGAGTCTTTTTAATTGCCAATTTTAATATATTTGAAGAAGCTTTTTTTTTTTTTTTTTTCCTTATGTATGTTAAGATAGTGAAATATAATAATATAATAAATTAGAAGAAAAATTGGCATATTTGTGTATTTATAAATAATTTTGGAAAATAATAAATTATTAACATATCTAATTGAAGTATTTAATTCAGAATAATATAATACTTTAAAACTTGTGGAAAAATAAAATGAATTGGCATATGTCTTTCAACTACACTATTGTCATCAAACATCAATAAGAGAAAGGTGAATCAAGCACTTTAACATTCAACATTGAAGAATAATTTTCAACATACATTTTAGTTATATATTCAATCTGTTGATAATAAATATCTAGTTATGACATATTGGCCCTTCAGCATTTGCTAAATGGGCTAGCAGGGCCACAAGCTTACCAAAGGACCTCCAAGTATCTGGCTTGAGAGGGCATGAGCCCACCAAAGGCCTTGGTTTCAAGCTTTCCCACAATGGATCACACCCCATAAAGACTTTGACCTCTCTCTAGCTCTCCATGAGGACCTTCGTCCCCCATGAGGATTAAAGTCCCCTTTGACAACTTCTCAAATTGGGGGACTATGGTGGCATAACTCTAAATGTCACGGCATTGCACCTAGGGGCTTAAGGTGACTTGTTTGATACATTCATCTCTTTAGGGGAACAAATATCCATCCGACATGCTCTCCACGCTCAACCACTTCATGTTCTTTGAGTCTAGGTCAACTAATAGATTTGGGGATCTTCTACACATAATATGATATTAGGTGGGCCCCATTCTATTATGGCAACTACTTATAAGTAGATCTTCATGCCAAAAGTGTAGAGGTATGATGCAATAGCATAACAAACTATACTATTTTAAGATTATTTTCATATTCTTTCCTTCTTGAACTTATAGATGACTTAAGCATCAAAATGGCCGCATCAGACCACCCTAGAGCACGACTGACCATGTTTTTGTGTTTGCAGGTCTACGATGCACCCGTAACCAACTCTAGTGATGATTTGCTTGTGCAACACAATCGTTTACCAAAAAATATTAAACTATATAATTTATCATTATTGAGTTAAATTGCTTAATTTTGTAAGACTCGTAAAAAATAAATTAATAGTATATCTTTGTTAAGTGTACAATTATTATTAGGTGAACAATACAAGTATAAATAAGACACTTTATCTTAACTAACATGACTTATCAAAGTGCATAATTATATCAAAATGTGTAAATGGAGTAAGTTTCATCGATAGTAACTAAACTTTTTGGTTTATAATAGTTTGGTACTTCAAAAAAATTTTACACCAAGATGGTACCTAAATGCTTTAAAAGTTTCTCTAAAAGTACCACTGGATAGAATTCGTCCATTTTTTCATTAAAATGCTAACGTAGCAAGTAGTCTTGAATAAAAAATTATTTTTTCTATCCTAGTTTGTAGACTAAGTTTCATCTATGATACCCGAACTTTCTATTTTGTAATAGTGCAGTACCTAAAAAAACATTTGTACCATGATAGAACTTAAACTTTTCAAAAGTTTCACACACGGTACATTTAGCTAGAATCCGACCATTTCTCAAGTGATTCACTGACGTAGAACCAAAACTTGATTGAAAAAAAGGATATCTCTTTATCCTAGTTGGTATTTTTTAAATTTTTTTCACTCTCTGTCATTCCTCTCACCCCTTGCCATCCTCTGTTTTCTTCTTCTTCTTCTTCTTCTTCTCCTTCTTCTTCTTCTTTTATTATTTTTTCTTTTAGTTTTTAGATTGTGATTATTAGATAACATTACAATGTATAAAAAAAATTAAAAGAAGAAATTAACCTTAATAATCAACTCATCCAAATTAGACAGATTCGATAATTAAAAAAAAAAGTCTTGATTTCATATTATTGAGAGTAAAAAAATAATTAAAAAATACCAACTAAGACAGAGTGATATCTTTTTTTTTTTTTGTAATAAAATTTGGGTTCCATGTTAGCAAATCCCTTGAGAAATGATTGGATTTTGGCTAAAGGTATCATGCATGAAACTTTTAAAAAGTTTGGATACTGTTATGTTGTAAATTTTTTTTTTAGATACTACACTATTACAAACTAGAAAGTTAATGTACCATGAATGCAACTTACTTTGCCAACTAAGATAGAGAAAATAATTTTTTGGTTGGGTCTACTTGCCATGTCAATCTAGTATCTTCGGTGAAACTTTTAAAATTTTTAGGTATCGCCTAGGTATAAAACTTTTTTTACGTACCAAACTGTTATAAACAAAAAAGTTTAAGTATCATCGGTGAAACTCACCCTGTGCAAATGTATAGAAAAAATTTTATTTACAAATATGGTTAAAAATTAAGCAATTGAATTATAGAATTGAGCCTTCAATTAACCTAATGTGCCTAGAATACTTTGATGCCAAAATATGATGTGTCTAAAACATACTGATAAGTGATACCAAAAGAGGATAATCCTAAGAAGAAAATCACTAGGTATTCTGTTGATAAACACAATATTAATAATATAGTACGCCTAGGAAATTAATCATTGTGTATCTATAGATTAATTATAATTAATCCCAAAGAAATCCCAAGACTTGACACAAGAATTAGGGTTTCTTGAATAGCAAGAATAGGGAAAAATATGGATAGTGGTCACTACGGATATGACTTACCACAACCAACCCGAACTACACTAACCTTAAAATTGATATTGTAACGCCACAAAAATTTAATTCGATTAATTAAATAACTTAAGGTGCTACTGCCACGTATAATACTCTAAAGTATTACACCCTAAGGCTTTCTTTAAAAGATTTTGTTTATATTGAACATTACTATCTGATTTTAGGTTATGAAATCATTTAGTTAGATTTTCATAATACTGGATTTAGCAGTGGAAAAATAAAATTTAATAAAAACATTTCTACATAAAAGCATTTCAAACTCCCACTATTACAAGTGGAAAAACTTTCACTTAAATAAATCATTACAAAAGCTTATTTACAAAACATGAGCACTAACAAGCCCTTAAATGAAAATACGAATTTATAAATGAATCCAGTACCTATAAAACAAATAAAAGAAGAAACAAAACAACTAAACTACTCGACACTCCTAACTTACATCACTCATCCACAATCCTTCCCGAGTCATCACAAGCGCCCAAAAACCCAAGACAACATCATCAACAGCAACAACATCATCATATCATCGTCTCATCATCCATCATCACCAACATTATCATCATCAATCATCATCATCATCCTCAATATATCACCTGGAGAAAAGAGCAATAACAACAATAATGAGCTGAAGCTTAGTACACAGTAACACAAACACATTCAGTGTGACATACAGCTTAACTAAATGCAATGCATCAATCCACAAGTTATTATCTTTCCATTAAAATAAACAAATCAACAATGGACCACTCACACTTTGGAACAAGCCAATAGGAATCTGGGGTCCTGAGTAACAGCAGCTGCTCAGGGTTGAGATAGATAGCCCAGATACCTATATCTCCTAAATCTAATGAAAAGATTAGTAATCTCATTTAGGATAAATAGTCGTTACTCAACTTTACTTAACTTAATCCATAATATAAATTAATTCACATGCTCCCATAAACATTGAATTAAATCATATTATTTCCTCTTAAGATAAGTAAATGTTATACCGTTGCTACATTCCCTGTCGATTACTCGCTGAGCCATTTAAAAAGAAGTCACCATTGCATTATGGTATGAAGTCATTGCATCATGACGAATTGCCTAAGAACCTAACTACCGTGTCATTGCATCATGACAAGTTTGCCACTCCCCAGATCGAATATCGATCTTCCACTCCAGGGCAAGAATAGAATTTCAAAGGTGGAAAACACAACCAACACTCATCAATTATTAAACCGAGTTTAAGTTCTTAATCCATTTTAGATGCCTATCCTAACATCCAACACATAAGCTACTGTGTACCTTGAATATGAAATCCAAACATAGTCTCAAAAGGAATTTCATAAGATAATCCAAAAGACAAATCAGATATCCACTTCTGTTAAGGAAATAATTCGTATAAGAAACTAAACTAAACTAATCATCCACTTCATCAAACTTATATAAGAACTTAAGCTATTTATCAATTCATCTTAAACTTATTTTATTAAACCCTATTTGATCAGATACTAAATAGGAACTCCACTATGGCTGCAAAGATCGCCCCGCAAAAATATGGACAGTTCTCCTTTGTCTGTCAAAGAATTTCTTTTCTCTTTATTTAGAGTGTTTTATTACAAAAGCATCAACAAAGAATTCATATACCAAAACATTCATTTTCCAAGTAAACGCACATGTAAAATAGAGAAATAAGGATGAAAATATAATGAATTATGAATCATGAGATGATATTGGATGAGTTTAAGGTCAAAACAAGTAAATTGTAAAAGTTTAAGTTTGGTTGTAGGACAAATATTAAAGTTCAGATTTTTGCAATTTTTGACAGATTATACGCTACCTCCTGGAGAATCTACACCGCCGGCGTAGAGACGGTGCAGGATGGGAACAGTAGAGTTTTTCTTAACGCTGGGTAGAACGCCATCAGTGTGCATAGGGTTTTATTTTAACGCTGGCTGGGAACGCTGCTGGCGTAGGGCATGGATTTGCCGACGTATATAGTAGGATCGAAGTTCTGGCTTTTATTAAAGATATTTGTGTGTGTGTTATTATGTATATGTTGGTTACGTACAGGAAAAAACAAAAGGAGGAGGAGAGGACATGTAGAGAAATAAAAAAAATGTAAGGAAGATAGGATGAATGGAGATGTAAAAACAAAAAAAAAGATGATGAATTTATAACTAGTAGTTGTATAAGGAGTGGAAAAAAATATGAACTTGTGAAAAAAAGTCAGTTTTGCTGGTTTAAGTGACACGTATGTTAAATGTTGATTCGATAATATTTTTAGATGAGAATTTACATATTATTGGTATTAAATATTCTGACTACCATGGTATACGTAGAATTTCTATTAAAGATATGTGTATGTGTGTTATTATGTGTATGTTTGTTATGTACAAGGGAAGAATCCAAAAGAAGAAAATGAGAAACGTGAAAAGAAATAAAAAAAAAATGTAAGGAAGTTAGGATGAATGGAAATACAAAAATTAAAAAAAAAAAGATGATGAATTTATAACCAATAGCTATGTAAGGAGTGGGCAAAAATATGAACTTGTGCAAAAAGTTAATTTTGTGGATCTAAGTGATGCGTATGATAAATATTGATTCGATAATATTTTTGGATAAAAATTTACATATTATCGATATTAAATATTCTAAACACTTTGGTATGCATAGAATATTTAGTTTAACGCTTTTACTTTTTAGCTTTTATACCTACTATCGTTAATTATATTTTATCTGTTTAAAAGTTTTGTTTGTTGGTATTTTAGTAAATTAATAATTATATAAACCTTAATTTAACTTTATTATAAATTTATAAGGTTTGAAATCACATATGAATTCATTAATATTTATAGATTTATTCTAGAGTTTTTATTAGATTTAGAAATTTAATATTTATTTTATATTAGTTACTTGGTTCTTTTTACTAATTATAAGTTATTAGGTTAGATCAGAATTTTAGTTTCTATAGACTCAAAATTATTTAACTTAAAGGTATAGATATGTTTTGAATATTGAAACTTAGGTTTTTAAATATTAAACAGTTTTTTTTCTTCCTTTATTTACTTTGTTTAGAACATCATGTATTATTAAAGTCTTATTGATAAGGATTCTTTATTCTAATTTGTTTATATTTAAAATTTAAATCGCGAAAAAAAATTTGGAGTGATTTCTGATATTTTTATTATAGTTTTTTTATAGTTCTACATTTTATTTATAATATTTATTATAATCGGGTTATGAAAAATTAAGGCAATTACAATTTCCCCCTTCCCTTCATTGATAAGAGGTTAGAGAATCTTACATGGCATGAATACTATTGTTTTCTAGATGATTACTCTGGTTATAATCAAATTTCCATAGCACCCGATGACCAAGAGAAGACTACTTTTACTTGTCCCTATGGGACTTTTGCCTTTAGAAGGATACCCTTTGGTCTTTGCAATGCACCTGCTACGTTTCAGAAGTGTATGATGGCTATTTTTTCTGACATGCTTGAAAATTTTATTGAGATACTCATGGATGATTTTTCTATTTTTAGAAAGTCTTTTGAAACATGTTTAGTAAACTTAGCCAATGTTCTTAAAAGATGCAAATAAACAAATATGATTTTAAATTAGGAAAAATGTCATTTCATAGTAAGAGAGGGGATTATGTTAGGTCACAAAGTTTCAAAGAAAGGAATTGAAGTTGATAAGGCAAAAGTTGAAATAATAGAGAAGTTGCCACAACCCACAAATGTTAAGGGAATCAGAAGTTTCTTAGGACATGCTGGCTTCTATAGAAGATTCATAAAAGTCTTCTCTAAAATTTCTAAACCCTTGTGTAATTTTCTTGAAAAAGATTATCTGTTCAATTTTGATGACAAATGTTTGCAAGCATTTAATTTATTGAAGGAAAAGCTTACATCTACACCGTGATCACTGTACCTGACCGGGAGTTGCCTTTTGAACTCATGTGTGATGCCAACGACTTTGCTGTGGAAGCAGTATTGGGTCAGAGAAGAGGTAAGTTGTTTCATGTCATATATTGTGCTAGTAGGACATTGAATGAGGCTCAAAGAAACTATGCCACAACTGAGAAAGAGCTCCTTGCTGTTATATATGCTTGTGACAAGTTTAGACCCTACCTGATAGGATCTAAAATCATAGTATATACTGATCACGCTGCTCTGAAATACTTGTTTGCTAAAACTGATGCAAAACCTATGTTAATTAAATGGATATTGCTACTGTAAGAGTTTGATCTTGAGATTAAAGATAAGAACGGAACTGAGAATGTGATTGCGGATCATTTGTCTAGAATAGAATCTGATAGTTTAGATATTCCTATCAATGAAAAGCTTCCTAATGAACAATTGCATGCAATAGAACCTAAGTTTGTCTTAGTATGCTGATTATGTCCATTACTTGGTTAGAAAGATCATTCCATATGGTTTGTCCTATCTATAGAAGAAAAAGTTTTTGCATGATGTGAAAAATTACTTTTGGGATGAACCATATTTGTTTAAAAAATGTGCTGACCAAGTATTTAGGTAATGTTGCCTGAATCTGAACAGCTTAGCATAATTGAACATTGTCATTCAAAGGAAGCAGGAGGTCATTTTGGTCTTCAAAGGACTGCAGCTGAAGTTTTATCATCTGGTTTTTATTGGCCTAATTCGTTTAGAGATTGCAGGAAATACATAATGTCATCTGCTCAATGCCAAAGGACTGGAAACATATCTAAGAAACATGAATTACCACAAAACAACAACCTAGTAATTGAACTTTTAGATGTATGGGGAATTGACTTCATGGGTCATTTTCCCTCATCCTTTCAAACAAATATATACTTGTGGCAGTAGATTATGTTATAAAATGGGTTGAAGCTGTTGCTTTACAAACAAATGATGTCTGAGTAGTTTTAAGATTTTTGAAAAAGAATACTTTTACCAGATTTGGGGTACCTAGAGCTATCATTAGTGATGGGGGTCACATTTTTGTAACAAGCAATTTGAAAAACTTTTGTCGAAGTATGGAGTTACACATAAAATTGCTACCCCTTATCATCCACAAACCAGTGCATAAGTTGAGGTATCTAATAGGGAGATCAAAAGAATTTTGGAAAAAAACTGTCAATGCATCTAGGAAAGATTGGTCTTCAAAATTTGATGATGCATTATGGGCCTATATAATAGCTTTTAAAACCTCTATTCAAATGTCCCCATATATGATTGTTTTTGGTAAATCATGTCATCTTCCTGTAGAGATTGAGCACAAGGCATATTAGGCCATAAAATTCCTAAATTTTGATGAAAAAGCTGCAAATGAGAAGAGATCGCTTCAACTAAATCAATTGGCTGAATGGAGGAATGAAGTTTATGAGAATACTCGTATCTATAAGGAACGAGCAAAAAAAAATGACATGATAGAAACATTATCAAGCGAGAATTTTGGCATAGACAAAAAGTTTTATTTTATCACTCTCACTTGAAGTTGTTTCTAGGAAAGTTAAGGTCAAGATGGTCAGGACCATTTGAAATTGAAAATGTTTTTCCCTATGATGCAGTGGAATTGAAAACCGATGATAATCGGACTTTCAAGGTGAATGGGAATTTGCTCAAACACTATTATGAAAGTGAAAACCATGATAATGCTACTACTGTCATAAATCTTAAGGAACCATGAAAAGAATTGAGAAAGTCGAGTTAAGCGACTCTAAACTAAGTGCTTCTTGGGAGGCAACCCATGTCTAACTTAAAGTAGTATTTGTGTTTTGTTTTTACTAACTTAGTTTTTAGTATGTACACATCAAGCAAAAGAGGAAAATTGAGTTTTTTAACTGACAAGGGAGATGCAACTTCAAAAGAAAGAGAGAATGAGGAACAATTAGGTCAAATTGGGAAAGCTCTAATGGGATTGCAAGGTAAGTATTCTAATTTTGAGAGTACTAAATTTTTGCTATTAGAGCTTTATTCTAATTATTTAGAGAGTGCTTAAAAAAAAAAGGAGAGAACTGCTGAATGCCGGCACTTGGAATTTCAAGGGCCAGCTTAAAGCTAGTGTTTGCAATCAAGGCCAAATTAATCAGAATGTCAGCTTAATACCATTTTACGCTGCCAGTGTTTATGGCGGCGTAATTATCATTTTTTTAAGGGTATTTAACCCTGACGAATGCTGGTACTTATGTTTTTAACGTCATTAGCATTGAAGCTGACGTAGACCTGTACGCCAGCAGTGAACATGGGAAAGCCGACGACCATTTGCTCTCTATAAGAATTAAAATTTTGATACACGGTATCTATGTTGCCATGTTAATGGATAAATCTACCGACGTTTGCTCTGCAATTTCAATTTTTAACAGGTATATATATATATATATTATATCTCTCTCTCTTCTTCATTTCTCTCTAACTTACTCTCTCGCATTCTCGACTCCCCCTTACACTTTCTCTTAATATTTCCTCCTCCCACTCACGTGGACTTTGTGAACTTGATCAAGTAAGTAATCTTCTCTCTCAATCTCTTTCTTTATGCTTAATTGACGACAATTATTCTTTGTAATATGCTTTAAACTGAGATTGGGTTGAAATTGAATTGTGTTGCGAATTGAGACAAAGGAGGATGGGATTACAAATTGGTTGGATTGTTGAATTAGTGGCTGTTAATGGTTGTCTGACTGATGTGGATTATTATATGCATGTTGGATTACACTATATTTGCATTAATTGTTCTAATTTTTAAGAATGTGTGAATCAGAGTTCTTGATTGAAAATTAGGTTTGAAATTGGAAATTTGGGGCTTTTGCAACTACTGAAAAATTGACTGAACCAAGGTGATTTTTAAACTGTGATTTAGCTCCAATTAGTTTAATTGTTCCAATTTGGACGTAGGAATTCAAAATGTGCAAATTTTGAAGATAAAATAGGGTTTAGAAGTGTTTATAAGAGTTTTTGATGGAACTTTTTTGAAAATCACAACTTACGCTTCTCCCAGTGAACTTTGAATTCCTAACGTTCAATTCTAAGCTAGCTAGTCTAGGCTGCCAGCTTTGATTCCATTTTGCAAGTGTAGATTTGTCAACACCAATTCCATATCATGTGCTTCATTGTTTGATATGCCTAGGATCCTAGATTTGTTTAAACTCATGTTGTGACACGTATTAGGCATATATTATGAGTGCATTCAACCAAATTACTCTAGGATTATTAGAATTAGAATTGTGCTAAGCCTTGGTCTTTAATGTTATGACATGATTCACTAGATTTACGATTTATCTTAAACACAATTATGATATTGATATTTTGTGAGTGGTGATTTCCTTTTACAATTAAGATTGATATTTTTGCAGGAATGGCACCAAAGCAAAAGAAGAAAATATAGTTGAAGCTTCTTTATCTGGTTCACAGTCTAGAAATATACTTTCTAGTCAACAATATGCCAAGGATAGAAAGAAAAGATTGATGAAGATGGACTTTCTGAATAGTCAATATTTGGATTGGAGTTCGCTAGAGGAATTTGGAATTCATGACACTATTCAGAATTTAATCCAAGATGGAGCATGGAGCAGGCTGTTTGAGTTAAGAGAACCGGCTTACAAAAATTTAACAATTGAGTTTCTCTCAACTCTTAAGATAGATCCATATAAGGAGAACTCCACTTTTACTTTTCAAGTCTATGGGGAGGTCTAATAGATTGAACTGAAACGGATGGGTATAGTACTTGGCCTATATGATGATATTCAAGAGAATTATGAGTTACCAAATTCATGGCCAAAAGGAAAGAATGAGATGGATCAAGAAACTTATTAGGCATAGATGATTCGTGCTCTGCCAGATCCATTCATTCCATCCAAGTCACTTGCATCCACTTTTCGAAAAGTGGAACACAAATTGCTACACCACATTCTTGCACACAACTTGAAATGCAAGAAAACTAGTCACAACAAGATGACTAGTTTTGATATGTTTTATCTATATAGCTTGTTTTCATGCTATAGAATTGACTTGGGAGTGGAAGTAGCAAATTTTATATTTAGGCAAGCTGATGATACCATGATCAAGTTCCTGTTTTGTGGAGGTTACATCACCAAACTATTGAAAGGAATGGAGATTTTTGAAGAACTAGTTGGTGATGAAAGAATTGATAGCAAGAAAATCTCATCTGCTCCATTTAGAGGCTAGGGACTTTTCAAAGTCCTTAGAGGAGTTCAGCAAGCAGCAAATGAGATTCAAGATCAAGATATTCAGCCTTCAGCAGCTACTAACATCCCATCATCTTCTGCTACTCTTCCTCCTCCTAGTACTTCATCTGGATATGATATGGACTAGCTCAAGTTGGATATTCAAGATTTAAAGAAGCAGAATCAAGACCTTTGGGATAGACATGATAAGGAGATCAAGAAGAATAAGAAATTATGGAGCATGATCTTCAATGCAGTGAAATTTGCTATCTACTGAATCAACCAAGCAGCTGGGGATAAGTTGATTTATGAGACTTCTATAGAGTCTAGACCCAGCTCAGAGCACACTTCCATAGCTAGCCTAGAGCATATAAGCCAATCGGTTTAGGGCCAGAGAGGTAGAGACCCTACTAGCTCTTATTTGCTTTATTTGTTTCTTTTATATTTCATTTAGCCTGTATATATATTATGAGCACCTAAGTCCTTATGAGTAGACTCTTTCTGATCTGTACTTATCTTAGTAGATAGCTTCTAATTTTTATTTTCCTTTTGCTTTTATTTTTTCTTGTTGTTTTTCTTTTATAGTGACTATAAGGCAGAAAACAAAGCAAATACTCCCTTGCACTAACATTTTGATGACTATGAAACAAATGAAATCAGGAAAGTACTAATTTCTTTCTCTTGTACTTTTTATTCCTTTCATCTAGTTGATAATTGATGAGAAATAATAAGGACATTGTTTAATTGAAGTGTGGGGGAAGGGATAACTAATGGAGAAATTGAATGAATGAATGAAGTTGTGAATATGATCTGGATGTTTGAATTGCTGCTATTTATTTATATATGACATATGCACGATTGATCTAAGTAAAATAACCACCTTGAATTTTTGGTCTTAAAGCAATTTATGGTGAAATTTCTGCCAAATTTTTTCAAAAATTTCTTGAAATTATGAGATATAAAGTATTGATTGATAGCATTTGATTAAACAAAGAAACAATGAAAATAACTTGCTAAAGTACCTTACTCACCTGCTGTTGTGATTGGTTTACTTAGTTGAAATTAAGTTGTGAAATCCTTAAAGAACAAGTTTACTTTGTTTTTAGCTTTATAATTGGAAATTTGAGAGTCGGTCGAGTCCTTTTGTGAAAAATAAATAGGTTTGCTTCTAGGAAATTTTAGCTTATATATACTCTTTGATTTATTTAATAACTTTATAACATTTAGTGAAAGAGGTAGAAGAAACTTTTCACTTAGTGATCCTTTATAAAAATAAATCTTAAATTTGTCATTGCATTAAAAAAAGAAAAAAGAAAAAAGAAAAAAGAAAAAGAAACAAGCATAGTCTCTACTCCACTGCTTAAAAATTTAAGTTATGAGTATTTGAACTTGAATGTTAAAGTGAGGAAAAGTTCTTAGGGATATCTTGAAACCTAGTCACTTGGGTGATGAGTTAGGGATGTACTGACTCAATAAATTCACTATAACAAGAAGGGAGGAAAGATAAAAGTTCAATCTTTGAACTTTGAAAAAAAAAAGATAGAGACAAAAACCTCCTAAACAAAAAGAAAATAAATGCTTGTATGAAAAGAAAAAGAAAAATGAATGTATAGATTCAAATGAAAGTAGACTTATAATAAAGAAGGAGAAAATCTAAGGGAAAAGTAGAAACCACATGCTTTTATTTTGTGTTACTAAGAGTATATGTAAGCTAAAAGTCCAGTGAAGTCTAAATGAGTATTTTTCTTTAGTGGATTATGTATCTACTTTTGAATAGAATGTTCTTTTGTTAAAAACTGAGATTAAAACTTGTTTTGTCTGGATTAGTTCCTAAATTTTGATTAAAGTACTCTAATTACAAGAAACTAGGTGGTTAGAGCAGTAGGTACAAGAAAAGCAAGTTAAAAGAAAACAATTGATGCTTGGATTAGAAAAATTGTATTGTTTATGACAGATTTCAAAAGTTTTGTTCTTAATTATTTTGCTTGAGGATAAACAAAAGTTTAAGTGTGGAGGAGTTGATAAGATCATATTCTACACAACTTTTACTAAGCAATTAGGGATTAATTTGTCTTGAATTTTATGAAAATTGCTAGAATTGATACTTGGATTGTTTAAATTCATGTTTCAGGTCTAAATTGAACAAAAGAAAGCAAAATAAGGAAGTTTGAGCTAAAATTGAAGAATTTCAGGAGGTATGTCGGCTTTTTTGGAGCCTAAGCCGCCGCGTACAATCGGCCTAGAGGTTAACACTGCCTCGGCCTAGAGGTTAACACTACCTCTACGCTGTCGGTTTTCGTCTAAGCTTTGATATGAAACAGATTCAAGAATTCAAAGGCCGACAAAATTGTCCTATACGCTGCCGGCCTTGGGGTGGTGTAGGCTGAAGATCAGTAATAAAAAATCAAGCACTGGCTCAACACTGCCAGTGTAGAAGAAGTGAAAGCTAGCTTCTGCAATTTTCATCCAACATCGACTTTTTGGAAATCAAAGCCGCCAGTGTTGAGACGGTTTTGAGCATCCACAGAATTAGATTTTTAAAGGCTGCCACCTGCACAACCGGCCTAGAAGTGGATCTGGCCAGCCTTCTATGTTTTTCATTTACACTGGCATTTCAAACCCTACATTACCGGCATTCAAGCAGCATAGGTCTCCACAGAATTCAAACCTTTAATGTTGAAGCCAAAGCTGCTAGTGTTCAAGCGATGTAGGGGAGTACGTCGTCTATACGCCATCGGCATAGAAAGTGTAACTGCCAAAGTACGTTTTGTAACTACAAAAATTAGATGAAACATCTAGAATTTTGCTTATATATTCTAGGGTTTTCTTCACTTTAGAGATATGAAAAATGCAGAAAAAGATTAAAAAAAAAAAGAGATTAGCTTTCATTCCTTTGTTAAAGAGAGAGATCATTTTAGAGCTTTGTAAAGATCTTGCAATTAAAGACCTTGTCAATTGAATTGGTGATATTTGATTTTATTTTTATGCAATTCAATTGTCTGATTTGTTTTTCAATATGAATTCAATTGCATTTTCATATCTGATTTGTGAATCATTATTCATGAGTAGCTAAATTTCCATTGTGGGAAGTTGATGAAGCCTTAAGCATGCTAATATGATTCTTGAAATTGTGTTATATGGTTGTTAGGGTTATGAAATATTCATATTGAATTCATGTCATTCATCTTATTTCTATTTGGAATTTGATTTGTAAGAATCTTGATAACTCGGAAGGGAAATTAGGGTTCATAGAAATTCATAAATAAAGGTTAATCAACAATTGCAAAAGCAGTGGAGTTTAATCTAATTTAGAAATTGTTTGTTGTGATTCATGTGATGTTTTTAGGTTGATTCTCACTAAGGAATTAAGAGAAGTTAATTTAAATCATTAGTCAATTGTAGAATCGAGAGATTTATAATTGTGAACAAGATTCCACTGGTAATTTATTTAGTGGAAGCTATTAGGTTATTTTGTGGTTTATAAGATATTAAAACTTGATTTCAAGTTTTAGATCTTGACAATTTCATATGAATATTCATAAGTCTAATTATCATTATAATATGATTTCAATTTAATTAGTAATGTTAAGATGGATTCTTTTCCTTCCCACATTATTTTGATATATATCTCTCTAACAATCTCATTGCATTCATCAATAGCTATTAAGTTAGATTAGAATTAGATAATTAGTTTAGATTGCTAAAATTCGATTGCTTAAATATTAATTAAAGCTAATACCAATCTAGTAGTTAAATTGATCCTTATGGGAACGATACTCTACTCATTTTTGTATTACTTGATTAAACCTGGTATACTTGTTGGTAGAATCCGTATTTTATTTATGTACACATTTTCAAACGGATCAATGAGAAGAAGAAGAAGAAGAAGAAGAAGAAAATTTCTCTAAAAAAAAAAGTTGATAATCATTTTTATATAGATAAAGCAAATTGTTGACTTTTAAGGCATTTAAAAGTTATTTTTTGTGTGTGGTTGTATGTCAAGTAAGGTGGACTATTGAGCTTAATTTGTAGCAAAAGCCTAGGCTTAAATTTTGTGTAATCATATTTCGATTTGTCATGTATGAATTAAGCTTCATATAACTAATACATTAAAAGAAATAGGCTAAAAAATTTTCATTGCAAGAATTTAATCAAATTATATTATAACTTTGTCTAATTAAAATTTTCTTAAAACAGTTTATAATAATTTCTTATAATATAAGAGTTGAGTTTTAGGTATACCATTTTCCTAAGAAAATTGAAAAGAAAATACATTGATAGGAAATTTGAAAGAAATTTCATTTAGTTTATTTTACTTATATAAATATAAGAAAAATTATCAATGAAACCATATTATGTAGACTATTAAACTTAAATCTACTAAATACACTTTTTATTCAAATTATATTAAAACTTCATTGATTAAACTCTATTCTTAAAACTTATGGAAAAGTTTGGGGGTTACAATTTTACTATCTTTAATTGGTGAAAGAAGATGACACACATGATGCCGGTGCTTTTCATATTGGCACCGGATGTTTTGGCTTCTTCGGCTTTAATAGTTTTATTAGAGTTAACTTTCAATTCGGATGGACAAGTCCTCGAACCACACCACCGTAGGTTAAAAGATGCCACTATTGAAGCATGTATGTGCTTAAAAAATTGGTTCGATACGATTAGTAGGAGGCAGACGAACCCACATTTTTGGTGGCCCGAGGATAGCAACTTGGGATCAGGAGACTCATTTTCGCCACCGAATTTGCAGCAGCAAACACAGATGGAACAGTAGTAGTGAGGCTAGAGGAGGTTTCTAGAAAGGTGTATGGTTGATAATCTTTTTCTCTTTTCAATATTCTTCTAATTTTTTTTATAGTTAACAAATGTTACTAATACAATTTAATTTTCCACCAACCCTAATGCATTTATTAATTTCATTTATTTAAAAATTTAAAATTATTCTAAATAAATTAATTAATCAAGTTTAAATTTAATATAAATTAATTACTATTACAAAATTATTTGATAATTTCATTTTTTTATTTCCTAAAAAAATTGAAGTTAATATGTTAATAGTAATACAATCAAAATCATTTAAAAAATAAAATATACTAAATATATTATATTTTTTAAGAAGAAAAATATATTTCATTAAAACAATAAAAAATAATTTATTCATTTAAATACAATTTACAGTAAATTAAAGAAAAATAAATCACTATTTTTATATTATTATTTAAAAAAAGGTCCGCATGCTAGTTTGCGTGCCTTACGTGCCATGTTATACCAATTCACTTATTTCGCGTACCTCGTGTGCTGTGTGCCGATCCGCTCCTACTTGTGCTGTCCATCCATATATACTGTGACTTATTTACCATGTCTAATTTTAACTATTAGTCATTCAAGGAACCGTGCCCAAGCAAAATACCAAAACTCATATTTTAGTTTGCTTCTTGAACTCGGCTCTCCCTCGCTCTCTTCCTCTGTTTTTCTTTCACAACAACGCTCGATGGATCTTACTCCCTTCAAAAAAAGCATCGAGGAACTCCTTCGTGAGTCCGTACGGGTACCAAATTTAAACCTCAGCCCCTTGTCCTATATGATTAAATTCGTAAACATACCGTACTCTATTCTTCAATTAATTAACCTAAAAGGTGTTTAATTTACAGGATCAATTAATTTATAGTATCAATTAACAAGTTTAGTTGATTAGAAGAGAATTTGCATGTCGAACCGTTGAGTCAACCATTTAATGATTAAAATAAATAAATATAATAATTAGAATATTAACTATGTTCAATTACGGTTGGATAATGTATGTGACTGGACTAATCTTATTAAAATTAATGACGATACCATATAATGTTTCTATATATATATATATATTTAGTTTCAATCATGATTGGGTGGTGTAAGCCATTAAATAATGACCGGGCTAATTCTACTAATATTAATGACGAAAATATAAAATTTCCTTATATATATATATATATATATATTTCATAAGACTTCCTTGGATCAGCAAATCGTTGATTATTTTCCCCTCTAAGATTGGACACCACTTCCCATGCCTTTAAAATTTTGTTATTGATCTCTAAAGGAACCCTATCTTACATACACATATATACATTTGTATGTGTGTGTATGGTGCATGGATTACATGGATTACTAGCTTTTACAAAAGTTGACACTTACACTCGCTAAAATTAACCTGACGAATGGTATGTAAATTTGTCTAATTTAAAGCTAATTTGTTATTGATTGTAATATATAATTAGAAAATGTTTAAAAATTTATTTAAGCAATTAAGACTTAGATTTCTTTTAATAATAGAAACTTGATTAAAAAAAGAAAAGAAAAGAATAATTTTGAGAGAAAGAAAGTTTGTATACACGGCCACGTATCAACAATCTTAGATGATTAAAAAGCAAAATCCAACGGGTGAAAGAATTAGTTTCAAGATTTGGGACAGCGTTTATTTGGCTTATTTACTTGATTTACTTTGCACAGGTTCGAAAATTTTTTTTCCATGTTTAATCTTTTTTTTTTTTTTCATTTGCTTGATCTACTTCAGACAGATTCGATTCCTTGGGAAATTTTTTTTTTTTTATTATGGTGGTTTTCAACCTATTTTTATCATGTTTAATTATTTTTCCCCTTTGTTGTGAGAATTATGTTGATTTCAACTTATATTTATCACGATATCGTAATGCCAAATCAATCAAATTGTCATATCATTTGCTACATCAGTTTTTTAGCAACGTAGGTACCGATCTTTGAAAAAGATTGAGGTACATACACTTTTTAAAGTTTTTAGTAGAGATTCGTAAAATTTAATATATATATATATATATATTTATTTATTACTTCAAAATAAAACATACTCTTCTAGTGCTTCAACAACTTATTTCATTACAGCACGCCAAGATGTTGTTCCTTCTTTCTTCAAGTTATTCTCGCTGGGCAGATCAATGATTGGAACTTGGAAGCGTGCGGGGCTGTTGAGAGGGAATCCCTGGAAGAATTATGAGTCCTACTGTTGACGATAATATAGATAGGTTTAGATATGCTTGTGGAAGTGTAAATACATTAAGGACTTCCTTATCTGTGGTTCTTGATTTAAAAAAAAAGGCCAAACAACTTATTGGTATAATAATCAATATCACAGTAAATCTTTTAAAACTATAGAATTAGACCGTATCCCGCCTAAGATCTATAGAAAATTCTACTTTTATTGATATTCCATTAAAATATTTAACTGTTAAGATCTATTTCAACTTTAATTAAATCCTTAATATTCCTGTCACCTTGCTCTTTTCTAATCAATTTACTAATAATATTATGGATGGAACAGTCGTACGATGAAACATAAAACATGTGCCGAGATAATATAAAATAAAATACATCGTGAGGTTAACCGTAGGTTTCATGTCCAAAATGTTATAAGCCATTTAAAATTTCTGTCATCCTCTTATTTTCAAGTTAGTTCTTTTTTATTTTCCCTTATTATCTGACGTGGTCTATATAAGAAATTTGAAGTTAAACATACATTAATGGCAAGAATTAAGAATGAAGAAAGATAGTACTACCGTAAACTTGCGTTCCCCTCCGGCCAGAGAACGTCAGAAAAGGTTCTCAATAAGAGGACCCCCGGGATAATATCCACTAAAAGATCGTCGATTAATTTCTTCTGGAAGATTGAAAACCTCTTCCGATATCTTAAAAATTTTGTTGTGAAGCTCCAGAGTGATCTTATCATCATATTTTGCCTCAAAACAACCATACTCTTCTAGTGTTTTTACTACTTTCTTCCTCACGACATCCCATGGTGCTGTTCCTTCCTCCAAGTCCTCTTTTGAAAAATCTATGACAGGAAGTCTTGGTGGTGTTGAGAGGGAAGCCATGACCCTTTAGTTTTTCTTATTTCATAATCAGAAGTAGATGTCTGGTCATATCATGTGTTGGCAGCAGTGACGCATATTCATAATGATCCAACCAGTTGTGGGAAACATTTTCCCTTGATTATATAAATGTATAGATAATAAATAAATATTACCAAAATTTGATGTGATAATCATACACATAAAAAAAATTAGACAAATAGCAATTATAAAAAATTAATTACACAAATACTTGTAGTAATATTGTATACTAAAGATGCAATATTTAAAATCTGAAAGTATCACGTGTTACAAGTGCAATACTAATGTAAATTATAATATGTGTATCACACTTATAACATGTGATATCTTAGTAAAATAGTATATCGCATCTTAGAAATGCGATATGGCATTGGTAGTTTGATTTTTTATTTTTTTTAACAAAATAGTGGTAGACTGATTGCTACCTAATATTTTCATATGTCAAGTTAGTCTAAAATACAGGCGGTAACTAATTTTGAAATTATCCATTTTATTATTGATAAGATAATATTTTATACAACTTATTAATGATAGCAAGAGCTAGAATGGCTATTTGTTTTGATTAAATTTTATGTTTTAGGACTAATTTGGACAAAGAAATCAAAACAAGATACTTTGAATCAAAAATGGAAAAATTGAAGTAAAGGCCGGCATTTCAACATTCAAAGCCGCCAGCGTTCAGACGGCTTACACCCAAGGCCGTTACCAGCACTGCCAGCTTTGCTGAACATATGTCTCAACTACATTGTAAGCCGCCTCAAAGCTGCCGGCGTAAAAGATGAAGAAGCCAGCGTACTTGAAGGCCGACAACTCAGAATTGGAAAGTTACCAGCTTTGAAGAAGTTACAAGGTACGCCGGCTACTAAGCCGCCGGCGTTGGGGCAGTGTAGGTCAAAGATTTGAAGAGACATGAAGATAACAAAGGCTAAGAAAAAATTGAAGCGATAAATCTGTTGGAATGCCTACGCCGGTATGAAAGCCGCCGGTATGAAAGCCGCCGGCTTTGGAACAGTGTTCGTTATAAATCAGCCGAACGCTTCATTTCTGATCACATACGCCGGCTAGATCTACATCTAAGCCGCTGGCGTAGGAGTGGCCTACATGTGTAACCGATACTGAAGGCTGCCAGTGCACTACCTGCGCAAAGGAGAAATTGAAGATGTGCTGCCTGTAAGCTGCCGGCGTAAGATCCATAACTGCCGGCGTACGAAGTAAAACAGCAAATTTCATTTAATATCTTGCACGAAATTTTTCCTATAAATAGGGAGTCTTCTCCTCACTTTCAGAATCATCCAATCCACATCCAAGTAGCTCTGAAATACACTACAATACATAGATTAGAATTAGCATTTCATAGAGATTTTTGAAGAGATATTGAAGTTTTTCAAGAATTTGCAAGTGAAGCTTTGATATATTGAATTTGTGATATCTGATCTTTTCCTTTTATGCAATTCATATATCTGAATATTTTGATCGTAATGAAATCATTTGCATTTTATTATTTGATTTTTGAATCATCATCCATGAGTAGCTAAATCCTTTTTGTGGAAGTTGATGAAGCTTTAAACATGCTAAAATGATCTGTGAAACCATGTTATAAGATAGTTAGAATCATGAAATATTCATATTGAATTCTGATTATTCATCATATCTTTGGTGTATAAGAATTCTGATAACTCGGAAGGGAAATTAGGGTTCATATGAATTCATAAATTGAGATTAAACTACAATTGCGGAAGCGGCGGAGTTTAATCTAATTTAGAAATTATCCATGAATACTAATGCAATATTTTATATTGATTTCTCACTAAGGAATTAGGGGATGTTAATATAAAGTATTAGTCAATTATAGAATCAGAAGGTTTATAATTATAATTTTGATTCCATGAATAATTTATTTAGCGGAAGCTATTGAATTGTTTTTGTGGTTTCAAAGGTTTTTAACTCTGTTTTTAAATCTTTACAATTTCTTATGAATATCCATGAATCTAATTATCATTATAACATGACTTCAAGTTGATTAGCAATAGTTTAAAGTGGATTCTGCTCCTTCCCACATTTTTCTAACATATCACTCTCTTCAAAAGCTCACTGCATTCATAGTAGATACTTAATTAGATAATATAGTCTTAATCTAAAAGATCAATTGCCTAGATATTAGTATTAGTTGATAATTGTCTAGTAGTTAATAGATTTCTGTGGGATCGACACTTGACTCATGCTATATTACAAGATAAGGCCCATACACTTGCTGGATAAGATGCTTTAAAAATTCAATACTAATTATAGCACATCAATTATCATTATCATGTATATTAAATTTTTTTCCTGGTGCTTAACACCATGTGTGTTTATACAATTATGTATAGAAGGATAATAATTTACGAATCCTTTTCCATTGAGATGTATTCCTATGGCAGTTATTAAGATGTAAAATAATAAAAATCTTTTCCGGTATGCTAAAACAAAAACTTTTTATAGATTTTATGATTTATTATGCATCTTATTTAGAAAATAAAGGTGCGAAATAAAATTTTATCTATAGAGAATCTTTACCTGGAGTCATCTTTTAAATTTTTTTCCCCCCATAAAGGGCTTCTTTTTTAACATGGTAGGAATAGGATGGATTAATTTATAATTTTCTCTAAATCAGTCAGTACTCTACAAAATTTACATAAGGATGTTAAAATGACCGTGGATGGTATTGATAAGCCCAATCCAAGTCTCAGTCCACTAAAAATAATATCTGAGTGGTAAAAAAAAATCCTAGCAATTACTCACGTGATCTTCTCTCTCTTTCGACAGAATTTCCTCTCAAATGTAAGTGCTCTTTTTGTTCTTTACTCTCAAAAGTTCTTTGAAAAATTAGGGTTTTCAAACTTTATCTATCAAATATTTCTAAACTTATGTCAAGTTTCAAATCTATGTTTATTTGTTTTACTAACTACTTGTGTTGTTCTCTTTTGCGAGGAAACTAAAAGGGTAAAGCTTGAAATGTAAACTGGAATTCGAGCTTCCAGAGGCTTCTTAAGAGATTTCTTGATTTCTGGGTGAAATCCTCCTTTTTTCGTCTCTGTTGTATCTTTCTATTTATATCCGATTGTGAGAATCACAATCTATAATCTATTATAATACCTATCTGTGTTTGATTCAACTTGTCAATTGTTCTTATTATACATGCACAGAGATAGATACTATATATGTATCTCCGTTATGATGTCCTAGCTGTCTTTAAAGCTGTCCTACTATTACTAGTGAAAGAAATAAGTAGTATATGTATGTTTCTGCTATTCTTTGCTTAGCTGTATCCTAAGCAATAAAATCTATGTGATGGTCTTCTTCTATTCCTTTGGCTTCGTGACGTAACAAGTTCCTCCCCTGTTGGAAAAATCACCTTGTCCTCAAGGTGATATTTAGGAAAATCTCGTGTAAAATCTTGTAGATCTATCCAAGAAGCATCCTCTATAGGAAGATACTCCCACTGTATTAATAGTTGCTTGAAAATCTGGCCTTATCTATGGATACTTCGTGAATCCAAAATAGCTAGTGGTTTGATAATAGGCAAATTGTCATAAGAATCCCTGGTAAATGTACTATAGTAGATTGTTCACCCTCCACTTTCTTCCATAAAGAAACATGAAAAATAGGATGGATTTTAGAAATTGGAGGTAATTCCAAGCAGTAGGCCACATTTCCCACATGTCTACTGATTTGATAAGGCCCAAAATATCGTCGTTACATCTTAAAAGAAAGCATATTGGCAAGTGATGTTTGCCTATAGGATTGTAGCTTCATGTACACCTAATCACCCACTGCATATGTTCTATCTGTCCTGTGTTTGTCTAAAAATTGTTTCATGTGCAACTAAGCATGACTCAAATTGGACTTTAACAAACGCAATAAATCATCTCTATTTTTCAACTCATGGTCCACAGCATCAATAGTAGTCTATCCCTAAATATATTTAGGAATGGTGGGAGGAACTCTCCCATATAAAACTTGAAATGGGGTCATGTGAGTATTGGTATGATAGCTTATGTTAAAACAGCACTCAACCCAAACAAGAAATTTAGGCCACTCCTTTGGATAATCCATAACATAAGCTCATAAGTACTGTTCCAAGCATCTAGTTCATGACATCAGTTTGACCATCTAATTGCAGATGGCAAGCTGAACTCATTTTCAAAGTAGTGCCACTGAGCTTAAACAGCTTGGACCAAAATTTGCTCATAAAGATCTTATCCATGTCTAAAACAATCGATTTTGGAATGCCATGTAACTTGACTACCATATCCACAAACAATCTTGCTACTGAAGTGGCATTATAACGGGCTGTGACACTCCCAAAGTGAGTATATTTCGAAAGTCGATCTACTACTACCATAATAATATAATAACCATTGGAAACTGGTAGCCTTGTAATAAAATCCATAGAAATGTCTTCAAAAACCTCCTAAGGTATAGGAAGTGGTTGCAATAACCCTGCTAGGGATGTGGTTAAATGCTTAATCTGTTGACACACATGGTAACACTTCACAAAAGCTTCAACATCCCTCTTCATATTAAGCCAAAAAAAAAAAAAAAAGGAATTAGATAGCTGCTTAAATGTTTTAAGCACCCCTAAATGTTCACCCACATGAGCTAAATGAAATTCTAATATCAAAGAATTGATAATAGAAGAATGAGGAGGGATAAAAATCTTGGACCCTAGAAATAACAAATCATCTTTGGCAACTAGAGGCCACTGTAAAGAGACTCCTGCTTTACAATTTGTCAGTAATTTCTATCATTCTTTATTCTCTTTGAACTCTGTCTTAATTAGTGTGACAAAGTCAAAGGAAGGTAAAGAAATACAAAGCAACTGGGCAGTAGAATCAAAGCTACGCGATAAAGCGTCAGCAACAACATTCTCAAAGCTTGGCTAATACACAATCTCATAATCATAACCCAAAAGTTTCACCAAATAATGTTGCTATTCAGGTGTCTGAATAGTTTGAGAAAGAATCTCTTTCAAACTCTTCTGATTTGTCTAAATAATAAAATGCCTACCCAACAAGTAATGTCTCGATTTCTTAACCACCCCAACTAAAGCCATCATCTCACACACATAAGCATTAGCTTTTTGCGTTCATAATGAAAATTTCTTGCTAAAGAAAGCAATGGGATGAGATCCCTAATGTAATACAACACCCATACCTACTCCAGAGGCATCAATATACAATAAAAGTCTGAGTAAAATCAAGCAATGTTAAAACCGGAGTGGTCATGAGAGCATGTTTAAGCTGCGAAAAGGCAGATGCAGCCTAAGAATTCTAAACATAAGCATCTTTCTTGAGTAAATTGGTGAGAGGCGCAGCAATATTAGTATAATGCTGCACAAAGCACCTTAATACTAGTAAGTCCTAAAAATCCTCTTAATTAAGTAGGATTGGTTGGTGTGAGCCAGTCGTGAATCGCCTAAACCTTAGAAGGATCAAGAGTAACACCTACTGCAGAAAAAAGTGGCCCAAATAATCAGCTTTAGATTGGCCAAAAAGACATGTACCATGTTTTAGATAAAACTGATGTTCTTGAGGCAAGTCAGAGCTGTCTCTAAATAACTCAAATGGTCAAAAAGAGATTTGCTATAAATGAGGATATCATTAAAAAAAAAACAATGATGAATTTCCTCATATAGGGCCTAAAAATGGTATTCATCACAAATTGAAATGTGGAAGGAGCATTGGGTAAGCCAAACTGCATAACTAAAAATTTCATAATGGCCTTCGTGAGTACAAAAGGCTGTTTTATGTATATCAGTAAGATACATGGAAATTTGGTGATAACCAGCACGTAAATCTAACTTGGAGAAAATAACCGCTTCAAACAGTTCATCCAAAAGCTCATCAATAGTGGGTATCGGAAACCTTTCTCATATAGTAGCTTGATTTAATGCTCTATAATCAACATAGAACTGCCAGGATCCATCTTTCTTTTTAACTAATAAGATTGGTGATGAAAACACACTAGTGCTAGGCCTTATAATTCCAAAATTCAATGCTTCCTAAACCATCTTTTCAATTTCTCCTTTTTGATAATATGGATAACGGTAGGGTCTTCACATTAATGGGCTGTGATTCATTCTTCAAATGGATATGATGTTGAACATCACGTAGTGGGAGCAATGATGATGGAGTCTCAAAAACAGTTTGAAATCAACCCAGTAGCTCTTCGATAAAGTTATTGCGGGTGGTATCAATAAGTGAGTGATTTGTCTGAGCCACTAAACTAGACAAACTAGCAATCTGATTAGATTTGATCAATTTGGTTAATTGAGGAGAGTCAATTTGTTTAGGAAAAAGAGAAGAAATGCCCTGTAAGAAAACTAGATGACCATTCAACATGAAATCCATAATAAGATGAGCATAGTTCATAGTGATAGGCCCTAAGGTCTGAAGCCACTTAATTCCGAAGACCAAATCTGCACCCTGAATAGGGAGGACATACAAATCAACATCAATCTGAACTTGCCCCAAAATTAAAGGCACTTTCTCATAAAAGCCTGTACAAGTCCAATATTCACCATTGCTAATCATCACTTTAAACGAGAAGTTGCCAATATAGGTAAATGTAATTATCAAGCCACATGTTCCTATATGAAATTGTGAGTACTTCTGAATCATCCAAAATAGAAACTAACTGTCCTCCAATTGTTCCCTCTAAGCGAAGAGTTCTATGAGCCTGAGCACCAGACAAAGCGTGATAACTAATCTCAATAGGAGTATCAATAGAGTCATGAGACACTGAATCTTATGGTTCCAAATCACCCTCGTCATCATCAGGTTGTATAATCATAAGAAATTTGGCTTTACAAATATGGTCCTTGTTAAATTTCTCATTACAATTAAAACAAAGACCCTTGTCTCTTCGAAGGGCCATTTCAGCAGGAGATAATCTTTTAAAAGGTAGGTTTTCTTAGAGATAGTACTAAAGGCAGTAGTGGAGGAAGATGAGGATGAAGAAAATGTGGATTTGGAAGGAAAAGTTTTAGGTTTAATGGAAGTGGGAGGTGTGTAAGTGGAGGAAATACTAGTTTTAGAGAAAGTATGACTATGGGGAGGAGGGGTATAGGCTAAAGTTGGATAAGGTAAAGTGTGTGTGAATTTAGACTCAAAAAGTTTGGCAAGGCTCATAGCTTGAATCAAACCAGTAGGTTGAACAGCTAAAACTTCTTGTTGAAGTATAGGTTTAGCCCTGAAATAAAGTAACTCATTAGAAAACTTTTAGATAAACTAGTAACATGATTTGACAAGGATTCAAAAGCATGCTGATATTCAGACACAATGCCAATTTTAACCAATTTTGAAAGCTTGCCTTATGGATCCTCATACATAGAAGGACCAAAATGATGTTCCATAGCTTTCAAAATAACAAGCCAAGTAGATAACAAACCTCTCCTATATAACCACTGATACCAATTAGCAACATCCTCTTCCATTGCAAAAGATGTAATTTTCAATCATTCAAGGTTAGGAACATTATGTAAATAAAAAGTTTGGTTGGCTTTAAAAATCCATGACAAAGGGTTATCCCCAGAAAACTTTGGTAAATCTAATTTCATATTCTTCATGTAAGAATATTAAGACTCCACAGTATTCGAATGTCCCTCTGGAGAAAATGATGAACTAATAGTAGAATTACGATTCGAATTAATTTGATTCTCCATTTGCAATTTAACAAATGGTAAAACTTGATTCATATTAGCCAGCAATCTATCAGTTTTAGAATCAAGTGAAAGGATCTTACTTTCATGAGATTGAAGATCTTCTTTGAGTTGAGAAAAACCATGAGTTCCATCAGCCATGGTAGGAATGGAAATCAAAGTCAATGAAAGCACCAATTGATAAGCCTAATCCAAGGCCCAGTCCACTAAAAATAATATCCGACTGGTAAAAAAAAACCCTAGCAATTACTCATGTGATCTTCTCTCTCTTCCGATAGAATTTCCTCTCAAATGTAAGTGCTCTCTTTGTTCTTTACTCTCGAAAGTTCTTTGGAAAATTAGGGTTTTCAAACTTTATCTATCAAATCTTTCTTAACTTATGTCAAGTTTTAGATCTGTGTTTATTTGTTTTACTAACTACTTGTGTTGTTCTCTTTTGCAAGGAAACTAAAAGAGTAGAGCTTGAAATGTAAACTAGAATTCGAGCTTTCAGAGGCTCCTTAAGAGATTTGGTAATTTCTAGGTAAAATGCTCCTTTTTTCATCTTTGTTGTATCTTTCTATTTATATCCAATTGTGAGAATCACAATCTGTAATCTATTACAATACCTATCTATAGTCGATTCAATTTGCCAGCTATTCTTCTTATACATGCAAAAAGACAAATACTATATATATATATATATATTTCCATTATGATGTCGTAGCTGTCTTTAAAGCTGTCCTACTATTACAAGTGAAAGAAACAAGTACTATATATATGTTTTTGTTCTTCTTTGCTTAGCTGTATCCTAAGCAATAAAATCTTGTAAATGTGATGGTCTTTTTTTGTTCGTTTGGCTTCATGACATAACAGGTATAATAGAATCTTCATAGGATATCTATAGTAAATCGCAAATCATTCTCTGTTGATCTAAACTAACAGGGGTCGATTTACATATAGCGAGCCCGCTAATTTAAGATGCTTTCATAATTTTTAGGATAATCTTACATTTAATATATAAATTTCAATTGGTTTACCAATTAAAATTTTAGTAGTGCTGCGGGAATAAAATGCAAGTCTCCCCCTCTAATTTTTAGAAAAAGAATACAAAAGCAACGAGGCAAGACACATTGCTAATTATGCTGACTAAGATAAACAAAATCTAGTCAACATTGAATCTCATATTTTTATGGTCATGTAAATGGAATCATCTAGTCAATCGTTTAATTGTTAAAATAAATATAATAATTAAAATATTAATTATTTTAATGATTTGATCACGATTGAGTATTATATAAATCATTAAATAGTCAATAAGAATAATTTTATCAAAATTAATAACGAAACTATATAATTTGGCCACATCTTATATCAAATGCGATCCGACCTCTGAAATTCGAAAGAGACGGAACTCGCTCCTCACTCCTCGTGAAAAGACGCTGCCGCGCTCCCCGTGCGCGCAAGTCAATTCTCTCAACTCTCTCCGTCCAAATCTCTGCCTATTTCTTTTTTATTTCAATTATTTATTAACTTTTATGGTTTTGTTTGTTCTGCAGAATATTCAATTGGAGATCCGTAATATTCATGCGCGTCGCCTTCGTATTTTACTCGTTCATGGTTAATAAATATTTTTTATATTTAAAAATATAAATAATATGTTTTTATATTTGTTAGAATGTAATATCTTATGATATGTATTGAACTGATAATTACATGTATAATTGTGTATGTGAATTATTTTATATTTGGTTTATTTTACCGTTATATATAATGTGTTTTGAATTTATTTAATTATATACTTTCTGTTACAATAAGTTGTAGTAAATTTATACAATTTTTTTTATGTTTATATATGAATATGTATCGTGTCATTCGCATAGATTTAGATATACGGAGTATTAATTTCTTGCATATCGCGCAGAAATATGTTTGTGACTTGTTTAACATTTTATAGATAGTATTAATTATAAAAATATTATTTGTATTTTAACCAATTTGTAAATACGCATGACTTATGTTATTTATTTATTTATTTTTACAAATAAGTGATCCGAGTTTCATGTAAAAATATCATTATAATTAACTACTATTGAGGGATGTTTTACAGTTTTATTGGTCTAAAAAATTAATTTAATAAAAAATTAATAAATAAAATTAAAAAATAAAATTATTAAAAATTATTTTTTTAAAAATGATAAAATTGAAAAAAATTAAAATTAATTTTTATGACCAATAAAATATTGATATTTTTCATTCTAAAATTATTAAATAATATAAACACTTTTGTATGAAACTTAGGTCACCTATTTGTCTAAAAAAAAGAAATACACAAGTTATGTTTTTGTAGTTAACCTTTATTTTTATATTAGCACTTATATGCAATATGTGTTGTATTTATTTAAATATATGCAATGTCTTATTATATATTTTGTAGTAAATTAAAGCATAGTATTTTGTATGATGATTCATTGAACTTATTATTAATGTTACCAGTATCTTGATGCTAACGATTTCACAAAAATAGGAAAAGTAGTGGATAGAAAAATCGAGATAACTACTATAATAGGGTGGTGTCATTATCTAAAATTTGATGTAGGATGTTGGACCAGAGGTCACACATTGCATATGATCTAACATCAACGTGGTATATAAGCAAGATTAAGGGTTTTTTTTATAAGTAGCTTTATAAAACATGTCATGACAATCTTTTCAAATAATCGAGTATCACATGATGATTTAGGGAATGGCCTAAACTTACTCGAGGTGAATTTATCATTATGAGAAGTCTAAAGAAATCGATGACGAAGATGAGATCCCTGATAATGTAGGTAGAGTTGAAGGGAGTAATTCGGATGTGTACCCATCCTTCGAAGATCAAGCTAATCATTGACTTTTGGGCGATCTAGATGCTAATTTAAGTGATTGGAGAGGATGAGACTAACAATGGGGCAAAAGTAATGAAACTAACTGGAATATCTAGAATTTATCAAGACAAATTAGGAAAGTGTTAATTAAATGGTATAATAATATGAATAAATTTGAATCTTAATTTATAGTTGGATTAAAAATTGAAATTAGATAGTATAGTTAAATGAGTTAAATAAACTATAGGGTATAATTTAGTAAATTGGCCAAATTGGATTAGTTTTTAAATTTATTTAATATTAGAGATTTCAAATACTTTTAATACCCATCTCGACATATCATATTATCCCAATTACCAAATTCGATATATCAAATCACTCCGATTATCAATTTGTGCTCAAAATCACAAATTGAACTACCTAAGACCCTTAAATACAAAACTTATTTATTCTAATCCAAATTCAAATCCAATTATTAATTCCTAAAACCCTAAATTCCTAAAGTTTAGCTAAATACTTACTCATTTTTCATCTACTTGATTCTAAATCCATTTATCTAAATTCTAAAACCCCTAAAAGAATTATCTAACCCATCTAAATACCCAATCCATACCCACCTAATTAAAAGCCTAACCCCATGTCTGATTAACTGGAGCCCATAAGACTTAACTTACACCTAATTACACATGATTAACCACTTAATATAAACATCTAATCCTCTCCATTCATGGAGTGACATATCACCTAGAACATTCCCTCTAATTCTAATAGTAAATGGCAGATGATCTCTTATGTTCATCTAAATTAATTTATAAATAGCGAGTCCACTAGCTCATGATGCTTTTATAGTTTTTAGAAGTAATGTTGCATTTAACATACAAAATTCAAGTAAGTTTCAAGGATCTTTGATAAGGAAGAAGCAAGTTTTGAAAAGTTATGTTGTACACAAGCTGTGTTAGAGGTTGTGTACTTCTATACGGGTCTCAACACAACCTGTGTACTTAGTTGCATTGAGCACAGAAACTAGGTTGTCATCAACATAGGTTCAAACACGACCCATGTACCCACTTATGTTGAACTTAGAAACAAGAATTACTTGAATACAATGCACTACCATGTTCAACTTGGCCATGAACACGACCTTTGTTCTTGGTCATATTGAACACAACACCAAAAAGTAATACTAAACAGCTACAGTGTTCAACACAAGCACATTCACGACTCATGTACTCAATCTTGCTAAGCACATACAAAAGGTATTTTGTGCAAAATTCAAAAATCCCAATCCTTACACTATTATAAATGTCCATAATGTACTTTAATCTTAGACACAATTATTTTATTTGTCCATTTGCACACAAAGGATCGCAATTTGCACGAAGAAATCATATTACTTTGTTACAATCCTATCAATTCCTTAAGTTCCACTTCTGAAACCTTTTTCCCTCAAAGATTTCTCAAGAATTCTCCTAAAACTCGTTGTTTCCCTATCAAATCCTAATGTTAATGCTAAATTTTCAAAATCCTATGTTTTTAACTTTCATCTTGTCAAGAAATGATGAGAAAGAGAAGAATTTCACTTAGCATAGTTTCCTTCCAAAAGTCTTAAGAATTCTCATTATTGTTTAAGGATGAGAAAAAATCTTTTGTAGGATACGTTGGAGAGGAAAGCAGAAAATAAATAAATAAGATGCAGTTATTTTCTTGGAATCTTATACATTGGATAAACAATATTCCTTTTTGAAATTTTGAACAATTGGATAATTTTGCCCTTACTGAAATTTAATAATTACTTCTCCACCCTTGATAATAAATTATTTATTTTTTAGTATTTCAAGAAATTTGTAAAAGAATCATATGAAAAATCATGAGAAAAACAGCAAATGACCATCAAGATTTCGACAAACTCCTTTGACTAAGTCTTCCAGAGAACTTTCTTTGTTTTAACTCTACCTAATATATATAATGGTAAGTGTATAGAATTATGGGAAAATCTACGACCTTAATATGATAAAGAAACAACTTGAAAACTAAGAAAACGCCAAAAAAGCTTTTACAAGCCCTAATTAGTTGACCAACGATAGCATTCCTAATGATGGTTGCTTGTTTAGCACAGGTGTATCCATGTACTTTGCCTTTTTATTCATTTCTACGTCTAATTATGCTCTAAATCTTAAGTCTCGTCTAAATTTAAGAAACAAATTCAGTAAGATCTGTTTCATTTATGTATAAACGCAGAGGTATGTCCTAGAAGATTAAGGTATATGCAATTTTACGAATAAAAAACCCCCTAGTAACGAATGGAAAGATAGGGACAAACTGTGTTTTAAAAAAAACCACAATGTTGCACCTCTTATCGGAATTGCAAGACCTACTATTATATTTCGTGCAACACATGTCTACCAGCTTAATAAAAAAATTTATTACGATAAAAATCATATAATTTTAATTATCTAAATATCAACGCAAATTCAGATCTAAATATGAGAATATGGTTTTAACAAAGGAATCACATGCTTAACATGTAATTTCGAAACTTTAATATCTTGTAAAATCACATGTTAAACATATGATCTATTATAAATGAAAAGTAAAATCATATCTTCAATATGCAATTTATTTATAAATGGAAAGTTTCATTATTTTGGCGAAAATCCTAAAAATTAAATGTAAAACATGCGACACTCATAAAAAGTTAAAATTGCATCTTATACGCACAATTTTGTATTGGTATTTCAATAATTAGCTTAATACAATTGGTATTTATGTAAATAATTTATTGGCGATCGTAAACTGGCCATTTTCTCGTCTTTTTAGTTTTTACTTTGATTTTACTTCACCCTATTTACTAATGCATCCATTTAAGAAAAAGAAAATGTCCGAAAAAAAGAACTTTACTATATTCATATTGCCAAATACATACGCACATATCTATACACTAATAACCGATTGAAAAAATTGGCTTTTTCTTTTTAACTTTATGTGTATTTGAATGAAATTTCTTTGCTTCCTAATAAAGCGTTTGCCTTTCTGTTTTATTAGGGATAAAATTTAATAAGCTTCCCCCATCAAGTTATTAAGCTTTCTTTAAGCCATTTTCCATATGTTGAAGTTTGATATTTCGTCTAATTAAGTTCTTTTTTCATTTTTGTTTTCCTCTCTTTATAAATTATAGGAATGAACACATGGAGAAAAGTGACACTAAAATAACATACATATATATATATATATATATTATATATATATGGTAGTTAGGATAAAACGAGGTCTTCTTCTTTTTAATAATTACTAAAAAAATTTCGTGAATAGAAATATTATATTCCTTTGTGGAGAAATTTAAGCTTAATTTATAAATTAAATTAATGAATATCAACAATTAATTAGAATATCTTTAGGTTTAGTGAGTTAAAAGGACTTATTGATCATCTAATTATAATTTAGCTCGATGAGATGTCCATTCAAACAATAAGGACTCAAGAGGAAAAAAACACAAGTCATGGTCCGGTACCAAATATAAACTAGTCTAGTAATCACATAAATTTTATATCACTAAACACATAATGAAATAGCCATGAATTTTTCAATTTATATTTTATAAATATGTTATTGAAATTATATATGATTTTAAAATGTAATAAATTAAAATTATGTTGATGCATGAAAAATGGGTTGTGTTGTTGTGTTAAAAAAATTAAATATCTTAGAGTGGTTAAATATTGAGTTCATAAATTTTTTTAAGTGCATTAAAATGTATGAAATATGATTAGAACAAGTTAAGTTATGCATATATTTAAACCAACTCTTAGTAGAAAATTTCAATTATAAAATAACCCCAATACCACCTTTAATTAGCCAAAGCCAAGCTAATTAAAGGACTTAATTATGGTAGCCACCAAAGTCAACAAATAGATAAATACCAACTTTTGAAAGTGCAAATTCGTCCAACAATTTTAGACCAACATAACATACATCAAAAAGCTTCAAAACCCTATTTTTCCTCTTCCAAAAGCTTTGCCATGGCCATATATAATTAATCCCTTCACCTTCCAATAAATTAAACACTCAAAGGCTTGTAACAAGACTCCTAAACTAAGGCACAAAGTCCATATGGTAAGTGTATTCTTCTTGCTTTATGTGTATTTAAGTTATGCATTTGTTAAAATAGGGATTATATACTAAATGGTGATAGAATGATTTTTATACATTGATGGTAGTTTGAGTAGTGTTATGTTGCTAGAGGAGTTTGTAGTATATGTTTTATATGAATTTGGAAGTGTTGGGATGATTGTGTTAGGATGGCAAAGGTTGAGTAGTGTAATGGGCATAAGGAGTTGAAATGCAAATTTTGTGTGATGTATAGTTGAGTGATTGATGGATTGAAGAGGAGTTAGTGTTTGTTGAATTGTGTTAAGAACATATAACAAGTTTTGGGAAGCTTAGAATGAGTTTGAAGGATTTTTGAATGTGTAAATTTTACAAAGAAAATAGGGGAATTCGTGAAAATCACATAATTTTGTTCTAGGAGTCTACGCAGGCAATAGGCCACCGGTGTACATGGCAACGCTACCGGTGTTGGGGTATTCACGAGCGTGGACCAATCTCGTGGAACTCTCGGAAATTTTGAAAAATTGAAGTTGCAGTCTACACCAACTTAAAGCCACCAGCGTATTGTTGAACGCTGCCAGCGATGACAAGCATTAAGTTTTAGTGCAGAATGCACCGGATCAACGCCGTTGGCGTTGAAGGCCAGCGTGTCTCTCGTAGTTTTCATTTTCAAAAACTTCCTCCAATATTTTTCAAAGCTTGATATATAATCAATTGAATATTTTACTGAATATTATATGATATTATATGATGTTAAAATGCTATGTTATGACTTTTTAATAATTTATTTGAATTTTTTTGATTGGTTATGTTTGAAACTAGTAATTAGTGCTTGAACTAAGTGAGAAATTCAATATTTTCTTGTACAGTGATAGATCCTCGCTCGGCTAACCTTATTAATTCCCAAGAAATTTCAGGTACACGATAACATGCTTGATTCTTTGCTTAGGATAGACTTTTTTTAAAATTACTTTAAATTGAGAAAATTTAATAATTGCTTGAATGAGTGTCTTTTATACCGTTGAATCTGGTTCGAAGAGCAGTATCCTGCTCAAATTGGGGGCATGGTAGTTTTAGGCGCTTAGACCACCCCTGTCATTTTGAAATGACTTTCATAAGTAGTTCGGTGGGTAAGTGATAGGGTATTCAGTATCGATATAATACTTGCTTATTCTTGAAATGATGTAATATGATTTAATTCAATATTTATGGGAATACTTGAATAAGGTGATATTATGGATTGAGTTAAATAAAATCGAGAAACGTTGAAAACCTTAGATGAGATTACTTTTTCGTTTTGGATAAAATTATCTAGGAGATATAAGTATCCGAGCTACTTATATCAACCCCCTAAGCGTCTTGATCGTTACTTTGGTTCCCCCATAAATCCCTATTATCCGGAGTTTGAATACTCCAATGTTGTTTAATTAACTAATAATCTAATGATTGTTGCATTTGCATTTAGCTTAAGCATGTATGAAACACTTCGCATTTGTATTTGTTACTTGTGTACTGGGCCTTTAGCTCATATTTTAACAATTTCAGATGACAATCAAGACGAGTTTTACGCAAATATGGGTTATGGTACCAACTTTGAGGATTTCCTAGATGACCTGGAGGATTATAAATGACTATGGACCAGGATGGAATTCCTATTTTGTAATGGACTAGTTACGAAATCTTTTGATATTTAGATTAGATGATATAGGTTGAATTACCTTTTGTAGCTTTTATATAAGGCTTGTAAGAAGCCTTTGTTTGTAATATCTAAATCTAGCTATATGTATATCTTGAACTTATTTCCCTTGTAATATATGATAAATATGATGTTGTGTTTTTATTACAAGTTTTACAAAAAAATGAATAGTTTTCAAATTTATTTGTATGAGTATTGAGAGTTTAGGCAAATAATACTTCAAAAACTTTTTCTAAAACAACCTTACATATAATTGTACAAGTTATATATGGTTGAGAGCTGTTATCACCTATTTTTATTATAGGGGTGATAGCGGGTCCTTACATATTCTATCCTAAACAGTAATCATTTTTGAATATGAGTCCATATATAAATAAATGTTACTGTAAAAATTATCCCCTTGTTTTCTCTTTTAGCCAAAATTTATATCCATCCAATTGCATATATTTATGTTGGTTGTTGGCAAGCCAAAGACAACTCACTTTTATATAGTGCCAGTTTATATTTTATAGTTGGGGAAAAATGAAAAGTTGTTTTATTCCTTTTTTTTTTGTTTTTTTGAATGGTTAAATGTAAAAACACTTTTTAAACTTTACGAGTGGTTGTAGATTGATCTCTTAAATTTTAAAAGTGTGATTTTGATCTCTAAAATTATAAATAAGTTGCAAATAAGTTCATTTTGTATTTTTTTTTATCAAAAAATATAAGAATTTTACTGTTTTAGGTATACTTTTTGTATAAAAATTGTACAAAATTGATATGAAACAGGATGGAAAAATGACGGAAAGGATTTATTTGTAAATTTTTTTTTAGTTTTTTGAAATCAAAAACCACTTTTGGAGTTCAGAGGATAATTCACTCAAATCTTAAAGTTTAGAGATTATATACCAGTGAACCTATAAAAATCATTTATTTTTAGATACGATGGGGCCACTAAACCTTGGAGTTGGTGAACATTATGATTGTCCAATAATTTAATTAGATTAAATATATTTAAACTGACTCGCCCATTGGGCATAATTATGCATAGATTCTGACGGTGGCAAACAACAAAGGTGAAATACCTGTATAATATTAAATATAAAATTAGATATATATACATATGAAGAGTGAATGGACCAATCGAGGCAATTATTTTATCAATAATCTAATCAGTATAATAAATAAAATATTAATTATTTTAATGATTCGATCATATATGAGCTGTGGAATAATGACTGAACCAATCCTATCAAAATTAATTACAATACCACAAAATTTTCGGTAGAGTGCATCCTTGGGTTTTAATAATATTATGACAAGTAATTGAATTGTACGCACGTGTTATTTTATAAGATAGAAGTAGAAAGAGTAGTGAATCATCTGTCTTTGAGCAAGTTGCGAGGAACAATTGAATATATTTTTATACACGTCTTATTTTTATGAGGTAAATCATAAGTCAGGAAGAGTGGATCGGATCATGTGTTTTTTAACAAGTTATGACAAGCCATTGAATATATTTTTATACACCTGTTATTTTATATCATTTCATTACTCTTGATTATATTATTATTTTGTGACATCTTCATATTTGATATCTAGGTCTAAAGACTCAACTCCTAAAATGAAGTAATTCTTGCAAAAGTTTATTGATTGTGAATGGAGCTGTTGCAAGTTGTAATATTTGTTTTCCTACTCACGGCCAACGTCTGGGGGACAAAAATTTAGAAATATTTTACTATTTATCGATTCGTTATAAAAATTTGTAGACAAATACCATTCGTATGAAAAGAATTATATAAAAAGTGTTGCAAAATTATATGTTTAAAATGTAATTTAGGAATGGTAGACTTTTTTTTTTTTTAAATTTGCTTTTAAAAATCACATATATTAGTTACAAATTATGTGTTTTTTAAAGAAATTTTAGGTGATAAATGTGATTTTGAATTAGTTTTTAGAAATCGCATTTATTATTTGTAATTTTAAAATTAACAAATACATAGGTTATAAATACAATTAGTAAAGTGTAATTAATTATAATTTGTAATTTATTACAAGCTTTTTTTTTGGGCCATTTTTTTATTACAAGCTTGGTACACAAGAACTACACATCCAATACACAAGAATTACACATCCAAAACTCGTTGTACCATATTTTTTTATAAGGACCTTTTTGGATTGTTAGTTTTTTATCAGTATTGGCTCAGTATCGGTTCAGTATCAGTATCGGTATTGATTCAATATTGGTTCAGTTTAGTCAGTTTATAAGTAAAACTATCAGTTTTTCATTGGTATCATATCATTATCGGTTCAGTATCAATTCAATATTTGTTTAACACCAAAATGATGTCAAAACGATACTAAAACGACGAACCAAAGATAGTTATCTTCGTTAGTATCTTTCATGTGTCACTATTTTTTTTTGAGCTAAGCACGTGTCATTAATTTAGCTATGCATAATTTCTATCTTTTATACTTGTGGTAATTATTACTTTTTTTCCCAACTATAATTATTTGATTTATTTTATGAATTATTTTACATTTTCAGTTTATTTGACTTTGTCCATTTGTTTTCATTAATCTCAATCCACTAAAAATGTTTGCCCTTAAAGGGGCTACGACATCAATAATTTTGCCACATGGTCCACATGTGTGGAAATACCATTAAATAAGGTGAGTTTCTATCTGGTTTTAGTTAAAGGAAAACTCTTGATTAGATTTGTAAACATTTGATTTGTAATGGAAAATAAAGTTTTGTAGAAGATTTTCAAAAGCTACTCGAGGATAGCAAACTACCTAATATACTTCAATTGTAAAAAATGATATCACAAATCTGAAATGGTACCCACTAAAATTATTCATCAACACCATCTAAAAACATCTCATAAAACGATGAATATCTAAAAAAGATCTCTCATGAACATAAAAACAAGTCTCTTAATGTAGATAATCGAAACTCTTAGGTATCAATAGTCAGTACATCTACATCTTGAACTCATCTAGTCACTCTTCTATATATGGCCCATAACCCAAGATATTATTACATTCATCATTATAATCATCACCATCACTTGTAAGGGAAAAGAATGAGTCAAGGCTGAATAAAACAATGACACAAGAACATGTAATTTGATCACACGATCTTATTGTAAATGCAGTCAACCAAAAGAAATGTAGAACCAATAATGGGATACTCATGACTCCAAAATCACAAGGGGAACGAAAGGGGCTTAAGTCGCAATAATAGCTTAGGGGGTTGATAAAACTAATTGGGACCTTATCTCTTGAAATTGATTTTGTAATAGTTTCATTTAGGGTTCATAATTCTTATTCAAACTTTATCTACATCTATCCATCTACATAGTGTACTTCAACGAAATCCATAATCCTAAGCTACCACTTGTGTAACTTTTCCCTAATTGAATAATCGTACAACAATGTTGATTCCCCTATTAGCTACTTACTACACCATCGATAATCAAAGGGTCTAACTCCTTTATTGGAGCCTTAACACTCTAACAAAGGTGTCACTCTCCGACTCAAGATAACCAAGCACACACAAGCAATTAATTAGTCTAAGTTTAAGTATTATCTTGATTTAAGATGTCTATCCTATCATGCAAGAAACATGTCATTGTGTATCTGACAAAATGTAGTACCTTAGCAAATACTTTGGTGATGGGTAATGAGAGGTATATGTTAAAAGAAATATTAACTTATATTACATTTAGGCCTAAACCTTTTTATCATATTATTATTTGATTAATCTTTAAAGGAAAGGTTTTATATGAATTGGGGCTTTATCAAGACTTAGGTTTAGGGGTTAAAGGTATTAGGTTTGAAGAATATTTATTAAGCCCATAAAGAAAAGATATTTTTGTAACTATGGTTGATTAAGTGGGCCTTGAATATTGGATTAAGCCTATAAGATATATTTAGGTAATAGGCTTAAGATATTTGATTAGACCATAAGAGTTTGTATTTGAATCTAAAGATAAGTATATAGATTTGAGATATTAAAGATGAGCTCTGATGGCCTCTAATTAGAGCTACTGAGTCTTAAAATTTCTAAAGCTATATTCTATCATTTACTTGGTTTGATAGGCAAGTGCACCTATCGTTTGTTAGTATGATGAGTATAGGGTCATCTCCTTAGGGAACGAATTACAAACATTAGTATTGGTTAATTTTCCTATTATCTGTCAATCTATTAATTTAATTGAGTAAGTTGGATATAAATCAAGTAACTAATCTACATTGAAGTTAATTACACTAGATTAACAATTAACTAACACAATCTCAACAACAATATTAGCTCATAGTAGGTTTACTCCACCACATTAACTTGATTATCAATTTGTTCTTCCTGTCAATTACTGTCTACAAGGACCCCTAACTAAGTCATGAATATTCTTTTCAGAACTACTCAATCCTAATCTTAATTGTGTTTATCAGAATTTATTTTCAATCAATAGCCAATTAAGACTACATTAATTTATCATTAACCTTCTTGGATTCCACAAAATATGCATCAAACTTCATAATAATATCTTTATTAACAGAAGTAGTTGTTCTAGCAACCTAGATCTACTCGATGAAATTGTTTCTCAACATGTTCCACGAGATCTACTACAAGACCATATCATGCACTACACTATCTCAACTTTATTGAAGTTCCAACCACTAGAACCAATAATTACCGGAGGGAAGTTACATATCTACACACGTTCATGTTAACGTAACTTCGTAAACCCTATATTATTACACACTCATGGCTAAACTACAACGATAACAACAAGATGTAGAAACAAATAGTAAATGAACTAAAAAAAAAACATCAAAATGAAAAAAAAAAAGAAGAAAACCCCTTTTTAATTACAACAATGAAGGTGTCTACACAAACACGAACATTGAATTCCAAAATGTCTCTCTCAAGTTCTTCCGGAAAATATAGGTTCAACACTTGGAATTCAAAAACAATGCACTTACTCAAGGTTTCTCTCTCTCTCTTTCTCTCTATTGTCTACTTGATGGGTATAATGAAAAACTGAAATACTATGTATGAAAATCGTCTCTTGTCCCAATAGTTGCAACTATTTATACTTCCACTTGGAAGCTCATTCAAACATAACTCATCTAAATAGAGTTTCATATGTGTCTCTCGTACAAACACCAATCCGATGCTTCAAAATAACAAAACAAGGCCGATCACACCCATCATCATGGGGTTATCGAGGGTGTGATTGTTGCTATCCACAAAAATTCTTCAAGTCACTAGCCCATAACGCTCGTTACGATGAATGTGATGGTCTCTATTCATGCTTCCTCATCTTGATCATGGGCGTGATGGATCTAATGATCATCACTGAAATCAAATTCCTCCTTGATAACACCCGTTATTGATAGAAAGAAGCCTATTTACTTCATCACAAGCCATCATACCTATTATTGAGCTCGTGATGGTCGCTGATCATTCTCTTTTCCTTGACAACAAGCGTGGTTGAATGCATTATGGCTACTGATCTATCATTTATGCTTCATAATGTCCATGATCGAGCATGAATGCCTTGATCCTTTACTCCACAGTGGGTAATTTGTAATGATTTGTTCCAAAATCACCTGAAATAAATATGTATAGTAATTAAGTACCAATTCTTAAATAATTTCTCTAAATAAGTACTAAATTGTACTTAATGTCCTAAGGAAATCATGAATAATTTATGTCTATCAAACTTCCCCACACTTAAGCCTTCTTTTCCTTAAGCAAGAAGCTAATAAAAACATTAAAAATAATGGGAAAGACATGGTACTAACTCTCACAATGTTGGAAATTTAAGATTTAGCATTATTATCTCTTAAGTGCTTCATTCATTAAGATAAAGTTCCAAGGCTAATCATGGTAGTAAGCTTTTACCCTCATTGTTTAACTAGGCTTATAATATAGAAGTGAATCATACAACCATAAGTATCACAAAAGGAAATTCAGGTATTTTCTCCTTAAACTTCATTTTCAGTTAGTTCACTACCAATTCATAATTAAACCCCTTAATGAAAGCATGTACATCAACTTATCCCCTGATCTTCCCTCCTTGATTATTTCCTTGATTTCCTTCATTTTTTTTTAAATCTTATAACCCTCGTAATGAACTTTCAATTGATAATCCTGAGCTCATCATTCAAGTTAACAGACATTGTTCCCTTAAAAAGAGCATCCTTGGGATTTACTTATTTGAGATATAAGATTTCTTGAACAACTCACTTTGAGCGCTTTTTGTCAAAGTGATATCTTCGGTCGATCGATCCCAAGCTAGATGACCTTAGGTGACCAAGTTTTAGAGGGACCCAAAGAACCTCAATCACTTCAACATATGCCTGTATGCTCTTCTTCTTTTTTTCCTTGTTAAGGAAAAGAAAGAAACTGAAGGGATTATCAAGTGATCTGTATCATTTGAACTTAGACCAAAGTTAAATGATTTAAAACATTCTTTCATATCCATTAGTAGTATTAGTAAGGTAAGAGTATAAACTGAATTCTTTATACTTATAGTTATATGACACTTAAGTCAAGAATCCTAAGTTAAACAGTAATTAAAACTATCCTACTATGACTCCACCATGTTACCTTAACTTTATAAATTATACACACTCATGAGCATCTCAAATGCAATCACATCTATTATTCCAGCATTTGCATAAAATCCATTTAGAATCAAAATCAACTTAGCACCATACCAATATAGCTTGCTTCATTGATAGACAAGTTTAATAGGCATTCATTATCATTATTCATCTCAGACAACTTCAACAAGCATGCAAGCATGCTCCCTTCTCCACACTTGGTAAAGACATTGTCCACCAATGTCTCAACACCAGTTGAAAGAACAGATGGGAAAGAAAAATAAAGTAAAACATAACTCCCTTGACAATTTTGTAGTGCAAAACCTCCATTGAGCACAATACTAGTTAGTTGTATACTCATCAAAGACAAACAACTAGTAAAGTGCTGGCAATAACCAAAAACATAAAAATATAAAAACAAACTAGTTAATGCCAAAAAACCATTGAAAGTCTCCACCATAATTACGCCAGTACATATAATCTCTCAGATTTGGTAGTCCTAAAAGAAAACAAAATAGAAACAAAGAAAAATTTGGTTAGTTCTTTTCTTCATCATCCTCCATCATCTACACATCATCTTAATCTCCCTAATCTTCAGCTATTTCCTCTCCTTCACCATTCATGTTGTCTGCATCATCATCACTACCATCGTCTTCAAATCTTAAACTACTACTATCTTTTTGTTGTGAGGGAGCGATCTCCTGGTAAGTGGATGATCTTTGCCTTGTTGACCTGTGCTGCAACTACCCTTCAGTCCCATCCTCAATCCTCTCCTCCTCAACAGCAGCATGATGCGTCTGCTACTCTAAAGCATGATATTCTTGTACCTTTAAATGCTGAGGTGGAGGGTTAGTGATGGTCCTCATTAGTAGGAGAGCCCCGAAAGTATGATGGAATTGCAACTCCAATATGATCAACTATATTCTTCAAAATTTTGAGAATTGTTTTCTGATTTTCTTTTATTTTAGCCACCTTTCGCCCTAATTTTGCCAAATTACCTACTAAGAAACTAGATGAGGTAGGTGGATGAGGTGATGCTCTAGGGGCCTCCACATCAATGATAGGATTCGAAACTTGCTTCACTCCCCAATAAGTGAATGGTATCTTGGGCAATGACTCAGATTCTATTGCTATATCTGTTGGTGCATTTTTCCTTGGCTAGAGTTTCAATTTTTTTAGAATTCTAATTATCATGGCCCTCAAGTACACATCGATGGTTTTAGTGAAAGTTTGGTCCCTAAGCTTAAAGGCCACTAAAACTTCCACGTTCACTCGATAGTCATGTATTGCACAGTATAAGGGAAGGATATCATGCTTCACTACTGCTCCAGGAATCTCTTCGCATGCATTGATCGACCTAACTAACATATAATGGAACACTCGAGCATTGTTGTTTCTTATAGTCGATGCTTTCGAGTGGCGAGGTCTAAAAGTGCCTCCAGTTGATATGTCATTCCAAAACCTATTAATGGTGACACCTCTGGGTAATGAAACAATTAGATCTCTAAATGATGGGTCTTCTAACTCTGCTCCGGTATAAAGCTCCATTGCCGCCCCAAATTGTTCCATGTTATAGGCATGGTATTTACCAAAAGCATAAAAAGCAACCTCATTGACTAATTTATTCCCCCTATAGTCATACTTCACTGAATAAGATGAAAGGAACGCTAGAGTTTTTTCCTGGTAAGCCTTCTCCTTCAGACTAAACAACTCTAACTGTGCTCCATCTTTCAACAATCTCTGCACAATTGTTACAATCTATATTCCCCTAGATGAGTCTAGTACACCATAGAATTGGGCTTGATGACTTTTCGTTGTACAAATTCTAGATAGTTATTTCTATTCTCATCACTGAGACCAGACGTGCATTGAAAGATCCACTTGAACTTCCATGTTATAGGATAGGGTAAGATAATGCTTCCAATCTTGGACGCTTAGTTCTTTGAGGCCTAGAGGATTTCTTGGGTGCCATCTGTCGATAAGCAAATATAGAAGTCAGAACATGTGGGAATTAAGATAATAGAACACAAATCTTTGCTCACATTGTCATCCTCACAACTCCAACACACAATCACTACTACAATGAACCCATCCCCTATTTACATGCTCAACGTTTTCATCAATATTCTCAGTTACAACAAAACGAGCCTTTAACCATGTCTAATAAACATGGCTAAACATTAATTAAACATGACCAAAGATTTTTTATCACGTTTTTTTATACATAGCCTATAGACATCGCAAAAGGTTTGTCGCAGATTTGATAGGTAACATTAAAAATTAAACATCACTAATATAAATTTGGAAGCCAAATACACTTTATTTGGTTAAGTTTAAACATGACCTATCATCATGTATTGGCCACACTTATGTGTGGCTAAATATGATTAATCCCCATCTCGCCAAATAAAAAAGGAAGGAAATTTATGATCAACGATGTTTACACATGCATAAATATTCTTATTAGTAACATGTACACGTAAGTAAATTACTAAATTGATGATGTTTACTCGTAGCCATGCACAGGTTCAATAAGCTTTATATATGTTCATTGGACAAAAGTGTCGATTTATAAACATGACAAATCTCCTATGTACCATAATTTAAACGTGGCTAATCAAACACATTAGCGATGTCTTCATATAGGTATTCAATTAAAATAGTAATTTCTAAATGTGGCTGTTATTTTAAATTAGAGACGTTTACATGTGACTATTCTTGTTGAGAAGAGATGGGCATTAATGTTTAACTCGGTTTGATTTTCCAATATATACTTGTTTATTGTACATTATATGCACAATTAATAATATACACTTGTTTGGTCACAATATAATTTAGGGAAAATTACAAATAACTGACCTGTGTTTTCCTTTTTTTACAAAGAACTGACCCTTGTTAAGTTTTATTGTGTTCCGTTACAATAACTATTAAAAATATCACGTGTTGTGCACATGCTTTTAAAAAGTAAAGGAAGGACCAACTTTCAACGTTCTAGTTTAAAAAAAAAACACCCTCTCGTTATAGTCCATCCCCAAATTGACTCTACATAAAAACAAAAAATTAAACACAAAACTCCCTTGTCCAAGAAAAACCATAACAGCCATGGACAATGAAAACCCCATATGACAAATATTCACATAACAATGAAATCTGCTCCCTCCACAAGAAAATTCTAAGCCCTCTAACATTATCAACACAGATAAACACGAGGTGGAGGAAGCATTGATATCCGAGCAATCTCCTCCGTACAGTATCTAGGTAATGATAGATCGAAGTGGAATTCTCTTATCGATTATTAGGACTAGGTCGCTCCTTCTATTGTTTTTTCAAGTTATGTGATGAGGGAATCAGGAACATGATTTCAATTTTGTTGATCTGTCATCTGTAGTTTAGTTTCAGTTCATGAAGATGATAATCCATAGGCTGATTCTTGCTATGCCATAGTATGATTGTAATTGGAAAATTGCAATTGATTTTTTTTTTCCATTTGATATTCAAAACGGATCTATCCTTTTTTAAACATAACTTCCTTTGATCTAAGGTTTGTGATTTAAAGTGAGTAGTAACATGATATTCTTTCGCACCAATTCCAATTGATAGCACTCGTAGAAAGGGTGGAAGAAGGGGAAGAAGGTTGTAATTGCAATTATGGCACTCCCATTTGTCAAAGCTGTTTTCTTGGATTTTATTGTAACATTTCCTTTTTCGAGATAGATGTAAGGTTTTCTTCAAGTTTTTTACATGGAATTGCATTTTTTGAAGTAACAACTGAGAATGAGCATATGAACTTTGCATCAGGATGAAAATTTTCCCACCAGCACATTGAAACTTACATTAAATAGTTTGTGTCTAGAAATATATGCTAGAAATTAGGTAATTAGTTTTGTTAGTATAATTGTTTTATGAAAAACAGAAAAAGATTTGTTTGACATGAAACTCCTAGTCCCCATGATTGAATTGAATTCCATGATATGTCTCGTTCCTTTTAATTGTGCACCTATTTCTTTAAATAGAAACATTTGTTATTGTTTTGAATTTTTACCTACTACAACTCTAGTTTTTCCATATTATTAGTATATTATATCCTATATCACTCAATGCGCATTGACATGGAAAACAATTTCATTTTAAATGGTTTCTTTTGTACGTTACAATATGAGCAATGTGAACCAGTCAAATTTTGAAATACAATACTACATAAACACATGTATGATTTCCATTTCATTATCATTGGAATATAAGTTTGGTATGATACAGTGTTGTTCCTTTATGTTTTTGCATGGGAGTAGAAAGCTGTGGTAATTATGAGCTCTGAATCCACATCATATGATTCTGTTCCATCCAGGAAGAATGATATATTGTGTAGTTGCGGGGAAAGATCTATTATTGTATCATCATGGCAACCGAAAGCTTTGGAAGAAGATTTGAAGGATGTCCTAAATATTGAGTTTGCTATTTGATTTGATTTGCTTATTGGCTACTTGTATTTCTATATGTACTAAGTGTAAACGGCTTATTGATCATGTAGATAGGAGAGGGTTGCAACTACTTCAAGTGGATAGATCCACCCACTTGTAGATTCAGCATGGAATTTGGAAACAAAGCAATAGAAAGATTTCCTAGACTTGAGCATGATTTTGAGACATTGAAAAGAAGGGAGAAGGAAGCAATGGAGGCAATGGAAAAGTTTGCAATTGAAATGGAACATGGGGTATGCGAGAGGAAAAAATTGCGAAGACTCCTTTTTCTTTCTTGGTTATGTGTTGCAATAATTAGTATAGGCTATATAATATCTCTTTGTCATGTGTAATTTATGTATCTCATTGTTGTATCTTTACCCACTTAAGGACAGAATGGGTTGGATTCAAGTATTTTGTGTTGCTTTAACTAAACTTTGGTTTCACCTCAATTTTTGTAAGAAGAAGCAGAATTAGTAATCTGAATCATATGTATATTTTATCTATAAAGAAACAAGTTTGGTCTTTATTATCGTATCAGCACTAGATTTGGCTGGTGGGAGCTTATGCAACCAAAGCAAAAAGGCTATAGGAAGGCTTTTATGGTAGTGGTTAATGTTTTTGCTGTTTGTTTAACCTACCACTACATATGTAGAAACTCTTTTAGAGAAGCTTCTTTTATTGGAGCACTCTCTACTAGAATGGTTGTATTTTGTCAATTGTAAGTATAACTGAATTTAATAGTACTCCATAATTACAAATAGACCCTTAAAAATTTACTAGGCTCTGCAGATATTACATTTGAAGAGCAGCTAAAAATATCTATTGACAAAAGATTAATTCTTAAAAGGTGAATACTGATTGGTTTCTTATATTTAAAATATCACGATAGGGATAGAAGAAGGTTCGAGCTGAAGACAAAATGTACCATTTTCTAACTTCTCAAACCTTCTCTAATTAGGCTCTGCAGATATTACATTTGAAGATGGTACATTTTGTCTTCAGCTCGAACCTTCTTCTATCCCTATAGACATTAGGCAGCCCATCCAAATATATTAAAACAGGGTCACCTTATTCCAATTTTCTAACTTCTCAAAAAGTCTCAATCATCATGCTTTATGTTGTTTGATCTCCTTACAATATCGTGGAGTCTCTTTTTCTAGAAGAAAATAAGTCATATGATCCAAAGCAAACAAAAACAATATAAACTAATGTTCTTTAATATTTGTGTCTCTTAAAGGAAGTTGTGTATGTCCTCTAAGTGAAATCAATATTATACAAAATTTATGTCTTGCCCATTTTTTGAAAATGTCTATAGGGATAGAAGAAGGTTCGAGCTGAAGACAAAATGTACCATCCATTGCGTGAATGATTGCAATAACATACCGATGGGCAATATCTTATGTGGAAGAGTGGACATGATTAGCCTCATTAAATTTTTTAATCCTAATTGTCATTGCCACTACATATAAGGAGAGATGGAATTAACAGCAACAATAAACCAACAAAGACACTAGAATTTACTCAAAAACAAGAGTGATTAAAATGCTAAGAAGGATAATATACATGTTGAGGCACATATGACCTTAATCAATAGACTTTAGACATAATTGCCCCATCGAAGATTCGCTAAAACATTGGCTGAATACATAGCTCAAACTCATCATCATCAAAATATTGCAGAAAAAAAATGCATCTGAAGCTGCATATGGTTGTTATATTGATCGTCATTCATTGTTGTAATTACAATATGAAAAAATGACCTAAACATCCATTTGAGGCAAAACAAAGATAAAATGGCCAAAAAAGAGTATATTAGAACAGCTCCACTCGTGTAGCAATAGCTATGTAGCATACACATATGCCAAAATGGTCCAACAAATAAGCCATTCAATATGCTGCAGCACTATTGCAATAGCTAATTTGCAAAAGCATGCCAAAATGACACCAACAAAAAAAAAAAAAAAAAACCATGCAACAACTTGTTCAAATACTTCAACCTCGCCCACTATTGATTTGATATGGGCGACGTACAAAATATCCACGAATTCGACCTCTACTTGCCCTAACTCTACTATGCTGCCCTGCACTTGAATCACCAGTTCCACTGCTCTTTCCCTTTGCAAAAGTCTCTCCAATAGAACTACTTTGAGATGGTTGGGAAAACAGTGTTGCAGTTGGATATTATATGTACACCTGCTGCATAGCGTTAACATTAAGTAGCATGACCAACTTCAAATAACAAAAGGAAAAACAATACATGTGGTTCATATATAATTTTGTACCTGTGATAGAGACCTATTAGGAGGAGATTGTGATGCCACTTCATTGCTAAGATGCCCTCCACGAGTATTTCCCCTGACTTTATTTCTTTTCCCTGGCCCACCTCCTCTAGATTGGTTGTTATCTCCAATAGACTGGAAAAGAAAAGGATAAAATGGAAATTTAGAAGTTAAGTTAGTATAAGTGGACAACATGTATAAGTGCAAGAAAAATATATATACCTTATTTTCTTGCTGACGCTGAACTCATCTTTGGTACAACGTAAGTCTAATGGTAGATGTCTGGCATGATCATGCGTTGTGACCAACCCCAGCACATTTTCCACATCACTTAACTCTGTTCCTTCGACTAATAGTGTTAGGATTACGTGGCTCATTTAGACCACGTTTACGTGATTTCTTAGGCTTACCTGGGGGCTCTAAATTTTGGTGGAATTGGTGCAGCATGGCCTGACTATGGCCACTCTTCTTGACCAGGCATAGGAGTGATGAATGACTGGTAGGCTGTAAATACATACTATTCTTGTAGCATTCATGAATATACTGCTCTAGCCTTTCAAAATTTCGAAGGATTGCTGCCGTAGCATGCTTACATGGCAATCCTTGCAACTCCCATACCCTACAGCTACACATACAAGCATTTAGATCGACAACATGTCGCTTGAAACCATTGTCGACCTCATACATATTATCACCAAAAGCTATTGCTGAGAAATTCCTAGCCATGCCACTCAATTTCTCAATCTTCTTTAGTATGTTTGGACAAATTCCCTTATCGTACTTCTACATTCCTTCTCTTTTCAAATTGAACCTTTTCATCAGACAAATTCTATACCACTCAAGCATTGATATTATCGGCATCGCCCATGCTTTCAATGTCATGAAATTAAATGACTCATTGAAATTGTTCACAAGTGTATCACACTTTACACGATAACTAAAATGAGACTTGCACCAATGAGACGTTAGAATTGTTGATAACCATTCCCATGCTGCTTCACTCAAATTTTTTATCGCCTCAACCTTATTCTCCCATTCCCTTCTAGTGGTTGCATTTACAATTGCCCACATTTTATCCTTGAACTCTTGACCAACAAATTTCTTTCTAAAGTTCTCGTATAGGTGTCTCACACAATACCGATGCTCACATGTGGGGTAGAGTTTCTCAAGAGCATTGTCCAGTCCCTGAAATGTTAAATAATGTAAGATGGTCGAACAAAAACAAAAAATATATATATGACATTATATGGATGAATAATAAGATGTAAAATGCATACCTTCTATCTATCAGAAATGAACACAAGGCCAAGCTAACCTAGGTCTCTAATGTCCTCTCCAAATATATCTAGAAACCAATTCCATTAGTCCTCACATTCCGACTCCATAACTGCAATTGCAATAGGAAATATATTTTCGTTGCCATCTCTTCCAACTGCTGCAAGCATGTGGCCCCCATATGGTCCCTTCAGAAAATAATCATCTAATCCTACAATTGGACGACACCCACTAAGGAAACCAACCTTTTGCGCACTAAAACATACATAAATTCTTTCAAACATTGGTGTTGATCCCTCTATAGATGAGTCACACTAGATCTTCACCCAACTTCCATTATCATAAGACAACATCATATTTGCATAATCATAAATGAGGCCATACTGCTTTGAGTCATCACCATCTAGAATTGCTTGTGTCTTTCTTTTAGCGCTCTAGGCAGTATGGATAGGTATGTCCACTGCAATATCCCTCATTACATGATGTTGGATTGCAGCAACTTCCTATTTTGGCCCATTGTCTCGAAATTCAAGTTAAGTACTTCCATGCAAGGAAAGTAGACGTAATATGTTTGTTAGTAAAACTTTGAGGGTAGGTACACTTTAGGTAAAAGGACTTTAATTGGAAAGTCTCTTCATCATTAAGTTTCGAACCGTACACTCGCTATCCACATTCATTAACGCAATGGACCGATACTTTCCTAGCATGATTCAAGGCATATCTAAAGCTTATACCATTCCTCGATGCATATGCAAGAAGGCATTCCCTTAATATTTTCATATTAGGAAATTTCATCCCCACAATAAGCCTAGGTTGCTTCCCATCAACTTTTGTGTTGTACTCAACAAGTCTATCGTTTACAGTTCATCCTCTAAACCCGTTAAACTATGCAAATCTTCGTCAATTTCCTCTTCTTCCCAGTCACCACCCTCAATTACTAGTTGTCCAGGCTCATTCCCAATATGTGGTGTTGTATTGTAATTATCTTCATTGCCACCTAGAATTGCAAAGTCATCCTAAGTTTCTTCATCACTTGTGTGACAACTATAGTCATCATCAACATCAATATTATGCGTGAAAGGCATATCTTCACGCCTTCTTGTAATTGTATGCCTGACCTCCTCCATGGGCAATGCATCTAGGGCAGGTGGATTTAAAACATCCTCGACCAATGGTTGTTTATCTATGTATAACATGATTGTGTAAACTCCTAAAGAATGATGTGTTCCTAGCATCATGACAACATCATCATCATTTTATAGGAGCCTTAGTCCACTGTGCAAAGAATAGCCAGCATTACATAGTATATGGATGAACTTGTTGACTCCCTTAGCTCATCAAGAATACCTTCTATCTCAAGATAACCTAGTACATCAGGGTCAACATCCCTTCTTACTTCAACAGAGGCATCCTCATATGACCAAATCATCCCTTTGACAATTCTTCCACAATAGTGAATCTGTAGATTAACCAAGTGTGGAATCACTATGCTTTTTGATATTGTAGAACCTGTCATTGAGCACAATATTTTGTTAGGAACATAGTAAAAAATGTTGCACATCATTGAATGAGAAAAATAGCTTACAACAATAGAAATGAGAATTTGACTCATAACTAATTTTCGATTCAATCATGGGGACGAGGAGTTTCATGTCAAACAAATCTTTTTTCTGTTTTTCATAAAACAATTATACTAACAAAACTAATTACCCAATTTCTAGCATATATTTCTAGACACACGCTATTTAATGTAAGTTTCAAAGTGTTGGTGGGAAAATTTTCTTCCTGATGCAAAGTTCATATGCTCATTCTCAACTGCTACTTCAGAAAATGCAATTCCATGTAAAAAACTTGAAGAAAACCTCACATCTATCCCAAAAAAGGAAATGTTACAATAAAATCCAAGAAAACAGCTTTGACAAATGGGAGTGTCATAATTGCAATTACAACCTTCTTCCCTTCTTCTTCCACCTTTCTACAAGTGCTATCAATTGGAATTGGTGTGAAAGAATATCATGTTAGTACTCACTTTAAATGACAAACCTTAGATTAAAGGAAGTCGTGATAAAAAAGGATAGACCTGTTTTGAATATCAAATGAAAGAAAAAAAAATCAACTAGCAATTTTCCAATTACAATCATATTGTGGCATAGCAAGAATTAGCATGTGGATTATCATCTTCATGAACTGAAACTGAACTACAGATGACAAATCAACAAAATTGAAATCATGTTCCTGATTCCCTCATCACATAACTTGAAAAAACAACAAAAGAAGCGACCTAGTCCTAACAATCGATAAGAGAATTCTCACCTTGATATGTCCTTACCTTGATACTGTACGAAGGAGATTGCTCAGATATCAATGCTTCCTCCACCTTGTGTTTATCTACGTTGATGATGTTAGAGGGCTTAGGGTTTTCTTGTAGAGGGAGCAAATTTCATTGTTATGTGTATATTTGTCATATGGATTTCATTGTCCATGGCTGTTAGGTTTTTCTTGGACAGGGGAGTTTTGTGTTTAATTTTTTGTTTGTATGCAGAGTCAATTTAGGGATGGACTGTAACGAGAGGGTTTTTTTTTTTTTTTTTAACTTGAACATTGAAAGTTGGTCCTTCCTTTACTTTTTAAAAGCACGTGCACAACACTTGATATTTTTAATGGCTATTGTAATGGGACACAATAACACTTAACACGGGTCAGTTCTTTGTAAAAAAAGGAAAACACAGTCATTCATTTGCAAAAAGCCCAAAATACAAGTAAGTTATTTGTAATTTTCCTTATAATTTATACCTACCATTACTTCTGAACATGAAATTTATGTATGAATTAATATCACTAATACATTTTGGAGCATACAATGTACTCGATATGTAATAAGATCTACTAACACAAAAATTACTTAAAGATCACCATGGCCATAACGCATGCACCACCTCCTTCATTAATTGTAAACTAAATACAAAAAAGAAAACAAGATTAGTAAAAAATTATGCCACATTAGGTTACATAAGTCAAAAAACATAGTCAATTAACTGGGTTTCCTCGTGTTACGGCCAGCATAGATCACTTCATCAACCAATAGCAACTATGAAGCTATTACGGGCCCACACACCACAACACAACAGGAATTTTAATCATGAGATAGAAACAAATAGATGAATTATAGCAAGGCTGCAAAAATCCTTCGAATAAATAACATGACAAACCATCTATATTTTTTGTACTATATTTCTTTCAAATAATTATTAAAATTAAGTGTCAAATTCAACATATTTAGCAAAAACTAGATATTACACTTATTGCTATTTTTCGCACCATCTTCACTACAGTAGCAGTACAACAACCCATAATAGTGTACATTCCCTCCAGTGTAAAGTGGTAATTGAAAAAATCTCATCTCTTTTTTAAAAGAAAATAAATAAATAAAAGACTACATAGGATTCCTCTTTACCTTGAATTTATGATCTGGCGCTTCACTAGGTAATTATCAAAAATACCCTCCATTTTAGGGTCAATGGGATCTCTAGTGTGCAAGTTCAATCCCACACTATTTCCTCTACCATGCTCTCCCTAAAACCATCAAGGTGAAAAGACTCAAACATTTATTATGCAACAACTTGCTTATTGCATGTAAGGAAAAGTAACCGATCACATATAAGGAAAGGTGTTGTACAGTAAGTGCAATAATCACATCCTGAGTGTCAAGTCCAGAATTTTTAGCCAGCGTCGTTGGTACAACGAGGGCATCAGTAAAAGCTTCTACACCAAGCTAGGTACGTTGAATTCACAATAAAAAAAAAAGTATCAACATACTGAATCTAACCAGAGTCATCAATAAGAGATAGATGACTAGCTCATTACCTCTTGAACGTTTTTCTTGACTTCATTAACTAAATACTGTTTGGCTGCAACTTCAAAAGCCCCTGTTCCTAAACCAAGACAACAATTATACATAAAATATCATGTCCAGTCCACAATCGGACTTTATCCATAGATGAACAAATAAGGTGTCAGTGCAAATGAAACTTAGGCTGGTGTTGGCTTGATTCGAAAATGTGACACAATCACCACAAATTAAAATAAAGTGTGTTCTTTTTCTATTTTGGTTTGGTTGGAGCTTGATAATTAAAATAGGCTGAAGAGATTATATTTGTAAGTTGTACACACCAAAAAAAGTACCACATTTACCACGTCAATCTCACATTCCTAGTGAGAAAGGCTTACATTAACACCACACAAATCACACCTTAGCACTATTACTTATGAACAATACTCCATTCTATAATCACACCTCTTGCACTATTGCTCACAAAAAGTATTACTCCTTTCTCTTACTAAGACAATTGAATACAAACATCTCCAGAGGATACCCAAGGTCTCACTTTAATTACAGCTCACCAATACCACATTCGTTTTAATAAATAGATACAACCGATAGAAAAATAAATTTGACTATAATATTAAAAATAAAAAAGGAAAAAAATGATCATTAAGTTGCAAGTAAATGCCAAATATTAGAGTCAGGTGTATACTGAAAACAACCAACAAAGGATAGCAAAGACAGGCATATACATGAAGTGACATAGCATCAAAAGGCATAAAGAACTCACTAGTATGATGGATTCATCTTCAATAGTATTTCTTACTGCTTTAAGGCCATCGCAAACAACATGTATGATTAGAGCAATTGTATGGTCATTGGGCCTTGACACATTAAAAAGAGGAGAGGATTAAGATACAACTTGATTCATATAAATTAAACAGGTATTAAAAAATGACGTAAAGAATTATGATCTATGTTTTATTCAATTTAACTCGTGACATATCTTGCAAATTAGAGCAGAAAACTTCTTATTACCCTACATCAAAATTGTGCAGGAATGAGGGTTCTTCACATTTCCTATGAAAGTGTACTTGTCTTCACCAAGGATATGCTCATAAACCTAACCAGTCCAATCGAGGCAGTCTGCAGTCAAGTCATCCATCAAATTTACAGCCTCACCACCACAAGCCAAAACTAGCTGCTCTATGTTTCTTCTCTTTGCTCTTCGAAGAGCATTAATCCGCATAAGATTTTAACGTGATTGTTGTTAGGGCTAAAGAACTTTATCCCAATTTGCTTTGCTAAACCTCGTATGGGAAGAAGCATGGTTCACATTTTGTTCACTATCTTTTTTTGGATTTTAGCTCTTTTTACACCCATTGCAAAAATATCAGCATTGTGGATTCAACTCATGGTTGCATGTTAGGAAAGCAAGATTACCAAGCATTACCTAATAAGTTGAAATGGAAGAAGCTTTAAAAGAATTGAGAATAACCTTCTAAATATTTATAGTAAGTACGCATGTTGTAGTAAACAATCATCAATAGCTGATAAAAGGAATAAAAAAATAGTAGAGGTTCTTGACCACCAGTCTCCTTTTTACACTTTTCTCCATTTATCAAGGGCAGACAAGAACCCAATATATTATGGTGAACATGGAGCTTTTCCAAGATTATGATTATCACCATAAGTACTTGGCTAACAAAAGGAACTGTAGTCTACAAGTGTAAAATCTTTTAGTGGCCAAAAGATAAATAGGCCATATATTCTAGATGCATCCCCCATCTAGCATATGCTTTCTTCCTTCAATAAACATGTTTCTTTCAACTCGTATAGTGGGGCTTCAACAAAAAGAAACAATCAAGTAAGCTAAATAGTCTCTTTTTCGAGTGTAATCACTAAAGTAGGATCATACAGTAGACCTAAAACATCAGCAAGACATAAAAATTTATATCAAAAAATTAAAATAGAGCCAAAACCAAACATAAGTTGAACAAAGTGAAATATATGCATAAAGCAACTACAGTAATTTTATAATTGCTCCTAGAAGAGGGGAAAAAACATTAATTAAGCTTCTAATCTTCAATGTAACTACAATAACACTCGTATACTAAAAATTTTCGTCCGCCCATCACAGTAAGTCTCAAGAGGCAATGATAAAGCAGATTACTACATTAGTTCCTAAAAAGTGGATTTCTTTCCCAACAATAATCTGATTTCCAGCTAGCACCATCTAGGCTTATTCTTGCGATATGTTCACAAACAGTTAGATTTATTCATCCATCTTAGATGTTGATCTTGTTTTCTTGTACATACAAAAATAACTAGTTCCATAACAAAAGTAGTGAATATGTCCAGAATAAAAATGAAAGGATAGCCATGTTCTATGTAACAATGCAGGATATAAAATACAATTTCATCTTACCAACTTTGTATCTACATCAAACTTATGAAGCATGTGCATAATCTCCACCATGAATAGGTCAACAAGTTCCTCATGTTTTCGAATGCAGAGAACCTATCATATCATCCAAAAGTTTATCAAACTCTAAGAAATATATATTTATATCTAGGACCGGTTATAAAGTATATAAAACTATAGTCAAAAGCATAGTTTCTCCTCTTCAAAAGATGGCTTACTGCATTAGCAACAATATCTGTCAATTGGTCCACCAGGGCTCGTACAACTGTTCAACAAACATCATGTCAATAATCTCTTTGAAGAGCCATGCTTGGGACGATGTGTAGCAAAAAAAAAAAAATTCACATTACCTTGGTTTTCAAGTCCTTCTGGCTACCATTTCAGTATCTCTACATTAGGTTCACTTCCCATAACAAGTATTTTAAACTTCTTGAGAAATTGAAGGGTTGCTCTCTTTGTTATGTCAAACCCATTGACCATGGATGCATTCTTATAGGAATGAATAATCACATATGAAACATTGTGCAAAAGGTTACAAGAAATAAATTTTTTGTTTATTCATGGATATTTCTTGGAAAAATATCAAGCTGAGGAAACATATCATACCTTCAAGAGGTAGTTCTTTCTACTCTAAATAAAGCTATTTAGTTAATTAGATTCCCATAACCCTAGAATTTAGATCATGGCTTCAATGCTAAACATTAAAAAGCATGGAAAGAAATATACAAAATCTAGAGAAAAATCAAGAAAGTGCTTGGTTGAATTGCAAGGCTGAAAAATGTTCACTAACCTTCATCAATATAATGCTCAGATTGTTTCATAAGCTCCCCAATAAAGAGAATGATAGATGTTGTCCAGTCCCCACTAATGTCATCTTGAGCAATTGCTATCCTCGCAATCATAATAGTTGTAGGATTTTGCATTTGCCACAACAATCCATCATTATTCAGTCAATCCAAATGTCCCTTTACTCAAACATAAGGATTTAAATCTAACAAAGGGGACACATATGCAATGGTATGATTTTAGAGATTAGTTAGGAGAATTAGCAATTAGTTAAAATTGGTAGATTTGTTAAAGGATTTGTTAAAATCTTAGTTTCTATTGAAAATATTATTAAATTGTATTTTGTAGAAATCAAATACATTAATTCGTTCAAATGAAAAATAAAACTCATGAAGGTTTCTTCAAAAATGCTCTAGGAATTTGTCTTTTGATTCAAACTAAAGAAGTTTTCAATTTTTCAACATGTTTTTAAGACCGAACATGAGAAACTAACTAGCTAAATCCTAAACGCTTATTGATTGAAAAATCAAAACTTTCACTCCGAGACCTTTTCAAAATTCAATCTAGACTGAGCAAAAATGAATAGAAAATACAAGATTTTGCTTATAGCCTTCCCTATGATACATCTCTGGATATAATTAAACTCAACACTACATCATTTCCAAAACATGTTGAATGCACAAAGTGTCCGAAAAACAAAGAGAAAAACAAGCAAACCAAGTAAAAGATCCAGAGTCGAAGAAACAGAATCGGTTACATTTCTTTCAACAAAGTGTTGCCGTCCTTGGTAAGCTTAATATCTTCGTCTCCACCAACAAACCTGCAAGATACCAAAATCAAACCGAACCACAAGTTTTAAAACATGCTTTGGTTCGATATAAAGTTCAATGGTGTTTATCAGATTTGACAAAAATAAACAATTTATGTTTCTCACTATATAATTTTTTTCTTTTTTGCTAGTCAAGTATTTAACCAAATAAATCATATAAAATACAAACAACACTAAAACCAAATAATTTTTTCAATCCAACTATATTACACTATACCTAAGCTCGAGAGTCCAGCGTATCGATATGATAATTAGTAACTAGCATACCTAAATATTTCATCTTACATCATAGCTATAGCAATTCTCGGCATTATTGAATGATGAAGAAATGATGCAATTTCTCTAAGTAATGGAATAATTTTGTTTATTCATTTCCTATCTTTGTAATGTACATAGCTACAAAAAAAAAAAAAAGGAATATATTATGATACACCTTTTCTTTTAAAAAAAGGGTAAGATTTTTATTTAAAATTATGAAGACCTATAATTAAAAATATATCCAAACTTATAATTAAAAATATCTATTAATGGTACCCAACTATATTGTGGATTGTTGAATGGAGCAGCTTGGAATCTAAGCTACCTTAATGTACTAAGTGTTGGATTCGAGTAGGCTTAGAACAAACTCAGCTAAATATTTAAGATATAGTCTTTATGTGTTATGTGTTTATCTAGATAATTTCTTATTGAGCTCAAGTTATGATTATATAGTATACTTATGTGTGTATATAAACATATATAGTATTAATTTTTTGTTCGGAAGACTGGAAGCTAATTAATAGGTTTTTATTTTTTTGGTCAAATAAAAAAAGAACTAATAATGTGTAAGCATTGTTCTACTGACCCATCCTCGCTTCATATGAAAGCCAATTGAAAACACCTTTACAAGCTTGTCATAAGTATCTCCACGATTGAAATTGACACCCCTAGCATGAATACTTCAAAGTTTTTAGAACGTAAGATATACTTGCCATGTTGCTTCAATCATGTTTCCAAGTTGCTCTGAAAGCAAACAATATGAAATTGCTAACCAGCATGTTGTTCTTAACAAGGCGACAGACCGAAGTTGATAAGTGGAGGATCTGCTAAAAAAAAAGATGTTATAAGATGACAAAATTATAAAAAAGGTAGAGCTTACTTTTTTTTTATTTTATTTTGTCGTATATACCTCATTTCATAGCAAATAAAATATCAAAGAAGAGCAACAAAATTAAAAGTAGAAGAAAAGCATATAGAGTGGTGGTTGCCTATTACAACACAATGCAATGCCCAAAAAATGACCTTTACAAACCAGTCCTTGATATGAGGAACTCCATGTCGTAAACCATAAGTAAATACAGTATAAACAAACTCAAACTAAACCACAGAAACCCAATAAACCCAATTGCTTAGTAATTATTTTGGCATGTGTATATCATCAAAATGTCATGATCATTAATACCCAAAATTAATTCAACCCTCTTATTTAAACTCCTACAAAGCAATCAGTTGTTCTTCACTACCTTCTACAAATATCATCTTCTTCTAAGTATGAACATCATGTATAACATAAATGGTAAGGAGTGAATAAATAAGTAACAATCTAACCTTAGAGTGTTGCTATATAGGCATGAAACAAAGCAGTGAATTGTTCAAACTTGAAATCAGATCTAAGGAAAACCAAAGTAAATGAAACACATCAGAAGCAAAAAAAAAGAACAATGAACCCCATTTGTGGAATTTGACAAAGTGTCCAAATAAGAAACCAAGTTCAAGTCTTTCATTAGTACGTGCATGGACACACAAACCTAACACACTAAAAAGAAAAAGGGGGAGGAAAAAGCATTAACAACTGTTCAAAGAGAAGTACTAAATTAAAAACTTTGCTTAATTCGTAACAGTAAAGATGACATTTAACAAACAAAAAAATATTACGTTGAAGCTAAAAAGCTTCCCACATCCTATGACTGTGGAGTCATTTTACCCTCTGATGATAGTCATTTTAATCTAAATAAATAAATAATTTTAACAAACTGAAAATCTTGATCTCGAAGCAAAGTAAGAAAACAGAAAATGACAGCTCCTTTATCCAGATATATTCCTACAAAATTAAAAACTCATTAATTGTTAAAGTTGAAAAAGAAATAGAATTTTATACTAAATTTACCTTAAGAGATGATAAAGAATGAACCTTGACCAAGTTTGAATAAAAGATAAAGTGGTTTAGAGATTTAGATTTTAAGTATCCAATGCTTAATAGAATATTGGAGGACTTCACCAGTATTATTATTAAATATATTATACTAGTTATTAGGAAAATATGGTAGATTAACATAGCAGGCATGCACAAATATAGCTGACCATTCAATAAGATTTTTGTTTATTATAAATGCAAGATAGAGCCCACAATCTAGAGCCCAACAAATTGAATTAAAAAGGCATATTTCTTACACCATTAGAATAATCATGGGATAAATAAATCACACACAACACAAAGAAAGGCCTAAAAAAGAATTCACTTAAAAAAGCACAATGTATCATTAAACAAATATATATATAATATATATATTGTTTTGGTTAGCAAATAATCCTCCGTTCCACACATTCCAAAACATGATGTATAATTTGTGTATGTAAAGCCATATTATATAAATATATCAAAATATGTAACAAAAAAATATTAATGTTATAACTTATAAGCACACAAGCTACCTCTGCACCTCATAAGAGAAAAAAAAAAGGCAGAGGAAGAAGAAAGATACGATAGTTAGATTGATCAAGAACAAAAAAACTACCAACTATAATAACAGTTCCACTGACAAATCTATCATATTATTCTTAGTCACCTCAATGTTATTACTACCTTCTTTCAAAATCAATTTCATTCGCACTCAATCATTACAAGGTTCTTTTCTATTCCCGCTTCTCTAGAGGTAATTGATCCATTATTTGACCAACCAGAATCAAAGACGCTAGATGCACCAGTTAAATACAACACACACCATGTGGGTAGCCCCCATTGAAAACCAACATAAGAAATACTAAATTGAAGGAAAGAAAACTACGCTGCTTCCTTCCAATTTTCCTAAAACCAGTCCTCTATGCCCATTGACCATTGATAGCACTGAAGCCCTATTTCCAAGGTGCTCAATGATCTCGATAAACACCGCATGTGACTCTCCTACATGCTCTTAGATTAAGCACCAAAACACAAGCTACACATATTTCATTCCCTAAATTCCTTATCCTAGCAACTATAATCTAAGGATAAATACCATAATGTCAAAGAATTGTGCTAAAATAAATCCACATATTGTCTCGACACGAACTTGTATTGAATCATATCGTTGCCATCATTGAACAAACATATAGAACTAAATCTTAAATCTACTAATTCTTTATAGCGCCCCAAGGAGAATCTAACCCCCAGCATTAGGGTTTTCTAAGAAACCCTAAAATTACATCCATAAGTATGGAAAATAAAAACAAAAATTTAAATAATAGGACAAAACCGTAATGGAAGTTACAAGGTAACAGAAGTAGCTAACTAGAATAACATAGTATGAAATCATGACCGTTGATTCGATTTCTTTGATGAACTATAAATCAAAACTCCTTCATCTTCGCACGAGGACATTAGGGCTTTGTAAAATGGTCATATGAGCGAAAGAAGATAGAGTCTATTAAAGGCATTTGATAACCCGCCCTGTTCCAACCAAAATTTTGTGAATAAATGTATATTTTACTATTGCTTTATTTATATGATATTAGTATATTTTATTATCAACACTTTATATATTTTATTATTATTTCATTGCTGAATATTATATTTGTTTCTCAATTTACTTTAAAAAAATTGTAACTATTATTGATGACTTTAACAATAATTAAAGTTTTTGATTCAAGATAAATTAAGAGTGATTTTTCTAACATTTTGTAATATTTCTTAAAATTTTTAGTACTATTTTGACAATCATAAAAAATTTGGTTTGGAAAAATCAAGAGATTATTGATTATAAATTCAATTCCAAGTAAAACAATGATTGAGAGGATGGTAGGATTTTAAGAAATGGTTAGGAAATTTTTAATTTAATTTGTTATATTTTATTAGATTTCTAAACAATGTAACAAAAAAAAAGTCTAGTACCCATTATTTGATATATTTATTTATTTGGTAAATATGATTGGTCACGTTTACAATTAAAAGAAAGTTGCAAATCAAATCAAAATTCACATAATCTAAAATTATTTATAAACGTTACCAATTACAACTTTTAGGTAACGTTTAATATACCTGACTAAACCATAATAAAAAGGCAACGCTTGCACAAAACACAGACGTCGCTTATGTCAAAATTTTATAATAAATATGCTAACAATTTATTCAATTTTATTAATGAAACCTATACTACCATCCCCATTACAATGATAATAGATCTTTAAAATCTAATTTTTGAAACAAGAATTACATGCAGCATCTCAATTATGAGAATAATGCAAGGAAAGTTCAAGAATCCAAACCTGATGTAATGAATCTATTATTAAATTTAATTAGCGTTAATAAAAACAACTACTGAAATTGGCAACAACGTGTAATTCCAACCTCAAGGCATAATTCTACTTCATGTTTACAAACTAGCTTTGTTCTACATTATAGCACTTAGGTCCTCAAATCCTTAGCAACTACCTTATGCCTATACATGTCATTAATCCAATTTCCCTACCATTGCAAGAATTTAAAATATGAAAAATTAGTAACTAGTAGGAACATGCACAATTTCTAAATTCCCCAAATTCTACTTAGATGAGGGTTTATGAACAACTTAACTAAAAATGTCAATAACAGGAAAATTCAAGTCTAATCTCAACATCTACTTCACATGCAACAAGTGAAACACGAATGATAAGCACATATCAAAGCTGAAGTAAAACCCTAAAAGGAATTCTTACTTGAACATGAACAATCCGATGCACTAAATGCTGGTGATGTGTCCTAGGCTATGAGGATTCTTGTCATTTGAATATTTATCTTTATAATAAGTCGATTTTCTTTATCAAAGTTCTTATTGGCCTTACTTTAATGAAATTTATTCCTTAAACAATTGGTTATTCCTTATGTTGTTAAAGTATGTGACTTTAGTAATAAAAACACAAAGCTAGAAATAACATTATTCTAAATTATCTCTAGTTATTCATTTATCAAATAATAATGAATTAAGACTAGCATGTTGATTGAATGATAACCATGTTTTACCGATCATGGATATGAGATATCGATTCAACACATGAATACATGTAAGAGTACATTATATTAGAATGACTAGCTATGAGAATACGGATCAATATGATAAGAATTTCTCAGTATTTCTTATCACAGTGTTGCTTTACTTTTAACTTGATGACACCATGGATTCCTACATAACAAGTTTCATTTTTTAATTCAACTCTTCGTCATCTTTAATCGGGTCATTTAAGACTATACTTGGACATGGAATAAGTTATGTGGAGGAATATGAGTGTTCGTGAAGGAATTTGTTCATCTCATTAATTTGAGAAAGATATCTTTGGGGCCTTTTGATGAGTAAGACTGAGAAACATGGCCATGCTCCAATGAATTAATAAGGAGTTATCAATAACATTTGCTTAAGTGAGTCAAACTCTAGAATCAAGAAATATATTAAACAATATAAGAGTATATTGATTCATACCTTATGTTTGATCACAAGATATCGTGTGACAAAAGAACTAAATAATTGACTATTAATAGGTAAAATCGGATCGCCGATCTTCACTTAATTTGGGTAGGCATAATGTCTTGCTAGAAACCAATTATGTCTTGTAAGTCTAAAAAGTGTTTTGGGCTTACTACTAATATTAAGTCAACCTACATGGTCACACACAAAGAATGAATCATTCGGATCATAGTTATTATAGATAAACATATCGGGAATTATCTTATTATTTGTTAGTCTTAATTAGATTAATAATAATAAATAATTAGCAAAAAAATCATCATTTATAAAGTCTACATGAAACCCTAATAAGGTTAAGAGTAAAATCGTCCTTGACAATTTTATCTTATAAATAGAAGGTGATGGTCATCTCTAGAGTTCAACTAACGCTCGTCATTACATTAGAATTATAGAGAAATTTTGTAACTAAAAAAAAAAAGGACGCAAGAAACCTTTTGTGAGATAATTCCGAAATTTTTGAATTGTTCTAACATGCTAGCACATGTATAGAGATCTGATTGGAAATTCATTTGTGTGGATACAATAGAGGGTGTTCACATTTGCAACATCTCAAATATGAATTTCTAAATTTTTGAAAGCATCAGAAGGTATAATTCTGCCCGCACTACTTTGATTGAATTGCATGGACCTAAATTTAGGGATTTAGGTTTTCTTTTTTTTTTTTTAAATTCCGTATTCCACTGCCAAATCCATTTTCGGACTACTAAATTCCCAACACTAGATAAACAAAGTTGAGGAGCATACCTGAGATTATGATGCAAGTATTGAGTGGAGTGTGTAAGAGTGAGAGATTAAAGGGAATTGTGATGTTGGGTGCAAGTGGTTGTGTTTAAGGAGAGAAAGCTACTCTGAAATAAGGGTGTGAGGTTTGAAATGTAAGGAGATCACACCCGTTATCTAAGGTGTGATAGCCACTAACCTAATTTTTTTTTCTAGTTTACTTGTCGATCATGAGCATTATCAAGCTTGTGATCTTCTCTGAGTCCTATTCTTTAGCCTATAACAAGCATTGTTGAGGGCGTTATAGCCTCTGATCTATCGCTCTCTCATCATACTCTAATAACGCCTGTTGCGAATTTCGGGCTATTGCTCGCTCTCTCCTAGGGCTCTGATAACACCTATTTTGTACCCACGATCATCTTTAGTCCTGCACCCTTAACGTTCACTATCGAGGCTACTATCGCCTTTAATCTTGGCTTGCTTCTTTGTTTGTTGCACCCATAACGGGTGTTGTTAAGGTCGTAATCACCTGGATCGTTGCTTGTTCCAATCAGGGCTCCCATCGCACCCGTTGTCAAGGGTATGATTGCTTCTGGAGCGCCCAACTGCAGGCCTCTACTGCCCATAATAGGCTATCGACTGGTAAATAAGATTATCCTATCATAACACCCATGGTAAAGATACAAATTATATATATGTATATCTATATACTCACACAATCACATTTATATCACATAAATATACAAATAGAAAATAAGTAAATATTTGTAAGTATATTGTTTAATTCACACAAATAAGATTTACAAAAGCCATTTCTTGTACAAATATATATAGTGTAAATTTAATAATACACAACTATAGTTCACAAAGATAGTGTAGCAACTAATACAAAATCAATACTATATTAATACATAAAACTTAAAGTCAACTAATAGACACAAAGGATACATGCTAGTTTATTATCTTTAGCTTGACATTTCAAAGACCTTAAACACAACCTTCAATTTGGAGGAGTCTCAATTCCTCCCTATCATCATCATATCCATTTTGCTATGGTATAACTTTAACCTCTTTCCGTTCGCCTTAAAATTTCCCTTTTTTGGATGAGTGACTCTTGATAAGAGCATATCAGTCGTATCAAATAATCAAATTTATAAACCTTATAGAAATCTTATGACAACGCACCTATCGATTGCAAAATAGAATTACTACGGGTGTCGTCCTCTAGGATTTGAATATCAAGTACTAGAATTATTGTTTCTCTACTATTTAACCTAATAATTGAGTTGTTATTATATTTTTTACTTATCTAACTAATAACCTTAATAGTTCAATATAAGTGCTTTCAAAGGATGTATTCAATCACAAGACCTACCCTATATCTTGATCCAACCTAAAACCTAGTTTCTTATAGTAAAATATCAATTAATGAGTTGTTTACTCTTTGCACTATAGAATCACACAATTAAATCAATTACTCCCTCAAGTTAATCAATTCCTAACCTTATAAGATGAAACATTTTCTATCTAATAAGAATCATACATGCAATCAATTTTGCACATAAATCAATCACAAGACAATTAAAACACATGAATAGATACAAAGGCATAAACTTTTCATAAATTAAAAGCAATTCGGATCATATATGGATTTAGGGTTTCACAAGATTTACAGCATAAAGATCTACTCCTCCATGGACTTTACAATAAAAATAAGAAATCTAGAGAAGTAATCAATAAACATGATTAAATGATAAAACCTTTTTTGATGTCTTGTGATTTTCGATGAAGCTCAAGCACTTCTCCTCCTTGAAGCTCTTTATTTTGCTCTCCTAGGGTTTTTAGAATGTCTAGGAATTATAATACTAAAGGTTAGGATGGCTATTTATAGTTTTGTAATGGAAGGAAGCTCTGCACGGCCTCTTGCACAGTTGTGCTGGAGGTTGTGCACCCTGGAGTTTGTTCTTTTTCTTCTCAGATCAATTTCTCTCTTTCAACATAACTCTTTACACTACTTATGTAGCAACTAGGATACAAATTAGATAGATTCTAGTCACTTTTTACAACCCAGTACTAGTGTCTACATTGCTATGCTAAAGGTTGTGCACATGTAAAATCACCCTTTTCTTTATTTTGCCAAATCTCTCATCTCATTTTTGCTCATATCATCCTTAAATCTTTCAAATGTCTTCTTTAATCCCTGAAATCAAATATCAAGCACTTAAGTATCATTTTCTTGATAAATTAACAAAAAATCAATATAAAATCACATGCAATGAATACTACAAATAAGAATCTTTTGATACTTATTAAACTCTACTATCCCATAAGGAAACACATTAGTGACAGTAAAAGGGTCAGACCACCTAGTGTAAATCCCCAAATTTTTGATCAGTTAAGCTTAAACCCTAATCGAAGGCCAACCGAAAACCCTAAAGTTAACAAAACCCTAGTTAACGTAGCAAGTTTAAGTCCGGCAATCTCATATTCGTAACCCTAAGTGAGTAAGTAAGAGATTAGTATGAATAGTTCATAATAACATAAGAAATCTTTAAAATATCAATCAATAAAACCACAATTCGTTTTGAAACCAAACAGATACAGTTTTCGAAAAAAGTGTCTGGCTCGGAATATTAAAAATATTCTATATACCGTTAGACTCGTAAAAATATAAAGTTTTTAAAACTATCAATTTTATAATTTTTTGATAAGTAAAAATAGCAGATATCATATTTATACACGTATTTTCTTACTACCGATACTTTGTTAGTCACATCTACTTTACATTACACTATTCACTACTATTCTACACTATTCAATTATCTCTACTTTTTCTAACACAAACTCTTACACTCTATACCTATTATTTACTTTTTACCTTTCTCATAACTTTATATCACATCTACTTATATATTATTACTCTTAATACACAAAATACAAAAAAATCACATCTCTCTCTCTTCTCCAATAGTGGCCGACGCCCCCTCTTCTTCCTCTTTCATTTTTTTTTTCAATTTTTTAATTAAACACAATTTCATTCCTCATTTTTCTATAAATACTCTCCTCCTCTTTCACTTCATTCATACCTCTATTGCCACAAAATTACTCTCCAAAATTCTCTCTAAATTTCATCTCAAACACTCTCCCAAAACTTGCGCAACCTTTCTTCTCAAAACTCTTTTCTACTCATACCAGCACTGCTACCATTCTTACTTTAGGTAAGAAATCTTCCCAATCTCTCTTACCATGTCATGTAACTTTACATAACTATGGTGTGAGTTCTAACTTATTGTTATGGAAGTTACATTATGTTCATGTATTGTTCTTGTTTATGAACTCCCATATTTATATTTTTATGTTGATTTTATCTTATTTATATTATTATTGATATTATGCTAACTTTTATATATATCTAACTAAATATAATTATGTACCTATATATAATCTTTAGAGTATAAGCTCATTTGTTATTTATTTACTTGCAAGTTATGCAATTTATTTATTTATTTTATGTTTTTTTAAAACTAGTCTCTAGTCTTAGACTTGTCCTCATCAAGTCAAAACAATTTCCTTTCTTTTCTTTTTGAGACTAGTCTATTTCTTAGTCCCGGAGCCTTAAAGAGGCTAAGACTGCCAATGCTTGACTTTATTTTGCTATCTTAATTATATTGTTATTATAATTCTACTTTTACTTGCTATTATTCTCATGTTCACATACATAAAGGTTGTTGTCTAAACTTCAAAGCTTCAAATAAGCTTTTTGCAAAAAGGAGATTTTGTCACCAAAGAATGGTTCAAAATGAAATTTAGAGTTTATGATTTAATAAAAATAAATCCATTCTTTTCAAAACTTTAGGAAGAACTCACTATAATTTTGAAACTACCTTTGTTTAATCATCTCTATATTAAATTGTTTTCCAAAAGAAGATGACTTTTAATATTAAAATGTTTTCCATAAAAACATAATATAAAAGAAACCCCATAAAAAGAAAATGAGAATTTTAAAACCAAGATTTTCCAAGTAGTAGTCAAAGAAAAATGTATAAAAATAGGAAAAAGTGACCCTAGTTTCAAAAAGGAAATTCATATTTATGGAAAAGTCATCAATGAAAATAGTAAAGTAAATAAAAATAGTTTTAAAAACAAAGGAAACAAAAGATTCATTTTTAGAAAGATTTAAAAAAGGATTTCTTATAAACTGTAATTTTACAAATCTTCAACTAACATTGTTTTTGCTAAAATGTTTTGTTGGACAACAAATACTTAAACTATATGTGAGACATGAGCTATGTAACTATAAAGAGGAATTTTTCAACTATATAGATAACTAAGTATTTATCAAATGATTTGTGAATTATTTGAAGTTTGAAATAATTGTTTGAAGATAGGAAATCTCATGGTGAATTTGATCGCCACTATTTTGGAGTCTAAATTACCTAGTTTGATAAAAATAGTTTTAGAAATGGAAAGAACTTTTTGAGTAGATAGAAATTGGTATATTATTTACGCGATTCCAAGTTAAAATGACCAAGTTATGGCCATTTTAAGTTGAAATTACCTCTTATACGAAATTTGACAATCTTATGACATAGTTTTGACAAAGTATAATAAATCAGCAAGAAATACTCATTATGGGTATTCTTTTATTAGGTGATCCCGAGGAAGAGTATCTATACCTGGAGGATTACTTTGATTAGTGGATTGACCGATCGACTCATCCATAAGACAGAAGTATCGCCATGGCAACGTGAGTTTATTTCCTTAATTACTTTACTTGATTGTGCTTGTAGTTTAGTTGCACTAGAATTAAAGAAAGACAAATTGATATGTATGTAAAATTTTTGAAAAAATTCTAAGAATATCGATATGAGAATTGATTATAAGTAATCATTTGTTTTAGTATAGAACTTGATTTGTTTGAAATTCTATGATCACCATAAATTGACATTAATTATGCTATGATATTCTAACTAAATTGATTCATGCATATCACATAGTGGGTCACATTGCATAAGATCACTAATCTTGCAGGGAAAGGTTAGTTATACGGTTGTAAGGCCATAAATAATGCTTATCGGCTTTAAGCTAGAAGCATAACACAAAGAGAAACACTTAGCAACATTATGCCCGAAGCAAACTACTAGGATGATGCTTATCGGCTCTAAGTTAGAAGCATAATAACAAGAAACAATGTTTAGCGGCCATTAGCTTGAAGCATAATCTTATTAGTATCTAAAACCCCGAATGGAGGCGTAAATCCATTTAAGATATAGTTCTAAAAAAACTATATGTCTTGTTTGCCTACGTGTTTGTTGCATATCACTTGGATGCCTAAAAACTTGTTTGATTTTGAATACTCAAGTATTAATCTTTGGAAATAATTCTCACTAAGCCTGTTAGCTTATACCATATAGATATCTTTTGCAATTTAGCTATTTGTGGTTAGGCCATGAGGACCTTATAGCCAGGTATTGCCCTTTTTGGTTAAGGAATTTTTTAATGAAGTTTAGCATTAGTTTAGATGTAGACTTCATGAGAAAATTTCTTCTAATAGATTCTAGTATTTTGACGGAGGAATGCCCCTAAGACTTGTAAGATGATATTTATGAATGAATGAATGTTATGATTTCCATTTCTTAAATTGTTATTGTATCTTTTTAAGCTCCATATTACAAAGTATGGTCCTCTAAAATTGTGAAAGCACGCCTTACACCTAATATTGAAGCTTATGGGAATGACTAAGGTTGTCATACTTAAGCTTTAATATTAAGTGTGGTGGACTGTTACATTTAGAGTACCTTTTGGGGCATGACACCTAGACCCTAACTTCCCTAAAAAAACCTTAATCTAGAGTTGTAAAAGCACATGATCCCTTCCTTAACTATTTTGGGTTTCTAATGTGGGTATCGTGAATGTGTTTAAGTCTCTTCTTATACAATATGTTGTCATAGGCCAATCGTCTCTATTCATCCAACTCATTTAGTTGAAGATTCCTTTCTCTACCAGCTATCTTCAAGTCAAGATTGGCAGTCTTGATGGCCCAATAAGCCTTATACTCAATCTTCTAGCAAATGGCACGCCTTGCCATATACTAATCTGTAAGGGTTAGTGCCTAAAGGCATTTTGAAGGCAGTTATGTATGCCCAGAGGGCATCATCTAACTTATCCGCCCAATCTTTCCTGTTTTGAGCAACCATTTCCTCGAAAATTCTCTTTAACTCTTATTGGAAACTTCAATTTGCCTACTTGTTTGAGGATGGTATAATGTAGCCAGCTTATGGTGCACTCCATATCTCCTAAGTGCTTTTTCTATTTGGCTATTGCAAACGTAAGTTCCTTTGTCACTAATTAATGCCCTTGGTGCCTTAAAACTTTAAAATAATCTCTAAAAATTTAATCACTACTTGGGCACCATTAGTGGGTAGAGATCAGGCTTCAACCCACTTTGAAACATAATCAACAGCAACTAGAACATACCTATTTCTGAAGGAGCTCGAAAATAGCCCCATAAAATATATCCCCCTAAATCAAAGACTTCACACTTAGTTGATCTCTGGGGCATTTCTTCTCGCCTTGATTAGTTCCCGATTCTCTAGCACCTGTCATAAGTTTACATGAATGAGTTAGAATCTTTAAAAATGCTCAACCAATAAAAACCTACTTCCAAGACATTTTATGTTGTTCTATTTGTGTTATAGTGGTCTCTAGTAGGGCCACTATAGCAATGGAACAAGATCTACTGCCTTTCTCATGAGAGACACAGCGCCTTATGATCTGATGAGCACATATTCTAAAAAGATAAGGATCTTCCTAGAGGTAATATTTCAACTCCAAGAAAAACTTCTTTTTCTAATATGAATCTAAGTCTCGGGGAGGACCTCTCTAACTAAATGGTTCGCTATGTCAACAAACCATGGCACTCCTTGATCCTTCACTACATGAATTGTATAAAGACTTTTTTTGGAAATATATCATTGATTTCCTCCTCATTCAACTCATCCGGATGAGGGTTATCCAACTCAGAAAGATGATCCGCTGCTAAATTCTTTTCTCCTTTGTTATCCTGTATCTCTAAGTCAAATTCTTGGAGCAGCAAAACCCATCTTATCAACCTTGGTTTGGCATTAAACTTAGACAAAAGATATTTTACAGCCGAGTGGTTAGTGTAAACCACCACTTTTGGACAAAATGAGGTAAGGCCTAAATTTGTCAAAGGCAAAGACTATCGTAAGTAACTTGTTCTCCATGATGGTGTAGTTCTCTTGTGTGGGTTTTACGGTTTTACTTGCATAGTAGATGGGATAGAAGTGTTTCTCTATCCTTCATCCCAACATGGCCCCTATAGTCAAGTCACTTACAACTCACATGAGTTCAAATGGTAGATTCTAATTAACAGCTACCATTAAAGGGGTGCATGTCAACTTGTCCTTCAAAATATTGAAAACTCCATACACTTATCATCAAAATTGAAGGTAATATCCTTCTCAAACAACTTAGTCAATGGTCTGGCGATCTTAGAGAAGTCTTTGATGAACCTCTGATAAAAATCGACATGTCCAAGGAAGCTTCTGATCACTTTAACAGAAGTTGCTGGAGGCAACTTATAAATCACTTCCACCTTAGCTATATCCACTTCTATCCCTTTGCTAGCCGCCTTATGACCTAATACTATTCCTTGTTATACCATAAAATGACACTTAACACTAGATTGGTCTCTTCACATCTTCTCAACCTTCTCCAGATTATACAAACACTTTCAAACAACTTCCCAAATACCAAAATGTCATCCATGAAAACCTCCAGTACATCCTCCACCAAATCCTCAAATATAGCTAGCATGTACCTTTCAAATGTTGTAGGGCATTGCATTGCCCAAAAGGCATTCTACGATATGCAAAGGTACCGTAAGGGCAAGTAAAAGTCATCTTTTCTTGGTCTACTAGTGCTATGGGAATCTAAAAGTACCCAGACATCCTATCCAAAAAGTAATAATATTCATGCCCAGCAAACCGTTCCAACATCTGGTCAATGAATGTTAGTGGAAAGTGGTCCTCTCAAGTAGCATCATTAGGCCTCTCGTAGTCAATACACACCCTTTAACCTATTACGGTGCAAATTAGGACAGGCTCATTGCTATCATTGGCACAACTATCATGCCCCCCTTCTTTAAGACCACTTGGATCGAACTCACCCATGGACTATCTGAAATTGGGTATATAAGTCCTACATCCAATAGTTTGACTACCTCTTTCTTAATAACCTCCTTCATATTGAGATTCAACCTCCATTATGGTTGCACTACCAATTTAAATCCATCCTCCATCAAAATACTATGGGTACAAAAGGAAGGATTTATCCCCTTGATACCTGATATTTTCCATGCAATCACCCTCTTGTATTCCTTTAGCATAAACAAGAGTTTCTCTTTTTGGCATGAGTCAAGCTCCGATGATATAATCACCGGTATCTTAGAATTCTCTACCAATAAGGCATACTCTAAGTAAGAGGGTAATTGATTCAGTTCTAACTCAGGGGGTTCCTTTACCGAGGGCTTCAACTGGGCAATGTTGCTTTGGTTGATCTCCTCAACCGCCAAATCTTTCCTTTGCTCAGCATAAACCTCCAACTGAATGACCATCTCCTTTACTTCTTCAACTCCATCAACTTCATTCCCCCTTATCAAACACAATTCTAGAGGGTCCTTACTTAGAATATCCTACATACAATTAGAAATGGTTAAATCATGAGAATCCATAGAAAAACAAGTGTCATCACTGCTCATTAATTTCCTGAAGATGCCAGACATTCTGATGACCATCTCTTCACTTCCAGCATGGAGGACCAATTTTCCATCCTTGACATCTATCACTGCACCAACAATTGCCAAGAATGGCCTTCCCAATATAAGCGGGACCTCTATATTCTCGTCCATATCTAGAACCACAAAATCCACAGGGAAGATAAAGTCTTGTACTTTAACCAATACATCCTCCACAACTCCCCTTGGAAACCTCATAGATCTATCAGCTAGTTGGATGCTCATTCTTGTGCTTTTGGGCTCTCCTAATTTCAACATCTTGAACATGCTATAGAGCATGAGGTTGATGCTGGTCCCAAGATCTTCTAATGCCCTTTCTACTGGTAGATCCCCTATCAAACATGAGATAATAAAGTTGCTCGGATCCTTGAGTTTCCTAAGCAACTTATTCAAGATGGCTACAGAACACTCCCCACTAAGGGTAAAAGTAGAAAGTTCTTGTAGTTTTTTATTGTTCAATAGAAGCTCTTTGAGGAATTTGGCATACTTAGGCATCTAGCCCATGGCTTCGACTAGAGGAAAGTTGATGTGCAACTGGTTAAAAAGTTTAAGGAACTTCTTGTAATGCTCATCATCTTTATCTTTACTGAATCTGAAGAGGTAGGGCAGTTGTGGTTGATATTGCCTTGATACGATAGTAGGTAAAACCTTTTCAACTGATTCCTCATTTTCCTTTACTTGCTCTCACCTTCCATCCTAACTTCCTTCTTACTCTCTTGATCTCTTGCTAGAGCTTATAATTCCTTCCCACTTCTAAGTGTCATAGCCTTAACTTACTCCTTAGGATTTCTCTTTATGTTACCTGGTATCCAGGAGCTCTCTCTGAAAGCATCTTAGAAATTTTTCCAAGTTGATTCTCTAAATTATGCTCCTTGATTCCTTAAGGCTGCTTCTGTAGCTTAATGGTGATTCTCTAAAGCTTTTATGCACTTAGCCAACATGTCTTCAATAGAAATTGGGTTGTTATGAGGAAAAGGCACTTGTCTCTAAAATCCAGGAGGCTACAAGTTGGGGCTTTGACCAATATTATTGCTCCATCTGAAGTTAGAGTGATTCCTCCAACCCGAATTATAGGTATTGTCGAATGGATCATTCCTTGGTCTGATTGGGTTCCACATTTAGTCAACTTGCTCTACTTGATTAACCTCTGATGCACTTGCCAAATCTAACTGTAACACTGCTAAAGTTTTATTCTGACCTATGGTTAGACTATCAAGCTTCCGTGCCAAAATCTCTACCTTGTGTGCTAGAGCAGAAGTGTTGTCCAACTCATACTTCTCAACTAGCCTTTTTCTCTCTAGTTCTTGAAGATGACTAGTGGTTGTTTGTCATGTCTTTGAATAACTATATGCATGCCAAGGGACTTATAGTTTAAGCTTCCACCAGCAACTGCATCAATGAGGTGCTTGGTGCTATAGTTCAAACCATTGTAAAAGGTATGAACTTAATGCCATTATAGAAGCCCATGGTGGGGGCATTTCCTTAACAAATCCTTCCATCTCTTCTAAGCTTCATATGACATTTCTGAGTCCATTTGCCCAAAGGAGGATATATTTGCTCTCAACTTGGCTGTTCTTAATGGTAGGAAATACTTCCTCATGAACAACTTTCTCATGTCAAGTATGAATAGAGTTCCTTGGCAATGGAGTTAAGCCATTGCTTTGCATTAGATCTCAATGAAAATAGGAATAATCTAAGGAGGATGGCATCCTTCTAGACACCACTTATCTTGAATGTATCACGGATTTCTAGAAATTCTTGCAAGTAGGTATTAGAGTCTCCATCACTGAACCCATCAAACTGAACACACTGCTGAATCATTTGATTGACACTTAGCTTTACCTCAAAGGTTTCGCTTAAACTCTCGGCCGAGTGATGCGATTACTAGCCCCTCCAAATAGGGCCTACAATAATCCACCATCGTTCTCTGAGCCATAGGCTGATTAACTCCTAGCTCATTCATAAGAGGTATCTCATGTCTATTCCCCCATGTGGTGATTAATTCATATTTAGTGGTGGAACTTCTTTTGCTCCACCATTTAGGTTCAAAGCACCAGCAGCAGCTGATGGTTCTTCAATAGTACCTTCAATCTATGAAGATTTTGGTCTCTCTCTTCCAATCCGGGGAGGTGATTTTTCAATGATTTGCCTTATTTTTCTAAGATTCTCTCTGATTGTCCTTTCGAGTTCATGATCAAAGTCAACAAGTTTAGAATTGCAAATTCAACTCATAAACTACAAACCAACAAATAATTCAATATCAGCACAAGTTTTCAAAATAGTAAAACAAACAAAAAATAAATACTAGATGAACAGGAAATTTTAATTTTCTACATGATGAAGTCATTCCTTGGCAACAACGCAAAAAACTTGATCACCTTTAATTATAGCTTCCGAGTCTTAAAATTTCTAAATCTATATTTTATTTTTACTCAGTTTGACAAGAAAGTGTACCTATCGTTTGTTAGTATGGATATGCATAAGAACGTCTCCTCAGAGAACAGATTGCAAACACTAGTACTGGTTCAACACTTGGAATTCAAAAATGATGCACTTACTTACAGTTTCTCCTCTCTCTCTCTCTCTCTCTCTCTCTACTGTCTACTCATTGGGTACGATGAAAAATTGAAATATTATGTATGAAAATCATCTCTTGTCCCAATAGTTGCAACTATTTATACTCCCACTTGGATGCCCATTCGAACATAACTTGTCTAAATAGAGTTTCATATATGTCTTTCATACAAATAATGATTCGACACTTCAAAATAACAAAACAGAGCCGATCATACCCTTCATTAAGGGAGTTTTCAAGGGTGTGTTTGCTGTCCACGAAAATTCTTCAAGTCACTAGCCCATAACACTCGGTACAATGACCATGATGGTCTATGTTCATGTTTCCTCATCTTGATCATAGGCGTGATGGATCCGATGATCATCATTGATCTCAAATTCCTTCTTGATAGTGTCTGTTGTTGGCAAGAAAAAGCCTATTTACTTCATCACAAGCCATCATGCCCTATTAGTGAGCTTGTGATGGTCACTGATCATTCTCTTTTCCTTAATAATGGGCATGATTGAACCCTTTATGGCAATTGATCTCCGTAATCATGCATGATTGACTTGATCCTTTGCTCCAAAGTGGTAATTTGCGATGACTTGTTCCAAAATAACCTAAAATGAATATGTATAGTAATTAAGTATCAATTCTTAAATAATTCCTCTAAATAAGTACTAAATTGTACTTAATGTCTTAAGGAAATCATGAATAATTTATGTCTATCAAGATCAATAGGATATATATAGGAATTGGACTCATCAATAAGGACCAAGTCCATTAGATTTATGAAATACCCCAAACCTTCACCTAGATTAGAAATTGAGTTTAGATAGATTAAATGAATCACATGAAGTATAGGAAATAATTAGACAAGTTGACATAATTAGATTAGTAATTGAATAAGTTGAAATTTGAGATTTCAATTCCTAAATCTCTAAATATGTTAATGAAATAGCCATAACTCCCAAATTCATATTTTACATATGTGTGTTAATGCATTTGTGCATGATTTTGAAACATGATGTATATGATTTATGTTAGGATGTAGTATATATGTTGTATTAATATATTTGAATATTGATATATCTTAGTATGAATAAATATGTGTCTATGAATTTGTAAGTGTAATGAAGTGTATGAAAATTGGTTTAAAACAAGTTAAATATGCTTAATATATTTACTAAACATAGCAGAAATTTTAGACATAAAACAAGCCTAGACACATTGATTTTTGGCCCAAAATCAAGCCCAAACCTATGCAAGTTAAAGCCCCTAACTTAACAGCCCCTAAAGTCAACATTTGGATAAGAATAAGCCTAATTTTTTATTAAAAATACACTCCCAAAATAGACCCCAAAAAGCCATACGAATTTCACAACTTTTCTTACATATTGTCTTCTATATTTCTTCAAATCCTTGCACTCCAAACCCTTAAAAAGGTCAAGACCCTAAGCCTAAATGATTTTCAACAAGATATAAAGCTTCTTAAGGTATGTATTTGGTTGGTTATATGTTTATTAAGTTATTTAAGTTTTCTTGTGAGGTGGGGTTTCATGCCATGAATTGAATATAATGAGTTAAGTGTGTTATTCTGTGTTGAGTTGCATTTGGTTGGTTATTGAGCTTATAGTATGTGCTAAGCAAATGATTTAAAGTGTAGAGATGTTAGAAGTTTGAAATGAGAAGTGTTGGGATAGTTTAGAGAGGTTGAATTGGCTAAATGAAGTGTATGTTTTAATTGTGAATGAAGTATAAAAGTGATTATGAGTAGATGGTTTATGGTATAAGTGTTTTTTATGTTTGTTTAAATGGATGAATTTGAAGAATGAATTATTGATTTGGTTAGCCTGTTGAAGTGTTTTTGAGTTGGTTAATGATGGATATAAGAACATGTAAGTTTTCTAGGTTAAGTTTACACATATAGGTTAGATGATTCATGATTGGATTTGAAGCTAAATGAAGTATTACACGTGTATAGATGTTAAAAAAGATGATTCTAGGCTTGTATGTTCTATATAAGATGTTAGATGATGAAGAAATGGTATAAAACAAGGTTGAAAAATAAGTTAGATTTCGAAAAACAATGATAGAGCATGAGCACGAGGTAAACACGACTCTCCTTATTTAACCGTGCTTCTCTCTGGTCATTTAAATGAGTTGAAACCTAGAATAGCATGGCTAGAACACGGAGGTTCCACATCCCACGGTGTTTCTCGCTGGTTCTCGGATATGTGTTTAAAGCAAGAGAAACATGGCTAGAAACGGTTGAAGGTATCTGCCCATGCTTCTCTTTGGTCGTAATACTCTTTTAATCATAACTTTTTAATGTGAGCTCAGATTGAGGTGATTTAAATTGCGTTGGAAATCATAAAAAGAGATCTAAAACTTTTATGTTTTAAGTTTTTGCAAATTCAAAAAGTATCAAGGTCGACATTTTACTTCTTTTCAGTTGATACATTTTCCAAACAAATTTTAAAACTTGTTTTTGTTTGTATATTTGCTTAGGAAATACATCTTGTTGAGCTAAAATGAGATAGATAAATAATATTTTTATGTTATATTAGCTAATTGATGTAATTAAACCTGATTTAGGTGGATTTATAGATTTAATAAATAATTGGATTAAATATAGAAGTTCGTTATAAAATGAACTTAGCTAACAAACTTAGGTTTAACTTGATTAAATAGACTTAAATGAGTTAAAATGAATTAGATTGAGAACCATCTTTGACTTAGTAAATGAATTAAATGGGTTAATAGCTAATAATTAGTATGGGCTAATGAATTAGGTTAATCTTTGTATAACATGAGGAATATGATGTTTTAAATGATTGTTTGCTTAGGAAATGAATGTTTTTGGTATATGAATGTTTTGTTGATATTTTTGTAATAAAATACTATAATCATAGAGAAAAGAAGTACTTTGACAAACAAAGGAGAATTGTCCATATTTTGGTGGGGCTATCTTTGCAGCTATAGTAAGGTTCCAAATTAGTGTCTGATCAAATAGGGTTATAATAAAAGTTTGAGATGAGTGAATAATTGATATAAGTTCTTATATGAGTTTGTTATATAAGTGGATTATTGGTTTAAGTTCTTATATGAATTTAATTCTTCAACAAATATGGATATTTGGTATATCCTTTAAGATAACTTCTGTCATACCTTTTGCCTTTGTTTAGATTTCATATAAAAGGCATGCAGTAACTTGCGTATTGGATGTCAAGATATGCATCTAAAATGGATTTAGAACTTAAACTCAGCTTAATAATTGATGAGTGTTGATTGTCTATTACGTCGTTGAATCCGGTTCGAGGAGCAGCACCTTACTCAAATTGGGGGCACGGTAGTTTAGGTGCTTAGGCCACCCCTATCATGATGCAATGACTTTTATAAGTGGTACGGTAGGTACTCGATGGGGTTATTGGGACTAGATTTAATCTTTAGAATCTGCATTTTCTTAAAGGGCTTGTTGGTGCTTATGTTTTGTAATTAAGCATTTGTAAAGCTTTATTTAAGTGAAAGTTCTTCTACTTGAGTGAGTGGAAGTTTTGAAATGTTTTTATTTAGAAATTGCTTTATAAAATTGGTTTTCCGCTGCTAAATCCAGTTATTCAAGAATCTAACTAAACGATTTAATAACCTAAAATTGATTAGCAATGTTCAACATAAACAAAATCTTTTAAAGGAAGCTTAGGCGTGTAACACTTTAGAATATTATATGTGGCAGTAGCACCTTAATCAATTTAATTAATCGAATTAAATTCTTAAGGCGTTACCATTTATATCTTGAATTTTTAGTTTAGATTTATTGGATTTGTTATTTTCCCTTTTCCTCTGTTCTAGCCCATCTTGGGCAAATTCTTTTGGCATAGGGATAAAGTGGAGATCTTATGCCGTTATGCTTGGGATCAAGTTTAAAGCTTTCCCTTGAGGTTGAAGTAGGCATGAGCTCAAGATCCCCTACCAAGGCAGGGCCTAAGGAGTCACTGGTTACAGGCTCTTCATGGGTCGATTGAGTTAGTCATCTTTTGGGCCTTTCTTGGGCTCTTTTGTTTGTGTGATGATGGTAACAGGCTGAATAGGTTATGGCCTATATTCTACTGTCAACAATATGTATAATACCATAAGAGGATAATTAATTAGAGTCTTGCAGGCTCTAACTCGCAAGATAGCCTTCGTATTGTTTGTGTACGCATGATATGATGACTTTAGGACAATACTACTAAGCCTCAATCTGATCAATCTTGGCAATAGGAACTTAGCCTTCGCACATGTGTATTGTAGCTCGGTTGCTGCTATATGCATCGTGATGTTGCAGTCAGTTGTGATTTCCTATGGACTTGCCTATTCTGGTTGATGATAGTCTTGATTTGGTGTTCCACTTCTATTCTTTAGCGCTTATGTATTGATCATGTCCAAATGGCACGGATTGCACAGTGCATACCAACAGTAGCTTTGATGCCAAACTGAAGTGATGGGCATTCGATCATGAATAGATTGGATCCACTACCTCCTCAGTTGTGTTGCTGTCACTTTGTTAGTTAGTATTTAACTCTACATGGAGTAGCCTAAGCATTATGCAAATGCTGCTTATATTTACATAAACAGATCGATATGGATGGATTCGCTCAACAAGGGTTGGCACTCGGCTTTACATTGATCATTAGCTCGGTTAAAATCTCAAAAGCTTGGAATGGTCCACACTATTTAGTTGGAAAAAGGCATTTCTCAATCTTGTTTGTTTCTATCCCAATTAATTATGATGCATGCACTTCAAGTTCTCCTGATTTCTCTGGTCCGAAGAGTCTTTAGAGCTATGAATTTCAACTCAACTATGCTGCTATTACTTATATTTTCTATTGAAACAGAGATCAGATCATACTGTAAATTAGGAACAACTCTATAAATTCATTATATAGTAAATAGAAATCAAATCAGTCCAAATTTACAACATGATCCAAAATCATTTATCTTAGAATCAGTCCTCTTCAAAAAGAAATACTTACACAAAATTTAGCCCATGTATTAAATCTAATTGCTCTTGAAGTAACAGCTTAAAAGCTGTCAAAACCATATGTTTTCTCCTAAGAAACTTAATCATCAATCCATTTTCTCCATTTTTATGCAACTAAATTAGAAATGAGCATTTCATAATATTCCAATAGATAATACATTAAAAACACAATAAAATGTCAATATTCATATGAATTAAGTAGAGATAAATGTATGATTTCACATTTTATCAAATACAAGATAAGGATATTAATTATGTTTATAGAAGTAGTAACACTTTTATAAGAGATATTGATACATTAAGACAAGATCACCTTAGTAAGATCTAATGAAGATTCTTGTCCAATCTTAATTTTGTCTCCTTTCTATTTTTCCTTTTCTTTTAGTTTCTTTTCAATGGAGAGTTTAAAGGGTAGAAAAAGAATGAAGATATGTTCTCTCTCTCTCTCTCTCTCTCTCTCTTTATATCTAAAAGTACCTTACATGAAATGATGTTTTCAACTACTATTTAAAATATGATTTTATGATAAAAGAAATGAAATCATGTGTTGACATCATGATTTTGTGCCAATGATAAAACAACATAAGTATAAGAGTTGTAGAACTTTTAACCAATATTTTTATGATTCTAATTTTATTTTGTAATATTTTTCTTATTATTTCACCTATTCAAGTCATTCCTTCACATGTCATTTCAACTGTTGGTCCCGAAAGATAACCGAGAGGGGGGGGGGGGGGGTGTTGAATTGGTTATAAAATTTACTTTTCAAAATTTAAAACAAATTTCACACCACTTAATTATTCAACTAAAATGGCTTTGAAACTTTCTTAAAATAATAAACTTAACAAATAAATTTTGTAAACAAAAATTCGGTTAAAAAATGATTCAAAACTTTCACTTCCAGAAACCTTCTAACTAACTCTCTGATTAAGAAAATATAGATGGGTTACTCTCTGATTAACCTTCTGAGTAAGAAACTATATGCAAGATACTTTCTGATTAACCTTCTGAGCATATATCACACATATAAAACATAAACAACAAATCGCGAAATTAAAGAGAGATAAGGAGTAGAGAGTGCAAAGCGATAAATAGAGATTCTGCCTCGAGCGTCAATCCTCTCTTCCAGCTCCAAGCCAGGGTCCCGGCACTCCTCACCGGTTGTGTTCCACTATCCAATCAAATCAATAAAATTACAAGAAGTTCTTGCTAATTCTCTTTGGCTACAATTCACTTAGCTTGATTCTCTCAATCAATCAATCAACTAAGCCTACTTGTAACTCTTAACTCACACTAAATGTGTAACAACAAATCAGAGGAATAAAAAATTATGTTTCCTCAAATGTATTCGCTCAAGGAACAGTAACAATAGAATATGACAGTAAATTTGCTCAAATTCAAAGAAATTCGTGGCTTTTTTTTTTTTCTTGTTTTTCATGTGATTATCCTTCCTTTTTTCTATCTTGGATGGGTATACTTATCCTTATATCTTCCAACGGCTAGGAAATCAGTTGGATAAACTTTGGTCCTTATTTTGTGCGTAATATCAGCTTATCTTTTTCTTCAAAATCTGCAAATTTTGAATAACTTGAGATCTTGTTGTTGTAATCTGGAAATTCTTGCTCTAATGGATAAGTTTAAATCTCCAACAACTTGTATAATTATCTTGAACTTGAAATTCGAATTTGAAATCACCGTTGTTGACTTGTTCCTTCGTTTGGTACTGTTCATACAACAAAAAGACCGTATTTTCCATAAATTTCGACTTCCTTGTATGGGCAAATAATCATCAGACAAGTTCCTTGCATATTTGGATCATGTTTTCCATATTTCCAATTAAAACTTGAATAAACTGTTGAAGATGGATCCTTGTAAGTCACGTTCTTCTTCCTTGCCATCAAAACAGAATTTTCTCAAAAATGAACTTTAATCCAACGAAATTCGAATCCCCATGGATATTGAACCAACTTTGTGGAACACATTGAGTATATTACCCAAATATACTCAATCTTTGGAGCTGGGTCTTCAACATATTAAATCTAAAAAGAAAATTCGAATCTAGAGTTGAAACTCGTCATTTTTTTTGTTGCAGTTCACCTTTTGATGTACATTCTGATGAACCTTCTAACGAACCTTCTAATAGTTTAAAAAGCCAACGGAGAACCTTCTGATTAACCTTCTGACAGCTCATTTATTCTTGAAATCTTCTCCAAACACTTTCTAAAGTATTCTTTGCATGGAGTCTCTTTTGAAATCATTCTCTTAAGTCATTGTAAACCACATTGATTATATTAAATCCTTGCACACTTAATGAATATGTTAGTAATTATTTATTTACTCCTTTTTGTTAACATCAAAATCACCATTTGAGATAAACCAACATCAACACAACTCCTTTGAGGTTATAATACAAAATTCATGAAACACCTACATGATACCACCAATAAAGTTGCTATTTTAGAAATTTCTAGCCTGTGCACCCCTCCATTACAGAGACCCCATCCACCCATTCTTATTGTGCCTTTTATTGCTTAATCTTAATTCCATAATGGTCATTTAATACTAAATTTGTATTGGGCAAAATATGAAATTATGGTTCTTTACTCAGACCTAATAATTGAGATTTAGCACTTTTGAACAACTTTGTATTCTAAAAGCAACCCTAATAAAATTTAAAAATTACATCACTTTGCTCCTAAATTAAAAATTTGAAGTATGGTCTAGAGTAACCAGCATCGTTCTAATTGCGATTAGGCGGGAAGTCCTTCGTAGAAGGTAAAGAGAAGTCCTCAGTGGGAGGCGTTTGAAGTCTGGTATGGAGTTACCAGCATAGTCCTAATTGCGATTAGGCAGGAAATCCTTCATGGAAGGAAAAGAGAAGTCTAGTCGTGTGTTACTAGCACAATACTTGATTTATCTAGTGGAAGTCTTTTGTGAAAGGCAATTGTAAAAGTCCTATTGTGATAGGCTTTGCTGTAATTCCTCATTTAAGAGCTGTATTGATTTTTGAATAATCAATATAGTGGTAAAAGTCCTCTTTGAGGCATTTGCACCATAGAGAGTAGGCAGTGGGTTGAACTCCATGTTAAATCCTTATGTTGCTTCTCTTTCTCTGTCTTTGTGCTTCTTATCTTTGTTTATTTGTTAATTAGTTTTAATTAGTTTATTCCGCTGCATTTGTTTTGTTTAAGTTAACTCTAATCTTATCTTATCTTAGCTAATTAATCTAGTTTGATAAAACAGAAAAATTTGTAATACTTAATTCACCCGCCCTCTTAAGTATTCATTGTGTATTATTTCTAACAATTGGTATCAGAGCCTAGTTTCTTGTGGTTGATTACTTAAACGCAAAAGTGAAAAGATCATGGCTTCTAATACACTAGGATCCTTAGAGCGTCAGGCTATAAATAGGCCACTGCTTCTTAGTGGGGGTAATTACCTTATTGAAGTGTAAATGAATATATTTTTGAAAGTTCAACATAGATTAATATGGAGAGTAGTTGAAAAAGGACCTTTTACAATTGAAAATAAAAATGAAGATCAATAGTCAGAAGATTATTGAAAAAATTGGATTATAATGAAGCTACCATGAATATTCTTCATTGTGGATTAAATGAAAGTGATTTCAATAGAGTTTGTACTTGTAAATCTGCTAAAGAAATCTGGGATGAACTTGAAGTAACTTATGAAGGAACTTCAAGGATCAAAGACACTAAAATAAGCTTGTTAGTTAGTCAACTTGAAAGTTTGGGATGCTGCCTGGTGAAACAATTGATCAAAGGAATGATAGATTCATTAATATCATTAATCAGTTGAGTGTTTTGGGCAAGAGCTTTACTAATGTTTAAATAAATTCAAAATGGATCAGATCATTGCCAAAGGAATGGAAAGCAAAACAGACAGTAATAGAGGAAGCCAGAGATCTTAGCACACTGACAAAAGAAGAGCTTCTTGATGCACTCAAGACTCATAAGCTCATCAATAATCAAAGTGAAGAATCCCAAAAGAAGGCTATTGCTCTGAAGGCAACCAACAATGATTCTGATAAGGAGGAGATAAACGAAGATGTTGTGTTGTTTGCAAAAAATTTAAAAAAATTAAGGCTAGCAACTCCTCAAAATTTAGAAAGGAAAGGAAGGATGTTGTGTACTATAAGTGCCAGAAACTATGACGCATCCAACAAAACTGCCCTCTTCCTTAAGAAAGCACAAAAAAGATCAAGAGGGAAGCACTTATTGCTATATGAAGTGATGAAGAGTCATCAAATTCTGATGAAGAAGAGTTATGCTTCATGGCAATCCACGATAAGGTAAACAATCATTCATCTTCCTGCTCTAATGATGAATTACTTGACATGTGTAAAAAGGTTTGTAAAAAGCTTTAAAGAATCTGAAGAAGATAATAAACAACTTAAAAATCTGATGCAAAATACTTAAGTTAGATTAGAAGAGTTTCAAGATGAAATTAATGAGCTTAAAACTGAAAATGAAGAAAAAACGAAATAATAACAGCTCTAGGTTTGAAAAAGAAAGCTTGCATGAAAATCTTAGGAGCATAAATATGAAAATTAATTAAATTAGAAATAAAAATAGGAAACTAAAAACAGAAAATAAAATTCTAGTTGAACAGAATGATAAATTAAAAATTGAAAATGATCTTTTAGATTGAGAAATTAAAAGTATAAAAGATGATAATAAACCTGCATCTGCTAGCAACAACATCAATAACAATGAACTTTTGAAAGAGCTAAATGAGCTAAGAATAGAAAATATAAATATGGAATTTAGCTTAGATGATCCGAAAGCTATCATAGCTAAATTCACACAAGGAGAGAAAATTTTAAATACTCTCATTGGTAAGAAAAAATATGATCCCAACAAACATGGAATTGGCTATGATAGGCACAGGAATTATAAGTCTCATAAGACTCGGTTTGTAAAAGCCACTTTATGGCACTTGTAATTATTATGGCAAGTTTGGCCATATTGCACACAAGTGTGCAAAAAGGAAGACTTTGCTCTCAGGTCATAAAAGCAAGTATTTTTGGTGGCTAAGAAAGAATTTTATCTGTTTTTAACCTAAGAGAACCCAAACAAAAATGGGTACCAAAGAAATAATAACTTGCTTTGCAGGGATCCTCAAGTGGCAGCAACAAATGGTACTTGGACAGCGAATGCTCTAGGCATATGACCGGAGTTGCTTTCAAATTTTCAAAGCTGGACTTGATGGATCAAGGAGTGTTACCTTTGGTGATAATAGAAAATCAACTGTTTTTGGTAAAGGTAGCATTATCCTTAATAAAAATCTTGTTATTAATAATTTTGTTAGTAGATAATCTAAAACATAATCTACTTAGTATAAGTCAACTTTGTGATAATGGTTTTAAAATAACATTTTATGCCAAAAGATGTACTATAGAAAGAATTAATAATAACCAAGTATGCTTTGAAGGATATAGACATAACAATATTTACAAAATTAATTTAGATGATTTTAACTCATCAAGTCAAACATGTCAATATTCTCAAAATGATAATAGTTGGTTATGGCATAGAAAATTGGAACATGCTAACATGAAATTAATTTCAAAACTTGTAAAGAAAAATCTTGTCAAAGGTTTACAAGTTTAAATTTTCAAAATGACAAGATTTGTCAAGCATGTCAATAAGGAAAGCAAACTAAGACTTCTTTTTAAGGCTAAGGATGCAGTTTCCACTTCTAAGCCATTGCAACTGTTACATATGGATCTTTTTGGTCCTACTTAAACCTTTAGTTTAGGAGGAAAAGATACACTTTGGTTATTGTTAATGACTTCTCTAGATTTTCATGGACTTTTTTCCTTGCCTCTAAAGATGAAACCAATGATGTCTTTTTTAGATTTTGCAAGTCTAAAAATGAAAAAATCTTAATATAACTTCAATAAGAAGTGATAATGGGAGAGAGTTTGAAAATCTTGAAATGAATAATTTTTGTAGAAAATATGGTATCAAACACACTTTTTCAACACCTAGAACTCCACAACAAAATGGTGTAGTCGAAAGAAAGAATAGAACTTTAATAGAAATGGCTAGAACCATATTGTGTGAAAATAATTTGCCAAAATATTTTTGGGTCAAAGCTGTCAATTCCGCTTGCTATATTTCATATTATACCAATCATAAGAAAACCCCCTATGAGATATGGAAAGGAAAAAGACCAAACATTTCTTATTTTCATCCCTTTGGCACAAAGTATTATATCTTAATAAATGGAAAAGAATGTCTAAGAAAATTTGATGCTAAATCTGATATAGGAATCTTTCTAGGATATTCTTCATCTAGTAAAGCATATAGGTATATAATAAAAGAATTTATGTTGTAGAAGAATCTATACATGTTGTTTTTTATGATTGTTTGACTTCTATAAATGTTAATAATGATGTTGATAATGTTTGTGATAGAATAAATGATCTTTCATGTTCTGATTTTAAAAATTTTAATACTGTTTCTGCTGTTGAAAAATCTGCTATTGATGTTGTGCATGAGCATGTTAGTAATCTACTAAGGAATGGAAATATGCTAGTTCACATCCAAAAGACTTAATAATAGATGAAACTTCAAATAGGGTATAAACTAGATCATCTCTTATAAATACAACCAATCTAGTTTTTCTATCAAAATTTGAACCTAAAACCTTGGAAGAAGCTTTAGAAGATGAGTTTTAGATTCAAGCCATGAAAGATGAACTAAACCAATTCACTAGAAGTGAGGTTTGGAATCTTGTTGCAAAGCTTGAAAATAAAACTGTCATAGGAACAAAATGGGTTTTTAGGAATAAAATGGATGAATCTGGAATAGTAACTAGGAACAAAACTAGGTTAGTTGCTAAAGGTTATACACAAGAAGAGGGGATAAATTTTGATGAGACTTTTGCCTCGGTTGCAAGACTAGAATCTATAAGAATACTTTTGGCATATGCTGCTCACAAAGATTTTATCTTTATCAAATGAATGTCAAAAGTACTTTTCTAAATGGTTTCATAAAAAAAGAGGTCTATGTCGAGCAACCACCCGGTTTTGAAAATAATGAATTTCCTAATCATGTTTTTAAATTGAACAAAGCTCTTTATGGTCTCAAGCAAGCTTTTAGAGCTTGGTATGAAAGACTTAGTAGCTTTTTGATAAATAATGGATCTTAGTAGCTTTTTGATAAATAATGGATTTTCAAGAGAAAAAATTAATACAACTCTTTTTTTTTTATCAAAAATCACAATTCTAATACATTAATCGTACAAATTTATGTAGATGACATTGTGTTTGATGCCTAATTCTTCACTTATAAAAATTTTTGTTAAATCCATGCTAAAAGAATTTGAAATGAGTATGATGAGAGAACTCACTTATTTTCTTGGGCTACAAATTAAGCAATCAAAATCTAGAACCTTTATTAATCAATCTAAATACACTAAAGATTTGTTAAAAAGGTTTAAAATGGATAGTTGTAAGTCTAAACATACACCTATGAGCACTAGTGTAAAACTAGACCAAGATGAAAAAGGTAAAAATATTTGTGAAAAGATGTATAGATGCATGATAGGTAGTTTGTTATATTTAACAGCTTATAGACCTGATATCATGTTTTCTATATGTGTAAGTACATGATTTCAATCTTGCCCAAAAGAATCTCACTTGGTGTAGTCAAATGCATCTTCAAGTACCTTGTGGGTACTATTGAAATTGGCTTGTGGTATCCCAAACATACTTCTTTTGAACTTGTTGGGTACTTTGATGGTGACTTTGCTGGTAACAAAGTAGATCGGAAAAGCACAAGTAGTACATGCCATTTTCTTGGTAATTCTTTAATATCTTGGCACTCAAAGAAGCAAAATTTTATTGCATTATCAACTGCTGAAGCTGAATATATAGCTGCTAGCAATTGTTGTGCATAAATTTTATGGATAAAACAAATTTTATTAGACTTTGGTTTAAAATTTGAAAGTGTATTAATTCGGGGTGATAATACGAGTGCTATAAATTTGACTAAAAATCTCATTCAACACTCAAGAACCAAGCATATTGATATTAGACATCATTTCATTCGTGATCATGTTCTAAATAAGGACATTTGCTTAGAATTTATTGATACAAACCACCAGCTTGCTGATATTTTTACCAAACCATTAAGTGAAGAACGGTTTTGCATTTTAAGAGGAGAATTGGGCATGTTAAAGGTTGATGAGTGCGAAAATATTTTTGAACCAAGAACTTCCTTGAAAATCTGATCTTAAGTCTCTTAGTTGATAAATATTGCTAACTTTAGACTAAAGTCTGCACTTGCATGCATGTTTATGCTTGTGCTTATGCTTGTATGCCAATGTTTGTCTTCTGTAATTTTCTATTGTTATGAATTTGTTTATATCATTCTGTGCTTTGTTTTAAATTTCTTTTAAAAAATAAAACAAAGGTTGTTTGAACTAGGGAGAGACACCTTTTTTTTTTTTTTTAAAGAAAATTTCATTTTCTCTATCTCTGTTTTTCATAAGAAAAGAGAAACAAAGTTTGTTTTAAAAAATGGGAGAATTTTTTTTTTTTTAGAAAAGTGCTTTGGATAGGGGGAGAAAAATTGATTTTGTTTTAGTTAACTTTATTTTTAACAAAAGTCTGTATTCTTCTTTTCTTTATTTTTTTTTCTTTTTGATGAGAAAGGAGGAGAAGCATTTGCACAATTAAGAATTATTTTAAAATTGATTGTGTATATTTATTCTCATAAAAAAGGGGGAGATTGTTGAACTTTATGTTCACGAATGATTTTGATGAGAAAAATTATTACCCAATTAATTATTTAAATATCCTTAATTGTTTAAATACCTAAAATATATATATATATATGCTTTGTATTTGTTATGTTGTTGTTTGAGTTTTAACAGAACAAAAAGTTGAAGAAAAGTCAAGACAAAGCTATCGAGTCCAATAGAAGAAAGGTAGAGGCACTATTCATCAGATAAAGACAAAAGATTAAGTTTTGGGAAAAACTTGTAAAGTTGAGTGTTGAAGTTTTGGGCAAAACTATGAAGTCAAGAGTTGGAGTTTTGGGCAAAATTATAAAGTCAAAGGCTGGAGTTTTGGGCAAAATTTATAAAGTCAAGGGCTGAAATTTAAGCCTTGATCTCAGACCTCGACTTCAGAAAGTTTGCCCTCAGAAAGAGCTGTTGGAATGCATTTAATGTATGTGTCAGACACATTTAATGTTCTTTCAATGCTTTTGAACTTTTACACATTATTAAAACTTTAAGTACATTAAACACAAGTATAGGTTGTCAAAAACTTTTTTATAACGGGCAAATTTCTTATCAAGAGCTATAAATAGAAAATTTTCTCTTTTCTTCAAGAGAATGATATATACTAGAATTTTTTTGAACACATAGTAAAAACAAAAACAACATTCTGTAAAGTTTTTTTTTTTACTTGAGTTTTTGTTTCGTTCTCGTTCTCATTAATTTGTAAATTTTTTTTTAAGAGAACATTTAGTGCTCTGTTTCGAAATTTGCTGATATACTCTAAACGAGAGTTTTTTTAGCACTGTTTAAGATTTACAAAAGTTTATCTACTCGTTTAAGGAGCTCAGTTTGTAAATCTATTTAAGTAGGAATGTTTCTTCATAAAGGAAATTTGTATATTTCCTTAATAGCTTTTAAGTTTGTAAATCTACTCATATAGGAGCTATTTGTGAAAGAAGTCTTTGTGTGAGGCATTGAGAAAAGTCATCGTAGAAGCAAAGTAAAGTCCTTCGTAGAAGGCAAAGAGAAGTCCCTAGTGGAAGGCATTTTAAGTCCGGTCTAGAGTTACCAGCATCGTCCTAATTGCAATTCGGCGGGAAGTTCTTCGTAGAAGGCAAAGAAAAGTCCTCAGTGGGAGGCATGTGAAGTCTGGTATGGAGTTACCAACATAGTCCTAATTGTGATTAGGTGGGAATTTCTTCGTAGAAGGCAAAGAGAAGTCTAGTCGTGTGTTACCAGAATAACACTTGATTTATCAAGTAGAAGTCCTTTGTGAAAGGTAATTGTAAAAGTCCTATTATGATAGGCTTTGTTGTAATTCCTCATTTAAGAGGTGTATTGATTTTGGAATAATCAATATAGTGATAAAAGTCCTCTTTAAGGCATTTGCCCCGTGGAGAATAGGCAGTGGGTCGAACTCCACGTTAAATCATTGTGTTGCTTCTCTTTCTCTTTCTTTTTCTCTCTCTATGTGCTTCTTATCTCTGCTTATTTGTTAATTAGTTTTAATTAATTTATTCCGCTGCATTTGTTTTGTTTAAGTTAAGTCTTGTCTTATCTTAGTTAATTAATTTGGTTTGATAAAACAGAAAAATTTGTAATACTTAATTCAACACCCAACCCCCCACCCCCTTTTTCTTAAGTATTCCTTGTATTATTGCTAACAAAAAACATTTTGTTATACTATAGATCCTGTCATCTTCTTTCTTCATATTGCGTCTAAGCACAACTTGGTAAGATTAGCTCTCTCTCTCTCTCCCCCCCCCCCCCAAAAAAAAAAAAAAAAAAATCATGATGAATTAACCTAATGTAATGCCCTAAAAATTTAATAAAACATTAAATTAATTAAAGTATTACCGCTACGTATAATACTCTAAAGTATTACAAGCTTAGGCTTCCTTTAAAATTTTTTGTTTATGTTGAACATTGCTACTCAATTTTAGGTTATGAAATCGTTTAGTTAGATTTTCAAATAACTAGATTTAGCAGTGGAAAATCTATTTTATAAAATAATTTTATTATAAAAACTCTACTCCCAGCCAAGCAAACTAACTTTCTAAGAAACAAAATTTTAATAAAACATTTTATTATCTACGCTTAAGGATAGATAATCTACTCTTAGGGGTAGATAATCATTTACAAACATATGGGCACCAAAAAGGCCCTTTATAGAAATACAAATTTATAAATAAATCCAATCTCTATAAAACTGTAAGGACCCTAGCTCAACACCTATATAAAATAGATGAATTTGGGTCCCTAACCATATATAATCTATAGTATTATATGTCAGGTTGTTTTAAAATAAGTGTTTAAAAAATTGTTTGTCTAAATTCTTTATAAGAATGAATTTGAGAACTATAGATTTTTTAAAACTTCTAAGAAAAACATACATCATTATCATCACATATCATAAGAGATAAAACTTAAATATACATAACTAAGTATATATATTACAAACAAAAGGCTAATGACAAGCCTTAAAAAAAGATATAAAAGATAAACAAACTCCAACATTAATACATATTCTTCCAAAAGATAGACTATCCTAATCTATTACAAAAACGAATCCATGTAGTTCCTAGCCAACTTAATCTTCCCAACCATCAAGAAAATCTTCAAAATCAGTCCCATAACCCATGCTAGCATAAAACTCATCATCTTAGGTTCCTAAAAATATAAAATAATAAGCCAAAGGCCCAGTACACAAGTAATAAAAAAAAAAAGGCTAATGATGCACATAAGCTTAATCTATATGCATATGCAACAATAAATAGGTTATTAGAAAGTTTTTAATTAATCAAACGATATTGGAGTATTCAAACTCTGGGCAAAGGGACGTTTTGGGGACTTATTCGAGGACTTATATATCTTAGATGATATATTTGAAAACGAAAAATAGTCTCGTCTATGGTTCTCAGCTATTTCTCATCTTCAATTATCTTAGTCCATAACATCACCAAATTCAAGTCTTAAAACATCGAATTAAATCATGTTACTTCATCCTAAGCTTAAGTAAATGTTATACCGATACTAAAAACCCCATCGACTACCTGTTGTACCACTTATAAAAGTCATTGCATCATGACAAAGGTGGCTTAAGCGCCTAAAACTACCATGTCATTGCATCATGACAAGATGCCGCTCCCCGAATCGAATTCAACAGTGTGATAGACAATCAATTCAAACACAGTTTAAGTTTTCATAAATTAGAGTAAATTTAATTATGCCTATCCTAGGCAAGAAACAAACATGTTACTACTTACCTGAGATATTCTCAAACAAAAAAGGTGTAACTAGTCCTGAAGGTGACAGAGAATCTTATAAAAGAGATTAAATTAATAAAACTTTAGCACTAATTCAAAACAAGAACTCACACTTGCACAAAGTTCAATTATAAACAAAGTTCACACAAAATATAACATGTATTCTCACACATACGTAACTTAACACATACAATAAATTCATTTTCATGCTTGATTAGATTAATCAATTAGCACAACATATCACTTTTCACTTATCTATCTCAATTTGGCTCAAAAAGATTCATTTCCTAAGTAAATACACATTTAACAAGGAAACATAAGTTTTTAACCTTTTTTGAAAATTGTATCAGCTGAAAAGAAACAAAATTTAAGTATTGATACGTTTGAAATTGGTAAAAGCTTAAAACATAAACATTGTAGATCTCTTTTTAACCTTTCCAACGCAACTTGAATCACCTCAATCGGAGGTCGAATGAAAAAGGTACGGTTAAAATACAATTATGCTACGAAATAGGGGAAGGCTACAAGACCCGTGTACATTGGTAGTGTATAAATTTACTTCTAAGTCACGAGTAAATATACTCTACCAGTGTAGGGGGTAGTGTATGTAAAAATTTGATTCTATGGAGTCACGAGTAAATATATACAACTCATGTAGGGGGTAGTGTACAATTGAAAATTTTTTAAACTTGATTCCCCTGTTTTCATTTGAAAAAATGCAGCTTTTACACACTTTCAATCCTCTTTAAACATCTTTCCAACATCATACTTCAATATATATGTATTCTAACATCTATTTACATGCATAAACTTCATTCTAATAATCTCAAACATCATTTTAACCAACTTTAAACATATCATCTCCTTCATCCATTCCAACTTATGTCAAAACTCTACTTAATCTTGTTATTACTTAACATATGTATCTACGATGAAAGTTATATTCCCCAAACATGTATAAACTTCACTCCATCATCACTAAACACAAATCATCACCCATCAAACATAATTCACACCCCAACTTCATTTAATCTACATACTTCACAACATCACTTCTAACATCACCAAACACAAATCATCACTCATCAAACACAATTCACACCCCAACTTCATTTAATCTACATACTTCACAACATCAATATCCTACACTTCAATCATACAAATACTTTAAGTTACATATCTAACACATACTACAAGTTCTTTTAGCACAAAAATACTACTCCAACCACCAGCAAGACATAGAAACCATCCCATCTCATTTTTAGCATACAAACCCTATCCTAATAAAAAGCACAACTTTAAGTATGCTTAAAAATCAAACACATACCTTAAGAGCTTTGTGTCTTGATTTTATGGTTTTGTTGCAAGCCTTTAATGGTTTCCTTTGTAGAAGTTGAAGGGTTTAGTGTTACATCCATGTGAGAGCTTTTGAAGAAGAGAAAATGAGGTTTTGGAGCTTGTAAATGAGTGTTTTTTATGTCTGAAATTTTTTTAGGAAAATTACACTTTATGAGATGATATTTATCATCTTGGTTAACTTTTGGGCTGCCTTATTTAAGGCTTTAAATGGGCTTGTATTTAGTAAATAAATGGGCTTTCCGTAGTCTTTTGAATCACCTCAATCTGAGTTCTTATGAAAAAGTTATGCTAAAAATACGATGACTAGAGGCTAGCAAGAGTAAAGTCACGATCGTGATTTTTAAAAACATCAAGGTCATAGGCCACTAGGGGTGAAATCACACTTGTGATTGACAGATTTGAAGGGATTACAAACTTCTCCTATTTTCAAACTCCATTTTTCACATATCCTATCATACTCTAAGCTCCATACAAACATCATACTACATACTATGATATACAAACACAACTTCTAATATTTCAAACTTCATCCAACAACATCAAGCAACATCAAACCATTCTAACAAACCTTAACTTTACTATTTATCATCTTTTTCATCAACCCCAACTTCCATCAACCATTAAATCAACAATACACATATATAAATAGCAACTCTACTCATTTTAACATCTATACAACATATAAACATGTAAACAATAATTAAAGAAAAAGATAAATTGAAATAGAAAACTTATCTATCCAAGAGCACATTCACACTTGAGCTTTCTTTATACTTCTAACTTTGAGTTCCTCTACTTCTATCTCATCTTTTACTTGATTTCTTTTTTATTCCTTGTTGAATTTGTGATTTATAGAGAAGAATTTAAGAGATTAAAAAGAGAAAAGGAGAGGAAGAAAAGAGAGAAAGGGAAAGATGGCAGTGGGGAAAGGAAAAAAACAAGGCAAGGGAAGAATAAGAAAAGAAAAGGGATAAGGATAAAATCAAATTTATGATATTTTAGAAATAAGGTATAGGTTTAGAACTATCATATCAATATCTATAGTTCTAAAAGTATTTATAAGATGATTTCTAAGCTAATAGGTTAGAAATTCAGAACTTAAAATAAAAACTTAATTTATGAATTTATTTTAGATACAATGATATTTAATTTGAGTTTGGGTTTAAGAACTGATATTTTTATACAAGTAAATGAACTCAAATTTTACAAGGATTTAGGAATTAGAATTTAAGCTATGAATTAAGGGTTTAGGAATCCTCTAACATTTTAATGACATATTTAGGGGTTTTGGAATTTAAATCTCAAATTTCAACTTAATTAATTACTAACTAAATTATATCAACTTGTCTAATTATATCATATGATTCATTTAGCTATTTAAATCTATCTAGACTCAATTTCTAATCTAAACGAAGGTTTAGGATATTTCACCTAATGGTCACCACTGTCTAAGACCAACTCATCTACCATGAACCACCACCAGTCTGACCATCTCTTCCTCACACCATCATTATCACCACCGAGAATGCCACTGCCCAACATCCACATCCTCTATTTCCTTGAAATTAAAGGCTATTGTTGTTTTCTTTTCCACCATGTCTCCTTCCACACGTTCCTCATCCTCATCATAGTCCTAGTGATAGTCCTCGATGACAAGCCAAAAAAGTCCAATTCAACTTCTAGCAAGTTAGTGTCCAGTACAAGGGCATCGACTTATCTATCGACTCCTTTGCTGCTATAACAACCACCCCAATACTACAAAAACCATCATAATTACAACCACCACTCTTGCCATGAAGTTGATGCAATGACACCAATCATCAAGCTGCTATTCAGTGAAATGAATCCGAATAAAGTTGGGATAAGGTACGATGACTTGAGGTTTACAATTATGTATATGGGGATTCCATTAGGAAAGGCTTTGGTGCCAAATTTTATTAAGAGGTACATAGCCAAAAACATGTGGTGGCGACGATTGTGGTTAATTGGGTTAATTTGTCGCAAGATGATGTGACGAATTTGATCCGGCATGCTTCATTGAATAATTGGGTTGATTTAAGTGTTCTTGGGGATGTTCGTACTAAGATCTGGGTGCTTGATATTGATTCAGCCAGTATTTAAGGTATTTTAGTCATTTGTCTATTCACGGTCTATTTTGTTGGTGTTTTCAATCACCTAAACAACATAATAGTAATTCAATAATATTCAAGTGAATATGGTTATATTTTTTTCAAAGTTTTTTTACAACTTTATTCAATTCCTTCATTATGGTTATGCATTACAACCTTATTCCTTATAATTAAAGAAAAATAAAAAACAAATTCACAGTAATTATTTAGATGCATAGCCCATATATGATTAAGGAAAATACTTAAAGAGTAAATTTTTGAGCCATGATGAATTTCACACCCCGATGGTTAAATATCATTGATTGCGATACCACAGTAGGCTTTAAGAGTAAACTCAGCTTTTCGTCCTTCTTCAGATTGAGTGAAACGAAGTAAACCCACTTCATCAAATGGCTTAAAAAGCAAAGGGTATTGTTCATCTACCAGCTCTTCTGGGCACTGGATTATTCCCTTCACTGCTGAAAATAATGCAATAGAGTGCCTTGTCTCCTGACCTCTCATCATTACTTGATGTTTAGGGCAGTACAACCTCCCATTGCTCCATCCCTGTGTATGCATGGAGATACAAAGACACTTCAATGACCAAAATGTTTGCCTCTTAATTTATTACTCTCTTAGATTGAAACTTGCATGTTGCTTTGATAATCAAGGAAATGTGTTTGCTGTTTCAAACATACTATCTCTTTTGTGTCTCCGTCAATAGATATTTAATACATATCTAATAAATTCAAAAAAATATAAAAGTTCCTAAAATAAAGAAAGTACTTATTAATACGTGTCAGATATTTATTTGTGGGGACAATAAATTTTTTCTGATAATCAACTGAATAACTATCATTTAAATTATATGCATGCATGCTTTATGATTATGCATAACATTATATGTATATATGCATTGGTGCATTTTAAGTTCAAACTTTGTCGAATTACTTAATAAATCATTAACATGTCCGATTCTAGTTTTTTTTTTTTTTTCATCCTCTTTTTATGTTCTAATTTCTCCCAATTAGAAGTAAAAAAAAATTAAGTCAATAAGATAGAGTTTTTTTTTTTTTTTGAAAAATTAAAACTTAAGATCGGTTGAGCTTGACATTTTTAAATCATACTCAACTCAAAGTTGCATCTAACAAATTTGAGCTAGACTTGGTTAAGGCTATGTTTGCTTCATCCATCTCATGTTGGTTTGGCATCAGTTTGGAATATATTTGAATATATATGTTTGAGAAAAAAACAAATGAAAAAAAAATGAAAAACTTAATTACTCATACATATTTGATACAAATAAAACATAGATAATTTAAATAGATCCTAATTAGGCTAATGTTATATTTACAAATGTATATATGTGTAGATATGTATTGTTTTTCCTAATTCAAATAAGTTTCAAGTGTTAACTCAACTCGAAATCCAATTTGCGATATGTCTTATTAGCCTTGTGAACTTATGCCATATAGCCAAAAGTTTGAGCTCCATTCACTATTCGACATAACTCCTGTTTGAGTTCAACCTGTAGCTTAATTCTTTTATAGATAAATCAAACTCATATAAATATCAAATAAATTTAAATAATTAAGAAGCAGGTTTTAGCTCTTCTACTTTTTCGATCTTCATTTCTTATGTAAACATCCATGTATAGTTTTCAAGGTCCTTGATCAATTAATAGAGATGATTGCACGTGCTAGTTTTAGTTAATCTATCAAAAGGTATTTAACTATTGGAATCATTCATGTAAGATGCATTTTAAATGGCTTCTTTTTGTGTAATATGGTTATATAGGAAGCAGAAAGAACAAACCAATAATGACTCTCCAACTATGACGATGAATGTAGATGCTGATGGAGTAGCTTTAATCCAAGTGCCATCCTTAAGTTGTACTTCCAATCCATCAACTTGATTTTGTTGAAGTATGGTCAAGAAGTTCTTATCACGATGAGCAGAGATACCTACATGAGTCTCATCACTGTTTCGTGCATGATATTTTATCATGCGGATTGTAGGATTTAAATTTTTTTTATGAGATTCAAGATATTTCTTGACACCCAAGCTTTGGAAAATCATCTTCGTGATCAATTGATCTAGCTGTGACAATCCCAATGCATAGGAATGCAGCACCTCACTATCCATCACAAACCAAGAGAAGGAAATAGTGAAAAAAAAAAAAAAAAATTCATTAGTGGCTATATCTTTGACTTTGCATGTAGAAGAGAGGCAAACTCCAAGTATATATGTAGTGAATCGTGCAACACCCCAAAAACTCCTAAGAGAATGTTTGATTAATACTATTGATTATTTTCAAATTTATTCTTGTATTTGGTTGATAGAATAAATATTCCATGTAATTACTATAATATGGTGAAGTGATGAATTGGAGGTCTTTTTTATTTTTTTCGGTAATCGAATATTCATTGGTCGTTTTACAGTATATTTCCTTATTTACACACAAGAATTTAGCTAAATTGTTAAATTAAGGGAAGGGATAAGGGCAAGTATTTTAAAATATATTCTCAATTTATTGTCATTATAAGTATAGCCAAACATGGTAATACCAACTATTTCTCTATTCCATTCTTTAAAGGTTACAACTTTTCTACCTTGTTTCATTCCATGAACTAAAAATACCATTAAAAATGGTCTCAACTATATATCCATAATGGTTGAACATATACACACATAGACCTAAATCATTGCTAAATCCTTAATTTTTTTTATATTTATAATGTCTTTTTAAATGATAATTTTTAGATTTTGGCAATAATTTAAAAATACATAGATATTTTTAAATATTATGAGAAATAAAATTATGTTTAATAATAAAAGTTTTTATATAATTTATTCATTACATAAAATTTAGGCCAATTATTTAAATGTTTTCATATATCCATAAAGATAGAAATAGAATAAACATTCCAACGAGGTGTAAGCAATATAGGGTAAATATGATATGAAGTCTCACTGATATTCCACATTGTAAAGTACAAGGTGTTCATCCTAAAAATATCCTATAGTACCTTATGGAGCACGTAATATATATATTTATATATATATATATTATATCTATTTGAACTTATAAATTAGTATATATACAATTTAAAGAAATATTTTAAACTACCTTATTTTGATATATTCATTATAAATAATCTATAGAAAGAAATTTAAAAATTAATTTCTTAATATCACAAGTTCTACAATATGTGGTATCTAGTATGTATGAAAATTGAAATATCTTTACATAAAAAATAAAGAGATGTCATCCGTAAAATAACAAGTAGAGAACACACAATAACATGATTTATTTATTTTAAACTTTTCTTAACTCATAAGGGGTTTAACTTCAATATAAAAGTCTGCTTATTAAATGGGTCAATAAATGAATTTAGATTTTAAAATTTTAATAAATAAACATATCATATAATGATTAAGATTTTGTATAAAAATGTCTTATTTATTATATATATTATATTTAAATTATATTTAAGCTAGAAACATTTTATTCGCCGCACTTTTATTAACTTTATCAATTTGTCCCACATTATTATTTATTTGTTTTACTTGAAGAAACTATTTTATTACTACATTTGTCACTATTGACAAAAGAAAGGAACAATGATTGATTTTAAATTTGTATAGTTCTTTCTAAGACTCATTTTCTTCTTTGTATTTCTTATACACTTATAACACTAAAATCACTTATATCATCTTCAACCACCGATTCTTGCACCTCTACAGGCTGAAAGATAATATTCCCTCTTTCAACCACTCTTTTACCCTGCCACCCTAACCTATCTATATTGCTTAGAGATATGACCTCATGTTAAATCAGTAAGGCATCAATTAGGTTACTTAAAACTGGTACAACAAGTGTTATAAATGGAACATGCAATTGATTCTCGATAAAGAAGACTAGAAATAATAGCTAGCTTTGGATTAGGGAACGAAAATGAAAAAGGAGATTCACCACTATGAATCAAAAAGGCTACCTATGAGTTTGGATTAGTCCATCTAAATTTAGGTTGTGGTACTACATTTCATTTTAACTATATCAAAAAAGTGCGTATGGTAAAGAGAAAAAAGAACGTATCATTTACTATTTCTTATTGCTTACTTTATCTCAAGAAGTATATAATGACTATTGGTTGCTTCTTCTATTTTTAGGCTTTTTTCCTTTCCTTTTTTTCTTCCTCTCAAACCTTCATTATAATTATTATGTAATAGGATTAAAAAGCCATTTGCTTTGATTTGTAGAAAAATCAAGTTTTTTATTTTGAAATCTCATGATTTATTTTCTAATTAACTAACTATACATGACAAATTTTGATTTAGTAATTTCTTTTAATTATATTAATAATAATAATAAGCTTCCTCAATATGATTTTTAATATTTCTATATTGTCAACATCTATTTATGCATTATTTTTCATAATCTTTTAAAGTATTAATAACATTTATTTATGAATCATGGGTGCGGTGTTCATAGATCTCTTTTGTTTTTTTTTTTTTAAGTAAAGACTGTTCCTTCCTTTTCTCTTTTTTTTTCTTTTTTGTGTATACATATTATATACATTATTTTTTTATTAGTTGAAATTATTTACTTTAGATGCGTTTCTCAAATTCAACATTTTTTTATATTGTTCTAAATTGTACTCATAATAAATAAATATATAATAAATTATTGTTTAAAGGATTCTACTGGTGACGTCACAAAATATTGGTTAGGTCGTATTGACCCCAGTTTATAGATTGCTTTTAAGGGGAGCCTGTCAAAGAAGTGAGAGATGAGTAAAAAATGTTGCTTATAGATTTCACAATAAACAATGAGACAGAAAAAAAAAAAAAAAAATCACCGTAAATGTGTCTTCTCTCTCTAGGTAGAACATTGCGTTGCATCTAAAAAGAGTTATTGTCTTTTTAAATATTATTAACAATTTACAACCATAACAATATGGATCAACTCATGTTTTCTACCAAATAAATTTGTAGTTTTTGATAAATATGAAATGATGACTATACTTTTTCTTAGGTTTTGAATTCACCATTCTTTTCATTGACATGTATTCACAAAGGAGAATCTATGTAAATCATAATAATAATTAAGTAATTTTTCTGTATATTAAAATGTTTTATTTTGTTATGTACTAATAAGTGAATAACTAAATATGATTAATGCATATTCAAATATGTCGTTTTCCATTGATGTATTGTTTTATTATGTCGTGCTTCTTCTTCATTTTTTTCCCAATTACTCCTGAATGAAAAAAAGTTAGATTTTAGATCCTGTAAAATAATGATAGTGAGAATCTTCTTCATAAACGGACAAATTTCTCTCAAATTATAGGAAATGAAGAATTTAAAATAAATATTCATACACATAAAAGATTAGTAATATTAGAGTTAATTTATAGCTAATTTTAATTTTTCATTCTTGCAACATGCATGTGATATATCATGTATATAAATTACGGGAAAAAAAACGATAAAATTCTATTGACGTTTGAACCACCCAAAAATTTTAGGATTGAAATATATATAATTATGGAAAATTTTATCAAAATTAAATCATTTCATATTATTTAATATTTAGAGAATTTTATAAATTAATTATTTTAAGCACACATATCATAGATACATCGTTTGACTAGTGTGTGTATACATATATTTTGTTTTTTACCATTACAAGTGGAGAGGGAATTCAAACTAGTTTATCCTATGACATCAATAATAATAATATCATCAGGTTATAAAATCATCGATGTATGTGCGCCTATATATATATATATATATATTCTTAAACACCAACTTTAACATGAATTGTGATCTTGTAAAAAGTGACTGAATGGAAAACAAAATTCGGTTTTAGCTATGATTGATTCAAGGAACCGTGCCCAATCGAAAATTACCAAAATTCATGTTTTAGTTTACTTCTTGAAACTCAATGTTCTCTCACTCTGTTCCACTCTGTTTTTCTTTCACAACAACGTGCAGTGGATCTCACTCCTTTCAAAAAAGACATTGAGGAAGTCATGCATACATGAGTTCATACGGGTACTAAATTTAAACCCCAACCCCTTCTCCTATAAAATTAATTAAATTCGTAAACATACCGTATTCTATTGTACAAGATCAATCAACAAGTTTGGTTGATTGGAAGGGAATTTAGATATCAAAAAACTTCCCTTACAATAATTATGAAGCTCAGCATCCATTTTTGTAATATAATATGTAGGTTTTAGTAGTTATGTAAATAAGGATTCAGCTCAGGACTGTTTGGGATATATTCATCATACAACTTTGTTGGATCAACAAATCGTTCCTTATTTTCCTCTTCAAGATTGAACACCACTTTCAATACCTTTAAATTTTGTTGTTAATCTCTAAAGTAACCGTGTTTCTATATATATAATATATATATATATGAGTGAATTATATGGGTCCCAGCTTTTACAAAAGTTAACACTTACTATCCTTAAAAGTAAATTTGTCTAACTTAAGGCTAATATGTTACTAATTATAATATATTTAACTAGAAAATATTTAAAATATTAGTTAAGAAATTTAGTTTTAATTTTCTTTTAATAATCGAAACCTGAATGGAAAAAAAAAAAAAAGAGAAAAAAAAAACCTATGAGAGGAAGAAAGGTTAGATTTTTCACTATGTGACAATCAACTATTTGTAGATGATTGCGACCTTAAAAAAGAAAATCCAAGAAAGAATTTGTTTCGGAATTTGGTGCAGCGTTTATTTGACTTATTTACTTGATTTACTTTGCATAGGTTAGGATTTTTTTCCCCACGTTTAATCCGTTTTTTCATTTGCTTAATTTACTTCACACAGGTTGGATTCCTTGAAAAAGTGTTGGCTTTTATAATGTTTCAGACTTCGTTGGGGTTTAATCCAAACATACTAAAGAATAAAAAATTAATAGATAAAACTAGATTAAATAAAGATTAAACCATATTATTGAATTAGTCCGTTCATAAGAAGGGGTCAGATTCAATCAAACAAGTCAATCCGAATCTGACTGTACTGGGTTTTTATTACAGTGGTTTTCAACTTATTTTTATCATGTTTAATTTCTTTTTTCCTTCTTTTGTTGTAGGATTCCTATTGGTTACAACTTATTCTTATCACAACATATTAGCACCAAATTAACTAAATTGTCATGTCATTTGCCATATAAGATTTTCAGAATATAAATGCTGAAAGTCGTACATCTTTTAAAGTTTATAAATCTATTTTAACTACGATTAAATTCTTAATCTTACTTCCATATTAATCATTTGTAATCAGTTTAATAATAATATTATAAGCAGAATAGTCATGTGGCGGAACCATAAAAAGTTACATCCGATCGTGAGCTTAACCGTCGGTGGGCTACTAAACTTTCTTTCATCCTCTTATATTGAAGTTAGTTTTTTTTTTCTTATCATCAGACATGGTCTATATATGAAATATGAAGAGAGATAATACCAGAAACGTGCGTTCTCCTCCGACCAGCGAACGTCAGAAAAGGTTTGAAAACTTGTTTGAGAGTCCAAAGATCCAGTAATTGCCATACTCTCAAAAGCAGTACCCCCGGCATAATATCCACTATAAGGTTTACTTGGATCCACAAATCGCTGCTTAATTTCTTCTGGAAGACTGAAAAACTCTTCTAACATCTTGAAAATTCTGTTGTGAAGCTCTAGAGTGACCTTATCATCATATTTTGCCTCAAAACAACCATACTCTTCTAGTGCTTGTACTACTTCCTTCCTGACAACATTCCATGATGCTGTTCCCTCCTTCAACTCCTCTTTTGAAAAATTTATGACAGGAAGTCTTGGTGGTGTTGAGAGGGAAGACATGACCTTAGTTTTTGTTATTTGATGCTCAGTAGTCAGTACTAGATGTATGGCCAATGCATGTGTTGGCAGCAGAGATCGCATATTTATAATGATCCAAATTCCAACCTGTGGAAAACGTGAAGGTAAATAATAATAATAATAATAAATAAATAAATAAAAAGAAAACTGTGGGAAACATTTACCCTCAATTATATAGGACAGAATGTACATATAGTGTGTGTGTGTGTATATTAATAAAATTTTAATGGTGAAACTTATGTTTTATGTTTAATTTAAAAATAAAAGTGTAAAATATTAATTATATAAATAAAATTACCAAAACAAAATTATAGAATTGCATTTATTATATACAAAATAGAAATTTTTAATCTATATGTATTAAATGTGATAGTACAATTAATACATTTTTTTTTGCCATCTATAATCAATACATTGCTACATTGCATTTAATTCATATGACATAATTTAAAATGTAGTATCACACGGTAATTTTGTAAATTTTTTTGTCTAATTGATATTAACGTAATTTTTTTAAAAATATATTGGCACACAAGAAATTATCTCCAAATTTTAATATAAAAAGTTAGCCTAAAGTATAGATGGTAATTATTTTAGAAATTATATATTTTATTATCTCATAATTCCATATGTTTATGCAATCATGTATAATAGTATAATGGCCCCACAAACCCTTTTCCATTGAGGGGCATTCTTATGGAGTTGTTAAGTGGGAAAATAAAAAACTTTGCAGGTATGATAAAATGAATTTTTTTTTTTACATTTTATGATTTATTATTTATTTCATTTAGAAAATAAAGGTGAAAAATTAAATTTTGTCTGTTGAATCTTTATCTCGAGTCTCGTTTAACATTCTTTTTCCCATAAATGGCTCCTTCTTTTTTAACATGGTTGGAAAAGGATGGATTAATTTATTGAGCACTATACAATATTAACATAAGGATGTTGAAATGAACGTATATGGTATATTAGTATGTAAGTTTTCTATATCAAATTGCAAATCATCTTCTATGTTGACCTAAATTAACAAGGGTCGATTTATAAAAGCGAGTCTGCTAACTCGTGGAGTTTTTATGGTTAAACCTACTTGTGTCAAACTTCACGTGGAGCTATCATGTGGGTCTACTGCTTTGATGCTGCTTTACCTATTTGCTAATGCACTCATTTCCAAATCATATTTCCATATAAAATTTTTAACCGAATCCTATATTCCGCATACAATTTTTTTAAACGTAAATGGCATTTTCAATATATGATTTTAGTGAATTATTTTAATATTTAATTTAATCATAATCCTATTTTAATAATTATTTTTTATAGGAAAATTAAACCTACCACTCATTCTCATTTAAAATACCTATATAATATCAAATATAAAACTACAAAAGTACATAAGGTACATCAAAAAATCAGATGTGAAAAGAGTGAATGGCGTGCTCTTGAAAATGAAGAATTGGGTCTAAAAAGGCAACTTAGAAAATGAAAGGAATTTTGTCAACAAATTCTGGAATGCGGAGAATGCTTTTGCCAGTTTCAATATTTGAACTGTTCCGACTTTTGATTCCAGCCGACATTGCAGACCCATACAACATCCAGCTCCCATCTCCTTCCTAACGCAAGAAGTTACGAACATAAACACAAATATCTTCCACATTTTGCGAAAGTGTGGTCATTTGCTATGATTCCATTAGCATAAGTTATCCTAGTCACGCTAACTACCAATGATTTAAAGATACTTGGTTCAATATTATAAAATTAGGTTTTAAAAACAAAATTTCTCTCTAAACATAAATTTTTATCGCAAAAATTATTATCACCAATTCTATTGATAGCATGAGTTATCTATAATTATTAATGGATATTTAAGTAAAATTTAGGACTTGAATTATGTTTTTATTTAAGATTTGATACTTAAATCAATAATATTTTCAATTCATGTGACTTTTAATCATAACAACACATTTTGGAGCAAAATAGATACAAATCACGGGCAAGATAGGAGCAAAACAACATCACAGCAAGGGTCACTGGGCTTTAGTCGCCCGTGAAAGAGGAATATGAACATCAGAAGCAATCATGGGGCTTTGGTCGCCCGTGATATGAAGTGAGGAAGAAGAAAATCGAACACAAAAAGAATTCAGCCTCCATGGTTGCCCATGATTTGAAGAAAAGTAAGGAACAACAAGAATCCCAGTGCTTTAGTCGCCCATAATTGGTTTGGTTATTCAATGAAATTCACTCACAACCTAAATAATTCCCTTTTGGTCGCCCGTGATATATTGTTTACTATCCAACATTTTTTGTATCTTTTCATTTAAGTGTTGTATCGGTTCGGACAAAAAACACAATTTTCCTCCAAGTGTTGTACTGTTTCACCTAAGAATCTAAGAGATATAAAAAGAAACATACCTATCTACAAGAGGATAATAATTATCATCTAGAGATTTATCCATCAATTCATTCATTGTAATTAATTAGTATAGAAACAATGTAGACATCTTCTCCTCCCTGCAAGGGAAGTGTGTGTGTGTGTGTGTGTGTGTGTGTGTGTGTATTGTAAGTGTAAATGATGTGTGAGTGTTGTATTTATGATGATTCATCTATGGAACTCAAGAGAGACTAGTGAAGGATCTTCAATGTATTGTTGTAGACAATTCTCAAACAAATTCATAAATGGAAGAAATGGGTTTTGTCTTTCTATCTCTCATCTCGATCTTATCGTGTTTTGTTAATGTCTATTGTATTGTATTTTGCAAATTTCATGATTCCCTATATAGAAATGTGTTAAATTCATAATATTTTTATTGGACTTCTTAATTTCAGTGGTAGGACATATAAAGTATTAGTTTATGTAGTGCACGGCATGGACTTTTGCCAAATTTCACTTGGATAGATTGAGAAATCATCAAAGTGAATAGATATAGACAATTGAAAGAGATTGCTCATAGTCTTAGAGATAAGATGGTGAAATCTTCTGCAATTTTCTTTGAAATTCTTGAACTTAATGTGGTCATTGATTAGCTATTAGCATAGGAAGAGATTCCGGTAGATAAAATCAAGATTAGGCCTTACTGGTCTGGAGAAAGACTTTAAGGTAACCTATTGAATTCCACAATTAAGACTAATAAAAATATATTAATGGTGTGAAACTACATGTTAGTCATGATTTGTAGGCCTGTTTTATGTTTGCATTACATTGTTATGTGTTAATAAGTGTATTTACATCTTTGGTTAATCAATAATAATTAGTAATTCAATACTATCATTAAAATATGACTTATTTTAGGCTAGATAATGAGAAGAAAGTTAGTACTAGTGTTTATTTTGTTCCCTATAGGAGACGACCCTATGCTTAATCCTAGACTACATAACGACAGGTGCACTTGCCTAGCTTTGACCGTGTTTTGGAAAAGGAAATATAGGATTATAAATTTAAAACTCGGTCACTCAATTAGAGAAATAGACCATCAAGTTTTTAGCGCTGTTGCCGGAGAACGACATCATTAGGAAAACCAGAGGCTCATTAATCTAGTCACAACATTTGTTGTTGTTCCATTGTTATCGCTATTTTATTCAATACTATGTTATATATGTTTGTGAAGTTAGATGTTCTTTTGTGTGATTTATAAGTCTTTATATGTGTTTGCTTGTATAGTTTGGTTTAAATTGTTGTATTATTTTATGTGAATTGATCTATCTTGTTGAGTTGTGGTAATTATAGGAACACCAATCAGAAGGCATGGATGATTGTTTTATGGATTAATGTTAGGAAAGTTCAAGGAGTTTAAGTGTGGGGAAAAGTCATCACACATTGTTGGTTGGCACCCATGAAGGGATGTGATGTTTCATTTTTGAAAAGTCATAATTCGTCTAAATATATATGCGAAGGGACATGTTTCTTGTATATGAAACAATGTAACTTTTCTTGAAGGGGTATATAGAAGAGTTGTAACTCTTCCCAAAAGGCATTATTATTTTTTGAAAAGTCATAATTCTTCTTAATATATATGTGAAGGGACATGTTTCTTATATATGAAACAATGTGACTTTTTTCAAAGGGCTATACTGAAAAGTTGTGACTTTTCCTAGAAGGCATATGGAAGAGTTGTAACTTTTCCCAAAAGGCATTACACGCCCGTGCAAGCCCAGTAACAAGTCCAACTGCACACCATAGGGGAGTCAAGTTCTTTTGCTCTTTTGTTTTGTTTTCCTTTTTCATATGATTGTGTTGTTTGTTGAGACATTGGGGATAATGTCTCCAATAAGTATGAGGAAGGAAGCATGCAAGCATGCTAGACAGAGTTTACTGAATTGAATGTTGATAACAATTGTCTATCAAATTTACTTATCATTTGAGGCAAGTTGTTTTGGTTTGGTGTTATTTTGTTTTGCCGGTTAAAAGAATTTTTCAAAAGTGCTGGAATAATGAAGGTTATCCAGTTTAAGATGTTTTGAAGTGGGTAATGTTTCTAGGGTAATGGTAACAATGTGAGATCATGATGGGGCAGTTTTACTCACTATTTAATTTGGAATTCTGCATTTTAGTAGCATATGACTATAAGTTTAAGATGTTCAGGGTTATTCTCAATATTTACTTTTGCCATCAATTAGCATATAGAGAATAATTGAAATGAATCATTAGTGTAAAGTTCAAATGATACTTATCACTTGATGATCTCTCCAATTTTATTGATTTTCTTCTTAAAATAATTAAAATAAAAAGAGGGATGTTGTAGTGTTTGAGGTTTGAAGGGGTTTCATTAAAACCTGGTCACCTAAGGTCATTTGGCCTGGGATCGACTGACCAAAGATTACACTTCAACATTTAAATTGCTCAAAAACAAAAAGTTCAGTGAATTTTGTGACTCGAATGAGTAAGTCCATGGGACACCCTTTTTAGGGAACAACGTCTGTTAACTTGAGTGATGAGCTAGGGATTATCGACTAAAAATTTGTTACATGGGTTGTGAAATTCTTTAGAAACTGAACTTAAAGAAGAAGGAAAGGAGAACAATAAAGGAGAGAAAGTCAGGGGGTAGGTTGATGTCTATGATTTCACTAAGAGATTTAACTTAAGATTGTGGTAATAATTGAATTAAGATAAACAAATAAGAGAGAAAGTACATGAATATTCTTTGTTTTGACTTTTGGTTATACGTTTACTTCTTTATTTAGAAATCTAATTCAAATGATGAGGATAAAACACTAACTTATTATGATTATCTTTGTAATTTTTGCCTAGAAGATGAACCATTTCAGTGTGGATTGAATGAAATCCTTCAATTCCAGCACTAAAGGAGTAACACCATAATTGCCAGATGTTTTCAAATATTTCTATTAGCTTCTTGCTTAAGGACAAGCAAGGCTTAAGTGTAGGGTCATAACTCTTCTTCTATCCGTAGAACTATAAGTTATTTTATTAATTTTCTACTACGGAATTTATATCTCTAAAAGCCAATTTTTTGTACTGGTTTTGTTGAAATAATCTTTTTTAATCAACATGTTTTGCTCACTTCATATATGTAGTGGTATAATTGGTAGTGGAATAATCCAAATATCAATCATATTACAATTGAAGTCAAATTGAACTCAAACAATGCTCTTAGAGCCTAATTATTTTTTTAAAATTTACCAATTCGCCCTTAACCCCAAACTAGGGGAATTTTAAATACTAGAAATTTGATAAAATGGTAATAACAGGTTTAGTTAAATAAATAAGTTATAAACCACAGTTATCTTAAAGTTTAAAACATAAACTAGCCAAGCTTTTACATAAGGATTTTTGGACGCTTCAGGTTTTGTCATGCTTCAGGTTTTGCCATGTGGCACAATCTAAAAAGAGCATCTTTCCATTCTAAAACCCAAGCATTCCCTTTTTCCTTCCATACATACACACGCACATATATATATATATAGATGTATATATTATTTTCTAATTTTTGCTTTTCATTTTCTAATGTTCTTCCCAAAGCTTCAGGTAGTTCTTTAAAACCCTAAACTCTAACCTTAAACTTAGCATGAATTAAGCTAGATTAACAATAATAAGCTAATATTATATGTTTTACTCTAAGAAATGTGGAGAATGAGGAAGTGTTAAAAGAAGATGAAGCTTCACAATGCCAACGAAATTCGTAGTAATGTAAGGATGGTATTTTAAAGAGTCATAACATGAGTTTTATAACTTCCTAATCATGAAAACTAATTTGGGCATGTGGTACATGTTTTGGTAGCCAAATTCAACTCTTGGAGTTTTTTTAGAGTCTTGAATCCTCTATCCAGCTGAAACAAGCAGAGAACTACACTCTATAGCAAGGTAAGACACTAAATTAACTTCTTATGTGGAGATTTTTGTATTCTTGAAGATGTGATGCATGCTTAGCATGGATTTGCAATTGCTTAAACTCTAAGAATCGAATTGTGGACCTTAACCCAATGAAATATCCAAAAAAACAGTCAGTGGTATAGTTGAACTTGACCCTAGATCTGAGAATTCCACGAACCTTGGTATGGGTTGATAAAAAAGACCTTAACCCATTGATTGAAGAATCCTAAGAACCTTGATATAGAAATCTCAACCCTATAGGAAATACCGAACAAGAATCTTGGTATAACGAAAAATGCAACAAGAATATCAATTCTTCAAGAATTCACAAGCTCTCAAAAGAATTGAAAGAGAAGAATTCCTCTCAATTTGATTTCAATATCAAAAGTTATATGTTCTTCAAGACTACTACGGAGACCTATATCTAATAATACAAAGGAAACCCAAAAGTTACAATAAGAAATATAATTGCTAGCTAATATAAGCTGGCGGCTTAAAATAGTAAGCTGGCAGCCTAAATGAACAAAACTAGTGTCCTTTAAAGTGGCCTTTAAATTTATGATTCAATACATCTTCAAGGCTAGTGTAAGGCTAGCAGTGTATATAGCCAAAGCCGGTAGTGTAAGTGGAGAAAGCTTGCGATATTGGATGTTGTCGTATGACTTGTTAGAGGATAGCATTTTCGTGAAGAAAGCTGGCAGTGCTGAATTTAAGGCCGGCAGCTTTTAATTGTAGGCTGGTAGCTTTTAAGCTAGTATTGGTCTGGTTCCAATTGTTGCGTTACATTTTCCTTCTAAGTTGCAAAAACAACAGTAAATGTCTTCATTTCTGGTTCCAAATCGACATTGGTGAGCTTTAAGTAATCTTCAATAAACTTTTGCGCAAATCCTTAGAACACTTCCCGAAGCTTCTTGACTCTATTTTGAGTAATCATTCCTTCAGGTACTTGAAGTTGTTGTGGCGAGCTTAGTACGATAGTGCCTTCATCATTCCCTCTCTATTTGAAATGATTCGTCCTCGAATCAAATTCACCTACATTAAAAGGACTAAAGTTAGAAATGTTAAATGTAGCACTCACATTGTAGTCACCTTGTAAATCTAATTTATAGATGTTGTCATTTATCTTCTCGACCACTTGAAATGGTCCATCACCTCGAGAATCTAGCTTTGACTTCCTTTGAGATGGACATCTCTCCTTCCTTAAGTGTACCCACACCCAATCACCTGGTTCAATGATAAATTTCTTTCTACCTTTCTTTGCTTGTTGAGCATATTGCTCATTCCTCTTTTCAATTCGTTGGTGCACCTATTCATGCAATTTCTTTACAGTTTCTACTTTTTTCTTTCCATCTTAACTAGTTCTGACATTAACTGGCAAAGGCAATAAATCTAAAGGCATTAGTGGATTAAAACCATAAACAATCTCAAATGGTGAAAAACCTATAGTAGAGTGAGCAGTGCAGTTATATGCGAATTCAATGTATCTAAGCATGTAAGTCCCACAGTCCAACTAAAGGTAAGGTAGAACCTCATAAGCTGCAAAAGATCTCTCGATTTGAGCCAACCAGTCCTTAGCTTCATCAGGTTTGCCAAAGGCTCCGTCGAAATACCGATTATTCTTTGATGTGTTAGATCATTAAGATATAAATTTATAACCTCATTAATTATAGACCCATACAAGGCAATGCACCTATCGTGTAATATAGAAATTAACTCGGATATCATCCTAGGGATCTATGTGCAGCTACTAGTAATAACCCGTTAACTATTATCTAGCCAAATCAAATGTGAGATAAATACTAAAATTTCTACTAATTCTAATTAAAAGCAAGTCCAAAAACCTTATATGAAAGATATGCACAAATTTCTCAAGATAAATCAATTCACAAATAATGCCCTTAGTTGTGATCAACCCTAGCCCCCTTCATCTTTAAAGATAGATTCAATTGAATGAAACTTGATCTTGAATTATCAGGTTTCTCAATTAGATTAATTACTCTCTTCAAGTTAATTAACCCCTAACCTTAATTGCAAAAGTGGGAATTTCTTCCTTCACAATTATTAAATTAGAATAGCATGAAGATTATGAACCATAATTGATAGAAAGTTAGAAAAACCCTATTTTAGGTAGATTACCCAACTTCTTTGCCCATGAGAGATCAAAACCATTAATTGAAATCTTCTTTCAAATTAACAAGAATCAAGTTTGTAATAACTTAAGCCTAAAATCATCACAAACAACAATATAAATCATGAAGCAAACTCAAAATCAAACTTCATTCAATTAATAAACAAGTCGATACATAAAGGCTATGATTTCTTAAAACCTAGGGCATACACAACTACTCTTCCATGAAGAGATTAACAACAACAATAAATACAATGGAAGAAAGAGAAAATATCATGATGATAAAACCTTTTTGTAGAAGTGATTGTTGTGTATCTCCAAGTTATAGCACGAATTCTTCTCCGAAAAGCTCTCCAAAATGAGTTCTAGGGTTTTTGGATGGAAATACGAGCGAATGAAAATTTTTTATTTCAAGACAGGGCGCGGGTATATATATATTAGTATGTACACGACCCCTACACGACCCGTGTACGTCGGGATAGTGTACTCACTAACTTCGCGCGTTTTTCCTTTTTTGGCACATGTACACAACTGGTGTATGTAGGGTCGTGTATCTTAGAATTTCGAATTTTTGCTTCAATTTTTCTCCTCCAAAAGTACGCTAATAGTATAAAAATACTAGTGTATGGCCAGCAACTCCACAAAAGGCTCCAAAGCTCTCCAAAATCTTGGCTTCTTTCATTAATAATCCTTTGAAAAGCCTAATTGTTCCATGATTATTCCTAAAACACAAAATTAGTTTAATAACAATCCTTTTCTTCAATAAATTAATTAAACAACATATGAAATATGCTCAATAATACACCAACAATAAGGGTGTTAGGACACTTATCACTCTTTATGAAATCTGGTAGAGAGCTTCGTTGAGGTCTTTGGTAAGGTGGCGGTGTGGTGGTGGTGGTGGTGCATTATAAGAATGCCCCTCAAGTGGTGTCGAAGCTTCAGTAGTTACTTCACGATAATCCATGGGTAGTGGTGGGACGGAATTTTGCACACTTTGGCCTTGGTTTGGATTTTGGTTTTGGTTTTGATTTTGGTTCTGGATGAAGGTGTTTAGAAGGTGAGCTAACTTTCCAATCGCATTCATTATATCCATTTGTGGGTTCTGGGGTGCTATCCCTTGTTGATTATGCTGGGGTATAGTGGGTTGATTATCGTTATTTGCTTCTACTAGGGAATCTTCTAGTTCATGACTACGATTTCTCCAGGGTCTGCTGTTTATACATTTATTACGTAAGTTGTAAGGTTTTCCTTAAGTTGTATCTCAAAGGCTTATTTTGGAAATTGCGGAAATCAAATAATCAAATAAAACTTCAATGAATTATTATAAAATTCAAAACATGAAATCCAAGCCATGAAATTCTAAATTTACGAGTCTAAATTGTAGAGTTCAAGTCATAACTCAAATTATGGAATCAAGCGAAAAAGAAGTGAATCATAAGGATGCAATGGATGCAATGATGTTCATGCATCTCGTAGGATATGGTGCGCATGCTTTCTTACTTAGTTGTATTCTAAATTTTTTGTTCATATATTTTGTTAAGAAAACGTAAGATTCTTTTTTAAAACAAGTACATATAAATTCCGTCAAATATTATCAAGGTCTTACATTCGGTCGAGTTTTTCATTTACATTATGCTCATGAAACATGTAATCTATGTCACTCGACAAACCTATACTAGGGAAAGATTTCTAGTTAATTTATAATTTTAACTCCCTTCCTACCCTAAGATTTAATTATTTACACACCTTCATCTTTTAAATTCTATCGCCATGCTTTATTTTTGCTGCTCTAATACCAACTTAAACTGTCATGCCCAAAAGAGTACCCTAAACGTAACAGCCCGCCGCATGCAATACTAGACTTAGGAATCACTACCACAGTCATTCAGAAATCTTGCTTTAGATGCAAGGCGTTCCCTTACGATAATAGAATACTTGCGCAACTGAAGATAAATAGTTTAATTTGATAGAAATAGCATCAAAATACAAACCATAGATATTCAGGATCATTTACAAAAACTAAAGAGCATTCCCCTGCAAAAGAATATTAAGTTCAGGTAATAGTTTTTGACATCAACTCGAATGTTTAAGATTTCCTATGGAAGTTTATATAAAAGCTAAACATAAACTTCTAGGTGAAAATCCTATTCCTGCTTTATCTAAGTTGGCCAATTCATGGGACGCAACCACTGGTATGAAGCTGCAACAAAAGAAGCTATGAGGGTATAAGCTACGTTAACTTAGTGAGCAAATACTTCCAAATATAGTATCCAACAATGTCATACCATCAAGTTGATTTAAGCATCCATATGAAATGCAACAACAACATGGGCATACAAGACATATGATCAACCGGAAATCATATGTTGAATGGATTTATGCTCTCCATTCGGAGTTAGTAGATTAACTAATCCTGTGATACTACTTTGAATTATTGTTCTATTTCATGGCTCACGGGCAACCCATTTCATTCATACCGTTTATGGATCACAGATAAACAATCATGGTTAAATGCACCATCCCTATCGTAAAGTGATTATATCCATATTACTTATTAATCTAAATAATCATTAATGTAATTTAATATGTGATCAACCAATTTGCAAACACTCATAATCATGGCATATAGACATACATCAATTAATCACCTGATTTCGATATACTTAGCACATTTTTCTCAATACATCAAGATAGCATACATAATACCATAATTACCCATCATGCATTTTCATTTTTATCTTTGCCTATCATTCTAGTGCAACTATAAATTACAAGCACAATAAGGAATCGTAAATGGGAAGTATGACTGACTCAACCATGGTCACCGGTTTCTATTCCTAATAACCCGGGGATAAGGAATCCTCCTATTCGAAATCACCTAAACGAAACAAATACCTAAATGAGTATTTCAAACCATAACTAATTTCAACTTATAAAAAAAAAAACTTTCAAGTTCGTAATTTTCGTAGTTAGGGGAAATTCCAATTAAAAAGACCATAACTTAGTCATTTTAACTCAGAATTTCACAAATAAGCGATCGATTTCTATCTACTTCGAAAGATCTATCTATCTATAATGTTCTTCCTAAGTTTTGAAAACTTTTAGGTCTTGGAAATCTCGGATCAGTTCTAATCAATAGCTAAAAATCATATTTCCGAAATTGTTTTGTGAAATTTACATTGTTTCTACCAAGTATATTAAGCGTACATGCAATATCAACAAGTTATTATCATGAATGACATGTCATGAGCTATCTATATGTATGTTCTTGATGATATTTGGTTAAAAGGAATTTTTAGAAAACTTTTACTTTGTAAAATTTCAAGAATACTTGATTTAGAATAACTAGTTTTGTTTCTTAAAAAATCATCTTTAGTTTTACTAAAATAAAGCCTTAATGACCTATATTCCTAACACCCTCATTATTTTAAGAAATTTCTTCATTTAGGAGTTGGAAAATAGATGTTTAAGTGGGGTCTTGCCTAATTACGAATTTTACAAAAATTATAGGGAATGAAAATAAAGTTTGATTTATGTGTTGAACTTTTCCTTTGTTTTAGAATATTCTTTGATAAAATTCATTTGTTCTTGCCATACTTAAGTCCTTACTACATCTATTCCGTAAGGCTTCTATTTTTCCATTAAAATCCTCATTTTGGAATTTGAAAATAGGTGTTTAAATATGGGTCATTTCTAAATCCGAATTTTGTGATTTGTGTTTGAGATTATTTCTTGGGTAAAACTCATTTGATCTTTCTAAAATTATGTCCTAATCAAACCTACTCCTTAAGGCTTTTATTTTTTTAATAAAACTCTTGTTTTGGGGTTAGAAAATAGGTATTTACTTAGCAACTCATCCAAGTTACGAATTTCATGTTCTTGTTGGACTTGAAACAAGGTTCTAACTTAACTTTTGTATACTTTTTTTATTTTGAAAATATCTCTTAGTAAAACTAGATCTAACTCATCAAAATTATTCATTTATGATATCTATTCCAGAAGCCCTTCATTTTTAATATAAAATCTTCATTTTTGAGTTGGAAAATAGGTTTTCAAAATGGATGTCTCTTTCCATTCGATATTCAAAAATCATTTTTTTTTTTTATGGAAACAAAAATAGATCTTGAGCTTTTGGTAACATCCTCATCAATACCAATATACTACAAGTCTTTATTCACATAAAACAAAAATTTTATGCATTTATATACTTAAAACAAAATAGATATATGATATTGATGTTATGAATGCAAATGCAAGATTGGAAGCCTTAGATTAGTATGATGATGTTGTTAGATGCATGAAATGCAAGATAAAACATTATGAGGATGATGTTAGTAGCAAGATAAATCAACAAAATATCAACAAGAATATAGCAAAATAATAACTTAAAACAAGAGATCCACACATTGTGATGGCATGAACATCATGTTTAAGTGTTTCCACATCCCTTGCATAAAGCTCATGGGGATTTTGGTGGAACCACACATGTATGATCTTGCTATTACATGTTTTATTTGTGTTAGAGTTTAGATCTATTACCTATAGAGTGTTTGAAGCTAGAAAATTGAAGAAAAATATCGTATATGTGTGTATGGGCGGAGGCTCATGGCAACTAAAGGGGGGAGAGAGCTAAGAGAAAAAAATTTTGCAAGAGTTTTGTTTAGTGAAAAAGAAAGAAAGTGAAATAAGATAAGCATAAAGGGGTTTATATAGGAAATGGGATTAGGGTTTGTGTGATTAAATAAAACAAAATTGAAGAGAAGGGGGGGGGGGGGGGGGGGGGGGGGGGGGGGGGGGGGGGGGGGGGGGGGGGGGGGGGTGCGTTTCTAGAGCTAAGGGGAGAGAGAGAGAGAGAGAAGAGAGATGTTTTGAGTTGTGTTGTGTAAATTTCGAATTAAATTAAGTAATTTAAATAATAAAAATTGTATTGGAAAAGTAAATTTGTAAGGAATATGATGTAAGATTGTAAGAATAGGTTGTAAGGATATAAGAATAGGGTATGAGTGGTTGCACTTGGTGAATAGTGATGATTAGAAATCACAAAATAGATTAGACAATTGAAGTACTGATAGTAATGAAAAATAATAAAAAGGACTATAACTGTAATTTTTATAAACAAAAAAATTCTTATAATTATCTTTTTGAATTCCTCATTAAATTTCGACTGTAAAGAGTCCTATGGAATATTTTTCTATTTTCGAGTCCCGTGGATCAATTTTCGAAAAAGATCCCAATCGGATTCAAAACAGATGAATTTTTCCAAAATATGATCTTTTTTTTGTTTTGATATATAATTTAAGACTATATTCTAAAGCTAACTCATTTTTATTATTCCAGGGTTTTGATCTCGGTATCACCGGACTTAGGGTTCTCAGGTTCCATACTAGTCCTAGGTATTCTTTTAGGGTTTCTGTTTCCAATTCTTATTTCCAAAACTAAGTTCGGTTTGCTAAGAAAATGGGGCTTATGAAACTAGTGCACAAATACTACATGAGCTTATGCACTAAGTCATATAACTCATCAACGTAGATGTCGTCTCAACCTAGAGATGCATAGGATCATATACTAAGTTATGTAACTCTTAGACCTTTGTACCTTTTCATCACTAAAAGTGCATGACTAGTACACAAGCTCTTGTACTTGGTCATGTACCTCTCGGACCACGAACCTTCCCTTCCCTAGTAGTGTACGACTCAGTGCACAAGTTGTATACTAAGTTGCATGAAATACATGAACTATACGTTATTTAATTAATTGTATGTCCACTTTATAAGTAAATAAAGTAATGGAGTATATACTGGGAATAGTTATCTTACTCTCTCTTTATACTTGCAAGTAAATGGGTTTTAATGGTTATTCTAAAAATAACAGTTACTAGAAACAACCCATAAACATGCATATCAATGATTAGTTCATGTAAATTTTTATTAGTGGAATATCTACTTTAATTGTAGATGATTTATCATTGCTTTTTTTTTCCTTGTATTAAGTATTTTATAAAATTATATATAACTTTTTAATCGATAAATAGCCCATAAGTGACACAGTACAAACAAGTCAAGGCAGGGTTTAGTGTTTCATACATAAATAATAAATGACTTAGATCACACGTTGAGGTTTTTTTTGGGTATAAACCAATTCAAATGCAAGTGAACACAACACGATAACATAAATTACTTAAGCTAGTTTTGTTTAACCTCGTTGTCCCAATCCAAATACACTATAGCCATGGCTCAAAGAGGAAAAGAGGACAAAAAAATCAAAATATCATGATTGGATGAATGATACTGATATTTAATCTCATGTATAGAATTTACACACTTGAACTCTACATGTAGAGTTCAAGTGTAAAATTGAAACAAACATAAATTTTATAGAAATCTCAAAATCATCTCTATAAATGTATCATATTGTTTACATGGAATAAAAAGTAAGAAATTAACAAGAAACTAAAAAAAAAAAAAAACGTGATATATTTTCGAATCCTACAAATCCTTATAGCCTTTCTGATATGCCTAGATTCACTAGATGCCTTAAATCAGAAATCAGAACAAATTTTTGTATATCGGGTTTTTGATTTATGAAGAAAGAAAAGGATATGAATGGCATTGGCAACAAATATTATGCACTGAAATCAATCCAAACTACACTCTCTTTTATTTTATATTGCGCACAAACAAAATGAAGTGGTTTGTTCGCCACAATCTAAAAGATTGAGAAGAACGGAAATAACTCACCACAACCCAAAAGATTGATAAGAGTAAATTTGAGAGAAATCTCAAAGGCAAATTTCAATATCCAAAAACTAGGGCTTACAATACAAGAGGAGGTATTTATATTACCCTTCTAAAAAACGGGCAAAGTTGTAGCTAACATAAAAATAAGATAATAGAAACTCGTGTAAGTCACAACTCTTCCAAGGTCGCCTACCTTGCTGTGAACTCCATTGCCTTGCAGTGAACGCCACCAACCTTGATATTGAATGCCGCCAGCTTTAGGAAGAAGGCCGCCAGCCTTTTATCCGGCCTATAAGGTCTTCCACCGCTCCTTCATTCTGCTTCATCCCACTGCAATCTTTAGCCCTGGCTTTGGTAATTGGGCCAGTAACGTGAGTAACCTGATTCCCATCATTACCTCTAGCTCAAGAAGATTTTCCCTCAAATCTTGATCAAATCCAAGATGACTCCCATCACCTTCTCCTTCTCTTCTCTAGAAATCCATACCAAAAAATTCCAATCAAACTAGCAATACTTATTCATCTCACTTCCTCGTTATCTAACCAGGGGTGATAACTCAACCTTGCCAACCTTGATGACTTACCTTAAGTCCTATATGGACAAGCACTAGCATACCATGAAAGTTAATTGACAAATCACTACAAGAAATAAGTTTTGTTTTGAAAAATGGATTTGTCATTACAAATGTCAAATTTTTCACAAAATACTTATTATGATAAATTGAGGTTGTCATTTACCTGGAGACAATAAGCTTGTTGTAATAAGTATATTATGACAAAAATGTTCTTAGTCATAATATGATGATGCTTATTGTGATGATGGTATTTTTATCTCAAAAAATGATATAGTGACAAAATAATTTGTCTTGATAATTTTTTTTTTATAATGGGTCTGTCTTTTGTCATAATAGATTGAGATATTATGACTAATTAAGATGTTTTATAACGATAAAAAGTTGAATTGTGACAACAAAAATGTCATTAAAGTAATAGAGATAAATTTCTTTTGTAATATGATTCATATTGACTAAAATCAATTTGTCATTATTTTTTTGTAGTGAAAAAATTAATCCATCACATATTTATTAAGGTGACAAATTTCTATATAAATTTTATTTTATAGAAAATAGAATAATGTTATAAATATTTGTTATGGTAATATTATTTCCAAAAATATTAATAATGAGAAACCATGTTTGTTATAAAAGTAAATATTATGAAAAAATAATTTGGTGATGAAATCTTATCTTTGACAAAATTAATTTTATCAAAATATATATTTTGTGACTATTTCTTTTTGCCCATTGTTTTACTATTGACAAAAATATTTATGTCATTAACTTTGAGGTGTAGTAACAATACAAAAAAATTGAACTTATTACAAAGGTTATTAATAAGTTGTCACAAAAAGTTCATTTTCTTTTCACTTATTCTATATTAAGTAAATCTCTAATTATGTACGAATAATTAAAACATATATATAAGGAGATTTATAATATCTCATTTAATATATTATAATTACCTAATAAACCAAAATGCGTAAATTAAAAAGATAACAATATCTCATAAGAACACGTGAAATTAAAACTTCCTCCATTGTGACTTCAAGAACACACAAAATCCTTTTTCTGTTTTTTCTGTAACTATACGAGTCTTACACCCTTTATCATGAACTCAACAAACGCACCTAAAGAAAAAGAAAAAGAAAACACTATCTTAAAATTTTCAATCTTCTTCACTTGTAAATTTCATCTACTTGCATAATATCTCTCAAAAATCATCGTGCCTAACCTGCATATAAGAAGCAAATACATTAGTAAAGTAATATTATACTTTAGTTTTTACATTAAAAATGAAAATTCTTAAAATATCATATAAAACAACAAAAAGTTCATAATATAACATACTCTAATTACAACACACTTATACAACGTATGATGATAATCCTAAAGATAACAAATTGTGTTTCAAATTTTAAATAAAAAAATAAACAATAAGTAACTCACACAATTTTATCAATTAAAAAAAATTGTCAAAAGCATAATTAATCAAAAGTTTCAAACTTTATCTTGAATTACAATTTAGGGGAACAGAAGATTATTTTTTTAAAAATGTGAAACCCTAATTCTATTATGGAGTGATTTTGATTTTCTTACTTGATTTTGTTGTTGCTCTAATTGATGTATGGTTGAGAGAATAATAAAATTGTGTACCATCGTTCATTAAACATGTGCATCATCCTCTCCACTGGTAAAAGTAATAGTTGCTTCATTATGATAGTTAAATGAAAACATTAAATTCATGAATGAAACGTGTTGAATGGAGAGAGATAATTGTATATTATTCATATATAAAAGGATAAAAAAAGAGAAGACAAAGGAGAGTAAAGAGCTTGTCAATTTACTATGATATGGGCTATGTGTTATAGTGAGAGAGAGAGAGAGAGAGAGAGTTGGGGGTCAATTCTACAGGAGAGAATATAAATAATAAAAGAACACCTTTCATTGTTTTGGCTCCAACTTTTTTAAATGAAATCATTTTTCCCTCCCATGTGGATTTTTACTTGTCTTCTTAAATGAAGAGTCAGCCCCTATAATTATTTTTTCGTTCAATTTTGTGTGCATTACTCCAAAAGTATGTCCTGTTAGATTAAAAAATTATTATAATTTAACAATTATTGATCCAAATATTATAAATATATAATATATATATATATATTATAATTTACATAATTATTGATTCAAAAAAGTTATAATCCTTTGAGTTATGACAATATAACATTACATATCAAAGATCATTTAATTTATATGATAATTTACACAATTACAAATGGAAAAATTGATAAGTGATGAGTGTGTCATAACATTTGTTATTAACATTGAGAATGTATATGAAATAGCCTAACTTTCATACAGTTAGTTTCAATATATATATATATATATGTATACATATACGTGTTAATTTAATTAAGTAATGAAATTTTGTTAAATGTTTAGTTGGATAGAATTCAATGTGTTAGTATGATGTAGAATTTATATTGCTTGTTTATTTTGTGTATGTGGGACTTGAGTTTTCTTTTCAAAAATAAACTCAACACAAACCAAGACCGAGCTATAGCAGATTTTTGGAGCCTTTAAACTAAGCCCGATTCTAATTCAGTTAATAAACCTAAGCCCATACTCATCCACAGCCCAAAGCTCATGTTCTCTTATCTTCTAATGGCTTCTATAGATATCTTAAAAGTCAAAAGGGGTAGTAAAAATATCAATCTAAAACAGGCCCAATTCCATTTCTCTTTCTCTCTTCATCTTGATCGTCTTCTCAACCTTAATAAGCTCAAATTTATCTTTAAACTTTACCTCCACAAGATCTTAAGTAAAAAATTAACTTAAGGAATGTAAACCCCCAAAGTTTTACGATCGGTTAAGCTTAAACCCTAATTAGAAGGTCAATTGGAAATCTAAAGTCAACAAAACCCTAGTTAGACGCAACAGTTCAAGTCCGGCAATCCCGTGTTCATAACCCTAAGTGAGTAAGTGAGAGATTAGTATGTAGAATAGTTCGTAATATTATGAGAAAGCTTAAAAATATCAGATTAGTTAAACCGCGATTCGTTTTAAGCCCAATTGGATACAGATTTCAAATAGCATGTCCGGGGCTCAGAATAGTAAAAATATTCCGAATATACCGTTAGACTCGTAAAAAAATAAGGTTTTCAAAAATATCAGTTTTATAATTTTTCGGTAACTAAAAATATCAGATATCGCACTAATATGCATATTTTCTTACTACCGATACTTTATTTGTTATGTCTATTTTACATTTTACTTTACATTATACTATTCAATACTATTATACACTATTTATCTATCTCTACTTTTTCTTACAACCTACTCTTACAACCATACATCTATTTTTTTATAATTTTCATTTTCAATAAATCTTCACATATCTCATATCTTACTTTTCATTAATAAAAATACAAAAAAAAAATTTTCTCTCTCTCTCTTTCACTCAATTTGTGCCAGCCCTTTCCCATTTCCTCTCAAATTGTTTTACTTTTTATTTATTTAATTAACATAATTTATCATCCACTTTTTCCTATAAATACCCCCTCTTCCTCATTTCCTTCACACCTTCCATACACTAAAATTACTCTCTCAAAATATCTCCATAAGCTCTCTCAAGTTTTCTCTAGTTTCTACTTCTTTTATAGGTAATAGTTTAAAGCTTTCTTTATGTTCATTTACTTAATATGAGCATAGTGTGTGTTTTCTAAAACCATGAAGGTTGAGAAAGTAACAATATGTTCATACTTTGTTTTTGTTCATGAAACTATTTTCCTTTATGTTGTTTTCATTTATATAACTAAATATATCTATGTAGTTATATATATATATATATATATATATATACCTTTTAGAGCATATAAGCTCCTTTGTTATTGCAATTTATTTACTTTCCTTGCAATCTATTTATTTACCTTGTAATTTATTTACTTTCAATTTGTTTTAAGACTAGTCTTTCTAGTCTTACACTTGTCCTTATCAAGTCAAAACAATTTTCTTTTTTTTTTTTTAGACTAGTCTTTTCTTAGTCTTGGAAAGCCTTGAAAAGCTAAGGCTTCCAATACTTGACAATTACTATTATGCTTATTTATTTCTTATGTTCTTTATTATCTTATCTTATGATATTTTTAGCTTTAATAAGCTACATAATCATATTCATGCATGGCTAATAAGTTGTTGTCCAAATAAAAAATGAATCTTTTTTTGATAAAAGAATAGGATTTGATCAAAGTTTTTCCAAACACTTAGAAAAATATTTTTAAACAAATCTCTTTTGAAAGCTCATGAAAACTCATCATGAAATTTCAAACCATTAGTAAATGAAGCTTTTTTAAAGTCTAAAGATATCTCCTTTTCAAATAACAAAAGAAGTCTTGATATATAAATATGACTTGGTACTATTTTTATCAACTTTCTAAAACAAAAGCTAAATAAGTTTTCAAGAAAATCAATTTACAAGGAAAATGAAAATGAATTTTTAAAGAATAAATTCATCAAGTACTACTAAAACTTTTGGAAACTCTATTTTTCAAATCCTAGAATTAAATTTAGTAGATAACTTCAAGAGACCAAACTATATTTTCAACTCACTTTTGATAAACTAAAGAATCAAAATATAGTATATTAGATTTTGATAATTCAAAAATTTTATATGTTACTTCACCCACATAAAGCAAAAATCTAACAAATCCAAATTTCCAAAACACTAGAAAATGTTGTTTTGAGGAGATAAATTAAACAAGACAACACCTATAGCTTCATGCATAAATTATGAGTAGATTTATATACAAAAGGAATTCTGTTAAAAAATATACATATTTGAGTTTTACTTAAACAAGCCTTAGTAAAGGAAAGATTATAACTTCTTACTTTTCAAGGATGAAATTTTTGTATTAAATCTATACCTTCTAATCCGAGACCCAAAAACCTTTTATAGTAAAAGTAACCTTAGAAATGAATAGATCTTTTTGAATAGGTAGAAAATGACATATAATATGCAAAATTCCGAGTTAAAATGAGCAAGTTATGGCTGTTTTAAGTTGAAATTTCTTTCAATCCGATTTTACCGCGAATTCAAGATAGATTTAGAATCTTCAAAGTAGAAATTCTATGAAAGATTCATTTTGGGTATTTCATCTTGTTTAGGTGAAGAAGGAACCGATATTGCCTTCTTGGAAGATCACTTCGACTAGGAGCGATTTTGATAAATTAAATTTTGATAATTCAAAAATTTTATATGTTACTTCACCCACATAAAGCAAAAATCTAACAAATCAAATTTCCAAAACACTAGAAAATGTTGTTTTAAGGAGATAAATTAAACAAGACAACACCTATAACTTCATGCATAAATTATGAGTAGATTTATATACAAAAAGAATTCATTTAAAAAATATACATATTTGAGTTTTACTTAAACAAGCCTTAGTAAAGGAAAGAATATAAATTCTTGTTTTTCAAGGATGAAATTTTCGTATTAAATCTGTACCCTTCTAATCCGAGGCCCAAAAGACCTTTTATAGTAAAAATAACCTTAGAAATGAATAGATCTTTTCGACTAGGTAGAAAACGACATATAATATGCAAAATTCCAAGTTAAAATGAGCAAGTTATGCCGTTTTAAGTTAAAATTTCTTTCAATCCGATTTTACCGTGAATTCAAGATAGATTTAGAACCTTCAAAGTAGAAATTCTATGAAAGATTCATTTTGGGTATTTCATCTTGTTTAGGTGAAGAAGAACTGATATCGCCTTCCTGGAAGATCACTTCGACTAGGAGCGATCGTCATGGAATGAGTTAATCCCTTACTAGTTACATTTCCTTGTTTATGCTTGTAGGTAGTAGCACTAGAAAATAAGGAAAAAGATAAGTGAACAAATGTTGTGTGATTTGGATTCATGATTGATTGAATAAAAGCTAAGAATATCGAAAGAGGAATTGATGAATAATTTATGTTTTCTTATAATGATATGATGAATATTGTTTTAATCACCTTTAACTTGAACCCTGTCACGTCCCAGCGGGTACCCTAAACGTGACAGCCCGCCGTACACAATACTGAAACTTAAGAATGACTACCTCAGTCACTCGAAAGCTTCCATATCGGTACAAGGCGTACATTCACAACAAAGGGAGACCGGTGGAGTAATGCATTTTAAGACATTGGCAGCGGAACATGCAAAATAACACTTAATATATTTCATTGAAATAAAAGTCTTACAGCTTCTAAGGGGCATTCCCCCGATAATTCATAATAACATGGTTCTAAAATAACATAACTAAAGCTAGAAGATTTTAGAAGAAATCTACTCTATAACTTCAAAATAGATTGCCTCCAAAAGCTTCTCAAAATAAGGATTCTACCCGGGAAATCAAGGTGGTCTCGGGTGCAAAAATAATCCTGCAATATCAAAAGTCTATAGGAGTATAAGCATGACTAGCTTAGTGAGATATTCCTTACGCAATAGTACTCATAACAACAATCAAACAAGTTTATTAATCAAGCATATGAATGCAACAACCATATGATCAAACATTACATACGACTATCCGGTTTCGTATGTTTGATGGATTTACCCCTCCATCGGTGGTTAGGGAATGCTTTGAACTGGGTCCCGAACAACCTCCTTTAAGTTTGCGCGCGTCTTGGGGTTCCAACGAACCGTACTACTAGTCCCCGGCCTTCCATGCCCAAAGCGATCGATCCGGCTCGGCTACACCTTGAGGTGTATTCCCACGTCCTAACCCTCAAGATGTAGCTAGGCAGCTTACCTTTCCGGTCCCACGCTGAGGAGTAGTAGCAAAACTTCGAAATGATATTCTAAGTGATATGCATGAGCAATTTATTATATGGGGATTTCAATATGGCATTAAATCATTTAAAGCGATCAAACAATATTTGCACACATAACAATACATACATGGAAACATTTATATCAATCACAAATCGGGTTCCGATATACTTATCGTTCATTGATCGCACACAATGAATCACATACATAATTCCCATAATATCCCACATGCATATCAATTTTATCTTTTCCTACATCTAGTGCTCTATTCTACAAGCACATGCGCGAATACATAAGCGTAAAGGAAACTCACTCGTCCATAGCGCTCTAGGAGTCGAAGTAATCCTCGGGGAAGACAAGATCGTGATCCTCGACACCTAAACAAAAGAAATACCCAACATGAGTATTTCATCCAAGATCTATTCAAGTTCTATACTTCTATCTTAAAGAATTCGTAAAAATCGTATGGAATGGAAATCCAACTTAAAATGGCCATAACTTGCTCATTTTAACTCGGAATTTCGCATATTATATACCGATTTCTACCTACTCGAAAAGATCTATCTATTTCTAAGGTTATTTTCATCAAAAGAAGTTATTTGGTCTCGGAATAGTAGCGTACAGATTTGATACGAATTTTCCAAACTTCAAAACTAGAGTTTTCAAACCTTTCTTCACTCAAGGGCTTTTGTACAAAAGTATAGATATATTGTATGGTTGAAAAATCCCTTGAATACACATATATACTCAAACCATAAGCATGAATTTAGTGTGTTGTCTCAACAATGTTCTAGTAGTACAATATGTTTTGAAAGTGAGATAAGCTTAATTTTTGTAAAGAAATTAGTTTTGTTAAGAAAATTTCTTATTTTACTAAAGTAAGCATCTCTTTCTTTTAACTCCATTTCTTAAATAAAAGTAGATTTAATCTCTTTCAAATTTCTACTACCTTATTTCTAATGTTTTGGAAAACATAATCTTTCTAAATACTTCATGGTTATATCCACTTTTAAAAGAAATCATCTTATAAGTAAATTTTGAAAAACTTATCTTAGACTTTAGTGTTGGTGGAAAACTTTGACAATTGAATTTAAGAAATCCTTTGTTTAGGTCTAAAGAAACTTCTTATTTCTTTGAAAAGAGAATTTATAATAACTTTACTTTATGTATTTCTTGGTGAAAACCACATATTATTACTAAAACTTGAGCTAGCTTATCTAACTTTAGAAGAATATTTGTTTAAGATAAATTTCAAACTTTAAGGAAAAAACTTCTTATGTGACAAAATTATATTTAAAAAGAGTTCTTATTCTTATTTAAGAAAACTCATTTCTATTATGATTGAGACAATAACAACATATTCATGAATGAGAATATTATAAAATAAAAGCACATAAATAAAAATAAGAGCATAAAAGTAAAGTCAAGTATTGGGAACCTTAGCTTCATCAAGGTATCCCGGGACTAAGAATAGACTAGTCCTCAAAGAAAAGAAAAGCAAAGAAATAAAATTGTTTTGACTTGATATGGACAAGTCTAAGACTAGAAAGACTAGTCTTAATATTGCATAAAACAAGTAAATAAATAAATTGCAAGACTTGAAAATAAATAAATAACAAGTGAGCTTATATGCTCTAAATAAATATATATACATAATACTTAAATAAGATTAGAAACAATAATAACAATATCAACATAATAGTAACATAAAGAAAGAGAACATGAACAAAAACAAAACATGAATAAATTGTTGCTTCTTTAACTCAATGAGTCTAAGAAACATACACTAAACTCATGTTAAGTTATATGAACATGGAGAGAATATGAAAACTTTTACCTAAAGTTTATGTGTGGTTGAAGAAGAAAAGAATGGGTTGTTGTATTATGTGGGACTTGGTTTTCTAAAGAAAAGAAGAGACTTGAGAGATGTTGGGAGAGGAATTTTGTGGAGTGATTTTGGGAGAGTTTTAGTATGAATTTTTGTTGTGTGAAAGAATGGAAGAGGAAGGGGGTATTTATAGATTTTTGGAGTGGAAATTTGTGATTAAAATTAAATGAAAGAAATAAAATTGGATGGAAGAGGAGACAAGGGGCGCCGGTTTTGAGTTTAGAGGGGAGGAAAAATTATTTTTGTTTGTTTTGTATTAAAAAAGTAATGTGTAAGGTGATGTGATTAAAGTTGTATGGGGAAGGTAAATTGTAAGATGTAGGTATGGTAGAGTGTAAGAAAAAGTAGAGATAGGTGAATAGTAATGAATAGTAGAAAAGTACTATGAATAGTAGACTAGACAATTAAAATACCGGTAGTAAAGAAAATACGCGTAAAAGGCCTATATCTGTTATTTTTAGATACCGAAAAATTCTAAAACTGATATTTTTGAAAACCTTATATTTTTACGAATCTATTGGTGTTGTCGGAATATTTTTGCTATCCGGTGCTCCGGGGCACGGTTTTTGAAAACTGATCCCGATCGGATCCGAAGGACACTAGAAAAATTCGAATCTGATATTTTTAGGCTTCCCTATATTATTACGAACCATATTCCACAATTATTTCAATTTCGTTTTCTAGGGTTTAAGAACACGGGGTTGCCGGATCTAGCTTCACTAGACTAATCATATATCTAGGTTAATTTTAGGGTTTCATTTCAACTTCCGGTTCTTAGGGTTTGCTAATATTATCGAAAAATCTAGGGGCTTACAAACCCGACAATAATGAAATAACCCTATATTGAAAATAATTAATGCATATCATATTTGTGAGTAACATTTTTCGCTACTATTCTTCGTGTGGGGAAACGAGGAGTTGTAGTGGTGGCTAGTAGGAGTCGAAAAGTCTACATGAGCAAGTAAGAGCCGGAAAGTCTACAGGGTAAGTAGGAGTCGGTAAGTCTGCAATTATTGATGGTCATATGGGCCAGTAAGCACCTAACCCCCCACATGGAGGGCGTAAAATCCATGCTACACATGGTTTCCGGTTAATCGTGTGTATTTTGTTTGCTCATGTGATTGATGCATTCTCATATGATTATCTAAATACTTATGTATTTTATGGAAATGTTTTGTAGATAGTAGTTATCTCACTAAGCTAGTTTTGCTTATACCCCTATAGTTTTTTGTTACAGTACTATTACTTGTAGTTGGCACCAAGGAGCCCCCTTTGTCAGGTATGAGCCAAAACTACTAGGAGTTTTTGGAAGGAAGTTTATATATTTAGTTTTGGATGTAGATTTCTAAGAAAAATCTCTATAGTAGACTTATGTTATAATTATGTACATTTTGAAGATGGCTTAGTTGAACAAGGCTATTAGAACGGGGAATGCCCCTAAGAAGTTGTAAAGAGAATTTTTGTATTCTAATGAATATTACATGTTTATCTATATAAGTTCTTATATGCTTTTATTATCAGCTTAAACGTAATATCCCTTTGAGTCTCCTACTATCTTGGAAGCACGCCTGGTACGTGATATCGAAGCTCCTGCGTGACTAAGGTTGTCATTCATTAGCTTTAATATTATGTGCGGCGGACTGCCACGTTTAGGGTACCCTTCGAGGCGTGACAAGGAATACGTGGGAATAAGAATTAAACCAGGGACTTGGAAGAAAATTTTGATTGGTTTAAATAGCCATAAAAGTAAGTAAAGTCGATTTCTTGTTTGTTTTGTTTAGTCATGATTTTGATTAAAGTTAATGTTAGATAGAAGTAGAACTTAGGTGTTTTAAATGAATTAAGGGCATGCTATTATATATATATATATATATACATATTGAGTTAGAGATGCAAATAAATGTATGTATCCTAGGTGTTTGATGAAATGAAATATGAAGTTATGGTGATATGATAGGTGTAAGGATGTTGTTGGTAATCAATAAGTAGAACTTGAATGATTAGGGTAATAATAGAGTTTAATAAGCATAAATGATGAGATTATGTTTTTAGGTTGAGTAGGTTGTTACATATACTTGTGAAATGAACATATAAGTGCAAGAAATCTTCATAATGTTTAATATAGTGCTCATAGACTAGTATTGGCATGGTTTTACAAACATCTAAGAGTTTGGTACAAAGGTAGAGGATCTAAGACTTCAAAAATTTCGTAACAAGTACCATATGATAAATGCCTTATTCATTACGGGTGTAATCGAGGTCGTTATCCCCTCAGATCGCATTTCCTTGTTGAGTACAGCCATTACTTGGCCTATTATCTCCTCTAGGTGTTTCATAAAGCTTGATATAGCCTAAATTATGGCCATTGCAAGGGTCGTTATCTTCTCTGTATGGTTTTTAAAGGTAAATTACAGCCGTAATAAAGCTCGTTATCTCCTTAGGTTGTTTTTAGGAAAAAAATTTTAAGCTTAATACAGGCGTATTTTTCATCACGATCTATCTCACGGTCGTGATAGGGGACATTATGTCCTATTATGGGCGTGATAAAGCTAATTGTGTTCATGACGGCCCAAGATCACGAGCATGATGGTGCCCGTAATACCCATCACGACCTTGGTCACGGCATGATAGATCATCTGGTACTATTCATATAAAATAAATAAATAATAAATAAAATAAAAATAATGAGAGAATAAATAATGTAATGAAGTACGTAAGTATCGATATATATGCATACGTGAAATTAAGAGATGATTTGACATTTTACTTGTGTTCAATGAAAGTGCAATGATTTAATGTTGAATTATAAATTAATAATGTTTTATACGGAATGATTCTTTAATAGATTTTCATACTCATACGAGTTTAAATACAGATCTTTTGCTAATAAAACTGATTATCCAGGTACGCAGTAGCTTGCTTGATTGTTATCAAGTTAGGCACATCTTAAATGAACTTAATTAAAGATGAGCTAACAATTGTTTGAAATTGGTTGTGTGTGTGTGTCGTTGAATTCAATTCGAAGAGCGACAACCCTGTTAATGACGTTAACATGGTAGTTTAGGCACTTATGCTATATTTGTAATGGTGCAATGTCACATGCCATGATGCAATGGCAATTCTTGAGTGGCTCAAGGGGTAATAGATAGGGTGGATAATGTCAATGTAACATTTGTTTATTTTTAAGAAGAAATAATATTGTTTAGCTTACATTTATGAGACCGATTGAACTAGATGATATTATGAATTAAGTTAAGTAAAGTTGTGTAACGGCTATTAACCCTAAATGAGATTATTGTTCTTTTCAGTTAGATATATGGGATATAGGTACTCAAGCTACCTATATCAATCCTCGAGCAGTTGCCATTACTTAGGACCCCCAGATCCCTAGGATTGAAATCAAAGTTTGAATACTCTAGTGATGATTGGTTAATTAATTAAAAATAATTAAATTATTGTTTGTTGCATTGCATTTAACCTAATTATGCTTGTACTTTGTATTTGCTTGTGTTACTGTGTACTGGGCCTTTAGCTCATGTTACTACTTTGCAGGCATTGATGATGATGAATGCTATGATGACATAGGATACATGATTGATTATGAAGCCTTTATGAATGAATAGGATGGCTAGGAAGACCAAGGAAATTTAACTTTGCTACAAGCTTGTTGATTAACCTTATGTTTGTAATGTAAGACATTAAGTCTCCCTTTAAAGTTTTTATGTTGGACAAGTTTTGTAATCTTTTGAAGTTTCATCTATTTAACACTAAAGTTATGACAAGTTTGTAAAGTTGATCTACTCATGTGTTGAGTAATTTTTTATTAAATTAATGATGTGTTTATATCAGGTTTAAAACAAACAGTCATTATAAACATTTTTTTAGATAACCTTACGTATAGTACTTAAGTATTATATGTGGCTAAGGACTAGGCATACCTAATATTAGTACTAAGTAAGACAAGTCCTTATAGAGTGGTATTAGAGCATATGTTCATATGACTATCTATTTAGATGTGATAGCTTAGGAGTGACTTGTCCTTAGATGCGGTGAGATTAGTTTGGAATAAGCTTAAGATTTGCTTAGACGATGTGTTTTGTTTGACTGTTTGCTTTATTATTAGTTGAATTTAATTTAATTAGCATTGCATGCTTTAATATATATCATGTATATATTGTGTGTTGCATAAAGATGATAGGTCACAAAGACAGACTAGACATCAGACAAAAAGGGAAGATATGTCACTACCTCCTCCACAATCAACTACCCCAGCATCTACTTCATCATCGATTCCAACTTCTACTACTACTCCATCTCCTGCTTCAGCATCTACAGATCAAGTATCACAACCACCTCAGATGTTACCTTTCCCTCAAATGCCAATGAGAGATTCAAACATTATGTGTACAATGTTTAGAGACATGTTTGCTATAATGCAGTAAAATCAACAGATGATGAATCAACAACAACAATAGTTTATTGAGACAATATACTCCCCATACGATAGAATAAGGAGGAAATGTGCAGATGAATGAGCAGAATGATCAAGTGAAATTGCTTTATTTTTTTAGATTAGTGCCAGATTTTGACGAAATTGTTTCAGATTCGACCATTGTTGAGAATTGGATAGAGGAGTTAGAGAAAGCCTTCACAGATTGTGAAATGCCTAAGAATAGAAAAGTTTATTTAGCAGTGTATATGCTTAAAAGAGATGCCAACAACTAGTGGAGATTAACGAGTGAAAGTTGAGCGAGTTTAATTGCTTAGATTAGGTTCAAGGAAGCTTTCTTCTTACAATATTTCCCAACTATGGTCAGAGAACAGATGCCTTCATACTAGTTAGTTTTAAGACAAGGAAGTAAGGCAGTTGAAGAATATTATGCTGAGTTTTGCAGGTTACTTAAATTTGCTGGTGAAGAATATAATGATGAGAGGATGAAAGTCTAAAAATTTCAAAATGGCCTAAATATGGAAATTAAAGGAGAGGTTAAGATGTTCCAACTTCCTACTCTAGCGGATGCAGTGACCAAGGCAAAGCTAGCAAAACAAATTTAGAATGAAAACAAGACTCAAAGAGACAGGAGAGCTACTTTTATAGGCAAGAGACTAGCACCATCTACTCCCTATAGGAAGTATGATAATTTTGGTGAAGGAAAAAGACCATTTCTAGCAGAGAAATCAACTTCAGGATCTTTGACTAAGACTTTTGTAGCTTCCATAAACTTTGAAAGCAGATGTGTTAGATGTTTCGGACCGCATGAGTTAGCTCAATGTAAATGAAATCCTAGAGCATGCTTGCTTACAGCAAGGAAGGACATAAAGCTTTGGAATGCAAGGATCCAATATTACAACCCATCTTTTGTTTCTATTGTAAGCAAAGGGGACATCATGTGGCATATTGGAAGGACGAACCTAAGAATGATAGTCCTAATTTCGAGAAAGGGATGACAGCAGCAAGGATATTTGTAGTACAACAGTGCGAAGAAGCCCTATCCATGCATAACTTGGCAAGTACTATATTAATTATAAATCATCACGCAAATGCATTGATAGATACTAGCGCAACACATGCATGCCTAGCCAAAAAGTTCATGAATGAGTGTGGTTTGAGTTTTGAAGTATTATCTAATAGAATAATAAGCATTAACACCCCTTTGGTGTGAAATCTAGAGAGTCTTGTGTGTGTACAAAAGTTAATGTAATGATTGCTAATGCAAATGTGCCAAATGATATGTTAGTTTTACCTATGGTTGATTTTGATGCAATATTAGGTATGAACTAGTTAAATATGTACAAAGTTAGTATAGATTGTAATAAGGCTAAAATGAGTTTTGATTTGAAGAGTGGACAAGTTACTCGTGTTCTAAAAAGAAAAATACCCAAAAGCATGTATACCATGGAATTGTGGGAAAAGACTGCAGGAACAACGGTAAATGTTGAAGAGCTTAATGTTGGTATGGTATAAACCCCTGAACTTTTCAATACTCTTAGAAAATAATTATAGAGTTAAATACCAAAGTCGAAACCCTAAAAACCGATCCAGATTAAAATCGAATCCTAAATAAGATCAAATATGAAATTTCTTAACCTTGAGAAAATAGAACCTCCAAAAACAAAATGGAGACAATATGGAATCGCTAATCATTCGACTCAAAAACTGTACACTACACAACTCATCTATCTGACTTCTAACATGAAAGTCGAGGCAATATATCCAAGCAAATATTCGATGAAAAAATTTTAAAACCTCAAACCCTTTAGTGAATTTTAGAACAAAAAATTTAAATTAATCCTAAAAGTCAACCTAAGTCAACACATAATCCTAGACTCAATTAAATAATTTGAGAATTTCAAAATATTAAATAAACCACACAAAATAAAGTAAAACATAAATTATAAGCAAAAATTATAAGTATGATATAAACCCCTAGATTTTTCAAATTTTACGAGTAAATTTTAAAGCTGGAATTGAGACTGGAACCCTAAAAGTCAACTAGGTCAATAACAAGCTCTAGTAAGACTAGATCCAACAATCCTATGCTTGAAACTCCGAAACAATAAGAACAACATAATCTTGGATTATAGACTGAAATAATGTGATACAACCTAAAAAGATCATATTTGTCAAAATTCGCTCATTTCTAACCTAAACGGGATCAGTTTTTGAAATTGGGGTCATAGCACGAAAATCGATAAAAATATTTCGATAACATGTCTAGACTCATAATAAGATAAGGATTCATAAAAAATTAGTTATAGAATTTTTCAGCCTTTAAAAATATCAAATATAACCCTTTGCACGTATTTTTATTACTATATTTTTTTATTTGCTAGTCTACTATTCATTACTATTCATCTATCTCTATTTTTCCTTACTAGCTACTTCTTGCAACCTACACACATATTTCTTATATTTACATTATTAATACTACTTTTTACTAAACTTCTCTTACACTTTACTTACTTTTCATTACAAAAATTAATTTTTAATCACTTCTTCTTCCTCCTATAAGCCATGGCCGGCCACTTCTCCTCTCTCTCCCCCTTACATTTTATTTTCTTTTTCATTTAATTTAATCCACACAAATTTCCTCTCCAAAACCTTGTAAATACGCTCTTCCTCCTTCTCATTTTACACACTTTTATCAAACCATAACAAAAATCTTGCAATTTTGTTTCTCAACTCTCTCTCTTCTTGTTCAAAACCATGATCCCTCTCTCCCCATTCCCATACAATTTTCACAATTTTTTTTCCTTTCATTTATGCATCATAAACCATCTTCCATCACCATATCCTTTAGGTAAAAATCTAAACCCCCTCTTTTATTCATGATTAACAAAACAGCAACACTTTGTTGCTTTGATTTCTAAAAATCCCATGAGCTTTACACTAGGGAAGAAATAATGAAAATAACAATTTGTTCGTGTCTTGTTCAACACCATGTTTATTTATAAATGTTGTTATGATTCTTGTTATATTATTACTCTTGATCTAACTTCTATATATTACTAAGTATAAGTGTGTGTGTGTGTGTGTGTGTGTGTGTGTGTGTGTGTCTTAGAGCCTAATGCTCACTAATCTAACTTTTTATTTATGCTTTTATTTACTTGCACACTTATTTCATGCAAACAATTAAGACTAGTTATTCTAGTCATAGACTTGTCCTCATCAAGTCAAAATGATTTTCTTTTCTTTATATGGGACTTGTCCATAATCTAAGTCACAAGGAGCCTTGACAACAATCTAAGACTCCCATGATTTTATTATTTTTCTTGTTTTTCTATAAGGGACTCGCACATATCTAAGTCCAGGAAGACTTGAATAAAAATCTACAACTCCCAAAATTTTCCTCGTTTTCTTTTCCTTAAGCTTTCTCATGCATTTTCTTTTCTCTTTTTGGAACTTGTCCATTCTAAGTTTTGGAGAGCCTTGATGCAAGCTAAGACTTCCCAATACTTGACTTTACATATATGCTTACTCAAGTTTCTATATCTCTTATATTCTATATGTGTTATTCTTTTTTTATCATACAACATAGCTATAAGTTCAAATTCATGCATGATTATAATGTTGTTGTCTTAATGGAATCTTTCAAAGAAATAAAAGGAGTTCTTTTCTTTTATAAAAATAAGATTAAACACTCTATAAAAATAATTTTGACACTTAAGAAAAACTTCTATTAAAACTTATGATTATGATTCAACAACCCCCTTTTCAAAAATTTAGATAAGTTCATCATGAATTTTTACGGCCCATTTACTTCAACTTTGGAAACATGCAAGGAATAGAAAAGTTATTCCTTGGGAATGATATTACCGGTAATAGAGTAGGAATGTTTATTTCTATGTTTACTTTGTCTAAAGTTTTATTACGGGGAATACACATACTATTGTTTACTTCAACTTATTAATTCTAGCATTAAACTGCTAATAAAGCTAAAAATACCATTATGCCCTTATTGTGGTATTAATTCTAGCATTAAACTGTGAATAGAGCTTCATAACCTCTTTTTTCCCTTTTCTACTTTACTTTTTTTTAAAACATATTTTTTATAGTTTATATTATTTTCTTTATACTTTATTATTTGTTCCCCTGTATTGTTTTTTTATACAGATGTATATCGTATATATGCATATAACATATGTGTATATGACATGTATATATATATATATATAAACATCATCATAGTCTTTTGATATCATGGAAATAAATTTTCAATACACCTTTTTTAACCCTCCTTGAAAGTGTTTTTATATATATATATGTGTGGAGTTTTGTAAATCAATTTTTTTTACCATAGTTGCACCTCCTTATACATACATGAAAATAAAGCTTACATAATGTATTATTTTTTCCTTTTTAAAAATTGTTTTAAAAGTTAGGATTTTAAAAATACCTTAATAATTTTTTTAATTACGTTATGTATTTAAAAGAGAATGTTTTAATAATTATTTATAGCTTAGTCCTTTGATGGTAGGTGAAAGAAATAATGTGAGAAGGGTTTTTGTTTTAGGCCTGTGATATTTTTGTCAATATGTAATTTAATTAAAGGTAATTTGGACAGGGTATTTAATTTTTTATTGCTTCTGGAGTGGGAATAGAAAAGGAATAAAAAGTTCCACCTGTTAGATGGAACTTTTTATTCCCTCTATAGAAGGAATAAAAAGTGCATGGGAATATTTATTACTGCTCATTTAATGCAAGTAAACAAAGTAATAGAGGCATTCGAGCAATAGAAATTCTATTTCTCCTCTATTACCTCCAAGTAAACGGGACGTTAGTGTTGTTTTTATGCAAAGTTTCTTCAAGACTTAATTATATGGTTCCATTACTCTTTTTTTCAAAATACTAAATTAAATTTATTATTAAATCTTAATATTGATAATTCTTTATTATGCAAATTTTTCTTAAAAACTTACTTATAAAATTTATACCAACACTTTGATAAACACTGAGAACCAAACAATTTTTCTAAGTCAATTTTAAAATTAACTCACTAATTAAAAATCCGCGTAGAAATAAAATTGATGTACAACTTAAGGAACTAAGTTTTAAGAAGTAAATTTATTTTCTTTTTATGGAGTGAAGGAAATATAAATAATAGTTATAATAATTAGATACCCACTTGTAACAACTAAAAATTTTAGTTTTCTTCCAACAACCCCTTAAATACCTAAATGTTGAAAAACTATTAATAAAAAAAGAGTTATTATAAGAATAAAAAATTTAGAGCAAACCATACATCCAATTTCACTCATGCTAAAACTTAAAACTTTTTAGAAGTAATAAGACTTAGAATGATTTTTCTTCATAACCACATAAAGCTTCATGTTTTGAAAAATATGTGGTTAAAAAAAAGTTTAATATGAAAATAAAACATTCATGAACTCTCAAATAAACATAAAATCATGATTTACTTTACTTAAGTTTTATATTTACAAAAACTAAGAATTAAAACTTTGTTTAGAGAATCAAACTTAGTTTAGAGAATCAAACTTAAGAGAATTTCTACAAGAAAATATACTTAGAGTTTCATGCTGCCAATGAGTAAAACCATATCTTGTAAAATAAATTATTTATGAATATGAAACCTTTTAGATTTCAAAATATATATTGAACTATGATTCTTATTTTCTTATTGTTGAGTCATATGTTTATAAAATAGCAAATTTAATCACAAGTCAAAAAATGACATTTCACAAGACTCTATCTTTCACAAAAATTGTTTACAAATTTTATTTTAAAGATAACAACACTCGGATCATGCATAAAATATAAGTTATTATCAATATTAAAGTATTTTCAAAGGTAGAAATATTTATATGATTGCTATAAAGTGTCTAAGTAAAGTAAAACTTGGGAATGTAATTTAAGGGCTGGAACTTTCAGGTCACATCTGTATGACCCATTTCGAAACCCAAACAGCTTTAAATGTTAAAAGTAACCTTAGAAATAGATAGATATCTTTGAGTACGTAGAAAACAACTACTAATATGTGAAATTCTGAGTTAAAATAAGCAAATTATGACTAATTTAAGTTAGAATTTCCCTTCACTTGAATTTTGATGAAAATAACAAGATAGAATTAGGAAGTTTAAGTAGAAACTTTATGAAATACTCATTCTAGATATTTTTTGTTTAGGTAACGAGGAATATGATATTCCCCTTCCTAAGGATTATTACAACTAAGAAGATTGCGATATGGACAAGTGAATTTTCCCTCTTGATTTCCTTACCTTATTTGTTCTTGTAGATAGTTGCATTAGATTTATAAGTAAAAGATAAAACGAATATGAATAAGGTTATGGGTTTTTATGTTTATGCTTCTATGGATATGTGACAAAGAATGCTAAGCATATCGAAACCAACAAATGATTGTTTAAATTAAATGGACACGCATTGCATCCGTCGAGTCACATGCTGAAGGCTGCTACTCATAAGTGAAAAATTGGGTGGGTCCAAGGCTAGTAGTGTCTGCGGCCATGCTCATTCTTAGGGAACTAAAGTGTATCGGAGATACATCCTAAGGATGAGCCACGCTAATCAATCACTTTAATCAAGGGGCTTAGGGACTAGCAGTGGCAGATCATGTAGTCTTTCAAATGCCATTCCCTAACCCTCGATACGAAGGGCGTAAATCCAGTCTATATATGATTTCTAGATACCCATACATAATTGTTTATATCATGTGATTGTTGCATAGCATATGTGTGAATTAATAAACTTATTTGGATTATGGTGCGAATAAAGAGAATATCCCACTAAGCACGTTGTAAGCTTACACCCCCATAGATTTTTTATGAAACAAGTATGTTAGAGACTCCATTCGTGGATAAGGACATTAAGGAAGTCACCAATGGATTTTTGAGCCCCTATGGAAGAAATGGGATCATACGATGGATCTACTTTCTTGAAATTTCTTTATGAGGATAAGGACATTAAGGAAATCACCAATGTTTTATGTAGCCTTGAGGACATTAGCAGGGGTATGCCCCTAAGAATTGTAATTGATCTTATTCATCTTTAATGTTAAATACTTCTCTTGCCTTGTTTTTTAATTATTATCAAAGTATATTTCACTGCTCCGATGTGTTCTCTCTAATGTATTATACGCCTTGTGCACGATATGAAAGCCTTTACATGACTAAGAAAGTCATTCATAGGCTTTAATATAGTGTACAGTGGACTACCACATTTAGGATGCCCCTCAGAGTGGACATATGGTACCAGTGTTGAAAGATTTTGTGGATGTTTTTCCTGAGAAATTACCTGGGTTACCACCTGATAGAGAAATTAAGTTTGGAATTGATGTGGTTTCGGGAACATCTCTTATTTCAAAAGCTCCCTATAAAATGGCTCTTATAGAATTGAAAGAACTGAAAAATCAATTGGAAGAATTATAGAACCTCAATTTTATTCTTCTAGCATTTCAGCATGGAGTGCACCAGTATTATTTGTGAAAAAGAAAGATGGAAGCTTAAGGATGTGCATAGATTATCGAGAGCTAAACTAAGTGACCATCAAGAATAAATATCCTCTACCTCAAATTAATCATTTGTTTGATCAGTTGAGCGATGCAACTATATTTTCAAAGATTGATTTAAGGTTTGGATACCATCAACTCAAGATCAAGCAACAAGATATTTCTAAGACTGCTTTTCGAACAAGATATGGATAGTTTTAATTTTTGTCATGACATTTGGTTTGATGAATGCTCTTGTAGCTTTCATGGACTTGATGAATAAGATGTTTAAAGATTATCTAGATCAATTTTTTATTGTCTTCATTGATGATATATTGGTATATTCAAGAAGCATGGAGGAACATGAGAAACATTTGAGACTTGTCTTACAAAGGTTAAGAGAAAAGAAGCTATTTAAAGTTATGGAGATACCATTTGTTTGAGGAGAAGTGTAAGATATACACCAATCATAAAAGCTTGAAGTACATCTTCACTCAGAAGGAATTGAATAAGAGACAACAAAGATGGCTGGAGTTAATTAGGGACTATGATGTGGAGATTTTATATCATCCAGGTAAAGCTAATGTAGTTATAGATGCTCTAAGTCGAAAGAAAGAGATAAATATAGCAACTATGATCACCAGTCAGAAGGAAATTTTATAAGAACTCGAAAAGCTTGATATTGAAGTAACATTAGAGAGGGTAGAAGTTATGCATGCAAGTCTAAGTCTACAACCTTCTATTTTTGAATAGATTCAACAAGTTCAAAAGATTCTAAAGAAGAAAAGTTGACGAGTGCTATAAAAAATAGAAAAAGAAGAGAGTTGAGAATAGATAACCATGGATACACCTGATATGAAGACCATTTATGGTTGCCTAGAATAAATGAGCTAAGAAAAGAAGTGATGAAAGAAGTTCACTTGTCGACTTATATGATACACCTAAGTAATACAAAAATGAACAAGGATTTAAAGAAGCATTATTGGTGGGAAGGTATAAAAAGATATATTGTAGATTTCGTATCAAAGTGCTTAATTTGTTAACAAATTAAGATTAAACATTAAAGACCCAGTGGTGAGTTATAACCATTACGAATTCCAAAATGGAAATGAGAGGATATCACAATGGACTTAGTGACTGCATTACCAAAAGCTTAGGCTAAAAATGAAGTAGTTTAGGTGATTGTAGACAGATTAACAAGTCATCTCATTTCATTCCATTAAGAGTTGGTTGTTCACAAGAAAAGATGGCCAAAATCTACATTCGAGAAATTGTGAGACTACATGGGATACCAGTGACCATTACATCAAACAGAGATACAACATGTGTGAGCAGATTTAGAAAAGTTTGCACGAAGCACTTAGAACCAGACTTTGATTCGGCATCGCTTTTCATCCATAAACTGACGGACAATCTGAGATGACTATTCATATTTTAGAGGATATGCTCAAGGCATGTGCTTTGGACTTTGGAAATCGTTGGGTTGATCATCTACCGTTGATAGAATTTGCTTATAATAATATTTAACAAGTGACAATACAGATGGCTCCCTATGAAGCTTTATATGGAAAGAAGTGTAGATCGCCTCTTCATTAGGATGAGGTAGGTGAGTGAACTCTTCTTGGTCCTGAATCAGTACAACAAGCAATAGATAAGATACAAATGGTTAAACAAAGAATGAAAGTGGCGCAAGATATATATAAAAGTTATGGAGACATAAGATACCCTTCAAATTTGATGTTGTTGATCACATGTTTCACAAAATATCTCCAACAAAAGGAGTGATTAGATTTGGGGTTAAAGGAAAATTGAATCTAAGATACATCGATTCATATGAGATTTTAGAAAAGATTGGACCGTTAGCTTACATATTAGCATTGCCTCTAAGTTTATCCGGTGAATACAATGTCTTCTATGTGTGTCAATTGAGAAAATGTGTTTCAGATTCAAATGCTATCATCAGTACAAACTAGCCAGAGATTTAGACAAATTTGATCACAGTGGAATAGCCCACCAAGATATTGGATAGAATAGACAAAGTCTTGAAAAGGAAAACAATTCCTTTTGTCAAAGTCTAGTAAAGTGGACAAACAGAACGAGAAGCGACTTGGGAAGTTGAAAATGATATATTCGGAATTATTTGATTTATAAGGTAAAATAAGTTTCAGGACAAAACTTATTAAAGGAGGGAAGAATAAAATAGCCTAACTTTCATACAATTAGTTTTAATATATATATATATATGTTAATTTAATTAAGTTATGGAATTTTGTTAAATGCTTAGTTGAATAGAATTTAATGTGTTAATGTGATGTGGAATTTATATTGCTTGTTTATTTTGTGTATGTGAGACTTGAGTTTTCTTTTCAAAAATAAACTCAACCTAACCAAGACCAAGCTATAGCAGATTTTTGAAGCCTTAAACTAAGTCCAATTCTAATTAAGCTAATAAACCCAAGCCTATACTCATCCATAGCCCAAAGCCTTATGTTCTCTTATCTTCTAAAGCTTTCTTTAGATATCTCAAATGTCAAAAAAGGCAGCAAAATTTTCAATCTAAAATAGACCCAATTCCATCGTCTCTCTCTCTTGATCTCCATCATCTTCTTAACCTCAACAAGCTCAAATTTCTCTCTAATTTCACCTCCATAAGATCTTAAGTAAAGAATTAACTTAAGGACCAAATAGGAACAAGAATTAAACCAAGGAAGTGGAAGAAAAGTTTGATTGGTTTAAATAACTATAAAAGTAAGTAAGTTGATTTCTTGTTTGTTTTATTTAATCATGATTTTGATTGATGTTAATGTAAAATAGAAGTAGAACTTAGGTGTTTCAAAAGTATTAAGGGCATGCTAATATATGTATTGAGTTAGAGATGCAAATAGATGTATATATCCTAGGTGTTTGATAAAATGAAATATGAAGTTTATGGTGATATGAGAGTATAAGATGTTATTGGTGATAAATAAGTAGAACTTGAATGATTACGGTAATAATAGAATTTAATAAGCATAAATGATGAGATTGTGTTTTTAGGATGAGTTGGTTTATACATATACTTGTGAAATGAACATATAAGTCTAAGAAATCTTGATGATGTTTAATATTGTATCCATAGACTAGTTTGTCATGTTTTTACAAATACTTAAGCATTATAAAATACTCAAGTACTATACGTAAGGTTGTCTAAAAAGAAATATGTTTATATTGACTGTTTGTTTAAACCTGTCTTAAAACATATAACTTTAACATACAACTACTCAATACATGAGTAGGTCAACTTTACAAAAAGTGAAATAATGTTAGTGTCAAACAGGTGACACTACAAAAGATTACAAAACTTGTTCATCATAAAAACTTGAAAGAAAACTTAACATCTTTTATTACAAATGAGGCTTCATCACAAGCCTATATCAAAAACTACATTTCATATTCAAAGTCTTTTAGAAAAACTTAAATAAAACAACTTTGCTTGCACCAGGTCCTTAATTGTCCCACTCATCCAAGAAGGCTTCCCAATCAGTCCTGTAACCCATGTCATCGTAGCAATCATCATCATCATCACCTACAAAGCAGCAACATTAACCAAAGGCCCAATACATAATAACACAAGCAAATACAAAGTGGCAAGCACACTTAAGCTAAATGCAATGCAACAACCAATAATTTTTTAATCTTTGATTAAGTGAGTAAAACAACACTGGATTATTCAAACTTCGATTACAATCATGGGGATTTGGGGGTCCTAAGTAAAATCTACTGCTCAGGGGGTTGTTATAGGCAGTCTAATACCTATAATTCCTATACCAATAGAAACATAATAGTAATCTCATCTAGGGTTAATAGCCGTTAGACAACTTAACTTAACTTAATCCATAATATCATCAATTTCAACCGATCCCATAAACATGAACTAAATCATATTTTTTCATCTTAAGAATAAGTAAACGTTACCCAGTTACTATTTGCCCTAGCGATTACCCATTTAGCCACTCAAGAATTACCATTGCATCATGGTGTACCATGCATTATGGTAAAATGTTATTGCATGTTGACAATGTGGCTTAAGCATCTAGGGGTGTTCATGGCTCGGTTAACCTATCCGTAGCCCTATTTTTTAAACATGCCCAAATCGGTTTTTTAATATTTCATTCCATTATAAATAGTTATCCACCTTAACGGTTAACCCTTTTTTCGGTTAATTTTTTTGGTTTTCGGTTTTTAATCATTTAACATAATGGTTATACAAAATTTACAATTGACCGTATTTTTCAATATGTCTGTAAAAAAAATTAGGGCATTTTTTTATAATTATATTAAAAACTATAAATTAAGAATGTAAGACATCTAAAAGAGTTGTCAATATATATTGGTGCTATCAAGATAATCATCCACATTTATTCTGCAATGCCAAGCACCATGATACCCATCAAATATACACACAACCAAAATAATTAAGTTAATATAGATTAATAGCATAGTTAAACATTATATACTTTAAAGAATGTATTCCATTATTAAGATTTGAATCATTGTAGTTTTTTTGTAGTGTTATAAGTATAAAATATAAACCATTCTTATTGCCTTTTCTTTCTATATATGGTGTTGTTTAAAAGTACATCATTTATACATAGGAACTCTACCGAGATAAGCTATGCGAGATATAAAAAAAAAAGCAAATAAAAGAATTACGAAAGATTATGATATTTTAAATCAAATATTGAATTAAAAATAAAATGGAACCTCAATATAATTGAGTGTTGAGAGCTCCTTGCCATCGTTTATGCTTTGATGGATGGATGACGGACACTGTACAGATTGCGGATTGTAGAGAAGAAATAGGATATGGATATGGGAATACAGAAAAGAGAAAAAGATTAAGGAATATGTGACGATGGTTACGGTTTGCAGAGAATGAAATAAAGTTTAGGCCTTTAGGGTTTGGAACCTTCAATATCTAACTATTTATATTTTTAACAAAATAATTATAAAAGTATATTATAAATTATAAATATAAATATGGGCAGCTAACTAAAACTGTTAGTTTCTAATTCTATAAACTAAACTAAAATAGAAAACTAGAAAAATTAAAAACTCCAATCCTCAATCGAAACCGATGGACCGATGAACCGTTTTTTCATATTGTTTTTCCGATTTTGATTCAGTTATCCTAAACATTCGGTTTTTTAACATATTCCTATAAGCACCTCACTACCGTGTCCGTTCTGACAAGGTTGCTACTGCTTGGACTAGATTCAACGACACACGCACAACCAATTTCAAACAATCATTAACTCATCTTTGATTAAATTCATTTAAGATATGCCTAACTTAACAATCATCAAACAACCTATTGCGTACCTGTATAATCTAATTTATCATATAATAGACTTATACTTAAACTCAACTAAGTATACGAGTCTGTTAGGAAAATCATTTTTTGTTAACTTATTATTCACAATAACATATTAACTCATTAAATACTCATTACACTTAAACAAGATTCTAATCCTCTTACATGTTACTCGTATAAGCAAAAATACATATTTCATATTTCATTAATCATCCATCTATAATTGTCAAGGATTTATATATTTATTTATTTTTATTTCATTTTCTATGAACAGTACTAGAGGATCTATCACGCCCGTGACAAAGGCCGTAATGAATACAATTGGCCTTGTTACACCCCTAATAGGAGATAACGCTCCTTATCACAGCCGTGATATAGACCGTGATGAAGAATATGCTCGTAATAAGCTTTATAAAAAGTTTCTAAAAACAATATGAGGAAATAATAGGCTTCATTACGGCCGTAATCTACCTTTAAAAACCACACATAGGAAATAACAACCATTGCAATGACCGAAATGTAGGTCATATCAAGCTTTTTACACCGAAAGGAGATAATAGGCCAAGTAACAGCCACACTCAATAGGGAAATACAAATCCGAGATGATAACGACCTCGATTACGCCCATGATGAAAAAGACATTTACCTTATGGTACTTATTTCGAAAGTTTTGAAGTACTATATCCTCTAACTCTTTACTAAACCCTTAGGTGTTTGTAAAAACATACCAAAACTAGTCCATGAACACAATATCGAATATCACTAAGTTCACTTACTCTCATAAGTCTATTTCACATTTATACACAACAAACTTAACCTAAAAATATAATCTCATCATTTATGCTTGTTAAATTCTATTACTCTAATCATCCAAATTCTACTTACTTATCATTAACAACGTCCATACGTGCATCATATCATCATAAACTTTAAATTTCATTTCATCAAACACCTAAGATACATACACTTATTTGCATATCTAGCTCAATACATATAATAGCATGCCCTTAATTCATTTAAAACATCAAATTTCTACTCCTATCTAACATAAACATCAATCAAAATCATGATTAAACAAAACAAACAAAAAATCAACTTTACTTACTTGTTTACCAATCTCTAGCAATCAAACTTGCTTTTCCTACTTTCTTAGCTTGATTCTCACTTCTCTTAATCTTGTATCTTACTTCCTAGCTTTGAATTTTTTTGATGATGACCTAGAAGGAATTTTAATGGATGAAATTTAGGTTTGTTTGAGCTTAGGAGATAGAAGAAACGAAGAGAGAGAGAGAGAGAGAGAGAGAGAGAGAGACAATGGAGATAGGGTCTATTTTTTATAGATATCTTGTTTACTTTTTGACTTTGGGGGCATTTATAGAACTCTTTAGAAGATGCTAAAAACATGGGCTTTAAGATATGGTTGTGTGTGTGGGCTTGGTTATTGATTTAATTAAAATTGGGCTAAAATTTAGGCTCCAAAAATCTACTAAGCCATGCATCAAACACGCATACATCTTAATATAATTACAATTCAACAAACAAATATATTACTACAATTTCACTAACACACATATACTTCAATTACAAGAATTTCTCATACTAAGAATTTGTCAATTCATCAAATTAAATTATACTAACTTCACTATAACAATTTCACTCCCAAATCATCAATTAAACATATACAAACAAATTAGTTTAGTATATTAAATTTTTTATTATGTTGGTTACTTAGCCCATTATCTCTTTTGGGTGTTTTATAAAGCTTGATAGGGCCTAGATTATGGCTGTTGCAAGGGCCTTTTTATCTTCTGTATGGTTTTTTAAGGTAAATTATGGCCGTAATGAATCCCGTTATCTCCCCGAGTCGTTTTTAGAAAAAAAAAATTATAAAGCTTGATACGGGCGTATTCTTCATCATGGTTTATCTCATGGCCATGATAAGGGATGTTATCTCCTATTACAGGTGTGATAAAGCTAATTGTGTTCATCACGGCCCAAGATCACAAGCGTGATGGTGCCCATTATACCCTTCACGGCCTTTGTCACAAGCGTGACAGATCCTCTGGTACTGTTCATATAAAAAAATAATAATAATAAATAAAATAAAATGTGTATGTGAAATTATGAGATGATTTGATATTTTACTTATGTTTAACGAAAGTGCAATGATTTAATATTGAATTATAGATTAATAATGTTTTATACAAAATGGTTCTTTGATAGATTTTTGTACTCAGACAAGTTCAAATACAGATTTTTTGCCTGACAAACCTGATTATCCAGATGCACAGTAGCTTGCTTAATGGTTGTTAAGTTAGGCATATCTTAAATGAACTTAATCAAATATGAGTTAAAGATTGTTTGATATTGGTTGTGCGCGGTTGAATTCAGTCCAGGGAGCGGTGACCCTGTTAACAAGGTTAACTTAGTAGTTTAGGCGCTTAGGCCACATTTGTCATGATGCAATAGTACGCCATGATGCTATAAAGACTCGACCCACTAAATCCTAAGATTTAAAGTATCGAGTCCCCAACCACATATAACATTTTTACATTATATGTAAAGTTATCCTAAAACTAACAGTTTATGAAAATTATTTGATCAAATCTACTAACACTTTATAAACAATTTTTTAAACAAAAGAAGATTGCTAATAAATGCAATCCATACATATATACATTATATGTACAATGATTAGTTTCAATGTAAGACACTACAAAATTACAAGTTGTTCTTGGTACAAAAGATAATCTAAAGGAATCTTAAAGTCTTTTACAACTTAGGCTTGTTTAACAAGCCTCATATATAGAGAAATATGCTTTAAGCAAAAGCTTCTCCCAAAAACCAAGGGCATTCGAGTCCTACTCGTTCCAATCGTCCATAAACCTCTCAAAATCTTACCCGTAACCCAAATCATCATACAACTCATCTTCAATACCTGCAAAGCAGCAAAAGTGAGCCAAAGGCCTAGCACGCAATAAAAAATACAAAAACAAATTGTCAAGCAAAATTAATTCGAATGAAATGCATTAACGGTCAAGTCATTATGTTGTTAAGTTTTCTTTTAACAAAGCAACAGTAGGGTATTCAAACCCCGGAATCACGCTCTGGGAATTTAGGGGTCCTGAGTAACAGTAGCTGTTTGGGGGGTTGATATAAGCAGTCCGAATACTTACATCTCCTATATCTATTCCATAAAGAAATAGCTTCATTTAGGGTTCAAAAGCCGTTGCCCGACTTTCCTTAAACTCAGTCCACCACATGGATCTAGTTCACAAGTCCCCATAAACTTTGAACTAAACCATGGTATTTCCCCCTAACTTTAAGGAAACGTTGCTCGGATACTATTCTCCCCATCGGCTATCTTCTTAACCAAAAACGAATCGCTATTGCATGATAGCGTACCATTGCATCATGGTAAAGTCATTGCATCATGACTTAGTTAAGCGCCTAACTAACATGTCATTGCATCATGACAGGTTTACTGCTCCTCAAACCAAATTAAATAGCGCAATAGACATCCAGTTCATCAAAGTATTATATCGAATTGAATTAAGTCAAATTTAATAATGCCTATTCCTAGCATACAATAAGCAAGCTATTACATACATGTACCCAATAGTGTATTACTATATTCACTTGGAGGGGAATTAACTGAAGAACTTTTAACTAAAATAAGAAATATCAAAACAAATCAATAATCGAAAGTAGAATATATATATATACACAACACAATCCTAAGTTAACTATACAAGGAGATTCAATGAACTTAATATATAGTTTTATCATTTAATTTATACATAAAACATGTTTATCTAGCTCATAGATTCATTAGAAGACGTATATGAAGCAAAGGAGGACAATTGAAGAAGATTGAAATTGTAAAAACTCAGGGGATACGTGGGCAACATACACCAGCAAATTAAAGCTGAACGCCAGCAGCATTGGAATTATACGCCAGTGGCATTAAGCTTGGTGTTAAGAAAATCGATTATCTTCATTCAACACTGATTGAAGGCCGACGGCATTGAAGTCCTAGTGGCCGGCGTAGGATAAAAAAAAATAAACGCTAGCCAATTTCATTAAAAAAGCCAGTTGCATTTTAAACAGTGTTAGAAAAATTGGTTATTATCACATTCAACACCGCATATACGCTGGCGGTGTTGAAGTACTAGATGCCGGCGTACACTCAAAAACTGACCTATTCGAAAAGTGTTTATTTCCCCTGTTTTGCACCTTGAAAATTTATAACATATAACACTTTTAATCCTTCTTCAAACACATATTTAGCTTCATACACTATCTTTTATCCACATTAACCATTCCTAACAACTTTGAACATGATTTTAACACATTAAACTGCTTCATTTATATCAAACCCTCTCCTACTTTCACTTCAAACTTAACTACTCAAATCAACTTCAATCCTCATCAACACTTCTCACTACTTCCATAACACATATAACAAGTTCATATAACAATAAAACACAACCTAGCATTTATCAATACATAAAACTATTCAAAGTCATATGACAATAAACTCATCCTAACATGGATTCTATATCTATATTACAAGAAAGAATAAACAAGAGTTTACACTTGCATGAACTTACATGAAGAGGCTTTAGCTTAGAGAAAATTATTGAATCCAAGAGCTAGTTTTTGGCTAAGGTTTAGGGCTTATGGTTTGAAGAAAGAAGAAACAAAGAAAGAAAAGAAAAGTGAAAAATTCGTATGAATTTTGTAGGCTACCAAAAGAGCTCTATTTGATTAAATTTGAGATTTATATTTATCATAAGTTTGACTTTTGGGGTAAATATGAGTTAGCTTAATTTAGATTAATTTGGGGCTAATTTGAATTTAATTTGAGCTTGAAAATCGGCTTAACTTTTGTAAAATTCTGCTGACAATTATTTGGACAATTCAAAAATTGTTTTGATAAATTTAAGCATAACACATATATATTAATTCATAAGAGACATAAACATTAATTATACTATAAATACATTAATATATATAAAATAATGACATTAATCTCATCATACATACTCACATATATCAATAATTTACATTAATAAACATAGTATATCAAACCTATTCATATACATTCATTTTCATATATCAAAATTACTTCAAACTTAATATTTAGAACTAATATTATATTTACATGAAAATTAAATTTTTGAATAAATTAGATTATTTCAAATGCAATGGCAATTCTTGAGTGGCATAGTGGGTAATTGATAGGTGGATAGTATTATTATTATTATTATATTTGCTTATTTTTAAGAAGAAATAATATGATTTAGTGCATGTTTATGGGACCTTTGAACTAGATGATATTATGGATTAAGTTAAGTAAAGTTGTGTAATGGCTGTTAACCCTAGATGAGATTACTATTCTTTTCAGTTAGATATAGGGGATATAGGCATTCGAGCTACCTATATCAATCCCCGAGCAACTGTTGTTACTCAAGACCCCCATATCCGTAATATTGAAATTAAAGTTTGAATACTCCAGTGATGATTAGTTTAATTAATTAAAGATAATTAAATTATTATTTGTTGCATTGCATTTGACCAAAGTGTACTTACCACTTTGTATTTACTTGTGTTACTATGTACTGGGCCTTTGGCTCATATTGTTGCTTTGCAAGTATTGATGATGATGAATGCTATGATGACATGAGATATGAGGATGATTAAGAAGCCTTTATGGATGAATGGGACGGCTAGGGACCTCACTTGTGAACAAGAATGTTTTCTTTAAATTTTCTAGAAGACCAAGGAAATGTAAATTTTGGCTACATGCTTGTTGATTAAGCTTATGTTTGTAATATAAGACAGTAGGTCTTCCTTTAAAGTTTTTATGTTGGATAAGTTTTGTAATTTTTTAAAGTTTCATCTATTTAACACTAAAGTTGTTAAAAGTTTGTGAAGTTGATCTACTCATGTGTTGAGTAGTTTTGTATTAAATTAATGATGTGTTTATATCAGGTTTAAACAAACAGTCATTATAAACATTATCTTTTTAGAAAACCTTACGTATAATACTTAAGTGTTATACGTGGTTGGAGACTGGGCATACCTATAATATGGTATCAAGTAGGCCGAGCCCTTATAGTATCACATGTTAATCGTAAGATTCTAAGATCTAGTAAAACTATATCACTTTGATAATCTTTATAAGTAATAGCTAATCAAAACAAGTCTAGAGCAAAATAAATAAAGTAGATTTATGTTTCTATTAATATATGAGTACGTTTCCACAAACATTTTATTATGATTGTCATTCTAATTCATAAACACGTTATTGTAAATAAAGTTGTGAAATGTCTATATTTTGTAAATATAAAAGTTAGATTTATTAATTAAATACTAAAGTACTAATCCCTTAACATTATTATAATATATACATATTGCATATGTTGTATATTGTATGAGATATTTATATAACTTCATTTTGTATAATATTATAATACATATCATATACAATTGTCAATTGAAGCTATAAATATTAAGGTTTTATTTATATTTTTGTTTGGTTAGGTTATAATTTCAATCATAATTCTTCTGTCAATATTGGACTCAAAATTCAGGATAAAGATGAATTCTCTCAAATCGTTGGAATTGTGTTTCAAGCTTTTAAAATCTTATCTAAATGTAATAAAAGGAATTAAGCATAAAATCATAATGGAATTTGAGGTTCATTCTCATGTATAAAATGCATTGATAAGGTTTGAACATGCTTTAGGAAAATTCTTAATACTTATTGTTATCACTAAACTTATGTTGATAGAGTTGGAACGGATCAAGGTTTTAGCAACACTATGTACAAAGAGTTGCCTAGTGCAACCACTCCAATAATCAAATTAACAAGTATACGAAAGTGTGGGCAATAATTGTAGTAGAGTAAGGGTTTAGATGTTCCCATTTTGTCTGCTAGAGACGTCTCGTGTTGTATTTATAAAGAAGTAGTTTAAGATGGTTGTAATGAGTCATGTTGATAGCCATTTTTTGCTATAAAGCCCTCTAAGCACAATTCAACCTACTTGCTCGCATGGGCCGACCTTCCTAGTCCAAAGATTAGTAGGCCTAGCCAAACAGTCAGCCCTCTACAACGCTTGATAGCCATTTCCTATAGCTACATCCCCTTGAATGGAAACTACCTTATCTGATCTCCTAAATACTGGAGCTAGCTATTTTCCTTTAACTTAGTATGCTTCTAGAAAGGTTCTTATGTAATTTGTTGCTTTTGCCTAAAATGGATAGGGACACTTTCCTTAAAAACAAGAGGAGGTTTCCTATTAGGGTAAGTCCACCATCTTAAATAAGAAGAAGTACTTACTATTATGTATCTTTTCCCACTTACTGACTTAAGCACCTAAGTAATCGAGTTGGACTTACCTCTAGTGCTTACTAACTGATTTCTGTCTTGCAAGCCTATGGCTTGCCTGCCTTAAGGCCCACCTAGCTTTAAGTGGAGTAAATCGTAGTTTCAAGGGATCCAAAGAGTACCAACAAAAATTTGCTTGGAACAAGTCACACTATGTGAATGGAGAGCATAATAACATTTGTTAAAAGAGAAGACACCGAGCTAACAAAACACGTCTCAAGTTTCTAAGGGTAGGATTTACAAAGGTCTATCCTTAGCTGAGCTAAGTGGGTAGGATGCCTAGTAACTTGACCATGTTCGAGCCTGTAGTGGAGGTCTTCTAAGTCCTACGGTTGTATTTTAGATTGATGTTGGAGGTCAGCCTATAGACAATTAAGTTAGCTCCTATTCTAACTAGGCTAGGCTATGCTTGAGGAATCTTTGGCTAAATTTGTCCATCAACACTTATAATGGTTAGGGATGCAATCAAAGTGGGTTTAGGATAGGTTTTAAAAAATCTAAACCTATACTAATACCCTATAGGGTCCTTTGAAAACAATCCCAAATCCTATTGGGTGTTTTTTCCATAGACCCAAAACATGCTCAATAGACAATATAAGGTACCTGAACCCTAATTCAAATAAGTTTTATGTCTGACCTAAAACCCTGTAAGATTAATATTTGTCATAAAATCTTTCTCTCAACTTGTTCAAGTTTGCAAAAAAGTTTTATACTTGACCCAAAACCCTATTAAGTTTTACATAAGTTCCTAAAACTCATCCTAAACTTTATAAGATTTTTTATCGGGTTAAGCAGGTCAGGTAGTTTATAAGATCTGTCTAGTTGCACCCCTCACAATGTACAGGTTAAATTGATTGTTAATACTTAATAAGAACTCACACCAAGTTCATTAAGTTGAACATAATAATGGAGACAAATATTTTTATTTTCTCATATAAATATGAAACTTAGAAAATTTTAATTATATTATAATAGCTTTGTACATTAGTGATTCATGTGCAAAAATTAAATGCAATGACATGATAAAATTAAAAATATTAATTAATTATTAAATAAAAGTACACACACATTGATAACATAACCCAAAAAAAGAGCATGAATAGTATTAAAATGCTTAAAAATAATTGTATAACTATAGTAGTACCCAATAAATGTGTTTGTTAAATCAAACAAAAAATTTATTGATCATAATATCTATATGAGTTAAGGCTAGCATAATGAATTTTGGCATATTTCTTAAAGTATTTAAGTTACCTAGTAGATATATTAATTTTCACACAATTTAGGATTCTTAATTTTAAAATACACCCTTAGTTTTCTTTCTTCAATCTTATAATCGTTAACTGTCTTAATCTACTATTTACACTAAAAATGATGCTTCTATATATAGTATGAATTATATTTGTTGTATAATATATTTTGATTCTTATTAATGCCGGTTCCCATAAATAAATCAAAATTTAAATCATTGATATATGATGCGATATTTGTAAATATGATATCCATATTATTTCAGTGCCTAGTGAGTATACCATGGCAGATTCAGAAGTTCAGCCCAACCTTCTGAGTTGTGAATATCATTTAGGGCCTGAATTAACGTTAAAGAAATTTTACTGTAACAATTGTAACCAACCTAAAAGTTAGTTGAAGCGATATGGTAGAATTAGTTTTGTAAAAGATAAAGTATGTTTATATATATATATATATATCTAATTAAGTACTAAACGTATCGAAATGACGTATAGAAATGTCAAAAGCTAACGAAACCTTGGAGATAAGTCTAATAACCTATACGCAGAGTACGTACATGCAAATACGTACTTTTCGATTACATAACATGACAGTATATTTTCATACAAAATATATTTAGATATATATATATATATATAACTAATATACAAATTATGCTTGTGAAATAGTAAAAGAATAATAATAATTAATGTATACATACGCTTGATAATGAAACTTGGTCAAACGGCGGACCTCCTTTTCATGTTGATGACTTACCCAAAAGTAAGCAGTGGGAATAAGGGCAGTAAGACATTTGGCAAGGTTAAGGTGATTTTATCCTTAATTTAATGTCGTATATATACATATATATATAAGCAATATATATAGGAGCAAACACAGTAGCACCTCCTTGGAAACATTAATAAAAAAAAAATTCCAAGAAGAAACCCTGTAGCTAGGAGGTGGTCAGAATAGTGTTTGTCATAGAAGGTCAGTCATGGGCAATAATTAGTTATGTTATAAAAATACGAATCAAATTATTAGATTACTTTGCGCTTGGGATGTTTCCACTAATTTGTATTGTTTTAGATGAATTTATTATTTCTCTGATCGTATTACGTGCTTATATATTTATATATATAATCACAGTAGGCATGCATATTTCTAATGAAACTTAATCAAATATAGTATGGAATTGACGATAAATTAGTCTCATCAGGATCAGGACATGTTTTAGATATTAAAATATTATTAGTGAATACGAGCTTATTTGGTGTTAAATGCATGAAAACATTGGTATACCACATTAGATTGAGGAATCGGTAAAGTCATGATACAAATTAGTCATTTGAGTAGGATAAAGGACTTGGGATCATCTAACATGAATCTCGACCAGAAATGTTTTAAAGAGTACACATCTAAATGCCTTAATAAATTCAACGTATTTTGCTAGATAATGTAGATATATAGACACTATGTTGAGTATAAATGCAGAATTTAATGGATTTTACGGTACCTTGATAAGGCGTAGCTAAACGATTGATATCAAATTAATTCATAATATATATATGTAGGATCGGAGGATATGTTTGCATTCGTATGTGTAAGTATTATAATATGACCTTATAATACGATCAAAAGACTTATATATATATATATATATATATATTTCTAAGTGGATTTATAATTGATAATAGGACGTATCAAGTTAAATTAGAAACTAGCAGCAGTTCGAATGAATGGTACGATAATATCTTGCTGACTTGATTCTAATAAACAAATATCTTATAACGACTATAATGATAATTGACAAGTAATATACACTATGACCATATTGAAAATAAAGATTTATGCAGCGTCAACTTCAAAGGTATTTTGGTAACTTTGATTTATGAGTGGAGTTCATGTTATTACATTTATATATATATAAATATATAACATAATGAATAGAACAAATATGTTAAGTCTTTTAAATGAGAAAAACTGTAGAAGGTTAGAATGTCACTGTATAATTGATATTTTAATTTCATACAATAGGGACCTTGGGAACACATAGCTAAAAGAAATACTCCTATTCAGGTGAGTACCCCCTTGTTCGTTATTTGTCATATGTGCAGACAAACCATTAGTGGACAGTACATGATTGCATTTTTTATATAAATTACTTATGTGCTTGATACAGGAAGTATTTAAATATTGAATGAGGGCTCATATATGCCATGTGAATATGATGATTTGTTGTGGCCATAGTTGTTTGATGTTGTTATAGTAGTATTCGATGATAGTTGGGTGTTTTGCTTTATTTTGAACATATACATTAAGGTTGATATGATTTCATATTCTCATGGGCATATAGCAGTGTAGGTTGGTTGTTCAAAGCATTGACAAACGAGATAAGAATGCTGACCCAAGCTACAGTAAAAGATAAGTCCTTTATCTTTGCCCAGTTAAGTTTGTGGTAGAACATGGAGGCTATCCGGTAACGTTTGAGGCACGACTCGATGGGGTTGACCCAGATTGCCAAGTAAGGCCTTAATTAGCTATGGTGACCTATTGGGATTGGTACCCCAAATGAGTTTGGGGCGGATATTTTAAAGGCAACATAGAGATACTTGATAACAAATTGAAAATCTTAAAAAAAAAAAAAAAAAGACACTTAATAGCAGAATCAAAGAACTTGCAGGGGCAAGCAAGTTTATATGAATTCTGATGAGCTAGTGGTCCTAGTATGAACAATGGTTTCAAAGTATAACATAAGCATACATTTCCTTCATTAAGTGCATATTATTATTGTTATGATCTATTGTGCCCTCATTCTATGTGTTGTGTTATGTTTGTTTTTATTTTGTTGGTAGTCACTTAGCTCAATTTTGAGCTATGAGGCTAGTTGATGCTGGTAGCTCTGGACATTAAAAAGACTATAGGGGATGGGATCACCAAGAGCAGAACCACTTCAACTCTAATGTATAGACATATATATATATAGTACCATCAATGTCATTATCTGATGTTTGGTGGTGTAAACCTTAAATCCTATTTAATTAAACCTATAGAAATGGTTGTAGTACTCTCGAATTATGTTATAATAGTTAAAGTACCTTTTTTTGTGTTGAGTTAGTAGAATTGAGTATTTATGGAGCAGTTCATTACATATATATTTATTGTTTTTTTTTTTTTTGTCTTATCCTTAATTTAGAGATGGCATCACAATCCATCTTTTAGGTACCATAATATATTAGTTTCCCTCAATAATGTAAATATTGAGTTGAATGTCTTTTAAGACCTTGTAAATATTTAATTTCATTTAAATGCCTAAAACCTTTTTTATTGCTTCAAAGGAAATTCTTTGATTCTATCAACGAAATCATCTAATCGATCATTCGGCCATGCAAATGTATATATAGTAATTAATATATTAAATATTTTAATGATGTGATCATTGTTGAATATAAATATGAGCTGTTAAATACTCGAATGGACTAGTCCCGCTAAAACACATGAGGGGACCATAAAATTTCCATTGCTTTAATTGGGCATATTATTACTTCAACTAGTTATATGTAATTTATTTAAAGGTAAGCATTGATGGAAATAATGATTATCTAAATATTAATACACATTCATTGGAGGAATACCATGATAATAAGATTAACCTTGACTTTTTATAAAGTACTAATGATGTAAAAGTTATCTAAAAGAGATAGTATAAAGGAAAAGTTTTCATAATTATATACCACTATTATGTAATTATATCATAGTTAACACAAACACAATATAGGAAAAAGATGAATTAAAAAAATTGTTATATGAGAAATATGACACTAATAATATGTGAAAGAATAATTCAAGTTTATTAATTTGCATCACCTCATAGTGGTTAGGAATTATGAAATGTATGTTCATAGCTTGAGATCTTTTCATTCTTTTTTTTTTTTTTCAAAAACATAAATTATTGAGTTAAATACATTCAAAAAAAATTCAATTAGATAGAATAAATACTTTTATTCTAAAGTCAAGTATTTAGTATGTTAAAATGCAATAATATGGGAAAAAGAAAAAGAATAATCCCTTCATCGAAATTAAACTTGTCACGTACTTTCTTATTTAAAGTACAAACTAACAAACTACGCACCCACGTTGCGGGTGTAAAAATTAAATAAGAAAATGAACTTCTACAATAAACAACATAGTTAAAGTTAATTACATAGAAGATCGGTAGACAAAGGAAGAAACTAAAATATTACATAAATTGCATAAAAATATATTAAAAAGAAATCAAAAGATTAATGAAATAACACTCTAATACGATGTAACTATTTATTACACAGTTTATAACACATGAATCGTAATCACAATTATTTTGCTTCATCGAAGACGTAGCCATATACCTACAAAACAAATGAGACATTAGAAAGGGAATTTATTTAATTAAATTATACTTCTATAATTGACTTGGTAATTAATTTATCAAACTCCTTGTATAACAGCTCATTTGCAAAAGTTTTGGTCTTAAAGAACCTCAAATTAAATGAAATATAGTAGAGTAAATGAAATAAAAATTTTATACTTATTAAATTAAAAAAAAAGTTGTAGTAAGATAGAATTTGACATATGTAATAGCTTTCGCTCTGCAAAATGAAAGAAGCAAAATATTTAAATTAAATAAAAGCTAACATATAAAGGGGATAATTTTTTATAATATCATATCGTAACAGCAATCTTATATGATAATCATAATTATATTTATCATACCTATCAAATTCTATATATTGTTTGTGTTGTGCTTGATGATTAGTCCCATCTTCATATTTACAAATAATTGATGATATAATGAAAAGGAAATCTATGTAATTAGCAATGCAATATCTAAAAATTATATAATAGAAGTTATGACATTTCTTTATATAGTGGTATATTACCTGTGTTACTAAAGCTTTCCAATTTCTTATTTTATTATCTTAATCAATGTTCTTTTATCAGTTTTAATAGAGAATATCTAACTAAAAAATTAAATCCTCAAATAATTTCTCTACAAGAGGAAAAAACTTATGTAATCAGTAAAATTTCATACTTTCTTGGAATTATAAAGTATTAATCCAAAAAGAAAACATATAATAAAAAGAAAATATATGTAATAGATATAGATGTTGTATAAGGGGACTGTTGAGAACTTATTGTGGAAATCTCTAAATTAGTCAACCAAGCATCAAGAGGAATTACACAATTTAATGTGAATTAAAGTAAACATAGGTGTGGAGACGAATGAGAAAATTCTCACTTGAATTATAAACATGATCAAATAATAATATTAGAAAAATTGATAAATTACCATATAAAACTATATGATAAAAATGTACGACGAATAAAAAGGCTATGGCTTAAATTATATAGATAGATAGATATAAAAGAATAGATTTAAATAGCAATGATGGTTCATTCAATATTCTTAAATGCAATGATAAGTTTATTTCCTTAAATGAAATGATCAAATAATAATATTAAAAAGCTTTATAAATTACCATATAGAGGTATATGATAAAAATGTGCAATGAATGACTTAAATTATATAGATGGCTTAAATTATATAGATTGATAGATATAAATTAAATACCAATTAAATTATATAGATATATATATAAATATAGATTAAATAGCAATGATGATTTTTTTTTAGTCAATATTCTTAAATGCAATAATAAGTTTATTTTCTTTAATAAAATGATCAAATAATAATATCAGAGAGATTGATAAATTACCATACAAAACTATATGATAAAAATATGTGTAAAGACCCGACATGCTCAATTCTCAAATTAAGCACACCAAGTCCCCAACCACGTATAACCCTTACGAATTATACGTAAGGTTGTCTTTAAAGAAGGTGTTTATGTTGAACATTGCTATTCAATTTTAGATTATGAAATCGTTTAGTTAGATTCTGGCAACAACTGGATTTAGCAGCGGAAATAAATTTTATAAAACAATTTAGAAATAAAAACATTTCAAAACTTCCACTCTTCTCAAGTGGAGAATTACTATATTAAACAAAGCTTTGCAAAAGTTAAATTATAAAACATGGGCTCTACTATGCCCTTTAAAGAATATAACAAGTTTAAATCATAAATCCAGCTCTCAATAATACAAAACAAAAAGAAATAAAATAATTAACTACATCCACGCTCCTACTCACTTCACTCATACATAAATTCTCTCCGAATCATTACAAGCACCCAAAACCCGAGTCAGGCGTCATCAATAGCAACAACATCATCATATCATCATCTCATCATCCATCAACTTCATCAACATCATCTTATCAACAACAAAACCTGTAGAAAGAATAACAACAACAAGAATGAGCCGAAGCCCAGTACACAGTAATACAATCACACACGGAGTGGCACACGAGCTTAACTAAAAGTAATGCATCAATCCACAAGTCATTATCTTTTCTTTAAAATAAACAAATCAACAATGGAGCACTCACACTCCGGAACAAGCCAATAGGAATCTGGGGGTCCTGAGTAACAGCAGCTGCTCAGGGGTTGATATAGATAGACCGGATATCTATATCTCCTATATCTAACCGATAAAGAATATTAATAGCATCATCTAGGGTTCACACTCCTTTATACAATCCACTTATCCCGGTCTATAATATCAATTAGTTCAACGGTCCCATACCCGTGAACTAAAACATATTATTTCCTCCCGAGCCTAAGTAAAGAATATACCGATACAGTTAACCCTATTAGCTACCCACTTAGCCAATAAAAGAAACCACCATTGCATCATGGTGAACCATTGCATCATGGATTTGAGTCATTGCATCATGACAAAGGATTGGACTAAGTGCCTAACTACCGTGCCATTGCATCATGACAAGGTTGTCGCTCCCCGGATCCGGATTCAACGACGTAAAGCACAAGCAACACTCATCAATTATTAAGCCGAGTTTAAGTTTTTAATCCATATTAGATGTCTATCCTATCAATCATCACGCAAGTTACTGCGTACCTTGAATATGAAATCCAAACAGAGTCTCAGAAGGTAGAGTAGAAGCTATCTCAGAAGATATATCTCATATCTACCACTGGTTCAAGAAACAACTCTTATAAGAACCTAAACCAATATCCACTTCAACAAACTCATACAAGAACTTATATCAATTATTCACTAATCTCTAACTCCTTTTTAATTAAATTTCCTATTTGATCAGACACTAATGTGGAACCCCACTATGGCTGCGAAGATCGCCCCGCCAAAATATGGACAGTTCTCCTTTGTCTGTCAAAGAATTTCTTTTCTCTTTATTTATAGTGTTTTATTACAAAAGCATTAACAAAGAATTCATATACCAAAAATATTCATTTTCCAAGTAAACACGCATTTGAAACAACATATTCCCCATATTAATCAAAGATCATCCTAATTCATTCATTTAATCCAATTATTTGTTACTAACCCATTTTAGCTTAACCTTAGTCAATTTGATTAAAATTAGTCATTTGATTCATTTACTAAGTCAAGTTGATTAAACATAGACAATCTAATTCATTTTAGCTTAGTAAAGTTCATTAAGTCAAATTGGACTTAGATTAATTACTAATTCATTATACATCTAAGATCTAGTCACTTAATCCCAAGTTAGCTTAAACCTAGCCAAATTCATCAAAGTTAAACAATCTAATCCATTTTAGTCCTTTCAAGTTCATTTAGTCAAGTTGAACCTAGGCTTATTAACTAAGTTCATTTAAGATCAAGCTAATCATAAGAACAAATAATAAACAAATCTTAAACTTAGCATGAAGGAAATTCAAATAAAATTCATATAGATACATAAATCATCATTTATATACTTACCAAGATCATTTAGTTTCATTAAGTCATCACAACATCATAAATCAAGCAATGGAAATCATATATACAACATAACTACTTTTGGTTTAATACTCATGGAAATTCAATTATTTGTTGAATTTATAAATCTATCTAAATCATGCTTAATTATATCCCTCAATCATCATTACACATCAAATATCACGTATCTATCTCATTTTAGCTCAAAAAGATCCATTTCCTAAGCAAAAACACATTTAACAAACAAAACAAGTTTTTGACTTTGTTTGAAAAATACAAAGGCTGGAAAGAACTAAAATTTAAGCATCGATAAGTTCCGAATTTGTAAAAACTCAAAACATAAAAATTGTAGATCTCTTTTTAAGCTTTCCAACGCAACTTGAATCACCTTAATCGGAGGTCGTATGAAAAAGTTATGACCAATTTACAAAACAGTGTCGCGTCAGGGAAGAAATCCGCGAGCGCTACACCCTTGGCAACGGGGTGTTTTGAAGGCCGTTTTGACTCAGGGGAAATGAAATTTTTTGATCCGAGAGCACTACACCCTTGGCAACAGGGGTGTTTTGGACACTACACCCTTGGCAACAGGGTGTTTTGGAGGCCGTTTCAACTCAGGGGAAATGAAATTTTTGATCCGATAGCACTACACCCTTGGCAACAGGGTGTTTTGACAGGTGTAGTGACATATTTACGAAATTCCTTGTTTCAAACACTAATTTTACAAAATTTTTACACTTCAAACCTTCTCCAAAACACTTTACAACCATCATACTACACCCTACATCTATTCTAACATCCTCAAACATGCATAACTTCACATTCACCACATCAAACATCTCAAACTTCATCAACTTCCATAACTACTATTCATCATCTTCTTCCTCCTTCACAACCCAACTTCCATCAACCATGAAAGCAACAAATACATATATAAACAGCACTCTCAACCCATTTCAACATCAATTCATCAATTAGAAATGTAAATAACAAGTAAAAACAAAGAGAAATAGAAAACGAAAACTTAGCTTTTTTGAGTCTACTCATGCAATTGCTTCTCCTTCTTCTTAGGGAAGCTAATTCTACTTGATTCCTCCTTTCCTCTTATTGAGTTTGAGATTTATGTGTTGGATTTGGAGAAAGAAAGGAAGAAAGAAGAAGAAGAAGAAGAAGAAGAAGAAGAAGAAAAGGGAAACGTAAAGAAATGAAAGGGGAAAGGCAAAGGCAGCAAAAGTCAATAAAAGAAAAGGGAAGGATAAAACTAACTTTATATAAAATAGAAATAGGATATAGTTTTAGAACTATCAGATCAATATCTATAGTTCTAGAAGTATTTAAAAGTTTGTTTCGAAACCAATATGTTAGAAATTAAGAACTTGTAATAAGAACTTAATTTGAGAATTTATTTTAGATAAAAGATATTTAATTTGAGTTCGGGTTTAAGAACTGATATTTTTATTCAAGCAAATGAACTCAAATTTTACTGAGATTTAGGAATTAGTGTTTAGGCTATGAATCAATGATTTAGGAATTCTTTAAACACTTTGATGACATGTTTAGGGAATTTGAAACTCAAATCTCAATTAATAGCTAATTAAATTATATCAACTTATCTAATTAAATCCTATAATTCATTTAATTCATTCAAATCTATCTAAACCTAATTTCTAATATATGTGAAGGTTTGGGGTATTTCAATATGAGACGAATGAAAGGGTTTTAGCTTAAATTATACAGATAACTCCCATTCAAATTGCCAATTTTAAAAAAAAAAAAAAAGCATGACCTAACGTTATACCTTATAGCCGATATGTATATGATAGATGTAGCGACCCTATAAGAGGCCTAGTAGGATTATCCTAAATCACCATATCACGTGTATACCCACAACATGAAGATCTCTTTACAAGTCAAAGTTTACAAGATTCTAATTAATTATCCTCTCATTGTATTATACATATATAAATTTATTATGAAAATAATTTATTCGATATCGAAACTTTCACAGATCACAAAGACCACAGAGAATCAGATAGCCTACCAAATAACAAGATAACCTAAGTTTAACAAAAATATCAACTAGGTTTAATTGAGAAAGAAAACTACATTTTAAGTTTTTATCTCTCAACTAGGTTTATTCTTTTAAATCATCTACTATCTTGTAAAACTCAATCCTTGGTGTGCTCTGTACTCATATCCTATCCCTTCCCAGTTTTCAACTTACCTGCAAAAACAAACTGTTGGGGAGTCAGCTACAACTTGCTGAATGAAGTATATCCTCGCTCCATACTATTCAAGCAAAAACAAACAAGTTTTTAAATAAGCATATGCAATGCAGACAAGCAAATGAACAAATATATATGGCCGACCGATAGCCATATATATTCGGATTTACGCTCTCTGAATCTGGGGTTAGGGTACATCTACACATCAGCACCCGAACCGCTAATACTTTAGGAATCAAATTTATTCAAAGAGTTTTTTTTTTCGTATATAGAAAATAATATACATATAACAACATCCCATTGAAGTAAGATATCCTTCACAATGACCCCGCGCGATCCTAGGAGATGGGTCGTCTCCCTAGCACAACTTAGTTCCCATTCCCCTAGAACAAGGCCAATGGTACACACTAGGCATATACCACTTTGGTCCTCCATGGTCACCATCCTCATGGGATAGTATGGCCCATCCGAGTCAAAGTGTAGTGGTGATGGCCTTCTACGTGCAATTGTGCAATGCATGCTCAATTTTGTAATTATCACTCCAATAATTATTAAGCCTATTTATTTGGCAATCAAACAATTATCAGACACTCACAAAGATCAAAATAATTAAGCAACATTCAATACTTAATATTCAGAATAATGTATAGTATTTTCAACATAGATAACAAACACGAGAAACCACAAACATAAATTTCCCAACCTCATACATGAATCATTTAATTTATATTAACAAAACATCATACTCTAAACCTACAAGCATAAGCAGATACGAAGGTCATCGGAATATACTCATAGGTCTATCCTTGCTCAATTGTCGTAGATATCCACAAGAAAACCCGAAGATGGACCTATATCCCCTGAGAATTGCGATAACAGGTACTCAATACTATACTTTTATTCATATAAAGAAGCCTATTGTGTCTTAGATTCAAGTTTCAACATTTCTAGTCTGCTTTTTACTGTATACATAGTCATTCTAAAGCTTGTAAGGCTTGTATTTCCTAAATTAAATTATTGGTATCAAACCAATATCGATTCATACAAGCTAAATCTTCTAATCGATAATTAGGCCAAAGAAAGAACTTTAATTTAATTATTTTCTTTTATCTTTATTAAAACGTTTACTTTTATACAACATTTTACTCCATTTTTTGTTTTTGACGTTATTGCACATAACATTTCTAGTCCGTGAATTGAAACAAATTAGAATTCTTAATTCTCTACGCCGTTTCATTCTTCCTAGAAAGAAGACCCAAAATGATTTTAAATATTGATTTTATTGGTAAAATCTATTGTACTCATTTTAACTTGGATTTTTTTTAGCATATAAACAAGTGTTATGAAGCTTATCAAGCATAGTTTTTTATTGTTAGGTAAAACTGATCATTTTGTATATTTTTCCATATGTTACTTTAGCGTCCAAAAGGTACCACAACGATGCCTATCTTTCTTGTTTTGTATTTGATTCCTTGTTTATGTTTATTTCATCAAGTATTGGTGATTATACTTAATCTAAGTTCATTACTCTACTTTTAAGTTAAAGCACATATATTCATATTTATTTTCATTTTGCTTGTCTTCATCTTTTTTAAAGTATGTAACTGTAGTTAATTTGATCATATAAGCTAATATTTATGATTTCCATTAATCTATATTTTATATCCTTATAGTCTTATAAGTGTTGAAGATTATTTCTTAAGTTTAATTTCTCAATTACGATCTAGCTCTTCTTGATTTTCTAATTTGTGCTTGAATTACTTAAATTTTGTTTTAGGAATCTTATTCTTTTATATGTGTCAAAATTTTCATATGTCTATATAGGCTTGTTATTGAGTTTATCTAATAGATTTAAAACTAAATTATCGTTTACCTATATAATACTCAAATCGTATCAAGTTTATGTATCAAAATCCTATTTCTACATAAAATATGAAACTCATGTTTGTATATAGTGTAATATACTAAAGTCTAATTACATATTCAATCTTCCTGTTGATCTAATGATCAAATGTCTTTTATTTATCGAATTCAAGAAAAATTTTCTTAAGTTTTCTTATGAGGCCGAAACTTTCATTAAAGGGCCTAAGGTTTTCTAAGATTTTATTTTTCCTCTTTAGTTCCATTTATACTCATGAATATATATTGTGTATAATTTAAATTATTTAAACTTACCATAGAATATCTCTATTCTTTTTAAATGCCAAAACTACGCTATAAGTTTACTTTACTTAATTCTGATTTTTTTTAGTTAAGTTTTACTTAATAAAACATAATGAGTGATTATAAAATGACATTTAACCTTAGATTTAAATTGAACCAATATGATCTCTATGTTTTCTTTTGCTAATTATCTAAGTATTGTTAAAGAATATAAATCATTATGATTTCATCTTTTCTTCCCTAAGATTTTGTATGATGTTATTTTCTTAAGTGAATTTAGAGTAGGTGAGGTGAAATGTTTTTAGAAATATTGTATGCTGTTGTTTTATGGTGAAGAGGTAAAATAAAATGGATTGGTTTCGTGTTTTAGGAGTTTACAATGTGTATAAGATGAATAATTCATTATATCATATAGATATTGATAAATACATAACTAAATTATTAACTAATATCAAACGAAATATTTATATTAGGTTCTAAGTCTTAGATTTTATAAGTGATAGTGTTGATTTGATTTATAATGTTTTGTGTTTACACAATTGAATAATATTAAGGTTTTTATCTACCCAATAAGGGTTTAGGATTTTAAAACTAAAGTTGGTTTGGTATTATATAAGATAAGAAATTTTTGTTTTAGTGTTTTCGATATTAAAATCTTATTTTGAGTCTTATTTATGTAAATTAAACCTAATATCTAGTTTTAACGAGTATATCTCAATCCTAGCAATTTATTTTTAAATTACCATTTGCTAACTGATATACTTTAAAAATATAATAATTCAATTCTAAACCAGTAGTTATTGTCTTAGAACTATATTTATCGAGATATCATTCGTTTTGGGAAATTACTATTCATTTCCTAGTAGATCACTCATCCTAGGTTATGAGCATACTTAACTTTTAATGTTTTGAGAATTTTTCAGTATTACACTATAGACATCTCTATAGTTAAGGTTTTATATTTTTCTTGCATTGTTTTCAGGTTGGAAAGTAAAATCTAAAGTTTACGGGATTGGATAGATTTAAGTTTATCACCTACGTGATTAAAGTTTCCAAATCTAATAGGATAAACTAGGGTTTTAGTCTATACATGAATAAAATAATATAACTCTCATATTTGTGAAATCAAAATTTTAATTCGAGCTTTAAATTTAGAAGATTTTGATCAGTTATTGATCCTATTGGGTATATTTCAACCCTAGTGATTTGTCTCTAAATTTCTATTTACTAATAAATGGACTCTAGAAATTAATTATCTAATATTATAATCAATTTTCTACCATCTAGCGTTTTTATTTATCAGTTTATTATCCATTTGATAAGAGAAATGTAATATCAACTAGTCTAAATATACATACAAGCATGGCATAATTTTATATTATTATCATTATATACGCATGTAAATATGATATTTATAGTAAACTAATATAAAAACTTCTAATATTATGAAAATTTGTACGTTCAGGATCATAATACTAAAATTTTAGAGTGACCAAAACCTAACCTTGTGTGGTCTTGAATTGAAGAACGTATCGTTACGATCACAAAACCACTTTCGGAATTGGAATCGGTTGTTGTATATGAAAAATACGGGCTTTTAAAGATCGAAAGAGCTTTTATATTTTTTATTATTTTTTTTTCTTTTTCTTTTTGTTTTTTTCCTTCTTCTCTACCAAGAGAAGGATTTTTCCATTCTTTTCTTTTTTTATCTTGTCTTTTGTACAAAGGCTACTTTTTTTTTATAAAGTCTTCATTTGAAGACTGACCCACAAAGAGAGAGAGAGAGAGAGAGAGAATATGAAAGAGAGAATGAGATGGAAGAGTAGGAGATGATAGAATTTAAAGAAAAATTTCATGGGGAGCAAGTAAATATTGGGAAACTTTCATTTTTCAGGCTCTAATTAATACGTACAATAATTATTCATTTAATAATATTTTTAAATAAAAATTTACGTACCTACTATATTAAATATTCTGAACACTATGGTATACTTAAAATTTTTAATCTAAGATTTTTATTTTTCAACTTTAATATCTTGTAAAGACCCACTATCACTCCTATAACAAAAATAGGTGATAACGGCTCTCCAACCACATATAATCTGCATAATTATATGTAAGGTTATTCTAGAAGAAGTGTTTGAAGTATTATTTGCCTAAACTCACAATATCTCAACTAATAAATTTGAAAATTATTGATTTTTGTAAAACTTGTAATAAAAACATAACATCATATTTATCATATATTACAAGGAAAATGAGTTCAAGATATACATATAACTATGTTTAGATATTATAAACAAAGGCTTCTTACAAGCCATATATAAAAGCTACAAAAGGTAATTAAACCTATATCATCTAATATAAACATCAAAAGATTCCATAACTAGTCTATTACAAATTAAGAATTTCATCCTGGTCCAAAGTCATATCTAATCCTCCAGGTCATCTAGGAATCCTCAAAGTTGGTACCATAACCCATATTCATGTAAAACTCGTCTTGATCGTCACCTAAAATAGTTAAAATATGAGCCAAAGGCCCAGTACACAAGTAACGAATACAAATGCGAAGTGATCCACACATACTTAGACTAAATGCAAATGTAACAAATTTTATTTTTTTAGTTAGTCTTTAATTAGCCAAACAACACTGGAGTATTCAAACTCCAATCAACAAGGATTTCTGGGGGAACCTGAGTAACGATCACGATACTCAAGGGGTTGATATAAGTAGCTTGGATACTCATATATCCTAGACTATTTTATCCAAAACGAAAAAGTAATCTCATTTAAAGTTCTCAGCGGTTACTCAACTTTACTTAACTCAATCCATAATATCACCTAATTCAAGTGTTCCCATAAATATTGAATTAAATCATATTACATCCTTTTAGAATAAGCAAGTGTTATACCGATACCGAATACCCTATCAATTACCCACTAAATCACTTATGAAAGTCATTTCAAAATGACAAAGATGGTTTAAGCGCCTAAAACTACCATGCCCCCAATCTGAGCAGGGTATCTCTATTCGAACCAGATTCAACGGTATAAAAGACATTTATACAAGCATTATTAAATTTTCTTAATTTAAAGTAACTTTAAAGAATGCATATCCTAGTAAAGAATCAAGGAATTTACTACGTACCTGAAATAGCTTGGGGAACTAATAGGGTTAGCAGAGCAAGGATCTATCACTGTACAAAGAAAATATTAAATTTCTTACTTAGCTCAAGCACAACTCAACTAGTTTCATACATAACCAATCAAAGAAATTCAAATAAATTATTACAAAGTCATAACATAGTATCTAAACATCATATAATATCATACAATACTCAACAAATATTCAATTGATCATATATCAAGCTTTGGAAAATATTGGAAGAAGTTTTTGAAAATGGAAACTGCAGGGGACAAGTAGGCCTTCAACGCTGTGGCGTTGATCCGGTGCACTCTGCCCTAAAACTGCACGCTTGCTATTGCTGGCAGCATTATAGTCTACACCAGAGGCTTTGAGCCGATGTAGACTACAACTTCAATTTTCCAAATTTCTGAGAGTTTCACAAGGTTGGTCCACGCCCGTAGATACCCCCAATACTAGTAGTGTTGCCATGTACGCCGACAGTATGGAATCCTACGCCAACGGCCTATTGCTAACGTAGACCTCTAAAACAAAATTACATGATTTTCACGAATCTCCTATTTTCTTTGTAAAATTTACACATTCAAAAATAATCCAAACTCATTATAAGCTATCCAAAACTTGTTATATGTTCTTGACACCATTCAACAAGTACTAACTCCTCTTCAATCCATCAATCACTCAACTACAACATCACACAAAATTTGCATTTCAACTCCACATACTCATTACACTACTCAACCCTTTGTCATCCTAATACAATCATCCCAACACTTCCAAATTCATATAAAATATATACTACAAAATCCTCTAGCAACATAACACTACCTAAACTACCATCAATGTATAAAAGTCATTCTATCAACGTTTAGCATGTAAACCCTATTCCAATACAAGCATAACTTAAATACACATAAAGCAAGAGGAACACACTTACCATAAGAACTTTGTGCCTTGGTTTAGGAGAATTGTTGCAAGCCTTTGAGAGTTTAATTGGTGGAAGATGAAGGGTATAATTATATATGGCCATGGGAGAGCTTTTGGAAGAGGAAAAATGGGGTTTTGAAGCTTTTTAATGTATGTTATATTGGTCTAAAATTTTTGGACGAATTTTGCACTTTCAAAATTGATATTTATCCATTTGTTGACTTTAGTGGCTGCCATAATTAAGTCCTTTAATTGACGTAGCTACCATAATTAAGCCATTTAATTGGCTTGGCTTTGGCTAATTAATGAACTTACTTTTAGCTAATTAAAGGTGGTCTTGGGCTTTATTTGCAACTAAAATTTTCTGCTAAAAGTTGGTTTAAATGCATGCATAATTTAACTTGTTCTAATCATATTTCATACATTTTAATGCACTTAAAAATTTATGAATCCAATATTTAAACATTCTAAGATATTTAATTATTTTTAACACAACAACCAACTCATTTTTCATGCATCAACATGAATCACATTTTATCACATTTCAAAATCATATATAATTTCAATAACACATTTATAAAATACAGATTGCGAAATTCATGGCTATTTCATATATATTATCATAAATTATAATTTATTCTTTAAGGATTTAAATTATCAGTGTTTTGATAGTTTATGACCTAATTAATAATTATATTGTCACTAATTTGACTTTATTTATATTCTATTATTATAAATTTATAGTGTTTATCTTTTGTTTGTATCTTTTGAATTACTTTTGGGATCTAATTTATTATTTTACTTATTGTTATTGGCCTTTTGTTTATATATTAATCATATTATTATTGTTATCGCTTATGGAAAATTTTCTTTGATATAGATATCGTTTATGCTTATATTTTTATTTTGATTAAGTTTTTTATTATCTATATTGGCAATTACCAATCTTTAAATTTGCAAAAAAATAAGAATGATTTTTCGGACATTTTCTAAAATTTCCACCAGACATTACTATCGATTTATCAATTACCAAAAATTAAATAGACGTATAATTCAGGGTGTTACAATAGATATTCTTTTAATACTATTTTGATTTTTATAAGCATAAGATGGAAAAAAACGAATTTATTTATAAACTATCATAAATAATAATGTTCTTTAAATTTCTTTATATTTTCTCATATCACATCACCTTGATAACTATTAGAAAATGGTATATTGAGAAATTTATGATCCAACAAACTGACATTGCATGACTATGACAATAATTATGAAGATGAAATAGAGAATTTAATGCTTCAAAATGAAATATGGTTGTTAGGTGACCAAAATATTAAAAATAAAATAACGAAAGAATTGAATGCTCCATAGATTGTTGCTTCATGATCTGATATATATATATATATATATATTATTAAAGCCAAAAGGCTCACTTTTTAGTATCTTTAGTGTAGATATAATTTTTAATATATGATTTGATGAAAATGATCCATTCTTTCTTCTTCTTCTTCTTTTTTTCAAGCACACATAAGCACTTTTTTTAATATGTAAATCTTTTTTTTTTTTTTCCTTCTCGAGCTTTTAAAGTTATTCTGAGTTCTTTTATGATTCCCTTTCTTTTGTGAAAAAAGTCATTCCATATTTGAAAGAATATTGCCAAAGAATTTTATTATGATCAAATGACCATAATAACGCAATAAAGGCAACCAACCCTCATTATTATGATTAAAATGACTATTGTAATCATAATTGTTTTGCCATGAATCGCATTTCTCCACTAATATAAATAGGAGCTATCAAATCCTTTTCAAATCACCACTCACAATTTTCGGGAGTGAGATCTCTTCTCAAAATGAAAATAAAATCTAATAAAATAATAAAAAAACCCAACCCTAAATCTTATAGGATATTTAGTGAGTTGGACAGATTAGATAAATGACATGCTCGCTTGCATTCCTATATCGGTTTTCTTCTTTTCCACTTGCTAAGAAGGAGAGCAACGTAACCATTATATTTTGCAAATTTTAGAAAAGTAAAAAATTATCAAAATCTAAAGAATTGAAGTGAAAAAAAAAAGAAATGAAAATGAAAAAAAAGAGAGAGAAATCTATTTATAATATATAATTTCCGAAGCCTTTTTTTAAGCATTCTGTTTTTTCAAGCTAACTTTTAAATAAATATTATAATATATAATTTTTTAAGGTTTTTGGTGGTGTCTTTTTAATTTTAAAAAATATTATTTGTACTCTTTTACAGATAAAATCACTTTTGTTATTATTCTAATTTCTCTTTTAGTATTCATTTAAAATTTTCACATTTTAAAGCAAAACATTTGTATTCTTAGGAAAAAAGAAAAAAAAAAAAACCATTACACGTATTCAAAACTAACATCCCTTTTCATTTTTCTCATTCTTTTCTTCTAAATAAATGTATCTTTTTAGTTTCCCATTTTGTTTTATAGTCTTTCATCATAACATTTCAACGGAAAAATAAATAAATTGTCACCCTTTCAACTTCCTTTTTATGTGGAATAAATTTTTTTCCTTTTTTTTCTATTTTCTTTTTTTAATTTATAGTATTGCTTTTCTTTTTCTTTTTTTATTTTTGGCCAAAGTTATAGTTGTGCTTTAAATGTCTTCTTCACCTTTTGTGTAAATATAATTTTTAATATATGATTTGACGAAAATGACCCTTGCCATTTAAATTTATAACTTTTTTTCCAGAACAAAAACTACTCCCTCCTTAATATTTTTTGAAACCATAACTACTCTCCTTATCTTTTTTTTACTTTAAAAAATTTACATTTTAATGTAAAATAAGAATAATAATAACATTTAAATATATTATAGGATTGAATCCAAAATCTAGAAGAGTTTCTTAGAGTCGAAAATTAATATTAATAATAAAATATTTAGGATCTTTTTACGAGTACCACGAGTGCACCATCCGCTATTATTATTTAATGGTTCATATCCAATCATGATTAATACCCTTACATTTCACAATTGGTTCTTTCTTTATAATTACATTCTCACTTCCATGGAACTTCATGTAATTTTTAAAATAACTTCGAATCGCATAGATTACACGTTACGGTTTATCAGTGTGTGTTTTATTATATTTTTTGACATAAGCATGGTGACCAAATGTCTTTACTAACAAATGAATAGAAAAATAGTTTTATATAAATGTCTAATATTTCAAAAACAAAACAGAGTCAATTGTTTTTATTTTTACATGCAACGCGGGTGTATCAACTGCTAGTGTATATATATATATATATATATATACACACAATACCTTTTACAATTATTATGGTTTAGTGACACTTTTTTTTCTTTCTCAAAACACCCATATAAAAGTGTATAAATGCGGAGGATGAATAAAAAAAATTGAGAGGTCAACATGATGTATGTTGCAATTGTAACCCAATAGTCACCATAGTCACCTCACAATGGTTAGGAATTATGAAATGTATGTTCATAGCTTGAAATTTTGTTATACTTTTTTTTTTCAAAAACATAAATTATTGAGTTGAATGCATAAACAAAAGCCAATTAGATAGAATAAATACTTTAATTCTAAAGTCAAGTATTTATATCTTAAAAAACGCAATAATATGGGGAAAAGAAAAAGGACTGTCACTTCACCAAAATTAAACTTGTCACGTTATTTCTTATTAAAGTACAAATAACTTCCATTCGAATTTCCAATTTGAAAAACAAAAAAGAATTACCTAATGTTATACCTTATAGCTAGTATGTATCTGATAGATATTCTTTTAATACTATTTTGATTTTTTGAAGCATCTGGGTAAGATGGAAAAAAAAAATTATTTGTAAACTATCATAAAAAATACTGTTTTGTAAATTTCTTTACATTTTCTTATATCACATCACATTGATAACTATTAGAAAATGATATATTGAGAAATTTATGATCAAAATTGACATTAAACTGAGAATTTAATGCTTCAAAATGAAATATGGTTGTTAGGTGATGAAAATATTAAAAATAAAATAACAAAAGAATTAAATGCTCTATAGATTGTTGCTTCAGGATCTATCTATCTATCTATCTATCTATCAATCTATATATATATATATATATATATGTATATATAATACATTTTACAATTGTTGCGGTTTAGTGATACTTCTTTTTCTTTCTCAAAACACCCATATCTCCTTGTCAACAAATAATGAAAGTGTATAGATGCGGAGGATAAATAAAAAAAAATTGAGAATTCAACATGATGTATATTGCAATTTTAACCTAGTAGTCAATATTGTGCCTTTTAATAGATAGGTAGTTAGAAACTAAACATAGGAAGGAAGTAAAAAGGGGGGCGGAAAAGAAAAAAGCAAAACAGACCTTTCATTGGTAACTACTAGAAATTTTTATTGTATCCATTGGGTAATGTTACAAAATTATAGAAATAGAATCCAAAAACTACTATGAGTATATGTATGTTAGATTTATTTAAAAATTGATGCCTTTTCATTGAAAAGTCACCAAGATATGTTCACATGACAAAAGGTGAAGAAAGTAAGGAAAATAGTACTTTAAAGCGTATAATTATAACTGTTGGAAATTTTGATTGCATCTATTAGGAAATGTTGTACAACAATAATATAAAATGGGAAACCTACCATGAATATACATATATATATATTTTTTTTTTAATTTTGGAAAAATTGATTTGGTTGAAAGGTCACCAAGATATGTTTGGGGACAAAAAGTAAAGAAAGCAAGAAAAATAGACCTACTATTAATTGTCCAGTTGTGATTGTTGGAAATTTCAATTGCATCGATTTGGACGTTTTCTAGAATAATTGCTATATCTTTTGGTTGAAAAATCACCATCATATGTTTGAAAAGTTCTTTGTGTTGTAACATGATGTTGGAAAATCGAAACACATCTTTAGATATTTTAAATTGAAGAGGTATAAAAATGAAAAACAAAAGTATCGTAAATTCTAAAGTAACAAGTATAAATGTGGAAAAAGTTTTGGAAATTATATATTATAATAGATTACCCTTTAAATTAAAAACAAGTTTCTCTTTTCAAAATTAATTAAGTGACCTTTTTTTTTTAATTTCCTGCCTTTATTAGTTTATGAATTGTGGCAATTACATTTACCTCCAAGTGAAAAAAGTAAGACTTTTTGTAACGCTCCAAAAATTTAATTCGACTAATTAAATAACTTAAGGCGCTACTGTCACATATAATACTCTAAAGTATTACACGCTAAGGCTTTCTTTAAAAGATTTTGTTTATGTTGGATATTGCTACTCAATTTTAGGTTATAAAGTCATTCACTTAGATTCTAGCAACAACTAGATTTAGCAGCGGAAATAAATTTTATAAAAAAATTTTGAAATAAAGACATTTCAAAACTTCCACTTTTTCAAGTGGAAAATTTTTCAATTAAACAAAGCTTTGTAAAAGTTTAATTACAAAACATGGGCTCCACTATGCCCTTTAAATAATGTAACAAGTTTAAATTATAAATCCAGCTCTCACTAATACAAAACAAAAAGAAATAAAATAACTAAACTATATCCATGCTCCTACTCACTTCACTCATCTACAAATCCTCTCTGAATCATCACAAGCGCCCAAAACCTGAGTCAAGCATCATCACATCAATCATCATCAACGACAACATCATCGACCATAACAACTCAACAACATCAACATCATCCTCAGTCATCTCATCGTCACCATCTTCATCAACAATAATACCTGTAAAAAGAACAATAACAACAAGAATGAGCCGAAGCTCAGAACACAGTATCACAATCACACATGGAGTGGTACGCGAGCTTAACTAAATACAATGCATCAATAACGGATTATTATATTTTCTTTAAAGTAACATACAGCATGGGAGTATTCAAACTTCGGACAACAAAGATAGCGTGAGAACCTGAGTAACGATCACGACACTTAAAGGGTTGATATAAGCAGCCCAGATACTTATATCTCCTAGATGATATATCCGAAAACGAGAAATAATGGTCTCATCTAGGGTTCTCAGTCGTTACCTAACTCTACTTAAACTCAGTCCACAACATGAATATAGTTCATCGTTCCCATAAAAGTTGAACTAAACCACGAGATTTCCCCCTAAGTTTAAGCAAATGTTACACCGATACTAATTGCCCCATCGACTATCCGTTATACCACTTATGAAAGTCATTGCCCCGCCTCCCTCAGTAACCATCTCAATCTCGTCTAGGTTTACCTTCCAGCGGCTACACCATGAGGGGTGGCCTAAGCGCCTATAACTACCGTGCCCCTAATCTAAGCAAGGTGCAGCTCTTCGGACCGGATCCCGAACTGCCATCTCAGGTCAAAAACGGATTTAAACGCTAGAATAGACAACCAATTCAAACAATTATTAGGCCAAGTTTAAGTTCTTAGTCCATTTAAGATGCCTATACTAACAATCACTACACAAGTTACTACGTACCTTGAATATAAAATCTAAACAAAGTCTCAAAAGGTAGAGCAAAAGCAATCTAAGAAGATATATCTCATATCTACCACTGGTTCAAGAAACAACTCTTATAAGAATCTAAACTAACATCAGCTTCAACAAACTCATACAAGAACTTATATCAATTATTCACTAATCTCTAACTCCTTTTATTAAGGCCCTACTTGAGCAGACACTAAATTGGAACCCCACTATGGCTGCGAAGATCGTCCCACCAAAATATGGACAGTTCTCCTTTGTCTATCAAAGAATTTCTTTTCTCTTTATTTGGAGTGATTTATTACAAAAGCATCAACAAAGAATTCATATACCAAAAACATTCATTTTCCAAGTAAATACACATTTTAAACAACATATTCCTATATTATTCAAAGATCATCCTAATTCATTCATCTAAGCTAATTATTAGTTATTAACCCATTTTAGCTTAACCTTAAACAAATTGATTATAATTAGTTATTTGATTCATTTTCTAAGTCAAGTTGATTAAACTTAGACAATCTAATTCATTTTAGCTTAGTAAAGTTCATTAAGCCTAGTTGGACTTAGATTAATTACTAATTCATTTTATATCTAAGATCTATGTCAATTCGAGCTTACATTAACTTAAACTTAGCCAAATTAATCAAAGTTAAACAATCTAACCCATCTTAGTTTATTTAAGTTCATTTAGTCAAGTTGAACCTAGGTTTGTTAACTAAGTTCATTTTATAACTAATTTCTATATTTAATCTAATTATTTGTTAAATTTATAAATCTACTTAACCCATGTTTAATTACATCAATTTATCTCACATAACACATCAAATATCACTTATCTATCTCATTTTAACCTAAAAAGATTCATTTACACTTAACAACAAACATTTAGAAAGCAAATACAAGTTTTGACTTTGTTTGGAAAATATATCATCTGAAAAGAAGTAAAATTTAAGCATTAATAATTTTTTATTTTGTAAAAACTTAAAACATAAAAATTTTATATCTCTTTTTAATATTTCCAATGCAACTTGAATTACCTCAATCGGAGGTCAGATGAAAAAGTTATGCTTAAATTACAAAACATCATCGCAGTAGGGAATTTCGTTCTCGAGGCTAACCAGACCTAGATCACAACCGTGACTCTTGGAAAGCTATTATAAAATGACTTCCGTGCCATGAATCACACCCGCGATTGTTGAGTTTCAAAGTTTTGTGACCAACCCTAGGCTAGCAAGGCATGGATCACAACTGTGATTCATGAAAACTTCCCAAAACAGAGCTTTTTCTCTCAAAATCACGCTCGTGATTCATGAAATTTGTCCAACCCATTGAATCATGCCCGTGATTCATGGTTTTCCCTGAGTTACGAATTTTCTTATTTTTTAAACTTCATTTTATCAAACTTTTACACATTTTACTTCAATCAAAACTTCATAAAAGCTATATACTACTCATATCAAGTCTAAACAACACTTCTACACTCATTCAACAACATCAAACAACTCTAACTGCTTCAACAAAACTCAACTTCACTATTCATCATCTTCTTCATCACAACTCAACTCCCAACAATATTAATCCAACATATATAAATGTAAACAGCACTTCCAACTCAATTCAACATCAATTCATCAATTATTAACTCAAACAACAAATAAAACAAAGATAACTTGAAATAGAAAACTTAGCTTTTGGAGAAACATGTAATTTCTTCTTCTATCTTCTTGCTAGAGCTACTTCAACTTGATTTCTCTTCTTCTATCTCATATTCTACTTGATTTCTCTCTTATCCCCTTTGAAATTGAGAATTAGGTAGATGAATTGGAGAGATTGAAGAGAGAAAAGAGAGAAAGAAAAGAGAAAGAAAGGAGGGAGAGAATAATGAATTTGGAAAGGAGAAACAAAATAAAGAGGTAGGGAAGAATAATGAATAAAATAAAGGAAAAGGATAAATATAAAGGTATTTTCAAAATTGAGTATTAGATTTAGAACTATCAGATCAATATCTATAGTTCTAGAAATATTTAAAAGATAATTTTAGAATCGATAGTTCAAAAATTAAGAACTTATAATAAGAACTTAATTTAGGAATTTATTTTAGATAAAAAAGATATAAAATTTGAGTTTGGGTTTAAGAACTGATATTTTTATACAAGCAAATAAACTTAAATTTTTGTAAAGATTAAGGAATTAGTGTTTAGGCTAAGAATCAATAATTTAGGAATCCTATAAATATTTTAATGACAAGTTTAGAGATTTAGGAATTGAAATCTCAAATTCAACTTAATTATTTGCTAATCTGATTATTTCAACTTGTCTAATTATATCCTATGATTCATTTAACTTATCCAAATCTATTTAAACTCAATTTCTAATATATATAGAGATTTTGGTCATTTCACTTTTAGATTCCATGAAATTGAGATTTACAACTCTTATATTTAACTCATATTTATTCTCGTACTCATATTCGTGTTCGTCATATACTATATGAAAAAAAGAAATTTAAATTATTTATACTTATAAATTAGTAGCATTAATAATTTTTATTACGAGCAATATTATAGGATATATCAGATACTTATATTAAAATATATATATTAATGAGCATATATTAATATTTAAATTCCTATAATATTTTAAAATATATATATATATGTGAAGAATTTTTCAACTTAACTACTAAAATTAAATAGTTTATATGGCTGCAAATTTTAAACATGTTTAAAAACTAATTATTAAAACCGAATTTTAAAATAGTTTTAAAAGTTATTTATTATAATTAGCCCATGTATTGTAAGTGTATGTTCTACTAGTACATATATATTCTCTTAATAATATCAATACACATTTACTGATAATTAGTGTTTTTTTTATTAATAACCATAATTAATAATAATATATTTTGGATAAGTTTGAAAAAAATCCAATGAAATATTATTAGTTTGTTTCACTTAATTTAGATATAGTATGAAATGGCATATATATAAGTAAGAGATAAATATTATGTAGAGTTGAAAAATCATCTATTTACTTAATAAATAGAAGACGTAGATATTAATATCTGTAATATTGAAGATATGGATAGAGAGATTTTTTTTTTTTTTTGGCCAATGATAGATAGATATCGATAAATATAGATATACATAAAATTTTGAGAGATTTCATCATAGATTTAGGTCGTAGAGTGATTATCTATATAGATATCTCATGTTTATGGTAGCGTTCTATGACTTTAATAGATGGAGTGTAAGATGCTGTGATAAGCGACTCTTGTACTGTGAGGCACTTATTTTTCTTCAATCTTTACACTCCACAATTCACATGTACAGGGCATTGCTATAGGTAATTATATTAAAAAAATAAAAATTTTAATCTAATTTTTTTCATGAGTAGGAAAATATATTAGACATTTTTGAAGCATTACACATATGGCAGGGTTTGATCTCTTGCATAACTTATATTTTGAATAATTAATTATTTTGGCCACCATATCTAGTACCAAAAACCAATTTTTTTGTAGTGTGATTTTCTTTTGTCAAAATTTTAGTTATGGAAAAAAATAATCACAAGATTATTATTGCAATTTTTTATTGTTCAAAACTCACATATGATATAAATTTAAGTAACATATACTTTTCCATTTTGATGTATTAAATACATTATTTTCATCATTATTAATTTATCATAATTGGTTAAAAGGTTTTTAAGGTGAAAAACTTAATTTCATCATGATATTATTTTGCTAATGATAATCGTAGAAGTATATAAATATATAGCAACAAATATAAATTGTTACTACTGTTAAAATAATATTACTTATAATGACAAATTTATTTTGTGATTGTAAATAATATATATTATGACAATTTCTTGTAAAGAATATCATATATAATTATATGTAGTGATAAGAGAATTTAGTGAAGAAATATTCTTATCACAAGATGTCTTTTACATTTGTGCCAAATTTTTGGTGGAAAAATTTATGGTGATAGACGATGATAAAATCCTTTTTCTCACTAAATTTTCATTAGATTAATTTGTCATGACAAATAATTTTTTTGTCACAAGTTTACTCATTTATTAGGTTTAAAATGACAAATTCTCATTTTGTCCCAATTAGTGTTGTAAAGACCTAGACTCACCCCTATATTTAAAATAGGTGAATCTAGATCTCCAACCACATATAACCTGTAGTGTTATATGTAAGGTTGATTACCAGGATTAGTTTGGATATTTGTTTACCTAAATCTCTTATAAAAACAAATTTAAAAAAAAATATCAACTCTTAAAACATTTTAGAAAAACACGACATTTACATATATGATATAAATTTACTACAAACATATATACATATAGCTATTACAGACAAAGGCTTATCAATAAGCTATAAACAAAATACATAAGTTTAGCAAAAACTATCATAACTATTACATATGTCTTCCAAAACTAAGCTATTACAAAAGTTCCATGAAGGTCATGGTCATCTCTAATCCTCCCAATCATCTAAGAAATCCTTAAAGTCGGTGCCATATCTCATTCTAGTGTAGAACTCATCATGGTCATCAATACTTGAAATAGATATAATATGAGCCAAAGGCCCAGTACGCAAGTAACGAAAACAAAGGCGAATGGCATATAAGCTTAAACTACATGCAAATGCAACAACTATCAAGTTATTAGAAAACCTTTAATTAGTCAAACAACACTGGAGTATTTAAACTCCGGACAACAAGAATATATTAGAATCCTAAGTAACGATCTCGACACTCAGGGAGTTGATATAAGTTGTTTAGGGACTTATATTCTAGATGATATATCCATAAACGAAAAAGTACCTTCCTCAAGCGTTGTCAGCCATTTCACAACTTTACTTAACTTAATCCATAATATCACCTAATTTAAGTATTCCCATTGTCACGCCCCAAAGGGTACCCTAAATGTAACAGTCCGCCACGCTTAATATTAAAGCTTACATATGACAACCTTAGTCATTCTCAGAAGCTTTGATATTAAGTGTAAGGCATGCTCTCACAAATTTAGAGGATCATACATGGAATTATGAAGCTTAAGAAGATATAATAACAAATTAAGAAAAGAGGATTCATAATATTTATTTGTTCATATCAATAATCTTACAAAACTTAGGGGCATTCCTTAGTCACAAATCTATTACATGAATACTTCTTCATCTTTATCTATCACTAAGCTACATCTAGAGATTCCTTAGCCAAAAGCAAAATACCTAGCTGCAGGGTCTACGTGATCTCAACACAAATAGGTGAACTACAAAAGATATCTATAGGGTATAAGCTAATAGGCTTAGTGAGAACTATTTCCATAAATGACTTCTTGTAAAGAAATTCAAACAAGTTATTTAAGCAGACAAATGAAATGCATACACGTGGGCAAACAAGACATATAGTTTTCCGAGAACTACATGTTGAATGGATTTACGCCCTCCATTCGAGGTTTGGTGATACGTAACCTCAAAACAAGTAGTTTTAGTTAAAAAGATTTATGCTTTCGATCCATATCGCCAAGCATATTAAGTCTACTTGAATTGAGCCATGCTTTCGGACTTTTCGCCAAGCATTTAAGTCCATGTTGCCAAGCAATCGCTTTCAGTCACTTCGCCAAATGTTGCTATCGACCTGAGCTACCATCCTTCTTACCCAAAGATAATAACCCAATGCAATGTGACTCACTTCGTAGTATGCATGAATCAATTTATTTATGATATCATAACATCATTATTATCGTATTTAAGGTGATCATAGAGTTTCATACAAATCAAATATTATACTAAAATAAACATTTAATCAATTCCGTCCTCGATATTTTTAGGATTCTTTCAACAAATTTTATTGCATGCATACCCATTTGTCTTTTCCTAATTCTAATGCGACTAGACTGCAAGCACAATCAAGGAAAGTATTTTAAGGAAATAAACTCACAATGCCATGTCGACAATTCTCTAAACGGATGAGTCGCTCACACAATCCACTTAGTCGAAATAGTCTTCGAGGTATGGGTATCCTTCCTCGGGATTACCTAGTCAAGGAAAATACCCAAAATGAGTATTTCTTGATGACTTTCTTGAATTTTGACAAAACAATGTCATGAGAACGTCAAAGTTCGTATAAAGGAAGACTCCAACTTAAAATGGCCATAACTTTGTCATTTTAACTCGGATTTGTGCTTATAATATACCGATTTCTACCTACTCGAAAAGATCTATTCATTTCTAAAACTTTTTTATCAAACTAGACCATTTAGGCCTCAAAACAGTGGTGATCAAATTCGCCACTAATTTTCCCAACAAAAAACAACTTGTTTCAAACATTAAATCATTCAAAATTTATTTGATAAATACTTAGTTATCTATATAGTTGAAAATTTCTCTTTTTATAGCTACTTAGCTCATATTTTATTCATGCTCAAGTGTTTGTTGTCCAACGTTTCTTGAGTAAAACAATGTTAATAAGGAGTTTAGAAAACTATAGTTTACAAGAAATTTATTTTGTAAATCTTTTTAAAAATGAATATTTTGATTCTTTTGTTTTTCAAAGAATTAATTTGTGTTTGACTTATTATTTTTCCTAGATGACTTTTTCGAAACGTAATTTTCTTCATTTCTAAATTCTCTTCATTAGCGTTATTTTTCCTATTTATTTTCTATACAATTTTTCTTTAACCATTTATTTGAAAAGGTCTTAATTTGAAAGTTCTCATTCCTTTTTCATAAGGTTTCCTTTATATTATGTTTTTATAGAAATTATTTTTGTATCAGAATCATTTTTTTTTTTAAACAAGGTGATATAGAAATGATTTTAAAAGCTTTTCAAAACAAAAGTAGCTTCCAAAATTGTAGTGAGTTCTTCTTAAAACTTAGAAAGGAATAACTTCACTTTTGTTAAACCATGGATTTTATATTTCATATAAACTTATTCCTAAGTAATAAAATCTCCTTTTTATCAAATATTTTTAGAGCTTGGAAAATTTGGACAACAATCTTAATAGGCATGATTTGTGAGAAATAATGACAAGCAAAAATAACATAAATAATGAATAAAGTCAAGTATTGGGAGTCTTAGCTTCTTCAAGGTTCCCGGGACTAAGAAGTAGACTAGTCCCAAAAGAAAGGAATAATAAAAGAAGGAAAAATTGTTTTGACTTGATGAGGACAAGTCTAAGACTAGAGACTAGTCTTAAAATAACAAGAAATAAATAAATAAATCACAATGGAAGAAATAAATAAATTACTTTGCATGGAAATAAATAAATTGCAAGTGAGCTTATATGCTCTAAAGAATATGTATATATATATGGATACATAATAATACTTAGATATAATAACAATAATATGAACAAAGTAAAACAATATAAACATATATAGATTTTCATGAACAAGAACAATACATGGACATTGTGTAGCTTCCATATTTAGTTTTTGGAAACTCACACCATGGTTATGTAAAGTTACATAACATAAGAAGAAGAAAATATAATGAAAAGTTTACCTAAATAAGGTTTTTGAAGTGCTATGTGGTTATGGGTTTTATGTAGGTAAATACTGATTTGAGATTATTTTGAGAGACTTTTTGAGAGGATATTTGGAGAGAGTTTTGAGAGGAAAATTTCAGAGAGTTTTTTGTAGAGAAATTTGTGAGTATAATTGTGTGAAAGAAGTGGAAGAGGATGGGGGTATTTATAGGAAAATGTGGAGTGATTATTGAGTGATTTAAATAAAAAAATAAAACAAAATTGAGAGAGATGAGGGGGGGGGGGGGGGGGGAGGTAAGGGTGTGGCGGCGGCGGCGACCATGTCGTGGAGGAGAGAGGGAAGAGATTTGTTTTGTATTTTTATTGATTAAATAAAGTAACAAGTAAGGTAGATGTGAAATAAAGTTATGAGAAAGGTAAAAAGTAAAGGTTATAGGTTATGGTGCTGTAAGAGTAGGTGTTAGAAAAAGTAGAGAGAAAAGAATAATGTAGAATAGTAATGAATAGTGTAATGTAAAGTAGATATGACTAATAAGGTACCGGTAGTAAGAAAATACACGTATAATTACGATATCTGTTATTTTTACTTACTAAAAAATTATAAAACTGATATTTTTTAAAAACCTTATATTTTTACGAGTCTAATGATATATTCAGAACATTTTTACTATTTCGAGCCCCGGGACATGTTTTTTAAGAACTGTATCCGTTCGGGTTCAAAACAATTCGTGGTTTTACTAATCTGATCTTTTTAAGCTTCCTTAGGTAATTACGAACTATTCTACATATTAAACTTTTATTTACTTTCTCAGGGTTGCTTATTCAGGATTGCCGGACTTAAGCCATTACTTCTAACTAGGGTTTTGTTGACTTTAGGGTTTCCGATTGACCTTCAGTTAGGGTTTAAGCTAAAATGATTCCAAAATTTTGGGGTTTTACACCCATAAACATTGAATTAAATCATATTACTTCTTCTTAAGAGTAAACAAATGTTATATCGATATCAATAACTCTATCAACTACTCGTTGTGCCACTTATAAAAGTCTTATCATAAAGACAATGGTGGCCTAAGCACCTAAACTACCGTGCCCCCAATCTGAGCAAGGTGTCACTCCTCGAACCAGATTCAATGGCTTAATAGATAAACAATTTAAACAACTTAAGTTTTATCTCAATTTAAAGTAAATTTAGTCATGCCTATCTTAGGCAAGAAATCAAACACATTACTGCATACTTGAATTAGATCGAGGATCAAAAGCAAAATTCAACTGAGGATCTATCACTATTACAAAAAATTTCAATTTATATTAACAACCTTAACTCTATTCCATGTGTATATATATATATATATATATGCTCTAGGTTAAAGGATCATAAAATTCAAATAAATATTCATACAAAGTCTTAACTCATTATTTATACATCAAACAATATCATACAAACTTATAAAATCATCAAATAATCAAATATCAAGCTTAGAAAGATGTTTAAATAAGTTTTGAAGATGGGAAAACTATAGGGGATACACTGGCCTCCAACGCCGGCGATGTAGACCGTAAAATAAATTTATCCAAAAAATCTAAGAGTTCCATGGGATCAATCCATGCTCGTGAATACCCCCAACATTGGTAGTATTGTTATGTACATTGACAGTGTTGACCTCTATGCGGACAGCGTTGAGGCGGCGTACACCGCAACACAGATTTAGAAAAATTGCAGACTTCCCCTATTTCGAAAACATAAACTTTTGCCAAATTTTTCACTTCCAAACTTCCTTCAAACACATTTCTATCATCAAACTTCAACCTATATGTATTCTAACTTCTTTTAACATACAAAATCTTCACTTTAAACTCATCAACCACCCATATCTACCATTTCAAATACAAATCCACATTCAACCCTCATTTAGCCAATCCATTCTTCCCTAAACTATCACAACCCTACTCATTCCCAACTCCATTCACTCTAATATTTCTTGTCACTTACTAAGGACAAACAACAACTTATAAATCATCAAATTATCATTCAATATATAACTAACATTTGTAATCATGAAAACTCATTAAACTCAATTCATGGCATGAAACTCCACTTCACAAGAAAACGCAAACAAATAAATATACTCTTATCATAACCAACACATACCTTAAGAAGCTTTAGGTCTTATTGAAAATCACTTACGCTTTGGATCTTGACTTTGTTAAGAGCTTAGAGTGTCAGGTTTTGAGGGGAAAAAGAAAAGGAAGACAACATGTAAGAGGAGTTGTGAAATTCATATGGATTTTTGGGTTTGTTTTGGGAGTGTGTTTCTAGTAAAAAATGAAGCTTATCCTTATCCAAATATTGACTTTAGGGGCTGCCATAGTAAAGGCTTTAATTTTGCATGGGTTTGGGCTTATTTTTGGGCTAAAATAAATGAGTTTGGGGCTTGTTTTGTGTCAAATTTTTATGCTATGTTTAGGAATATATATATTGAGCATATTTAACTTGTTTTAAATAAATTTTTATACACTTTATTATACTTACAAATTAATAGACACAATATTTATTCACACTAAGATATTTCAATATTCAAATACATTAATACAACACATATACTATATGCTAACACAAATCACATATATCATACTCAAGTGCATTAATACACAAGTTTAAAACATGAATTTGGGAATTATGGCTATTTCAAGTGTACTATTTGTGCCAAAATTTCAATTGTTAAAAATAATTTTGACATAATATAGCAAATTTCTTGTAATGAATGTCACATAGTGACATACAAAGCATAAACCTTGAGGACTATGGCCCCTGAATGCAACAACCTTCAAGGATATAAGCATGAGACAAACGCTTCTACCTATATGGTTGGTTATAAACATGGCAAATAGCTTATATTAATAGTTTGATTAGTGGCCTTAATTTTATTGAGGAAGGTAGAGGAGGCATTGGTTAAATGACTATATATATTTATATATATATATATATTGCATGAACAATTGAGAATAGAGGCTATAAATAAATTTAGTCACACTAAAAGTGATGAAGACAACCTCTTGGTCGAATAAATTGGTGGTGGTAGAGGAGCTACGTACTGGCATGATTGGTCGTGGGAAAATCTCAATTTAGATTTAATTTAGCATGTATAATTATGGGATAAATTGTGGATCACTAAGATCATTAAGTGAGCTAATATTCTAGTAAACAGGAGGTTGCCATATGAGAAGGGCATTAAGAAACATATTAGCAAATAATATGATATAATAATAAAAATATAGAAAATAAAATATATGATTTACGTAAAATATTATGTATTGTTTAACTTGAGTAAAATATGTTGATTTTTCCATTGTTCTAGTATGATTTAATGAATATGTAATATGAATATGATAAATATGGAATGGTATGATATATATACATATATATATATTCTATTTTAATATGTTTTATGTGACTTTTCAAATAGTTTTTCATAATGAAATGGAATAAACATGTTATTATTTATGCTAAAAAGAAATTAATCATCTAGGAAGATAAGTTTTATGATATTAGTTAATATATTAAAATAAAATTTATGTTACATTCATGAAAATGATAGTTTGTTATTTTAGAATATAAACTGGAAAATTTGATGATTTTTCAACTTGGTTTACTATTTTTGAAAGCCTAATAGGCGTATTATTTATGGAAAATAAATAAAATAATATATGAATTTTGCACAAAATTTTTATGGATGATAACCTAATATGTCTAGTAGTAACATGAAAATTTTCATAATTTTTAAAGGTTATTTACAATAGAGTAAGTTAATTTAAGTTTAGATGACAATATATGGAAATCTAAATTTTTAAATTTAAATAAAATATCAAATGATTTTATTTTTAACCTAAATTTATAAAAATTATATTTTAATATGTATATATTAAAATTGAAATTTTGTTTTTTTATTTTTGAAAATCCTTTATTATTTTAAAATTAATTTTATTTTATTTGACAATATGTAGTAATCTGAGTTGTTAAATTTAAATAAAATATCAAACCAATTTATTTTTTAATTAAATCTTGGAAAATGATATTTGAATATGTTCATATTCAAACTAAAAATTTTTGTGATTTTTTAAAATCATTTACCAATTTAAAAATAATTTTAAATTTTTCTGACGAATTTCCAACCCTGTTTTAAAATTAAAAATTGCATGTTTCGACTTAAATAATTAATTTAATTACTAAATCGGATTTACTAATGTATAATTAGTTAACCTAGGTATTTTCTAAATTATTAATTCTTTTGTCAAACTAAAATTGGAAAGAAATAAGTTAATGGGTCACATGGGCTAGTTTAGGCATAATAGAACTTTTAGTAATAAAATTGAATAAATAGATATATTATGGGCCTAAATCATATAAAATGATTCATTGTGGGCCTTGACATGTTAAATGGACTTAGTTGATAATCTAGGACTAGGTTCAATTAAATGAACTCAAATGGGTTAAATATGTCAAACTGGATGAAAATAAACATTTAGTTAAATTAAAAGGATTAAATTGTATACTTAGCAAATAAATGTACTTTTATGAATTTTTGGTCTAAAAGGACTATAAAATTGAATTAGTAATTATTTTATCTTTAAATAGGCTAAAATAATTCAATTGGGTCTAATTAGTAGAAATATAATCAATTTGACATAAATGACATAAAATAGGGTAAGATAGTGCAAAATTGGTCCAACCCGACCTAAATAACCTAAAATTGAAATAGAAATTAATTTGGGTTCAACTTGGCTAATGTTAATAATTTTGGGCTTTAATAATTGGTTATGGACCTAAATACTAAAATAGGATCCAATTTGACTAAACACCTATAAATGGGCTTAATTAGATAAAATTGATTAGAAACACAATCCTAGGCCTAATAACATAGCTTCTGGCCAACCAGGTGAAATGATCTAACTTTAATCTTCATTTAATTTCCATGTATATGTTTTATTTGTTTTAATTATTGAACTTTATGAGCATGTTAATTGATGAGAGTCATGTGTTGTAATATTAATATTGGAGTAGATGATTTGGTGTTATGCTAAATGTGTTTAAGTTAGTATATCTTGAATGAGATATATGTGTATGAATAATATAATTAGTGCATGTGTTGAATATGTGTCATTTTCTACGTGATTATGTGTAATGAAATTAATGTTATTATTTTATATATATTAATGTATGTATAGTATAATTAATGTTTATGTCTCTTATGAATCAATATGTATGTGTTATTTTTATAATTATCAAAACAACTTTTGAATTGCCTAAGAAATTGTTGACAGAATTTTTCAAAGATTAAGCTTATTTTTCAAGCTCAAATTCAACCCAAATGAACTCCAAATTAAGCCTAAGTCAAATATACCCCTAAAGTCAAACTTAAGATGATTATAAGCCTCAAATTTGATTAATTAGAATCTCTTTTTGGTCGCCTATATTTTCATACAAATTTTCCTCTTTTCTTTTCTTTCTCTTTTCCTTTTTCGTCAAACCATAAGCCCTAAACCAAAAACCAAAATCAAGCTCTTGGATTCAACAATCTCACCAAGAAAAAGCCTCTTCATGTAAGTTAATGCAAGTATAATCTCTTTGTTTTATTTCCTTTCTTGTATTTTAGATGTAAAACCTATGGTAGGATGAGTTAATGTCATTTGAGTTGATTGGTTTTATGCATTGATATATGTTAGGTTGTGTTTTGTTATTGTGTAAACTTGGTTAAGTTTTAGGGAATTTGTGAGAAGTGTTGCTAAGTAGTGAAATCAAGTAGAGGAATTGAAGTTGAAGTGAAGTGTAGGAGTAGATTTGATGTGAATGAAGTAGTTTGATGTGTTGTTATGAAGTTCAAAGTTACTAGGATTGGTTAATGTGGATAGAAGATAGTGTATGAAGTTAAATATATGTTTGAAGAAGGATTAAAAGTAGTATATGTTGCATATTTCTAAAGTGTAAAACAGGGGAAATAAAACATTTTCAAATAGGTCTGTTTTTGAGTGTACGCCGGCATCCGGTACTTCAATGCCGTTGGTGTAGAGGCGGTGTTGCATGTGATTAGAACCGATTTTTCTAAAGCCGCTTAAAACGCCGCCAGCTTTTGTAAGGAAATTTGCCGATGTTTATATTTCAAAGCATACACCGGCCATTAGGGTCCCAACGCCGCCGACATAGAGGCAGTGTTGAATGCGAACAAGATCAAAATTTTTAACATCGGGCTTAAGGCCGCCAGCTATATTTTCAACGTTGCCAGCGTTTACCTCAATTTTGTCTGTGTAAATAGGCCGCGTATCCCATGAGTTTTTCAAATTTAATCTTCTTCAATTGTCATTCTTTACTTCATATATGATCTTCTATTGAACCTATAAGCTATATAAAGATGTTTTAAGTATGAATTAATTGATAAAACTATATTTTAAGTTCAAGGAATCTTCTTGTATAGCTAACTTAGGATTGTGTTATATATATATATATATATATATATATTCTATGTTCAATTATTGATTTGTTTTATATTTCTTATTTCAATTAAAGGTTTCTCAGTAATTTCCCCTCCGAGTGAATGTAGTAATACACTATTGGGTACAGGTACACAGTAACTTATTTTATTCTTTGTTCAGGATAGACATCTTTAAAATTTCATTAAATTAAGGAAATCTAATAATCATTTGTATGAGTGTCTTTTATACCATTGAATCTAGTTTGGAGAGCGGTATCCTGCTCAAATTGGAGGTATGGTAGTTTTAGGCACTTAGACCACCCTTATCATTTTGATATGACTTTCATAAGTGATTCAGCGAGTAATCGATGGGGAATTTGGTGTCGATATAACATTTTTTTATTCTTGAAAGGATGTAATATGATTTAATTCAATGTTTATGGGAACACTTGAATTAAGTGATTTATGGATTGAGTTAATTAAAGTCGAGAAACGGCTAGAAACCCTAAATGACATTACTTCTTCGTTATGGATAAATTTATCTAAGATGGTATGAGTATCCGAGCTACTTATATCAACCTCCTGAGTGTCGTGATCGTTACTCAAGTTCCTCCAGAAATCCCTGTTGCCCAGAGTTTGAATACTCCCATGATGTATGACTAACTAAATATGGAATAATAAATAATCGGTTGTGGCATTTTGCATTTAGCTTAAGCATGTGTGAATCACTTTGCATTTGTATTCGTTACTTGTGTACTGGGCCTTTTGCTCATATTTTAACCATTTCAGGTGTTGAATCTGACGAGTTTTATACGAATATGGGGTATGGAACCAATTTCGAGGAATTTCTTGATGGTTTGGAGTACTAAAGATGACCTTAGACTTGATGGAATCCATATTTTGTAATAGACTAGTTGAGATAGCTTTTGTGGTTGTATTTAAAGTTCTAGTTGGATTATATTTATAATTTTGTTAAGACTTGTAAGAAGCCTTTGGTTGTAATATATATATATATATACTTAGCTATGTATGACTTAGGTTTATTTCTCTTGTGAAATATGTTAATGGTGTAGTTGTGTTTTGCTAAAAGTTTTGAAAAACTATGGTTTCAATTATGTTAATTATGTAGAATTAGACAAACAATTCATCAGACACTTCTTTTTGGACAACCTTATATATAATCCTACAGGTCATATCTGGTTGGAGAATTGTTATCCCCTACTTTAATTATAGGTGATAGCGGGTCTCTACACTATGTCTATTACATTAAATAGGCCCAAAGTAAATTTTATCAAGTCTTCACTAGCTATTTAGGGCCTAAACCTTCAAAATATAGACAATACCTAACTTTATATTTATGGCTTAAATTCCATAATACAAGCCCAATACCTTTTACTTATTCCAATTGGGCTTATTCCTAAAACATTTTAGTCCATTATTGATTCCAAGTATTAAAATACCTAATTGGGCTTAAATTCGATCCATGGGCCCAAAGCCCTAAAATATCCTTAATAGGCTTAAATAAGAAATTAGAAGACTCAATAGTTTAATTACGGTCTAAATTAAATTCCATTAGGCTTTAACTCAATCTTTAGGTCCAATAACCAATATTACTCCAATTGGACTTAATTTCAAAATAAAATCCAATTCCACCTTGCTTAGTAACCACACTTCTAAATTGGTTCAATTACTAAACCTTAAAGTCCATAAACCTAAAAAGTGAAACACTTAGACAGTAAAATATCCCAAAGTTTCACCTAGGATAGAAATTGGACTTAAAATAGATTTAAAAAATGTAAATAAAATAGATATATGCATTATGATTAGATAAATCAACGAAAATAATTTAGTAAATAAAGATAAGTTGAAATTTGATATTTCAATTCTTAAAATCCCAAACACGTTGTTGAAATGTTTAGTGGATTCTCAAATCCCTAAACTTTAGCCTAACATCTCAGATTCTTAATCTTCATAAATTTTGGAATCACTTGCTTTCTTAAAAATATCATATTTGAGTCTAAGCTCAAGTTAAATATCAATTTGTTAAAAACCAATCTCCTAAATCAATTTTCTATCTTGAACTCTTTGTTTCTAATCTATTAATTCTCATATTATTTCTTAAATACTTTCAGAATTAGATATATTGATCTGAATGTTCTAAAACTAATACATTTATCCTAAAATATCTCCTAATTCTTTATAAATATATATAACCTTTACTTCTTTTCCTTTTCTTTCATTTGGCTGCCTTCTCTCTCTCTCTCCTTTTCCCTCCTTTCCTTCGTTTCTCTTTCTCCCTCTTTCCTTTCTCTAATTTCTCAATAACAAGCTTCAAATCTCAAATTCAACAAGTTTATAAAGGAAATCAAAGATAAAAAACAAGATAGAGGATGAAGATCATGCTAGATATAATTCCAAAAGCTAGGAGAAGTAGGAGTAGAAGAATCAAGAAGTTATGTTTTGCTCAAAAGATAAGTATTGTTATTTTCTTTGCTTTAATTTTTGTATATGCATGTAAATATTGTATTAGGACTAGAATTATGTAAGACATGTGATGATAGTGATAAATCAAAGACTTATGAACATATTCGTCAAAACCTATATATATGCTTATTTGAGTAGACTAGGTGTTTGATTAAATATTTTGTTGTAATATGATATTGAGATGTAATTAAAAGTAATTATGAGTTAAGATTATGCATGGGAAGCTCGATAATATGATGTTTTTGATGGTGTATATTGAGTTGAAGTAGTTAAAACTTAAAGAACAAACAATACGTAACAGGGATTCCCCTGTTCATCACGGTCGTAACACGGCCCATGATCTCTTCGGAGCAAATTATTTTTAAAGGCAATGGCCGTGATGTGGTAAACAATGGAGATCAAGAGCCCATAACAGGCGTGATGGAGATGGTGACGACGATCACGCCTCCATCACGAGTGTAATCTATCCATCGGTATTGTTCATAAAGAAGAAAGAAGAAGAAAAAAAGATAAAATAAAGTAAATAAATGATAGTTAATGTGATGTGTTAGTTAAATGCTATCGTTAAACATGAATTTAATTAATTTATAGATTTAATAAATAATTGGATTAGCTATAGGAATTATATGTAAAATGAACTTAGTTGATTAACTTAAGTTCAACTTGACCTAAATGAACTTGAATAAAGTAAAATAAATTAGATTGATTAAGATTAATCAACTTGGCTAAGATTAAGTTAATATAGACTTAAGTTAATATGAATCTTAGATATAAAATGAACTTAGTTAATCAATCTAAGTTTAACTTGACTAAATAGACTTTGATAAGTTAAAATGAGTGAGATTGGCTAAGTTTAATCAAAATGACTTAGTAAATGGATTAAATGATTAACTCTAATCAAATTGGTTAGGATTAAGTTAAAATGGGATAATAGTTAATAATTGGCTCCAGTTAATGAGTTAGGATCAAGCTAAAATAGGTTAATAACTAATAATTGGATTATATTGATATGTTAGGATAAACCTTGGTTTAATATGCGAAACATGTTGTTTCAAATGTGTATTTGGTTAGGAATTGTATGTTTCTGGAATATGAATGCTTCGTTGATGTTTTTATAATAAATGACTATAATCAAAATGAAAAGAAATACTTTGACAAACAAAGGAGAACTGTCCATATTTTGGTGGGACGATATTTGCAGCCATAGCAGGATTCCAAATTAGTGTCTGATCAAATAGGAATTTAAAATGGATGTTTAACATAAAAGTTGATGTAAGTTTATTAGTGATTAAGATGCTTATGTAATTTAATTTCTCAAATAGATGTTTGAGTCTACCTTCTTAATCTTTTGGATTATCTTTTGAGAGGGCGTCTAAGACTATGATTGGATTTTTAATATAATTGGCACGCTTGGCATGCAATAACTAAAATGGATTAAGAACTTAAAGACGACCTAATAGTTAATTGAGTGTTGCTTGTGTTTGTGCCATTGAATCTGGTTCGAGAAGTGGCAACCCTGCCATGATGCAATGGCATGGTAGTTAGGCGCTGAGATGTCATGATGCAATAAAAAATACCATGATGCAATGGTACACCATGATGCAATGGAGATTTATGTATGACTTAACGAGTAGCTGATGGGGCAAATGGTTCGACGTAACATTTACAGAGGTTCGGAATGAAATAACACATTTTAATTTACATTTATAGGACTGGTTCAACTAACTAATATTATGGACTGGTATAAAGGGGTGTATATGAAGGCTGTGAGCCCTGGATGAGGTTATTTTCCCTTTCTTGGTTAGATATAGAAGATATAGGTATCCGGACTTCTTATATCAACCCCCTGAGCCGTTGTTGTTACTTAAGACCCCCAAATTCCCTTGGATTGTTCCAAGGTGTAAGTGCTCTAGTGTTGATTTATTTACTTTAAATTAAATATAATAACTTGTTATTTCTGCATTACATTTAGCTAGGCTTGTATGCCATCTCGTATGTGTTTGTGTTACTGTGTACTGAGTTTTGGCTTATTATTGTTATTGTTGTTCTTTTTACAGGTAGTGTATGGATGATTGAAGTTGATGATTGTATGATGATAATGATAATGTTGGTGATGATGACGAGATATTGAGGATGATGTTTATGTTAATGAGGATGATGATTCGGGTATGGGTGATCCTGAAGATGCTTAAGGAGAACAAAGTGAAATGAGGTATTGGATTATTTGTATTTAGTTTATATTTTATTTTGTATAAGGAACTAGATTTATCTTTTGAAATTGTATTTTTCTTTTAACTAAGGCATGGTGTTGCCCAAGAGTTTGTAATTGTAGATCTACCTTTAAGGGTAGATTATAAAATGTTTTTATAAAGTTTTTGTAAGGACCCAAGCTCAATACCTATATAAAATAGATGAATTCGAGTCCCTAACCACGTATAACCTGCAGTATTATATGTAAGGTTGTCCTAAAAAAAGTATTTGAAGAATCATTTGTCTAAATTCTTTATAAGAACGAATTTGAGAACTATAGATTTTTTTAAAACTTCTAAGAAATACATACATCATTATCATCACATATCATAAGAGATAAAACTTAAATATATATAACTAAGTATATATACTACAAACAAAGGCTAATGACAAGCCTTAAACAAAAGATATAAAAGATAAACAAAGCTCCAACATTAATACATATTCTTCCAAAAGGTAGTCTATCCTAATCTATTACAAAAAGGAATCCATGTAGTCTCTGGCCAACTTAACCTTCCCAACCATCAAGAAAATCTTCAAAATCAATCCCATAACCCATGCTAACATAAAACTCATCGTCTTAGGTTCCTAAAAAGATAAAATAATGAGCCAAAAGCTCAGTACACAAGTAACGAAAACAAAGGCTAGTGATGCACACAAGCTTAATCTATATGCATATGCAATAATCAATAGGTTATTAGAAAGTCTTTAATTAATCAAACAACACTGGAGTATTCAAACTCCATACAACAGGGACGTTTTGGGGACCTGAGTAACGACCTCGATGCTCAGGGGGTTAATATAAGTTGTTCGGGGACTTATATCTCCTAGATGATATATCTTAAAACAAAAAATAGTCTCATCTAAGGCTCTCAACCATTTCTTATCTTCACTTATCTCAGTCTATAACATCACCCAATTCAAGTCTCAAAACATCGAATTGAATCATGTTACTTCTTCCCAAGCTTAAGTAAATGTTATACCGATACTAAAACCCCCATCGACTACCTGTCGTACCACTTATAAAAGTCGTTGCATCATAACAAAGATGGCCTAAGCGCCTAAAACTACCATGTCATTGCATCATGACAGGGTGCCACTCCCCAAACCGGATTCAACAGTGTAATAGACAACCAATTCAAACATAGTTTAAGTTTTCATAAATTAGAGTAAATTTAATTATGCCTATCCTAGGCAAAAAACAAGCATGTTACTGCGTACCTGAAATATTCTCAAACAAAAAAGGTGTAACTAATCCTAAAGGTGACAAAAAATCTGATAAAAGATATTAAATTAATAAAACTATAACACTAATTCAAAACAAGAACCCACACTTGCACAAAGTTTAATTCTAAAAAAAGTTCACACAAAACATAACATGTATTCTCACACATACGTAACTTAACACTTACAATAAGTTCATTTAAATCATGCTTGATTATATTAATTAATTAGTACAATATACCACTTTTTACTTATCTATCTCAATTTGGCTCAAAAAGATTTATTTCCTAAGCAAACACACATTTAACAAGGAAACATAAGTTTTTCAGCTTGTAAGAAAATTGTATCAGCTAAAAAAAAATTTAAGCATTGATACTTTTGAAATTGGTAAAAACTTAAAACATAAAAGTTGCATATCTCTTTTTAAGCTTTCCAGCACAACTTGACTCACCTCAATCGAAGGTCGGATGAAAAAGTTACGGTTAAGGTTAGACTACAAAGTAGGGGAAGGCTACATGACTCGTGTGTACTGGTTGTGTATAAAATTTTGCTTCTATGAAGTCATGAGTAAATATACACGACCCATGTAAGGAGTAGTGTATGTAGAAATTTGATTCTGTGGAGTCACGAGTAAATATATATAACCCGTATAGGGAGTAGTGTACAATTGGAAAATTTTTTAAACGTGATTCCCTTGTTTTCATTTGAAAAAAATGTAGCTTTTACACACTTTCAATTCTCTTCAAACATCTTTCCAACATCATACTTCAATATATATGTATTCTAACATCTATTTACATGCATAAACTTCATTCTAATCATCTCAAACATCATTTTAACCAACTTTAAACATATCATCTCCTTCATCCATTCCAACTTATGTCAAAACTCTACTTAACATATGTATCTACTATGAAAGTTACATTCCCCAAACATGTATAAACTCACTCCAACATCACCAAACACAAATCATCACTCATCAAATACAATTCACACCCCAACTTCATTTAATCTACATACTTCACAACATCACTATCCTACACTTTAATCATACAAATACTTCAAGTTACATATCTAACATATACTACAAGCTCTTTTAGCATGAAAATACTACTCCAACTCCAATAAGACATAGAAACCATCCTATCACATTTTTAACATACAAACCCTATCCTAATAAAAAGCATAACTTCAAGTATGCTTAAAACAAATGAACACACATACCTTAAGAGCTTTGTGTCTTGATTTTAAGGTCTTGTTGCAAGCCTTTAATGGTTTTCTTTGTAGAAGTTGAAGGGGTTAGTGTTACATATCCATAGGAGAGCTTTTGGAAAAGAGAAAATGAGGTTTTGGAGCTTGTAAAGGAGTGTTTTTTAAGTCTGAAATTTTTGGACGAAAATTACACTTTATGAGATGATATTTATCATCTTGGTTAACTTTAGGGGCTGCCTTATTTAAGGCTTTAAATGGGCTTGTATTTAGTAAATAAATTGTCTTATTTTGGGGATTAAATGTGTGTTTTTGGGCTTAGTTAATATCTAAAAATTTTGTATGTAGGAGAATTTTTGTTTTAAGTATGTTTACTTGTTTTAAGCTAGTTTATCACACTCTGAACTATACTCACAAATTTATAAACTCAATATTTAGTTATTCTAAGATGTTTAGATATTTTAACACATCAATATAACACATTTATCATATATTAATATACATCATATTCATCATATTTCAAAATCATGCATAATTGAATTAACACATTTATAAAACATGACTTGGGAAATTATGGCTATTTTAGTTTTGTTTATTAGAAAGTTAGTCTACTCTGATGAGAGTAGAAATTTTTTAAATGTGTTTAATAAAGTTTAATTGACCGCTGCTAAGTTCAGTTGTATTAGAAATTTAAGCAAACAATTTCAATAATGAAAATTGATTGGCAATGTTCAAAATAAACATATCATTCAAGGAAGCCTGAGTGTGTAATACATAAAGTATTATACGTGGCGATAATGCCTTAATTAAATTTAGGGTGTTACAGATGGTCACTTATTGGGTCTAACCTAGGTTCCCTAAAGGCCCAATATATCTAAATAATAAATTCAACTTCTAAATTCTACAAGCTTAGTTCAGATCATCTAAGTCTAAGTACCCTAAATGGACCAAACTCAAATATAGCCTAAGACCTTATAACATACAAGTCCTTACATTAATTGATCAATCAATATGACTTGAATTATTAATTTGTATACTCAATTCTTATACAATTAATCTTTTTTTAAAAGATATTCGATTGACCTATTGTCTTATGTGTGATTTATTATCATCTACTGATTCATTATCAAATATGCAGTGACGTACATGTTGCTTACTAAGGTAGTCATCCTAAGATGAACTCAAAAAGATAGCCTAATTAATTGTTTGAGTTTGCTTTCATCATTTAATCCGGTTCGAGGAGCGACAACTTTATTAAGCATAGCCAACACGGTAGTGAAGCGCTTAAGCTACCATAGGTAGCTAATAAGGCAAACAGATAAATTCTACTTAGACTTCGAAAGAAGTAATGCAATTCGGTTCACATTTGTGGGATTGATTGAGCCAGGCTATAGTATAGACTGAGATAAGTAGAGATATGCAACGGCTGTGAACCTTAAAAGAGGCTATTACTAGATGTTCTTATAGGAGATATAAGTAATCAAGCTGTCTATGTCAATCCCCCAAGCAATTGCTACTACTTAAGACTTCCAAATTCCCATGGCTTGATGCTCGGAGTGTGAGTACTCACGTGTTGTTTGAATCATCTTAAGTAATAACCTAAACCATTGGTTCTTACAATGCATTTAGTCTAGGCATGTATGCTATATCATGTATGATTGCAATGCTGTGTACTAGGCTTCGGCTCATTCCTTTATTTTTTAGTTGTTGGTGATTTCAACTTTGATGACTATGCATATCTTAGGTATAAATGGATCAATATGAGCTTATTGACAAGTGTAGTAGCTAAGAATGTTGGATTATGTGTTTTTATTAAATAAAAGTTATATTTATCTTTCCAAACTTATATTTTCTTTTGAGGGCTTTGTTTGTGCATGTGGTTGTAAAATCCTTTATCATATATCTTGTATTAATATTATCTTTGATACATGTTATATTTCTACTGCTTAATTAACTATTTTCAAAATCTAATTAAACAATTTTGGAATCTTAAATTAGATAGCAAACAATCACGATGAGCAAGTAGTTTAGGATAGCCTTAGCATATAATGCCTAAATGTTATATGCAACGGATCTAAACATATCTTAACCCTACTTGGCGCATAAAATAGGATAGTATATTTGTTAAATTTGCTATATTATGTGCTATTAGATGTGCGTATATTGAATTCATTAAACTTGTTAAAATTTGTAAAATAAAAAATTATTATGATAATGGAATACTTGAGGATATAAATTTGAATATAAACTATAGGACAGATTCGTGTATAAATTAAAAATATATTATTAGTTACTATAATATTTATGAGAATAATATCTATGTTATGTTTTGTAATAGGATCAAATTTGTTGAATTGTTAGATTAAAATGTGTAAATAAAGACATTAGGATATAAAATTCCGTATATAACATGTCGAAAAAAGTAAAGGTTTAGGTTTTTACTTAACATAACCTTGTTGAAAATTCACCACGTGATACATATGGATTATTTGTCTTGTTTTTTATGTCCATAGTAAAGCTGCTTCATGCCTGCTATGACATGTACGTAAAAATTGACTCATGATTCTTTTCCAATAATAAGATATAGTGTTGTGTATAATTAAAATATCGAGGTTCATACTTCTAACTTGATATATTGGTCAAATCATTCTTGAAATAAAAAAAATTATTAATCGCTTTACTTTAGGGATGTGATCTATATTGATAGATATAGATTGATTCAAGTGTAATTTTTAACTTACCAGAAGATTAGACTATGTTTTGATATAAATATAAAATTCTTTAAATTTAACACGAAATGTATACTAACATTCATTCGTGATATAAACTTAGATTTATAATTACTAATCTATTTACATATATAAATATAGTACCATGATTTTTGTGATTATAGATGTCATGATCTTAAATTTGTTATCAATTACTTGTAAATTGGAGCATCACAAACGGTATTGAATAAATTGACAATTTGATACATAGTAAGTCATTCGTGTAAATAGTAAAGTTTCCATTGTGCTCAATATACTATAAGGTTGATTTATACAATTAATTAACATGTTTGGAATAAAAATGTTGTACATAGACTCCACTCAATCATGCAGCTCTTTGTACATTTTGTCCTACATCGATAGGAACTGAAAAATCTTATGAAAGCAATCAAAAACTTCTCGTCTCATTTTCCTTATCCATATATGGATACTTGCAATTAATATAAGCCGTTTTATCGGCCTATATAAGAACAAAGTATTACCTAATTACTTTCTAAACTAATATAAAAAAAAAAAAACAAATAAATTGGCGTTTTTCTAAAACTTAGGTTTCTGTTAGATCTTTTTCAAAACATAGGATAAAAATTTAGACTTTTTTAGGATTTTTCAATAAACGAAACTAAATCGACTAATTAGCTAAATTTGGCGGCTTTTCAAAACTAAAATGGACAAACATACTAAAATTTTACAAAATTAAAACCAATCATGAAGCATGAGCGCTTCATGTTACAAATTGGTCTTTGTCTGCTTCAAAGCTCGGTCGGCATTTGTCTTATGCACAAGCATAGATTTATGTCTTTCTCTCAGCCTACAGTATATGAGTTAATCAAAACTTTAAAATATTTACTTAGACTAACGGCACAAATAGCAACTCAAATTTTAATTTTGTTTGCTACAGTTGAAAGAAGCTCGCTCAGTCTATTAATCGGGGGACTCCCAAAATTGACAGAGCTGTTGCACTAGAGATCGGACTGCCATTTTTCAAATGCTCGGACTACTTGGTGCTTCTAGTGTTGCGGCTGTTTGCTTGTATCAGATCAAAGCTCGGGTGAAGACCATAAGCGCTGAAAAACCAGACATGAACTGAAAGACCCAAAAAAAAAATGTTCTAAAATTAATAAATTAAAATGGAGTGGCAGTCTAGTAAATAATTAGACTTTAAGTAAGGGCAATATAGTAATTTTTGTACCATTAAAGGATACATTGTTTAGCATAAACTTTTAAATGGTATGAGGGATCCTTCGTTCAGGAAACGAACGATACCCTTTTTCCTCTCAACATCCTTCCTCCAATATCAAAGAAATTCAAAAGATCTTTATGATAAGTTGTCGTCTCTTTTAACTCTTTTCATCATTTAGAACAATGTAAACAAGGGAATGATAACGAAACATGATTTTCTTTGAATAGTCCATCAAACGAGTGTAACACTGATCTGTGAAGGGACTAGGGAAGAATTTCAAGGAAAGAGTGATTGTTGCAAAGTGGACGTTGGGAATTCGCAAGAAATTCAGGAGAAAGCTGATAGGTAATATAGTTATTATGTATTTTGTTTTGATCATAAATGTTAAATGAAGTATTGGAAGGTAGTGTGTTTTAATATGGATTTTGGGCTTAAAAATGTGAATAGGGATGTTAAAGTAATCGAAATAGTCCTAGAAGGATTTAAACGAATGTCAATATAGGAATAAGACAAAAATTTCGAAATAGGGTGTTTCAAAAGTACACAGCATATACACAGTCCCATGTTTTATGCCATGTACCTCTCTGTAAGTTAAATTGCTTTTTTTCCAAAACAGCACAGCTAGTACATAGTTGAATGTATCCAACCATTTTTCTCTTTATGTTTCAACAAGAAAGGAATGCTAGAAGAACACGACATGTACACGACACTTCCTAGTCATGTTCCTCTCGGTGCTTAAATTCTATGTCTGGAAAAGAACACAAGGAGATATGTTAAGTCGTGTTCCTCTCATGTATCAGCTGTATACCTCCTCATGTACCTTTTTGTGACCTATTTTCTCTGTCTAAATGATACCTAACCCTATGACCCTTTGTATATTAGTTTATACATGTTATAACACCTTGCAAATCATTCTTTTCTAGCCAAAACATGACTATATTCACTAAATCTTTTTATTTCACAAACGAAGAATACTTAAAGGTTTTGGGATCTAAGTTATAATAGTGAAGAACTGGGAGTGATACAAGTATAATAAGAGTTTAAGCAAGATAAATATAAGAACTAAACAATTTAGTTGTGTATCATCTAGGTAGTGGATATTGGATAGGAACGAAACTATTATCCAGGTACGCGTACTACTTTGTTTGTTGCTTGTGCTTTTTAGGTTAGAAACTCAAATTGACTAATTGAATATTTGGCCATTAAGCTTAAATGTTTCATGCACTTAGCTGTGATTAGTAGATCGGGATTAGCGGTCATACTAATACGATACCCTAATAATCCTTGTGTGACATTGTTCCTTGTAAAGTCGTACATAAAGATGATTACAGGTAGATTTAGGATTGAACTCTTGGACTCATGGATATTGAGGAGTACACAATATTATATATATATTTATATATTATATATAAGTGTGTTACTAGGATACTGAGTTATTCCAATGTTGATTGTGGGGCTTAAAATCAAAAGATGATAATTGGAATATTTAGATGCATTAGAATTTGGATTATGTGTGGTTTACTATGCATGTTCATGCGATTATGTTGTGGTATCATACTAGGCTCCGACTCACTCTTTTTCTCTTTTTCAAGATGAAGTAACACTCCTTATATGTTTGATCTCTCAGGATATGAAGTAGTCGTAGCTATGGGGATGACACTAGCAATGATGACTATCCAGCCAACAAATAGACTAGGTATTTGTTTTGGAGATAAGATTCCTCAATTATATCTTTTATGTAGTGGAAGTGTAGTATGTGTGTTATGTGTTCTTGTATGTTGGCTTAAGGAATGAACCCACCTATGTTCAAGAATAATCGTTTATACTTTCTGGTAGACTCCGAGTATTGGCACAATTTGTAAATGGAGAGATTTTTGGAATGGTAAGAAATTGTAGTGAATTTTAAGAGTGAAATACTTGTAAATTTTTATAATAGCCATATAATATATTTTTTTTTTTTTGATAAAATATTTTAAAATAATGAAACTTATATATATTAATAAATTAAATAATATGTATAATTTTCAGAATAGCCAAATAATTTATTTTTCATTTTTAATTTATTATGATTAATAAATTAAATAACATATTGCAAGCAAAACATTGCAATAGCAATGCAAATACAAGAAGCACTCTGATATGCTGTTAGAAAGAGAAACAAAAATAGTGCTAAGCACCGTTCCTTGCTAGAGCAATGGTGCTTGAGGAAGAGTCGTAGTTTATTGGTTAAGCACTTTTTCTTAGTCTTGGTTTTGGTGCAAGTAACGCTGATAAATGTCATCTTATAGAAAGCTTCGGTAGATTTATTATACTAATGGTCAGTTTGATAACTTCTTAGTCTTGGTTTTAGTGCAAGTAACGCTGATATATGTCATCTTATAGAAAGCTCCGGTAGACTTATTGTACTAACGGTCAGTTTGATAACTTCTTTGTAATGATGAGACTAATTTATAAGTCATATGTGTCTAGGGAGTTCCCAATGGCCAATAGACTAATTTATAAGTCATATAATGATGTTGATATGGATGCTTTGACCGCTATGAGTTGAATGTTGGTGAGACACTCGACGAGTTGAACATTTAAAGGCATTGGACATTGTTTTATCATTAATCTAAGTGTTTAATAGTTGTATTATAAAGTTTCTAATGTATTATTGAGATGATTACTTACTATTACTTATGAAATTTAAATAAGGATTTTTTAGTTTAAAATTTATTAGAAACTCACTTAGTTAATGAAAGCCTTTGCGTATAATGCTTAAGTGTTATCGTGGCAGAACTATTGATGATGTAGACCCTATTTAAGGTGTGACATGTAGATTATACAACTATATATATAAGTATGTACACACATCTTTACATATAATGTAATGTATAGATCTATATAATCTCTCTCTATATGTGAAAGGATCTAAATTTAATTCTATTTAATTTCTATGTATATGTTTATTTATCTTAATTATTGAATTAAATGAGCATATTGATATATGAGAGTTGTGTTTGGTAATAGTCTAAATGTGTTAAGTTAGTATAATTTGAACATTTCATATGTGCTCTTTAGCTTATGTAATGAAATTAATGTCATTGTTTTATATATATTAATGTATGTATAGTATAGTTAATATTTGTGTCTTTTGTACATTAATATGTTAAGTTATGTTTGAATCTATAAAATCAACTTTGGTTTTCTTAAGAATAGTTGACAAAAATTTCCCTTAGTTATGCCAATATTCATGCCTAAATAAACCTAAATGAGCCTTAAATTAACTCAAATGCAACTTAAAGTCATATAGGCCTTAAAAGTCAAAGTTGAGATAAGTTTAAGACCAAAATTTGCTTAATTAGCTTTCTTTTGGCAGCCCTTCCATTTAGTCCGAATTTTCATTTTCTTTCTTTCCTTTTCCCTTCTTCTTTGACTCCAAACTCTAAGCCCCAAGCCAAAGATAACATCAAGCTTTGTGAATCAAAATTCTCTCCAAGATAAGGCATATTCATGTGAGTTAATATAAGTATATCTTTTTTTTTTTTTTCATGTCTTATAGTATATATGAGAGATCTTGGATAGAATGAGTCTAATGACATCTAAGTTGCTTGTTCATGCATTGAAATTAGGTTGGATTGTGTTTTGTTAATGTGTAAGTTTGTTTATGTGTTATGGTAGTTATATGGAGTGTTGAGAAGGAATAAAGATAATTGGGTACTTGAAGTGTGGATTTGAAGTGTGATTTGTGTTTTGATGATTAGAAATAGAATTTATGTAGTTAAGATAGCATTTAAAACATATAACAAGCTTTGGAAAGTTTAGATTAAGTTTGGAGAATTTTGAAGTGAATAAAATTTGTAATAAAAAAGGGAAAACAAAAACATTTTTGTATAGGCTTAATTTTAAACGTACGCCGGCATCTGGCACTTCAACGCTGCCAGCTTAAAGGCGGTGTTGGAAGTAAACAGAATCAAATTTTTTAAAGCCACTTAAACGCTGCTGGCTTTCACTGGAGAAGTCTGCCAGTGTTTGTTTTTCAAAACGTACGCCGGCTATTAGGGTTCCAACGTCGTCGGCTTACGAGCGGTGTGGAGTGAGAACAGAATTTCAATTTTTAACGCCGGGCTTAAGGCCGTCGGCTTAGGATCCAAGGCTGCCGGCGTACATGGATACGCTGCCAGTCTTGGGGGTATTCACGGGCGTGGACCAACCCCGTGTACTTTTCGGAAATTTTTAAAAATTTAAAGTTGTATTCTACACCAGCTTAAAGCCGCTGGCGTAGAATGAAGGCAACCGGCGTATCCTTGAACGCTGCCAGTGTTCGCAGTGTTGAATTATAACGTATTGTGCACCGGTTCAAAGCCGCCAGCTTTGAAGACCGGCGAATCCCTTGCACTTTTCTTTTCCAAAAACTTTCTTCAAAATTTTTTCAAAACTTGGTATATGATCAATTAAATATTTATTAAGCGTTCTATGATATAATAGGATGTTTAAATACGTTATTATGACATTGTATTATTTTATTTGAATTTCTTCAATTATTTATAATTGCAATTAGATATTTAATACTTAAACTAAGTGTTATATTGCGATAATCTCATTGAAGAGTGATTGATTCCTGCTCGGCCACCTCCACTAATTCCTGAGCTAGCACAGGTACGCAGTAACTTGCTTGTATGCTTATTAGGATAGGCATCCTTAAATTTGATATAAGTTCTAAATGACTTAAGTATTGGTTGAATTACTTGTGTTTTCACCGTTGAATCCGATCCGAGGAGCGGTAACTTATCATGATGCAATGATATGTTAGTGTAGGCACTTAGGCCAATAGTCATGATGCAATGACTAAGCTCGGCGGATAATCGATAGGAAATGTAGTAACTGAGCAACATTTACTTATTCTTAAAAAGAAGTAGTATAATTTAATTCAATGTTTATGGGAGCATGTGAATTAATTTATATTATGGATTGAGTTAAGTGAAGCTAAGCAACGGCTATATAACCTACATGAGATTATTCTTTTCAGTGTAACGCTATTTAGGAGATATAGATATTCGGGCTATCTATATCAACCCCCTGAGCTTCATGAGCGTTACTCAGGATCCCAGGATCCCCAGAATCCAATGGCTTGTTCCGGAGTTTGAATACTCCAATGATGATTTGATCAATGAATACTAAATGAAACATTAGTGTTGCATTGCATTAGTATAGGCATGTTTGTCACTACACTTTTGGGTGTTGTTGCTGTGTACTGGGTCTTTGGCTCACTATTGCTATTTTTCAGGTGATGATGACTGTTATGATGATATGGGCTATAGTCGGATTGGGAAAAATTTATGGATGAGTGGGGCGACTAAGAACCAAGTACAAGATAGCAAGGAAGAAAGTTTTTGAACAAATTGTTTGGTTTAAAGATATATTTTGGATTCTGAATAGAGGCTTGTTAGTTAAGCCTTGTTTGTATATAAAGACTTAAAGTCTAATTTTCCTATTTTGTAAAAACTTATGTAAGTTTTGTTGTGTCACAAGCTTGACACTAAGTTGTAAATTATTTCCTTAAATGCTCTATATGAATAGATTACTCAGGTGAGTAATCCTTTTGTAAAAATTCTTGTATCAAGTCGTAGTGGTTTTAAACAAATAATTCACATAAATTGTTAAATTTAGGACAACCTTACGTATGATATGAAAATATTATACGTGATTGGAAACTTGACTTACTTAATCATAGGGTTAGTAGGTCGGGTCTTTACAATATGTATATATACTTACATGTTATATATGTATAAAATATAAGATATGTATGTACATTGTATGATTATTATAGCTATATATAGGGTTGATGTCAAAAATGGTTCCTGAGATTTCGCAAAAAGTTCAATTAGGTACCTAAAGTTTGGTTTTTTTTAAATAAGTTAGAATCCGAAATAAATTTTCGCATGCATTTTTTGTAACTAACTAAACTTGCTTCAGTTAAAAAAAATGTATGCAAAAATTTACTTAATGTACCAAATTGTTCAAAACCAAACTTCAGTTAAGGAAAAATATACATGAAAATTTACCTGATACTTGATTAAATTTTTTGTGAAAATTCAAGTACAATTTTCAACATTATTCTCTCTTTATATATTTATACACATATAACCCCATTTTTACTTATCCATTATAATGTCCCTTTGGAGACGTCTAATAAAATTAATATATCTATAGTAGCAATTGTTGGAGGAATATTGAGGGAATAGTTATAAGAAAATAAATAAAAGGGTCTTGTCTTTTTAAAGTGTTTTTTGACTAAGGAGACGGCAATATAAAGACAAGTAAAGTAAAAAAGTAAAATAATCCTCATAATAAATAAATAAAAAATAATTGTTGGGGAAAAAGTCAAGTAATAATTATCATAAGAAGAGAAGATGGAAAACAACCATAAGTAATTAGTGACACAACATTTTCGTCGTAACTTTCAATTGTGAAAGGATTACTTAGCCATAAAAGTGTGGTCAGGTTTGTCATCCATATTAAAGTTCTCGTAAGTGATGGGCGGTGGAAAAAGTCAAGCAATAATTATCATAAGAAGAAAAGATGGAAAACAACCATAAGTAAATTAGCGGTGGATATTGGGTGCTGTGCGAAAGATAGAGCAGAGCAAATTTTCGTCTAACTTGCAATTGCGAAAGGACTACTTAGCTACAAAAGTGTGGTCAAGTTTGTTATCAATATCAAAGTTCTCGTGGTGATGGCCGGTGGATTAGGGTTATTGACTTCTTAAAATTTAGCAAGTGTATAAAATTTCATGCGATGTTATAAATCGAATTATTTTAATATAGCATTTTGATGAGATATAATATGAGATGAATGAATGAAATTTTCTAATTCATTTATATATTCATGAGCAATACCTTTTTTCTGTTGAAATTGCTTCAATTTACACTACTTTTATTCAACCTTCATTACTGTTTTCAAAGTCTTCTGCATTTTATGAAGAATTGAAGCATAAGCCACCATGGTGATAGGCCCAAAAAGCTTTGGTACCACATGCAGCAAGTTTCTGTATTTCTATCGATTTCACAAATGCAAGTAACAAGTAACCACGTACATAATAGGAAACTCCACTTAAAGAATTATAGTTCTCATATCTAAGTACAAATTGTAGTACTCACATCTAAGTACAAAGTCAAGAATTTAAGAAAGGGTAAATTATATTAATGGAACATCAAGGTTTTGATATATCAATGTTACATAAAATAATATTTGAAAAAAAAACCAACTAACGTTACATAATGTGATGCTCTCTTCTATATCCATTCATTACTTATTGAAAACATTCATTCTCTTTTTCATTATTATTATTTTTATTGATTTAAATATTAATATCTTATTTGATCATTTTATGAAATGTGATTTCTTTTTTTTAAAACCACTCAAAGTTAATATCTTCTGCGAATTTTTTCAAAAATGTCGATACCTTTTAATATAACTTTTCCATCGAAGAGATTTTTCTTTTTCCTACTTTATTTTTATAAAATAATGCGCACATTTATAATAGCCATCCATGTTGTAATTAAAATGGAATATTCTTTAGTGCATATACCCAAGTGACCTCACCAATTCATTTATCATGCAAAAATCTAAAGATGCTATTCTATTGTAGATGGCATGTAGGTAACATGTAATAATCAACATAGGATAAGCACGTCGTCCAATCTGTGATTGAAGCTAAAGTTGGACTCAATTTTTTGGACCCAACTCAAGCCCACATAGCACCCAGCCTCTATCTCTTTCCCAGCTTAAGTTTCATATAAAAGACAGTTATCTACTTATCTTGCACGAGATTGGACTCAATTTTTTGGACCCAACTCAAGCCCACATAGCATCTAGCCTCTATCTCTTTCCCAGCCTAAGTTTCATATAAAAGACAGTTATCTACTTATCTTGCACGAGGACACTATATATATATATATATAAAATGTATTTTCAAAAAAAAAATTCCACAAAAAAAATACAAGAATAATGTTGTTGTATCGCACCTCTAAAGCACGATACAAATTTTTTTTAAAATTACATCACATTATACATGTATTGCTCATTACTCATACGATACAAGACGAAAACTCATCGTATAACCAATTAGCAATAAACAAACACCTAAATTTTTTTTTTTTTATACCAAGATTACTATATGTCCACCCGAAAATACGATACGAGTATAAATATTTGTATCTCAATTTCAAGATCCGACATATCAATACTAACTTGGTAATTTTTTTTATATAATTTGTATACGTGTTTCATTTTTTTTTTTTTTTTTTGTTTTTTTAAGAACCCTAAACATATATTTCACCCTATCTTCGATGTATCTTTTCGTTTGACTACCCTTTCTTCGCTCGGAAACAAACACTGCCCACAACCTTCAACAATTTTATACTCTCTACTTAAACTGCGCCCGTATCAAAATTTTGCTTGCTAACTATCTATTAAAATTCCATTAGCCATTATCCTAGTCACGCAAAGAGCCAATGTTTCAATGACACTTGGTTTTTTATCAAATAATGTTGCATAATCAAACATGTCGTCCCCACTTCATACATCCACATGGCCTAATTGGTAGGTACAAAAAACAAAATGTTATTTCAGCCCGTCCAAGTGAAAACCGGTTTAGATTAAGCTGCCAACATTTCTTCATTCGACTTGGCATCTCCATCCAAATGCACCATAAGAAGGAGAGAGCAAGAATGATCAAAATATCACGACCCACATGAACAGTTAAGTAATTTTAAATTTCAAAGTATAAAATCTTATATGTCAAAATATAACTAAATATGACACTTAACATTTTCAAGTTTGAAGCGTAAATATAAAATTCAAGTATAGATCTAAAATTCCTCCATCCAGACTTATTACCTATTATTATGAAACCAAAACATTTTAAGTTTGGACTTCAAATTTAAAAAAAAAAAAAAAAAAATTCCATCTCACTATATTTTTATCTCTCACTTACTTTTCCTTTATCTACTACCTGGTACCCACATGCCACTACTTATAACTTCCATATGCATTTTTAAACTTCATAAAAACTATGATTTAACCATCATCAATTTTCATGTTAGTTGATCCTTCTTTTTCTCTAATTAATCCCTTTTATCAATATTTTTCTATCTAATTTAATTTTATATGTCTTTTAGCACGGGTTCACAACCAGCTAGTATCATTTACTTAGCATAGAGAAATTAAGGAATAAACAAGAAATTAAAATCAACATGTCACATCCTCTGATCCTATAAATCCTCGCATCACTTTACTCCTCTTCTCTAGAAACTCTTACAACCAAACTCCTCATCAATCAAGCAATAATAACCCATCCCAGATCCCTTTATGTGACCCTGGGAGATGACCTTACCAGACTTGATGACCTACCCCCAATCCTATAAGCACAAGCACCAGCATACCACGAACACCAATCGACACATCATATAATGACCCACAAATCAAGAACCATGAGGACAATGACCCTTAGAATGCAATGACTTTGAAGGTTGCGACTTGCAAGCATAAGTTAAGCACTCCAACCTACATGGGTTGGACATGAACATACCAAATAGCTTCTATGAAGAACAAAGAAGAAGACATGATAAAGAGAGATGAAAGGACACAAGGAATGCAACCATAATGGTTGTCTTGAGATTGATGAGTACCTTTGATTCTGCTTACGAGGGTAGAGGATCCACATTGTGACACAGTTTTTAATCAGGTGATGTACAGTTGAGGGATAGATTGTAGATCACTTGAATCATGAGTAATGTAATAGTCCAATGGGTGGGGAGGTTATAATATGACGACATTAAAGAGAGGGGGCATGAATAACCAAGGAATAATCAAAAGGTTGTAGATATTTCCTTATTCGGCATTTTCCATTATAGCTCCATGGAGCAGACATTACAATATTCGAAAAGTTATTGGATGCAATAATCATTAATTCAAAAAGAATAAGGGGACAATAAAACAACTATTCCCATCTATAATGCCAGTACATATATCTAACTCAAATGATGGGGATTTTAGATCTAAGACACATTATAATGTTGTGTAAATCACAACTAACCTTAATCTACTTAGGATCATTTTGTTTCTTCATATTCTGATTATTTTGTTATCATATATTTATTATTTCCGAACAAATGTTTGTCAAGAAACAAGTGCCGATGAAAAAATGATGATTTTATCCATAAACTGACCAAACAGAACCAATATTAATTTGATATAGATAAAATACAAATAGATTACCAATACTAATATGATACAAATACGATACTAATCTGATACTAATCTATTGCACTTCCTCTGTAATAGATCATGTTTATAAATATCCACAAAAAATTACTATCAATTCAATGCACGCTTTTATCATTGTATCAAGGTGCAACACCCCTCTTATCCAATAAAGGGATCAAAAAAGTTAAAACATTCTTTAATGACTAAAAAAGTACATTCACATGTAGTAAACATAAAGGAAAATTTGCAATGGCAGAAGAAATACTAAGAATTTTATAAAACAAATACACAAAAGAAGAATTGACTCTCAAAAGATTTTAAACCATAAGAATTTGATTTACAACTACAATTTATGCTGTAACAGCTATATATTCAGGAAAATTTAATAGTATGAAAGTGTGAGGAACATCATTAACCTGTACAACAACCAAAAGTGTAGGATCAAATTCCCTTTCTTCGCACAAAAAAACCTAGGAGACATCATCATAGAGATTTATTTTGTTGGAATATAGACGAGCATTACCAGCAAACAAAACTGCCCGAATCTGAGTAAAAGCTACTTCCAAATTTTGACATGCATATCATGACTAGATGAAGCCAAAAGACCTCTACTCTTTGAAGCTGCCAAGCCTGATACAAGTTCATTATGTGCCTCGATGGTAATCCTTCTATTTTGCCTCATTTCCCAAAGTTCAAGAGTCTTCATGAGTCAATAGAAACATGTAGATATCTCATGTTAGGCTAAAACAAACTAATATCAATAAATCATGCATACAGTATTGTGCATAAGAGTGCCCTAACTGTGCATATATGTAAGCTTCCTAGAGGGAGAAAATCAAGCATAAATCAAATTCAGAAGATAAATTGACTTGCCTTGTCGCATCCAATAACTAGGAAAGAGCAAGTAGGATGGAACACAGAAGTATGGAACTTGGTGCCAGTACTTTTTAACTCCCAACTGCTACCAACCATGCAATTTGAACTGATTTCCCATGCTTTAATCAAGCTGTCACTAACAGAAGAAAGGTATTGACCAGTTGAATCCCAGCAAATACAGTGAATAGAGCTGTCATGACCCTGAAAGAAAAAGCTAAAATGATGATTCAACACAGTCGTACACAGTTATTTCATCCCTACATAGTTAACATATTTACTTGATGACCACCAGCTTGTAAGTCTCATATCAGTTGGATGCAGAGCCTAATTTTATAATGATAAGAGTAAACTAGGTTAAATTAAGTTTAACTTGTCTTCTGCAGAATTGAATCTTCTCAACTCTCGGTTGGTGGAGATATAGCTCTATTCAAGCAATTTCAATTCAAAACATAGCAAGAACAACCTCCCTAGCAATCCATCACTTATACATGCACAAACAAAACCAACGTTGTGCAAGTCTAATATAAAGGATTTAAGAATGGTACAATATACTGTATCAAAGGTAGTTCTCCCTTTATTTTTTCTTTTTATTGTGGGTAAATAAGGTAGTTCTACTTTGTAAATGTAGACCAGCTAACACACACAATATATTACTAAAGGTTTCATACAAAAAGGTCAAATTCCTGGCATCGGTTACAAGAGACTAAAAGTACTCAAGTTTAGCAACACAGCTTCCAGAAGAATGGAGAATGGAAAAGAAAAGGAAAACCGGGACCTTCGACAGAGATAAAATTAATCGAACAAGCAGAAAAGTACGCAAAGGAAAAGTTGTTAAACCAACAAGAATATCTATCTTGTAAATTAATTAGTTGCCCCAGAAAAAGGATCTTATGAAGCAGGAATGCTAAATTACAAAAATGTAACCTGTGTTTTGGGGCATTTGCAAAGAGATGATCTATGTTTTAGTTTCCAGCAAAGAGGTCACCTATACTTATTTATTGATTGCTAAAGTCAATTAAGACATGGGCCTCATTCTAATTGGTCCCAAACAAAAAAATTAAATTAAATTAAATAATATAATTAAATAAATTTAATCAAATAAAATCATTAAAATATATAAATTCGTTATTATTTAGAAAAAAAAAAATCTGAACCAAGAAGGTTTGGGCCATCTACTTCACTTCTTTGCCATCTTCTTTGTGAAGATATTTTAACTAGTGGAAGTACATACTTGGATCAATTAAGTGAGTGAATAAAATAGACTCTCTGACCACTATCTCTGTTACTTCACATAATGCAACTGCAAAAGGAGGGTCTGGTTTCACACATTTATAGTTCTACCCATCTAACTAACATGTAGGCTTGCTCTTTTCTCATTTGTCCCCTTTTGTTTTCCTTCCTTTATTTTTTTTATTTTTTTTTTTTTTTGGTGACACATCAGGTTATTGGTGTGTCCACTTCCACATTGGATCCACTTCGTGACGTGGTCAACATTAACGGTCCTCCAAGCTCAGGATGGAGTGGTATGGGCTCTTAACAGTGAGACCTAGGCCAATATTGCTTATATTACATGACTGCAACATCGAAATTTTGTTTCTTTCAGTTCGTACCTTTATCTCTGTTTTGTTTGCTTGACATGTTTATGATCTGATCACATTAGACCAGGAGAGTATTAAGAGTGCCTTCTTTTTTTTTTTTTTTTTTTACTTTTCCCTTTCGCTAAAATTTAGGTCCAACACTCTGTTTTGAATTTTTTTTTTTTTTAATTTATTTTCTGGAACCAATTAGAATGAAATAAATATGTTTTAATTGACTTTAATGATCAATAAATAATCACAAGTCACCTCTCTGCAAAAAAATAAAATACAAGTCACCACTTTGAAAGAGCTACAAAACACATGTTATGATTTTGTAATTTACCTATTTTAAAAATATGTTTGCCATAGCTCCAAATTACGTAGCTTCAAGTCTACAACTTCACACCTCATATGGTTTTAAAGTAAATATGGAATACACTGGAACGATAGTTTAAATTTCTAACCCACACCACACACCCCACCACACCCCCCACCACCCCCCCCCCCCCCCCTGCCCCAAAAACACCAAAACACCCAAAATAAGGTATCAAAATATAACAGGGTGTAAATTCAACATCAAATGTTTGCACCATTATTTAGCTCCCAAGGTAATTAGTTCCATCTGATGGACCAAATTTTGAAGGGGTAGATTAAAGCAAAAAACATGTAAAATCATATCTAAATTTACAACAACAGGTTTTGAAGTCAAACTTAACACAAGACTAAGGGTTATTTATCATTCCACATTTTAGTGAATCAAATAGGCAAAAGGGCAACTGTTAGTTCTTGTGAACATAAAAAAAGACAGAAAAAGAACATATAAGTACATCTTACACTAACCTGTAACTTTTGTCTACAAGTTAGCGTATCAACATCAAATATGCAAACAAAATTTTTCACTGCAGCTGCAAGAAACTTCCCTGCTGGAGGTTGAAACCTTATTTGGCTTGCACCACCCTACAAAATAAGAATACGAAATGAACATTTGTGATAAACCAAGTGTGTATCTTTTGCCCAAAAAAACAACAATCCACCTGGCCTACCTTAATTATTCCAGCACAACAACCTTTCTTGATACTCCAATATCGTATCTCCTGATCTCCGTCACAGGAACATATAAGGTCATCTTTTTTGGGGTGGAAGTCCAATGACACCACAGAGCTATTGTGTCCCATTAATGTACGCTGTGGATGAACTGGCTGCAAAGGTAAAAATTGGAGTATTTTTCAATTAGAAGCAGCAGTCCTAGGAATACTGTCTACAATAAAATAAACATGTTTCCGTGGCCAAGTCGATCTCATTCAGCAAGAAGCTACTATGTAGCACAATTAAACACTTAAAAATTAAGAAAGACCATATGTAGAGATGTCTAATAACCTTGTAAGCATCCCAAATCTTCACAGTTCTGTCAGCTGAACAAGTAGCTACACGAGGCAAACTGAGACTGAAACGCACGTCATTTATACATTCAGAATGTTCCCTGAGTGTAGATATCAACTCAAAAGTCTCCATGCACCAGAATGATACCTGCTTCAGTCACACTAGATCAATTACTCGTGTGACTGCAACTAATCTCAGGATAGAAAAAAGCTCAGTTCCCCAGTATCAAGCTAGTTAAAAGAAACTCATTCACTATCCAGTGTGTACATTTAAATCTCTAGACTCACGTGAAGTCAACAATTGGCATACCTTTCCATCATATCCCCCAGTAGCAAGCAACTTCCCATCAAAGGAGAAGTGGCAGCATTCAACTCTGCTTGTGCTCGGAGGAAGATGCTGAATTTCGGTGAGTGAGAACCCTAGACAGATCAAAGACTTTATTGTGAAGCATAAGTCTAGTACCACATGAACTGAACCATAAATCCACCAAAATGCATCCATGTGAAATTTAAGGCTGGCCAATATACACAAATGTTACCTCTGCTAAATCAGCAATTTGATCCGGAGCATCTTCATCATGATGTAATAAGTGTGAATCCACATTTTCCAATGAAGACCCATCCACAACAATATTATCCATGTCACCCTGTAAATTATGATCCTTTCAAATCGCCAAATCAGACACCTTCTGAAAATATTGCACTGTGCACTCATAGAAGAACATTGTTGACTGGTAAGCATGATAACTTAAACCAGCACAATCCTAATTTTGCAGGTGCTAAGAAGATTCTAATCCTAAAATCTAAGAATAAATGCACATCAGTGTAGCACATGTTTTATAACTTAATATATCCAATAAAACATGTGAGGAAAAGAAAAAGATGGTAATTTAAAGGGAAATATCAAGAAGACTTCATAGTAGAGAAGAAAATGCCAAGGAGTTATTTATTGCAAGAACATTTTGCTTTTTGAAAGTTCATGCAAATGCAAATATTCATCTTACATCATGCTGCCCTTGTATGTGAACAGATCAGAAATAAACTATTTTGTAAAACCATAAGCTCAAGTCGTGGATTCTCAGATGTGAGTAAGCAGGTTTTGAATATCTAAAGTTTCTTCATCAAAACCGAAACACATGAAATACAAGTCTTAGTTGCTTACCATTTGATTTTTGGCTGCCAGTAGAGAAACCGTGGTCTTATGACCACATGGGGACACACTTTTGGGAAAGATACTATCATGTTGCAAAATTGATTCTGAGGAGACATGATTTGCACTTAATGGAGACCTAGGGGGAAGTCCAACATTATAGGGAGCATGTGCATTACGAGCAGGCCCTGAAGATGAAGCTGGTTGCTTACTCCTTTGTTCAAGTAGATCTCTTGAAGCCTAAATAAAGAAATACTTTGAAATATGAACATCCATGCCAGGTATCCGAGATTGCAAAGAATATATATCCAAGAGTAACAAAACACCAAGTTTACAAGAAAACTTCTTCTATGACATGAACAACGCAATGTACATAAATAGCCATTAACATACATATATCTTGGTATAGCAATATATCCTTTAAATTGTACAAAGACAGGAGATATCCCATAAGAAGATATAAGCAAAGGAACTTCTTGTTTTGAATAAAAAGTTTCACATCATGATGTTGTTAAATATTTCTTTGCTCAAGCATATGGGCTTACCTGATGATTTTCATGAAAGACATTTGCCATGCTAACATCAGTCATGGTGCAGCTAGAGGCAAATTCATCCTGATGCTGGAGAACATTATTATACTTCTGAAGATGTTGGCTCATGCTAGAATCCTGCATATACTCTTGCTGTTGACTATTGTTCTGCAGCTGCTGCAAGCACACAAATAATTTTTCAAAATATAGCACTATTCTGCTGCATTATGTACATAGATAAACTTGTGGAACCAAAATATGATTATTCAATCTGAAACATCCAAAAATGAAAAAATATCAGCACCTCCATTAACATGTCATAGTCATCACAAAACGGCATGGACCCAGGTACTTGTGGTGGTCGCACATGAGGAACTATGTTGTCAGTCGAGTTCCTATTACCATCAATTCCTGTACACATGTTTTGATAAGCAAGAAGCACTTCGAGTCTTTTCCAATCCAAATCACTGGAAGATGGACTTGCCAAGTTCTGCTGAGCTTGAAAGATATACTGTTGTTGCAGCTCCAGTTGATTGATGACTGGGGAAGATGATACCAGAGTGGATGATGGTACCAGAGGCTTATGTTGCTGATGAAGGGCAGATCCAAGCTGAGTAAGCCGATAAAGTAAAAGAATACATAAAATGAGCAAGCCTACCCTTATGCACACTAACTTTGTCTTTCAACTCAAATTAATGACAATTTGCAAACAGACATATGATGTATGCTCTCCAAAAGTCGATCTGAGTAGTTTGATTCAGTTCTAGTATTCTACGGCTCTATAAAGTTATATTGAATATCTATTGCTATGACAAAAAAAAGAAAAAAGAAAAAGTTAAAGCTATTTCCTGTGATAATAGCGTGGGGACAAATTACATCCTATTGAAACCATCCACTTTTTGCATCTGACTTATCCACATTCCTTGCATCAGAAAGAGCAAGCACAGTTTCATGGGCTAAAGAAGCTACAGTAAGTAGTAATTGAGCAAGTCCATCCACTTAAAGTACAGATCCAGAATGCTGAGATGAAATTAATGTTTCTCTGTTCAAAAGAACTATTCATAGGATGTGGCATCTTAAAACTAAAAAAAAATGTAGTAAATATATAGTTCGCAAGGTGGTTGGCTCTGTACTAACAGAGAAATTAGAGGTGAAGAAAAAATTAGCAGTAAATGAAATTCCATTAAAATACATGCACAGATGCTCCTGATGCTAAAGCGAGAAAGAAAGAAATGCAAGTATCTACTCAATAGGAATTTCTGCTTGATTTGTCTAACACTTAACATCAGACCATGAAAGATGAGAACTAGCTTGAACAAACAAATGGAGGATAATTTTACTCACAGCAAGTGGCCACCCCTTTAGAGCTGAGTTGCTAAAACCTTGATCAGATCCTGAAGAAAACGAAAACATCTGTTAAATATGAAAACAGAGGAACTTCATATGGTTGGAGGTAACTCTGAATTAAGCCAAGTCTTAAATTAAGAATTTTCCTTTTTTCAACTCCCTAGGAATAGATATCAAAGGATTTTTATTGTCTGGCTACTCTCATGTGCCATGGGATTTCAATAAGCATGATGATCTCCTCTCTTTTTTTTTTTCTCCTTTTAAAGAAGGATACACACAACATCCTAACCTTCAAAAGAAGAAGCACGGTTCTGCATTACCAAACACATGTCCTTCTCCATGTCCTGTCTCAAAGAGGGGATTTTAATGAGATGTAAGAGAATAACTGGTGATTTAAGAGGACATCTGTCAAAATAAAAACACCATGACCACTTCCGATAACAAAGGCTATGATTGAATGTGGTTACCAATTGAAAATTCTGGACACTTTTCCTTGGCTTTTTATTGAGGTTCTGCCTGCAACAAAAACTCAAAAGCTATCACCATGCACAAAGAACAACCGAAGCTACAATAACTTAGCAGCATCTAATGTGAAACTGTGAGAAGTACCCTGGAAGCTGGCTGCTAGATCCTGAAGTCAACACTGACAACTGATTTGGATTCAAAAGGTGGCTCGCATCACCTTCAAAACTTTTCTATATGAAAATATTCAATCTAATTACTAGAATATTCTAAAGAATTGAAAAAATGGCATGTTGCACTTTAATCCACAATTATAACTTTCAACCTTAATAGCTGCATCAGCAAAGGCACCAACCTGCATTGGAAGCTTTCGTTGTCCCTCAAGCACCTTAGTTGCCAAGAAATTTGACATTTCAGGATTCTGCATCATCACTGCTTCATGGCCAACAAGACCCTCTAAGGCACCTGAGAGTAGGTTTGACCCATCTCTGAGGGGTTTTTGCTGTTTCATTATCTGCTGTCTCAGCTGCTGTGGAAGAAAATCCCTGCTCAATAAGAGATGTTGCATCTGCTCTTCCTGCAGCTTATGATATTCCTGTTGCTGTTGATGTTCCCTAGCCCTTATCAGTTGGGTCTGCAAATTTCAAGGGGAAAAATCACAGGAGAATCATTTATAGGGCCTTTTCAATCCCCAAACTAAAAAGATGACTATAATTACAGAAATGCACATGAATAAAATAATATAAGGAATTTTGACATAAACAGAATTTTCATTTTTTCAGATGCAAAAAAATTAGAAGTCCAGGTTCTCTTAGAAGAGGCACTGCAAACTAACTCAACAAGCTCCATAAGTTGAGAGCACAGATGGCTATAAGATTATTAGTGAATCCTAATCATGCTCATGTACAGTATTACATCGAACATCAGATTAATCAAGCATGGCAACAAACCCTGCTCACTCCTATTCAATATACTCTAAAAGGATACATGCATAGAAAACCATTTTACTAACACTAAATGGAAGAGCTTGTGTTATTTGAGAAAGAAACCGCACCTCATTGTAAGATGTTGCAGTTTCCGAATGCTTTTTATCGGTCCTAGATATGAAAACATCCCAAAACACTGACCACCACTCCAATAGAAAACCTCCAGCAGAATCAATAGCTGCAAAATCGTAGCCATCGAGGAATTACTAAGAAGACTTGAACAAATAGTTCCTACAAATGATCGGATGCTATGCCATATTATTACTCTCGGTGAACGCCATCTTACCAATGGGCTCTTTTGGAACCTCTCCTTCGGCTAGAAATGCTTCGGCAGTAGCATGTAATTTTCTTTTAACAAAGTAATCATGGATATAGACATCCAACCTGCATATCAAATCACATGACGCAAAATATACGGCATCAGAAAGCTCAAAACTGTAATTCTGGGGGAAACATAACAAGAACAGATAATGAAATGCCGGACAATCCAAAATGAAGAGGTCTAAAATCCAAGAACAACATCATCCTCATTAAACAAGTGCTTGATTGTAGAAATATATCATCCTTGTATTAATAAAGAAGATGCATGAATGCGGTTTGATATCTAAACAGAGGCAGAAATCTCCGTTGTGTTCCTCATATTATAAGACCAACAAAAAAGTGCAATGCATCCAAATCTTAGTACTGCCATTTGCTCCCATACATTATTTTGCCCAACAAGAAGAAGGGTCTTCTGGCCAAAAAGAACCATGAGAACAGAATAGAAAAAAGAACACACAAAACAACGAAAACACATGATTTTCAACATCATGACCCTTTTAAATTATAAGAAAGCCACCAAGAATTAACATGGAACTCACAACCAATACCATACCGAAAAATTACCATTTTCACTTCTTCAAAACAGAACAAACACTTATCATACCTTTAAAATAAAATTTAAGTACGTAATATAACTCGACATGCACAAGTAATTACGGGTTTTTTGATTGCTCTGTGCAACAAAGATGAACCTCTTGATTCACAAAATGGGTTTTTAGTGTCATTATTCACGTATTACTAATAATGATCTTCGTCACATTTTTTACGATATACAAGAAACATTTTACACACAGCATATCTATAAAATACTCCAAAGTATCATGATACAAGGATCATCCTCGTGCCATAAAAAGACATGAACAGCCTTTACAGATAAAAAAACATTGCCCAAGACAGCCACCTAGCTACCAAGAAAATTTTTAATAATTTCACTTAAAGATTTTCATTTAAGACTCCACTCCTCCAGTGAAATTGTGGGTCCGCCACAGATTTGAATATAAATAAAATAAAACAAATAACCAAAACCCCAAAAGACAAGAGAACCCAATACCCAAAAAACATCAAACAAACCTGAACTAACACACATAACACACACACACAAAAAAAAAAAAAAACGAAGAAAGAAAAACCACATCCACACACACATAACACAGAATCTAGAATCAAGAAAACTTAAAACCCATTAGAACATATCAAAATGCAAATATACATTTTATCAGCTTCCCAGTTTTTTGATGCTTTATCACTCTCACCATCACCATCCGGGTCCTTACTAGACATCATCACCAAACAAATAAAAACAACGTTAAAAAGATATCACTATTTTAATGTCGTAATTTGTTCTACTTTGTTTTGAATCAAAACCAAAAATACAAAAGTTTCAGTCTTGACATGATATATTTGGACAAGTAACAAAGATGAATTTTTTGTTTGTATATGGAGTATGTTATATGGACAGCACAACAATAATGTTGTTCTTTTTTAATTTAATGCCGAGTTTGTGTGAGAAGCCTTTGAAATTTTTTTTTTTCTTTCTTTTTTTTTGTGATTTTATTTTTTTTAAATCTTTTTTGGCTTTTTGTGGAAGGCGGCAACTTTCAGTTGAGAAATGGGTGTCTAGACTGAATTTGTTAAATTGAGCTTTCTTTGGTGCTAATGCTGCTCTGCATGCGGAATCGGTAAAAGAAAAAAAGCATGGTTGACTGGTAACCCGTATGGAATAAGAGAAACTTCCCGTACAAGTTATAATAATAATAAATACTTTGGAATTTTTTTAATTAATTTTATACAAGAGTAAAATAATAAAATAAGGTCTAATGGTCTCTTTTTATAAATATATTAGAATTTTTATTTTCTAATAACTGCTTTTATATTGTATTTGTCTAATTTATAAAGCCTTGCTAAAGATTTAAATTTTTTTCATTTTTTTTCTTTTCAATTATATCTATTATAACTTTAATGAAAAAACGGAACCAACATTAATTTTATTAGGAAATTTTTTTTTTTTTTTTTTTGTCGTCTAAGATTTTGGTGTTTAAGAGTAGGGATTTTTTTCTCTTTTTAGCATGGCTCATGAAATAAAATATAAAGAGTGTGTTTTATTTTACCTATAATGAAATGGATATTTTCATCTCCTGATGGTGAATATTAAATGTTAAAAAGAAATAATTTTCTTCTTTTTTGGACATAAAAATAATTTTCTTCTACACATTGTTATTTGTACATCGAAGATTTAAAGATATGATAGAGAAATAATATAAAAGTTCAATTCTACATTTGATGATTGACAGAGGGAATAAATATGAATTGGGGTGAGCAAATGGTAGGTTGTAAATTTTATCCAATTTGTATCATATAAAATCTTATCAATCGAACTTTTAAAATTTTTCATTGAATCTATAATTTAAATTTTTTTAAAATTTTAAGTTTATAATAACATATATGCTTCCAACATACCTTATGGAAATTGTATATTTATACATAAAACCTGTAGCTTTTATTTTTAAATTTCAAGTATATAATGATATATGTTGTTTTAATATGCAAAGATATCTTAATTTCCTCTATTCACAATAAATAAACTAAAAACCTATAACAAACAACTATGGAACTTGTTAATGCAATATCAAACAACATTGTATAGCAAATTTGAAAAATTAAAAATTTTAAAGACATTTGTGTATTAATTGGCTTTTATAATTAAAAGTACAAGCATGTATAATATCTGTCAAAGCAAAAATACAATAGCAATTCTTTCCAAAATAAAATTTTTTGAATGACACAACAAATAAACCTAAATAAAAGTGATCACAAAATAAAAAATAAAATATTATTATTCTTTATTTATTACTTTTCTAATAAATTTTAATATATTATGCTCTCTTTATACATTAAAGTAAGGTATAAGAGATAAATGTTATACTCATACCTATCTAAGGAGATTAGGTGCCAAGGAATTTGTACACATTCCCTACCTACTACTCTAAAACTTATTTAAACCCTACATGATTAAGTAAGATATAAGTAGATACCGTATGTAATAAAGTTGCTCATTCACCACGGGAATCAAACTTGTAATCCTCAAATTATGTTTTCATCCTATTCTTGGTAAGACGCTTCGCTATTATTATTCATGATTCTTCAATAGAGTAATGGGCTAGGTATCTATATTATTAAAGCAAAATCACCCCTTTTAATGTAAATATTTTTAGCATATGGGCATAAAATATTTTTCATATCCCTAAAATTATAAAAATTAAATAAGGTTCGAATATAATTAAATAAGGATTGAATAGACATTGTCTTTTCCTTTTAGCAAATGGGCATAAAATATTTTTGGTATCCTTGAAATTTGAATAAAATTAAATAGGGGTTAAATAGATATAGTCTTTCCTACGTAAAATATTTTTGATATCCTGAAATCATGAAATTAAATAGAGTTTGAATAGAATTAAATAGGGGTTGAATGGATATAGTCTTTTTTTTTTTAACATATGCCCATAAAATATTTTTTGTATCCATAAAATCACGAAATTAAATAGGGATTTAATATAATTAAATTGGGGTTGAATAGACATGGTCTTTTCCTTTTTTAGCCTATGAATGTATCTTTATTTACCGATCTAAACTTCAAATACTATATTTATGCATGGCAGTTACCTAACACAGAGAAGTTACATGTGAAAAGTACAATTGTAATCATGATTTGTAATTAATTTCTTAATTTCTTAATTTCTAGGACTGATTAAGATTGTCCTCTTCCAACCTATCAAAATAATATATCTATTTTTTTTATATTGGGTTGTTTTATTTGCACACGTATCGCGGGTGCGTCGTCTGCTTATATGATATAAATAGTATATTTGTACCCTGTTGATGGTCTATTTCTCTAATTGAATGACCAAGTTTTAAATTTATAATCCTATATTTCCTTTTCCTAAACACGGTCAAAGCCAGGCAAGTGCACCTATCGTTATGTAGTCTAGGATTAAGTATAGGGTTATCTCCCACAGGGGATGAAATAAACACTAGTAATAACCTTCTTCTCATTATCTAGCCTAAAATAAATTATATTTTAATGATAACATTGAATTTCTAATTACTATTGATTAACTAAAGATGTAAATAACTTATTAACACATAACAATGTAATGCAAACATAAAACAGGCTTGCAAATAATGACTAATATGTAGTTTCACACCATTAATATATTTTTATTAGTTTTAACTGCGGAAAATTCAATAGGCTACCTTAAAGTCTCTCTCAAGATGAGTGAGGCCTAATCTTGATTTTATCTGTCGGAATCTCTTCCTAGGCTAATAGCAAATCAATGACCGCATTAAGTTTGAGAATTCCAAAGAAAATTACAGAATATTTCACCATCTTATCTCTAAGACTATGAGCAATCCCTTTCAACAGTTTAGATCTATTCACTTAGATGATTTCTTAATCTATGCAAGTGAAATCTGGCAAAAATCCATGTCATGCACTACATAAACTAATGCTTTATATATAATATCATTGAAATTAAGAAGTCCAATAAAAATATTATGAATTTAACACATTTCTACATAGAGAATCATGAAATTTGTTGAATACAATACAACAGACATTAAAAAAACACGATAAGATTGAGATGAGAGATAGAAAGACAAAATCGTTTCTTCCATTTTTGAAATTGTTTGAGAATTGTCTACAACAACACATTGAAGATCATTCGTTGGTCTCTCTTGAGTTCCATGGATGAATCATCATAAATACAATACTCACACATCACTTACACTTACAATACACTCACACATACGCACACACACACACTCCCCTTAAAGGGAGGAGAAGATGTCTACATTGTTCCTACACTAATTGATTACAATGAATGAATTGATGGATAAATCTCTAGATGATAATTATCATCCTCTTGTAGATGGGTATGTTTCTTTTTATATCTCCTAGACTCTTAGGCGAAACAATATAACACTTGGAAGAAAATTGTGTCTTTTATCCGAACCGATACAACACTTAAATGAAAAGATACCAAAAATGTCGAATAGCAGACAATATATCACAGGAGATCAAAGGGGAGTTATTTAAGATGTGAGCAAATTTCTTTGAATAACCAAACCAATCATGGGTGACCAAAGCATTGAGATCCTTGTTGTGGTCCTATCTTGCCCATGATTTGTATCCATTTTGCTCCAAAAGGTGTTGTTACGATTAAAAGTCACCTGAATTGAAAATATTATTGATTTAAGTATCAATTCTTAAATAAATACATAATTCAAGTCCTAAATTTTACTTAAATAGCCATTAATAATTATAGATAACTCATGTCTATCACCTATCCAATGAGATTGGGTTTCGAGAAATTTATACCCATACCTTACCTACTATTACTTCCAATACCTATTCAAATCCTACCTAATTAAGTAAGGTATAAATAGATACCCTATATAATAAGGTTATCTATTCACTGCTATATGCAAATCAAATATTGTAATCCTCAAATGATGTATTTACCTATCATTAGTAAATGGTAAGTGTAAACTTTGATACAATATTTTACTCTAACTTGCACTTTGGTGCTATTACTTGTGATTCTATAAGTTATTGCAATAAATTTGGTAAATATTTTTGAGATTCAATTCCAAAAATAAATAAATAAAATAAAACAAAAACCATAAAGAATTGCAGAAGAAATTGCAAGGTGAAGAGCTACCTATCGAATGAAAAAAGATATACAAGCATAGGCTATTAACTAGTTGATAGACTTCATGAATAAAGTCCTTGTAGAAAACAAGTTAAGGCGTGACTTGATAAGAATGAAAACAAAAAAGGCAATATGGTGCAAATCTCAGCCTCATCCGAGCATTTAATTGGTCGATAGTGTTAGCTTCATCAACTAGCCATTAAAGACAATTTTTAGTAATTATCATTGTAATTCTTATTTTTAGCCAATATTCTGTATAGTGTAAAATAGGAAATAGCCAAATGATAAAAAAGAGAATAGCCTATAAATATCAATGTACGAGGTTTGTAAAGAATTAATAAAAAATCAAAAAACCTTTCTCATAACTGCACCATCGTATCAAAGCAGGGTAATCTATTCAGGTAAAAAAAATATACACTCAAAATCCAAATTGAGAAGATAAAGCATGGTTGAACCATCAAGAGGTCACTAATTGCACTCCGGCGAGGCAAACCCCACATTGAGCTGACCTCAACCCTTCTAAACAGCAATAATTACCTATCATGGGCCCAAGCCGGTACTCTTTCTCTTAGTGGCAAAGCCAAACTTGGTTATGTCACTAAAACAAAAAGGAAATTAGGAACAAGATTCAAAAAACTCAGAATATTCAAAAATCAAAGAATGGCAAACCAACAATCATCTTATGATGTCGTGGTTACTAGATTCTATGGAACCACAAATAGGAAAACTATTTGTGTTCTCAATCTCATCAATCGAAATTTAGCAATCAACTCAAGATATATCTGGGGCAATAGAGAAACTATGCCCACATCTTTCAACTCAAGCAAGAAATTTCAAAAACCAAGCAAGGAGACAAAAAAATTACTAACTATCTTGGCTCACTGCAATCGAAGTGGGATGAACTTTCAATATATCTCCCACAAGCAACCAATCTAAAAACAATTCAAGATAGAGCTGAGCAAGACAAAATTTACCAGTTCCTTATAGGGCTAGATTCGAGCTTTGATCCAGTTCACACATAGATCCTCCTCAATCTTAATCTCTCCCCTTTCTCTAGCATAGTCTCTATAGTATAGCAAAAGGAGATAAAGCAAAGAACCATGAACCTAAAGCCACGCTCAACTGGTGAGAATCAATCCTTCACCGTCAATAGAGGTAACAACAACCTAGAAAACCCTAGAAACAGGGGGAGGGGTGAGAAAAACAAGCATCCACTTAATATGACCGTTATCAAAAGATCAAGTACACGGTGAATGATTATTGGTTTCTCCACCTACACATTTGGCCGGTAAAGGAAAGAGGAGAAAGGGGCGCTTTGAAAAAAGGAAAGAGAAAATCCCTAAGTGCAGAGACAAGCTCGAATGAGATATAGTCAATTCCTAACTCTAGCTCGAGTTATTTGAATTGGAATGGGCCGAATGGGCAATTAACCCAAATTTAAAACATTCTACAATAGCTAAAACAAATTTTAAAAGCAATCGGGACTAACCACTAGTTAAATCAACCCAAGTAATCCAGGTAAAAGTAAATCAAGTATGGTCTCAAATTTGTCGCCCAAACCTATGACAATAATATGTGCATTATTGATTCTGAGGCTACTAACCATACGACTGGACATCATGAAATTTTGAAAGATAAGGTAAAAGTTCCAATTCGTAGCACTAGTACTGCCAATTTTTTCTCAAAAAATATTTCTAACATTTTATTCTTAACTACCTTCACTTCTAACATTTTATCTGTTAGCAAAATTATTGAAGAATTAAATTGCAATGTTATTTTCTCACCTCAAAGTGCGATTTTTCAAGACAGAATGACAAGGAAGAATATTGGTGATGGAAAGTTAGAAAATGGTCTTTACACCTTCTTGACCTATCAAAAAGGGCGCTTTAAGACCAAGTTTGTTGATGAAAATAAGTTGTGGCATTAGAGAATTGGTCACCTTCTTCACCTAGTCTGGATTCTAATAACTGTGACATATTTCATTTTGCTAAGCAAACTAGATTACGTTCTCAACCATCTACTAATGAAACTAAGAATCCCTTCGATTTGATTAATTTTGATGTTTGGGGTTCTTTGTTGATTGAATCTTATAAAGTTTTAAATACTTCGTTAGTTTTATTGATGACTACTCTTGCACTACTTGGCTATACCTACTTAAATCTAAAATGAAGTTTTTTTCTAAATTTCAATAATTTGTAAACTTTGTTGAAAATCAATTTAGTGCCAAAATCAAAACCTTTAGGTCTGATAATGGCACATAATATATTAGTAAAAAAAATTTGATTTTTTTATCAAACTACTTGCATCAATACACCTAAACAAAAAAGTGTATCTGAAAGAAAAAACTGACACCTATTAGAGGTCACTAGATATCTTCTTTTTCAAACCAATGTCCCAAAAATCTTTTGGTCAGATGCTATTCTTACTGTCACCTATTTAATTAACAGATTGCCTAATTCTAATTTGAAGGATAAAAGCCCCTTAGAAATTTTAAGTCAACGAATGGTGAATCTAGACCATTTACGAGTATTTGATTGTACTTACTTTGTACATATCATGAGACAAGATAAATTAGATAGGAATGCCATAAAGGCTATTTTCATAGGATATTCCTCTTATGAAAAAAGGATATAAATGCTACAATCCTATTGATCATAGATTTTGTTTCTCTATGGATGTAATCTTCCTTGAAAATGAGCCTATTTATAAAAATAGTGATGACCAAACAAATTATGATACTAAGTATAACTCTTTAAGAACTAACCCTGTTTGAAGACAATGATAAAACTCAACATAAAAGAAATTTCATATAATACTAAAGGAGGAGAATAGAATTCAAGGGGAGAAATTGGGGATCTAGCTGATAATAGATTGAAAAGATCAACATGAGTCACTCAACTGTCTACTGGGTTAAGAGATTTTGTAACCTATCAGGTAACCTACCCCATTCAAGACTATGTATCTTGTGGTAATATCTCATCTCAGTATAAAGCTTTCTTAAGTTCAATTTATGAACTAAAATGAGCCAACTACCTCTCAAGAAGCCAAAGGTAACCCAACTTGGTGTAAAGCTATGAAAGAAGAACTGAAGGCTCTTGAGAAAAACAATACATGAACTATTGTTCCCTTACCTAAGGGTAAAAAAAATCTGTAGGATATAAATAGGTGTACAAGATCAAATATAATAATGATGATACCATAAAAAGGTACAAAGCTAGACTAGTTGCAAAAGGCTTTACTCAAACCTATTGTATTGACTATCATGAGACATTTGCACCTGTAGCTAAAATGAATATTGTTAAAATTCTATTATCTGTTACTGTTAACTTATAATGGAGTCTATTTCAGATTCTTCAAGGTACCCTACAAGAAGAGGTTTATATGAATTTACCCTCTGGTCATAAAAAAGAAAGTGACAACAATCTTGTTTGCAAATTAAACAAATCAATTTATGGGCTTAAGTAATGTTCCCATGCATGGTATGCCAAACTCAGTTATTTCTCTTTTACTTCATGGTTTTGCTAAAAGTACCGATGATTCTTCTATGATTGTCAAGCACACAAAAAGTTTAACAATCATTGTTCTTGTCCATGTAGATGATGTTATCATCACCGACAATAATCTTGAAGAAATTAGTAATGTCAAACAATACTTAAAAGAAAAGTTTGACATTAAAGACCTAGGTAAACTCGAGTATTTTCTAGGTATTGAGATTACCTATTTAGGTAAAGGTTTGTTTCTTTCCCAAAGAAAGTACGTCCTTGACCTTCTAAAGGAGGCAAGTAAACTTAGTATAAAACTTGCTACTACCCCAAAGGAGACCAATCACAAGGTTGGCCCTGAGAGTGGCAAACCCTTAAAAGACATAAGACAATTCCAAAGACTAGTTAGGAAGTTGATCTATCTTACTGTCACTAAACCAGACATAACTTTGTTGTTAATGATATAAGCTAGTTTATGCATGCCTGTAGGACCAGTCATCTTGATGCGATTAACCAAATACTCAGGTATCTCAAGGATTCTCCTGGTCAAGGGATCTAGATGAGAAAAAAAATGACATTGACTCTATTATCGGTTATTCTTATGCAGATTAGGCTGGAAGTTGTGATAGAAAATCAACTATAGGATATTACCTTTGCAGGTGCAAATCTTATAACATGAAAAAGTAAGAAGCAAAATGTTGTTGCAAGATCAATTGCAGAAGTAGAGCATAGTGCAATGGCATCAACTGCTAGTGAACTTGAGTGGGTCAAGCAATTGCTGTGCAGCATGAAAGTTTCATGCAAGGGACAAATGAATATGTACCATGACAATCAAGTTGTTAGACATATTGCATCGAATTCAGTGTGAAAGAACCAAGCACATTGAGGTAGATTGTCACTTTGTACGATAAAAAGTTCAAGCGGAAGAAATTAAGACTCCATTCATACGAAGTTAAGATCGGTTAGCTGACATATTCACTAAGGCCCTAGACAAAGGAAATTTCCAAAAGATCCTATGCAAATTAGGCTCTATCAACTTATTTGAACTCAATTTGAGGGGCAGTGATAAGAATGAAAACAAAAGGCAACAAGGTGCAAATTTTAGCCTAATTCAAACATTTAGTTGGCCAACAATGCCAGCTTCATCAACTAGATGTTAAGACTATTTTAGTAATTTGATAAAGTCATATTCACTCAACTTTCCATGGATCAAATCATGTTTATATATTATACATTTTATAGAAATCTTGTGGAATTGGTACTTAATTTTGCTTAAATTGTTATTTCACGTCATTAAAGACTTATGATTAAAAAATAAGCAAATCGGAGAAATTTTACACAAATTTGGAGAAAAACAAAATGAACACCGGTAAATTTACATACTGCACTACCAGCTTACATTGTGAGAACAAGCGGCATTCAACATGAGTAGTAGCACCCTATAATTTTTTAACGTACGCTGGTAAATGGGATGTCTACGCCACCGGCTTAGAGGTGGTGTTGGATGTCCACAAAAGCAAAAATATTAAAGATGGTTCAACCACTGCTATCATAAGAGAAATTCAGCCAGCTTTGCATATTTTCATCATACGCTGACACTGGGAGAAATCAAGGTTACTGATGTTGAAGACGGCATATATTTATTGCTACTCTCGGAAATTAATTTTCACATTAAAGGCCGGCTAAATATAATTCAAGGCCATTGTCCTTTAATGCCGGCATAACTCCCCTGCAACCCTTCATATATATTCTTGTTGCTATATCATTGGTTGGATGTAGAATAGAACCCTAGCACGAAAATTTCCTTCTTCTTCTCCATAAGCTCCTTCATAGATTAGGGTTTATACTAAAGTAGTTAACTTTTTGTTTTGATATCGGATTCCACACCGGTTTCAAGTGGAAAAAAAACATTTGTGTTTGGATTGCAAGAACAAGATTCCATTGACAAGGTTATTTTGTTCTTTTTCTTATATCCTCTTATTGGATGTTGTTTGATGCTCGATTCCTTTGATCTTAAATCAGTTTTGAGTTGTTGATTGATTCATATTATTGATGATTTGTGTTGTTGATTAAATCTTTGTTCACATTCGGATTGTTGATGGTATTTCACGAATCATGTACTTTAGATTACATTTGGAATTCATGATGGATTAGAATTGCAATTGGGAAATTCTCTTCTAATTGATTTTTGAATATATAATTGGGATTTGAAATCACATAGGGATATGGAATTTAAATTATATTAGGGTTTAGATAGATTTGTCAATTTATCACTGTTCTAAGAATAGGGAACATTGATTAGTAGATATAGGGTAATAGTTTACTTTGGAAGAAGGGATTGTTATCTGGTGCTTAGTTGACTAAAATACTGAACCTATAAACAATTTGGATTGCAATTGTGTTTCTAATTAGTAGCATACATTTGATTGTTCTTCAGATCTATTGGCTCTTAACTTTATCAGTTATAGGTGTTAGAAATCCAAGATTTTTGTAGATTAGTTTTATATAAGAAAATCCGAAAAAAAAGAAACAAGTTTGATTTGCCTAGCTATGAATTGGACTTATATAATTGATAGCTAGTCCTCACTCCTTGTGGACTTGACTCGGTATTCACCAATATATTATTACTACACACGCACCTGATATACCGTAGGTTAAAAATTACGCTTCTAAAGAAATTTCAATTTAACTAAAAAGAGTTTTAAAAAGCACATTATAAAAAAACATGATCATAATTATCATTGTAATTTTTATTTTTAGCCAATATTTTGTATAGTGTAAAATAGGAAATAGCTAAATGGTAACAAGAAGTATTGGGCATAAATATCAATGTACAGAGTTTGTAAAGAATTATAAAGAATCAAAAAACATTTATCGTAATTGTATCATGAATTGACTTCATCCAAGATACAATGTTAGTCTTTTCTTTTGTAAGTGCACTCTGCAAAACATATTTTAGCACTATGTCTGTAAATGAGTCGAGTTATTCATGAATTACCCAAGCTCGATTCAATCTAAGCCTGGGCTAACCCAAGCTCGTTTAGTAAATGAGCTGAACTCAAGCCTAAGATAAAGCTTATTTACCTAAACAAGCCGAGCTCAAGCTTTAATTCAGACTTGCAAGAGGGCTCATAAATAGGCTCGTGGATAGACTCACGAGTAGGCTCATTAACAAGATCATTAACAAATTTATAAGTTATATATTTATGATATATTAGTATATAATTTAAGAGACAAAACTAATTTCTACTTGATATCTATATTTACCAACTTTTATACATTATTTTTACGTTTAAAAAAAATGGAAAAGGGGCTATTTTCACAGAGTTGAGCTCGAATTTTAATTTCAGGTTCATAAAAGTTCATTAGACAAAAAGCTTACTCAAGCTCGATGTATAAATAAGCCGAGCTTGAACCTAGATTTTTAACTCAATAAAAATGTTCAGCTCGAGCTAGAGCTCGATAATGTTAAACGAGGCAAGTTTGAGCCTTAAAAAACAAAGTTTGACTCAGCTAGCTCGTTTGCAGCCTTATTAAGCATCACCAAGTATATTTATGTATTTCATACTCTTCTCATTCTCCACACCAAACTTCTCTCTTGAAGAAGACTAGTCATGTAAACCTTCAAAGTTTTGCGATCAATTAAGCTTAAACCTTAATTAGAAGGTCAACCGGAAATCCTAAAGTCAACAAAACCCTAGTCAGACGTAACCGTTCAAGTCCGGCAATCCCGTGTTAGCAACCTTAAGAAAGTAAGTAAGAGATTAGTATATAGAATAGTTCTTAATAACATGAGAAAGCTTAAAAATATCATATTAGTTAAACCGCAATTCGTTTTGAGCACGATCGACACAATTTTCGAAAAGCGTGTCCCGAGGCTCAGAATGGTAAAAATATTCCAGATATACCTTTAGACTCGTAAAAATATAAGATTTTCAAAAATATCAGTTTCATAATTTTTCGGTAACTAAAAATATCAGATATCGTAATTATACACGTATTTTCTTACTACTGGTACTTTAATTATCATGCCTACTTTACATTACACTATTTATTACTATTCTACACTATTTATCTATCTCTACTTTTTCTTACAACATACCTTTATTTTCTTACAATTTTTATTTACAATACAACTTCACATCTTTTATATCTTACTTTTCATTAACAAAAATAAAAGAAAAAAATAATTCATCTCCCTCTCTTTCTTACAATTTGCGTCGGCCCGCTCTCCTTTCCCCTTAATTGTTTTATTTTCCATTTATTTAATTAACACAAATTTCCCTCCACATTTTCCTATAAATACCCCTTCTTCCTTCTACTTCCTTCACACCTTCCATACACTAAAATTACTCTATCAAAATTTTACAAGAGTTCTCTCAAAGTTCTCTCAAGTTTTGTTTTCATAGGTAATGCTTCTTTAAGTTTCCTTTATGTTCATTTACTTACTATGAGCATAATGTGTGTTTTCTAAAACCATGAAGGTTAAGAAAGCAACGATATGTTCATACTTTGTTTTTGTTCATGAATCTATTTTCTTTTATGTTGCTTTCATATATATTTAACTAAATATATCTATGTAGCTATATATATCCTTTAAAGCATATAATCTCATTTGTTTTGCAATTTATTTACTTTCCTTGCAATTTATTTATTTACCTTGCAATTTATTTACTTTCAAGTTATTTTAAGACTAGTCTTTTTAGTCTTAGATTGTCCTCATCAAGTCAAAACAATTTTTTTTTCTTTTGGGACTAATCTATTCTTAATCCCGGGATACCTTGATGAAGCTAAGGTTCCAATACTTGACATATTTCTTTACTAGCTTATTTCTTTAATTATTATGTCTTTCTTATGTTTTCATAATTTTATAATTCATATTCATGATTATGCATGAACATATTGATTTTGTCTCAACAAGATAAAGGAGGAAAAAGTTTTCTTAAAATAGAAGTTATTCTCTAAAAATAAAAGTTGTTATGAAGAACTAATTTTTCATAAAAACTTAGGAATTTATCTTAACAAACTTTTTCTAGAAATCTAGAGGAGTTCATAGGAATTTTTTAAAAACAAAACATATATACACTTTACTAAATCATAAAATGGAAAGAAATTCTTGATTAAACAAAAGTTTTACTAAAATTCACTTTTCATCAATACTAGTTTGACAAAACACCAAGAAATTTCTTTTCATAAAAATAGAATGATCTTAAGAAATAAGAAATTATTCTATAAATATAGAATTATTACTACTTTCAAAAAGTATTAGAAACTAAGCTTAGAAAATAAAAATCATTCTTTAGAAATTTAAAAAGACTAAGGAAATGAAATTAAGGAAAAGAAAAAAAAATACTCATTTAAAATAACTTGAGATATTTTCTAGCAAGCTAAAGGAAATTTTCAAAAGTTTCACTTTTCCAAAATCTTTAGAAGACTTTACTTTTATAAAAAAATTCATGTTGAGACAACTTCATTAATTTCATATTTTGATATGAGTCAATGAATACATATATAAATACATTTCAAAGGTTTTACAAACTATTATAATATCTATCTCTTTGATAAGAGTTGTTGTAAAAAGAAGGAAGTAAGTTTTGTGAAAATTCGTGGTGAATCTAATCACTACTATTTCGGAGCTCAAACAACTTAGTTTGATCAAAATAGTTTTAGAAATAGATAGATATTTTCTAGTAGGTAGGAAACAGTATATAATATGTGAAATTCCGAGTTAAAATGAGCAAGTTATGGCCATTTTAAGTTGGAATTTCCTTCAATTTGATTTTACCGCAAATTCAAGGTAGATTTAGAATCTTTAAAAATAAAATTCTATGAAAGACTCATTTTAGGTATTTCATCTTGTTTTGGTGAAGAAGGAACTGATATTGCCTTCTCGGAAGATTACTTCGACTAAGAGCGATCATCATGGAGTGAGTTAATCCCTTACTAGTTACATTTCCTTATTTGTGCTTGTAAGTAGCAGCACTAAAAAATAAGGAAAAAGATCAATGAACAAATATTTGTCATTTGGATTCATGATTGATTGAATAAAAGTAAAGATTATCGAAAGAGGAATTGATGAATAATTTATATTTTCTTACAATGATATGATGAATATTGTTTTGATTACCTTTAACTTGAACTTGATAATAATGGAATAACCCTATATTGAAAATTCATACATATCCTATTTGTGAGTCACATTTATTTTTCACTACTATTCTTCGTATGGGAAAACAAAAAGTTGTAGTGGTTGCTATTAGGAACGAAAAGTTTACATAGGCAAGTAGGAGCTAAAAGTTTACATGGGCAAGTAGGAGCCAGAAAGTCTACATGTAAGTAGGAACCGGTAAGTCTGCAATTATTGATGGTCGTATGGGCCAGTAACCACCCAACCCCTTGACATGAGGGAGTAAAATCCATGCTACACATGGTTTCTGATTAATCGTGTGTATTTTGTTTGCTTATGTGATTGATGCATTCTCATATGATTGTCTAAATACTTGTGTGTTTTATGGAAATGTTTTGTAGATGGGAGTTATCTCACTAAGCTAGTTTTGCATGTACCCCTATAGCTTTTTGTTACAGTATGATTACTTGTGGTTGGCACCAAGGAGACCTTTTTGTCAAGTATGAGCCAAAGTTACTTGGAGTTTTTAAGAGAAGTTTATATTTATTTAGTTTTGAATGTAGACTTTTAAGAAAAATCTCTATAGTAGACTTATGTTATATTTATGTGTATTTTAATGATGACTTAGTTGAACAAGACTATTAGAACCGAGAATGCCCCTAAGAAGTTGTAAGAGACTTTTATTCTAATGAATATTACATGTTTATCTATATAAGTTCTTGCATGCTTTTATTATCTGCTAAACGTAATACCCCTGTGAGTCTCCTATTATCTTGGAAGCATGCCTTGCATGTGATATCAAAGCTTCTGCGTAAATAAGGTTGTCATTCATTAGCTTCAATATTATGTGCGGCGGACTGCCACGTACCCTCTGGTGTGACAAGTCGCTATAATATGGAGGAACCCCGTACACATCATTCTAGAGGGACTATCTTAAGTCACTTTCCCCTTATCATATATTATTTTTCGATATGTGTATAAGAATTAAATATAATAATATAATAAAATTGAAGATATAAAATATTTATTGAATCAAACTATTCTATTCAAATGATTAATAATTTAAGGAAAACGATTAATACGTAAACCATATTAAAACACTTAAAAAAATAAATATACAATTACCATACCATAGTGTATTATAAAAGTATTTACTTAATTAGATAAAAAAAAGAATACATTAATCATATTATACTTATTTCATTAAAGAAGTCATTACAAGCCTATTGAAATAATGTATATGATGTAATTATTAAATTTGTATATAGTAATATAAACTAATATTATCTAGTATATGCGCACACACATTACATAAACAAAAATATTGCACAAATGAATAAAATAAAAAATTGTCAATGATGTAGGATAATGTGTGGTGAGGTTTGTTGTAGTTAGCCAATCACGTGTGATACATGGCGTTGACCTAAAAGAAGTCCTGAAATAATGCACGTGTACAAATCTCATAGAGAGAGGCGTGGGAAGAGGAATAGATAAACCTGGTTTCTTGAGTGTGATAGAAGATCAAATCAATAGATCCAATCGTTATTGATTCATTCTTTGTGAAGTAGTTGCTTTGATTCTATTTGAAGTCATTTCGGCAGAGTTTTCGCATTACTCTCAATCTTAGCAATATGCAGAATCCCTCCCCCCCAAATGAGAGGAGAAGCCTTTAAATTAGGTGTTGGAGGCTGATGGCAGTAGTTGGATGACTTTCCAGATTAATGGTTGAGATGAAGTACCGCATACAACCGTTGGATCTCTTCCATGTATCCAATGATTACAATCTATCCCTTCTTTTATGGATATGGGCTCTGGTATTGTACTGAAATAGAATGAGCGCTTTTATAATATAAAATGAGTATATTTAACTTATTAAAATAGTTCATCTTTAATATAAAAATAGAAATAAGCTTATTTAATTCTATATAAGCTCTAATTTAACCAAACAAAGTCCAAATTAGCCCAAAAAGATAATTTTGGAGTCTATTTTTCACACACAAAACCAAATTAGGCCGAAAGCTAAATGAACTGATTCGGTGATTCCTATTTCGAGCCTCCCAAGTCAAATCTCCTTACGTATCCCTTATTGAACTCGGTTTTTTAAACCTTGTCACTAGCTCAAATGATTGACCTGTGATATTAAATTAGGCAAAAAAACCCAATTATCAAAATGATCCTTTACAAATAATTAATTGTGATATTGAGGATCGTAATCACCTTTGCATTGTTGACTTTTAATAGTCCCAAACCTTAGTGTGTTTATACTAGTTATAGACACATATTTTGGATATTACAGTAATAATAAGCCTTTTATTACGTAATCTATGCTACTCATGTACTGTTGGAGAGCCGTTGCAGCATTAAAGCAGACAATATATAACAAGTTTAGGAACACTTATCTGCTCAAGAAGGATGGAGAGCAGACTTACTGTATTACTTATGGAACCCAAAAAAGGCTTATCAAGATCAACGGGGCTTGGATAAACAACACAAAGAATCACGACTACAATTATTTTAAGAAGAAGAGGCCAAACCTAGGTTTCAAAGATAAAAGAAGTATAGATTTTTTTTCCATAAAGAAGTACAGATTGAGGGGAAATTTTTCACCAACCCAAGATAAATGATAGATATCTAACCAAAGTCATTGGGCTGAGACTAGGTCAATTTGAACTCAAGGACAAAAAATATTGATTACTGACGCCTATAGGAAGTTACTAAACTATAATTCTGTAGCACTCCATTAGAACAACTCTCTTTTTTACTAACGAGATTTAACCGAGTTTTACTTTAAGCTTATATTTGGGCATCTGATTCACTAGTTTAAGAGGCAATCAAGATTATGAATCATCAAGTTGATGATATGGACATAATTGAGCTTACTTAATTAGTCTTCTTTTGAATACTAGGAAGTAGGAATTGATTTCTTTACTACTCTAAATTAAGTTCCCATAAATATTGTTATCATGGTGAATTGCATTATTAGGGGTCTTGTTGGGCATGGATTTTGATTTCCGGTTCAATTTCCTTTAATTCGATTTACATCAAACCCTAACCCACTTGACATAAATCCTCGACTAAGAATTAAAGGAAATATCAGTTTTGAAAATTATTTTGGAGTCGCCACCTGACTAGAGTCAGAAAAAAAAAAAAAAAAAAGAAAACCAAGATCGATGGGTAGGTTAATCTTGGTTATGCTACTGATCCGCAAAAGAAATCGTTTTAAAAAAAACGAAAACAAGAAATTAACTTGAGTCCGAGGGCTAACCTATTAAAATCCAAATGGCTACCACTTATAGCTTTCCAATTAAAACGTGTAATCTACATACCAAATTAAACTACTCCATACCTAGTTTCCATATGTGCATTCGGTTCATGGAAATGGGGTCTGAAAATGGGTCGAAATGGGCCTAAGAGGGGGCCCATCGGGCTGCCTAAGGTTGAAGATTAACAGTATTATTATTATTTTTTAAATTTTCTACATATTATACTATATTATATATGTATATATATTACATCTATTATATTTATTCCCTTAATTTGATTTATTTTCCTAATTTTTATTTCTAATTCTAATGCTTATAATTGCAAATATTCCTTTAATTTAGCCATATATATAATATTAACATCTAATTATCAATAATTTGACAAAAATAAATTGTCAAAATGAGGTGTCTACAACTGCCCCTCTTTATTGTGAGGTTTGTTAAAACCTTATCACAAAGATAAAGTATATCTCATTTTGCCTTTAACTTATCTGAAACTCCCACTTCTTGAGTGGGGTGAGAGCTTTTTCATGTTTTGATATGCTCCTTCAACTGCTTCTTGAGCAAGGATGCTTCATAACTGAACTATCCCTTGAGTCAGGTCTCATATATTGAGTCCGTACTTGAAAGGAGGTCGCTTTCTGAGCAGGATAGGATTGCTTCTTGAGCAGAGATGAAGTTGTTTCTTGAGCAGAGATGATTCATGTTCTGAACCGTTGCTTTGAGTTTGATCACTTCTTGAGCAGAGGTGATTCATGTTTTGAAACTCCTCTTGAACTGGGTTGCTTCTTGAGCGGAGACGATTTATGTTCTGAACCGTTGCTTTGAGCTAGATCACTTCTTGAACAAGGTGATTCATGTTTTGAAACTCCTCTTAAACTGTGTTGCTTCTTGAGCAGAGGTGATTCATGTTCTGAAACGCCTCTTGAACTGTGTTGCTTCTTGAGTGGTGGTGATTCATGTTCTGAAACGCCTCTTGAACTGTGTTACTTCTTGAGCGGAAGTGATTCATGTTCTGAAACTCCTCTTGAACTGTGTTACTTCATGAGCGAGGTGATTCATTTTGAAACGCCTCTTGAACTGGGTCTCATGTTTTGATCCCTAAGTAACAAATCTCATGTCCTGAGATCTTGATTTCCTCATGCTTTGTGGCTTCTAGAGCTAATTTCTTGAAAATTTAATCCTAGCAATATATTTATTTTTAAAAAACTTACTAGATTCTTATAGAAGCTTTTAAACTTGTCAGACCACTTGGTGAAGTCCGCTCATCACTAGGTTAACTCTGTCAGGCTAGAGCGCATTCACAGTAGCTATCCTTTGATTTGAGTATCATTGTTTGTCTCTTGATGGTAACTGGATTCTTTTGATGGTCTTGATCATGGGACGATACAAGAGATGGTTCTTAGAGTCTCCCTTACTTTGCAATCTTGAACTTATCAACTTCTTATGTTATTCCCCTAAAATAGGCATTTCTTTAAGAAAAGATCAAATCACAAAGTATTAGAATGTTTTTATAACTTTATCAATTGCTCAAATTTCTCTCTCTCACAGTATGCTCGTGTTTTAAGTGTTTCGGAGATATAAGGATGAAAGAGAACTTATTAATTAATGTGATGGTCAATGACCGATTTGATGATTGAAGACCGTTAGAGATATCTTTGTGTCGATAGATAACAAAAATTAGATCACACATAGACAAAGTAGTCAACACATTTCTGAACTTGATAAAATTCTCATTAATTTCTCAAGAGTAGTATAACTTGACCACATCAGAATTTACAGGGTCTTTCAAATCTGGACCATCCATTCTAGTCAAAATCAATGCACCACCAGGCAACACTCTCTTTACTACATATGGTCCTTCATAATTATGAGTAAACTTTCCTCTAGGATCTTGAACATTTGGGAGCACTTTTCTCAAGACTAAGTCTCCTTCTTTGAAATTTCTCGGGCGAGCTTTCTTATTGAATGCTCGAGCCATTCTTTGCTGGTAAAGCTGACCATGGTATAGAGCGGTCATCCTCCTTTCATCAATGAGATTCAACTGATCAATCCTTTTTCTCACCCATTCAGCTTCATCCAATTAGATTTATGCCAATATTCTGAGTGACGGGATTTCAACTTCAACTAGCAAAACTGCTTCCGCACCATAGACTAATGAATAGGGGTTGCTCCTGTTGATACTCTGATGGATGTTCGGTAGGCCATGAGTGCAAAGGGCAATATCTCATGCCAGTCTTTGTAAGTGATAGCCATCTTCTCTATTATTTTCCTGATGTTCTTGTTGGCTGCTTCAACTGCCCCATTCATCTGAGGTCGATATGGGGTAGAATTCCGATGTTTGATCCCAAAATTTTGGCACAATTCAGACATTAATTTGTTGGTCAAATTGCTACCGTTGTCTGTAATGATTGTATCAGGGACTCCATATCTCACTATGATATCTCTCTTGATGAACTTGACAACTACTCCTTTGGTAATATTAGCGTATGAGAATGCTTCAACCCACTTAGTAAAGTAGTCGATCGCCACTAATATAAATTGGTGACCATTTGAGGCTTTTGGCGAAATTGGCCCTATCATATCCATACCCCACATCGAGAAGGGCTAAGGTGAAGACAACGACTGCAATTCTTTGGGAGGAGCATTTATCTTATTAGAGTATATCTGGCACAAGTGACAATGTCTCACATGTTTGATACAATATGATTCCATAGTTATCCAAAAATAATCCATCTTCATACTCTTCTTAGTTAGCATGTATCCATTCATGTGAGGTCCACATATCCCTTCATGGACTTCCTTCATCAACATATCTGCTTCCGCCTCATCTACGCATCTCAAGAGAGTAGTATCAAATGATTTTTTGTATAATGTATTACAACCGAGTATGAAATGAGCTGCTAAGCGTCTTAGCGTTCTTTGCTCCTTTGTTGAGGCATTTTCAAGGTACTTGCCATCTTGGAGGAATTCTTTGATATTAGCATACCAGGGATCTTTCTTTGGGACTTCCTCGGTAATCAAGCAAAATGCTGGTTTCTTCTCAATGCGAACCTTTAAAAGTTAGATCTCAACTCCATCAGTGATCTGAATCATAGATGCTAATGTAGCTAATGCATTCGCGAACTGGTTCTGGTTTCTTGGCATATAAGTAAATGATATTTCTTTGAATTTCTGTGCCAATTCTAGTAAATGTTGGTAATAAGGCACCAATTTTGCATCCTTCATCTTGTATTCTCCTCGTGTTTGAAAGATGATGAGAGAGGAGTCTCCATATACTTCAAGATCATCTATCTCCATGTCAAGTGCCATCTTAAGACCCATGATGTAAGCCTCATATTCTGCCACATTATTAGTATAAGGGAACGTCAATCTTGCTGAAGGGGTATTGATTACCATCTGGTGATATTAAGACTGCCCCAATTCCACATCCACATACATTAGCTGCTCCATCAAAGTACAACTTCCATTTAGGGGTGGACTGTTATGATTCTTTATCTGAATCTGCCAATAATATGCTTCCATCCAGAAATTGAGCTTCTTCATCAATCCATTATCTTCAACCAGGTTTTTAACCAACTGATCTACAAGTGCTTGACCTTTAACTGAGTTCTGATTCACATAAGTGATGTTAAATTCTGATAACAACATCTGCCACTTGGAAATTCTCCCAATAAGCCATGGAGTATGAGCCAAATACTTCAAAGGATCATGTTTCGTGTAAAGCTCGACAGAATAATACAATGTATATTGTCTAAGTCTATGCATGATCCTCAACATGGCACAACAAGTTCTTTCCACTTCAGTATACTTCTATTCACCTTCGGTGAATTTCTTACTCAAATAGTAAATAGCTCGTTCTTTCCCATCTTCATCTTTCTGTCCAAGCATACATCCCATTGATTCAGGAAGTACAGTCAAATACAGGAAAAGAGAGCGACTAAGTGTTGGCGCTACTAACACTGGTGGATTCATCGAATATTGCTTAATCTCATCAAATGCTTCTTGACAATCTTTATCCCAACAAATAGCTGCATTTTTCCTCAACAACTTGAATAGAGGGCGACATTTGTCGGTTAATTGAGATATGAACCGAGCAATGTAGTTCAAGCGTCCCAATATGCCCCTGACTTCTTTGATCGTATTCGGAGGAGGCAATTCAAGTATGGCTTTAACCTTATCCAGATCAACTTCTATTCCTTGCTGACTGACTACGAATCCCAACAACTTCCCCGAGGTTACTCCAAATGTACACTTCTCAGGATTCAGCTTAAGATGGAACTTCTGTAATCTATCAAATAATCTCCTTAATACTTCCACATGATCCTCATCTTCCTTAGACTTAGCAATCATATCATCCACATATACTTCGACTTCTTGATGCATCATGTCATGAAACAAGGTAACCATCATCTTTTGATATGTTGCCCTAACGTTTTTAAGGCCGAAAAAGCATGTCTTTGTAGCAGAATGTTCCCCAAGTAGTAATAAAGGTTGTCTTGGTTTTATCCTCTTCTGCCATTTAATCTGATTGTATCGAAAAGCCATCCATGAATGAAAATAGATGGTTTCTAGCCGTGTTATCCACCAAGACATCTATGTGAGGTAAGGGAAATTATCTTTGCGTGGCTTGGTTTAGATCGCGAAAGTCCACACAAACTCTAACATTTCCATTCTTTTTAAGTACCGGACTACGTTGGCCACCCATTCAGGATAATCGGATACCTCTATAAAACCGACTTCTAATAATTTCTTCACTTCTTATTAATCTTAAGCAAGATATCTGGTCTAAATCGCCTTAATTTTTGCTTCTTTGGTTTGATATCTGCTTTAGTCGTAATTTACGAACCACTATAGAGGTATCTAAACTAGACATATCTTCGTAGGACCATGCAAACACATCTAAGTAATCAGTCAATAATTTTATCAATCTTTCTCGTTGTTCAGCGTATAAGGTGGGGCCTATTTTCAAAATTTTAGGCTCATCTTCAGTTCCAACATGTACTACTTCTGTAGGCTCACTGATCTCAATTCTACCTTGTTCATATTTTTGCAACTTTTCTCTATCCCAGTGTGCTCACTAATATCACTTTCGACGACTAACCCAATAGGGTCGGAAGTGATATCAGTATTTTCGTTATCTATCGCGCAAGATATCCCTTACTTTCACCATTATCATCAGATCTGAATAAAGGCAAGATAAGGAAAGAGAAAAAGGAAGAAATGCGAGGGGAAAAGAGAAAGTGATGATATAGTCAAAAGAGATAATATAGAAAAGAAACAAAGAAATTTCATTAATGAATATAACTCATGGAGTACATTTTATTTGAGCAACTGATAAAAGAAACGAAACATAAAAACACTTCATGAATTCAACCCTTACTTAGAGGTAACCCTAGAGTTATTAAGGGGAATAGTAAACCAATTATTTAACTCCTGAGCTGGATGGGAGCTGCAAGAAGGCTCCATAACTGATGCAACATCTGGCTTCTAGACATGAGTCGGTTTGTGGGAATGTGACTCTGATGTTTGGAGACTCAATAGGGGTATCATATTATTCTTCTCCTCTCTTCTTCTGGGCTTTCCTTTTCATCTCTTGTATCTCAACCAGAGTAGGGACATATCCCAGTCCAAATGTCTCTAAATGTCCCTCTTCTTGAATCATATTGGCTTCTTCAAAAATTTGTAAACTAAAGTCTTCGAATCCTTCTTTGCCAATATAGGGTATAGCAGTGTCTTTGAAGATAGCATGATCTTGTTCACCCAATACTGTAATGATTTGGCCATTTGTTATAAACTTGACCATCTGATGCAGACTAGATGGTATTGTCCCAGCTGAGTGGATCCAAGGCCTTCCAAGTAACAAATTGAACGATCTCGGTATGTTTAGAACTTGGAATGGGATAGTAAAATCTTGTGGCATAATTGTAATTTCCAAGTCTATTTCTCCCGATATGCCTTTCTTGGATCCATCAAAAGCTCTAACAATTGTGGAACTAGACCAGAGATTAGATGCATCAATACCGAGTAGGTTTAAAGTGGCCAATGGACAAACATTCAGAGACGACCCATTGTCGATGAGGACTCAAGCTACAATCAATCCATTACACTTAGCCATTACGAATAGGGGCTTTGTGTGTTGAGTGCCTTCAGCTCCCAATTCATCAGGTAGGAAAGAGATTTGGTCCAAAGCAAATACCGAATTCACCACATGTTCCATCGTTTTAGTAGCAACACCTTCAAGAACCTTGATCTGTTGCAGTATCTTAAAGAGGGCCTCTCGATGTTTTTCAGAAGTCATCAATAAACCAATCAAGGATATTTGAGTCGAGACCTTAGCAAGTTGATCGATAATCTTATAATCACTCATCTTCATGATCTTGGTCAAGGCCCTTTTCTCATCAGATTCCTCCTCCCTTTTCTTATCTTTTCTCTGTGGGAGGAATTCCTCTGCCAATGTCTTCTCTCTTTCAAGCTCTGGGGCTTTTCCAAGTTTCCCGACCATGGGTCCGGGAACTTGTAATAGCTTGATAGTTGAACGAGGCGGCTTTTATAGTCACTTGGTGCAATAGGCATATGGAATTGATATCTCATCAATTTCACCTCATATCACTACAAGAATTTTTATGTATGGCCACGTTTGCATATTTTGCAAACGTTGCCCTTTATTATCATTAGTCATGTTTATTAAACGTTAACTTAAATATGAAATTGGTGACGTTTATAAAAAATTTTAGATTTTATGATCTTATTAATTGATCTGTAACTTTTTTTTTTATTTGTAGACGTGGCCAATTGATAGGCACAATTTATCATCATATTTAATTGACAAATTGGGTCTATTTTATAATATATTGATGGGATTCTTAATAGATAAGGTACTTAATTGGTATATATATATATAGATTTCAGGTCAATTTTGAACACAATTGTAAATAAGAAAGGAATATGTGGAGAATCCAATCAAAATTCAAGCAAAGCAGCAAGGAGCACAAAAGGAGTCTACATGTACGGCCGTACAACTATCAAAATGAAGAAAAACAAGACAGTGGCTGGTACGGGGTCTTGTACGCCCGTACACTAAGTGATTTTGAAGCAAAATGAAGGGGATTCAACTTGTACGCCCGTACATGAAGTGATGAAGAAGGGAAATGAAGGAGATTTATGATTGCACGCCCGTACATGTTTGGAGAATGATTCCAGTATTTAGCACTCCCTTTAGTACGCCCGTACATGAATGATGAAGAAGGGAAATGAAGGGAAATGAAGGAGATTTATGATTGCACGCCCGTACACGTTTGGAGAATGATTCCAGTATTTAGCACTCCCTTTAGTACGCCCGTACATGAAGTGATGAAGAAGGAAATGAAGGAGATTTGATTGCACGCCCGTACACATTTGGAGAATGATTCCAGTATTTAGCACTCCCTTTTGTACGCCACGTACATGAAGTGATGAAGAAGGGAAATGAAGGAGATTTATGATTGCGCGCCCGTACACGCTTGAAGAATGATTCCAGTATTTAGCACTCCCTTTAGTACGCCCGTATAAGATGCAAATTTGCAAAGAAAATGGGCATTGTACGGTCGTGACTTTTAGAAATGGATCATTATTTTCTACGTGTTTCTTGAAACAGTCAATCATATTTTGTAAAAATATAATCAAATAAAATTGTCTTACTAGCCTTCTTTTTTTTTTTTAACGTTCTATTTCACTGTTTAAAAAACTAAGAAATATAATACTTGAATCCCGCCACAATTTTTAGTCACTTGCAAGCATATCAAATCAACATCAAATAGAAGGACTATTCATTTTCTTCTCACTAAGCAAAACCAAAACCCTCTCAAGTCTCACGGTCAGGACATTGCTTCTTTGTGAATATCCAGGTACCTCAGTCTCTCTCTCTCTCTCTTCCTCCTTCCCTCGTCCTCACTCCTTTTCCCTGTTTGTTTCTTTTACTTTTTCACTAACACTTGTGTACATTTCCTTCTCTCAAGCGAAAGGCTCGCAATCCCAAACGTGTTTGTCTTGGCTGTTCTGGTACGTTTATCTCTCTCTCTCTCTCTCTCTCTCTCTGTTATTGTCTCTTTGTCTTTGGCTTTTTCACTAACACAATGGTTGTACGTTTCCTTCTGTCCAAGAGAGATGCTCCGTTCTAGCATTATCGTGCATGCAACACATGATCATGACCTTCTCCAAGCAATAACGTTCTCACAACATTCTTTCCCTGTCAGGAAACTATTCTGGTATGTTTCTGTCTTTCTCTCTGTTGCTCGCTCTTACTCGTTGTCTCTCTGTCTCACTTTACTGTGTTTGTGTGTGGCGTAAGCTCGTTGTCTCTCGCTCTTGTGGCATAATCTTCTTTCTAGGATGAAAACAATGATGCAATGTTATTAGGTAATGAGTTGTTCTGTCTCTCATTTACTATGTTTGTGTGTAGCATAATCTTGTTTGAATGAAAACAATGGTTTAGTGTATTCCTGACTTTGTGTTCCAATGAGTTTGCATTTATCTTGATGCTTGTTACAATAACTCTCTACTTCTATCTTTACCAATTATGTTGCTTGTAAGTGGCAAGTTGGCAACAATTATGCTTAATAGCTCTGTACCAATCTGCAGGGGCTAATATTAAATATCAGTCTCACTTCCATTATTGCAAACTTGTCCTATTTGTTTATTTTTTATAATTTAACTTGTCAGCAATCTGATGTCTGATCAATGTGGTTAATGCAGGCATGATTTAGAAGTGAATGGTGTGTTATGGCTAATGAACTTTGATCGTTAAAAGATTTAGAAATTCTACCTCTTTGATTGACTAGTAAATGGATAGGTCTAAGTGATTAATTAGAATGAAGAAATTATGGGTTTATCCTTGATTAAATTCTTAGTCTTTGTAATATTAGGCTGTCAGTGTGTCCTATTGCTTTTTATGACCATACCTTTTTGTATAAAAATTGAGGTAAGAAGAAGATAATATGGTAAATGATAAAAAAGACCGTTAGAAAGAGAATAGGATGATTTGTTACTATGAGGAAGTAATCTATTATTCAGGACTCATAAAGTAAATGTTTTTTTGAATATTATATCAAATTTTGACTGTTCTTGAAGAAGCACTATTATGCTTTTACTGAGGTTTAAGAGGTCAAATCCTGTTGCACTTATATGGTTATCACTCTCTTGGTGCTGAATTTTGTTATCAAGTATGTAACAAATACTAAACTTAACCTCAAGTGGGGTGTAGTATGTGCCCTGATTTGTTTCCCCATTTTTTCTAGAATGTTTGGAATAATGGATTCTCAATGGAGCAAGTGACTTATGTTCTTATAATTATGCTCCATAACAAGAAAAAGGTTGGCTAAGTGTTGTACTTAAGGTAAACTTGTTCACTACTATATATAGTCTGGCGATACATTGTCGTTGAACTCTCTGTGCTGATGGGATATTTTACCTTACAATATCATTGAAGTGTGTACTATGAGAAGAAAGCTTTTGCCTTTCGTAAAATAAACAATGGGCTGTTTTTCTTAACAATTAAGTTTCCTATCATGGCAAAAAAAATAAAATAACGTTCCTATTACTACCAATTTTCATGAGGAGAATTAAGAGGAAAAAAAAGGATCAAAAGTTCTGTTTGTTATCTTTCTAAGATGTGTGAGAATATTTTTAAATTGGATGCATATGATGTCCCACTTTAATGGGATAAATTTTCAATAGAAGTATACGTAAGGCAAATTTTGTTCCACATAGAAGATTTTTCTCATAATTGTCTTGGACAAGTTAAAGTTTTGGTTTACCCTCCTCTAAATTAATGAATATACCTATTATATTAAACAGAATCTTTGTATTTGACTCCATTATTTATAGCATAGGTTTAATAATTTTTTTTTAAAACTCCACTCACTCCACAGGTTTTAATGTTTTGTCTGTTCTATGATATGTTGCAATGGGGTTGTTCGGTTTTTTATTTGATTTTTTGTTGCCGTGATTTTACATGAGTTCGATAACCATGCAAGAGCTAAATTTATCAAACTGAAATACTGATAATTAGAACACATTTGGAAAGAAGATTTAACTAATTAGTTGATGCTATCCTGATAGTGTTCTATATTTGATAAAGACAAATTAAAACAAAAATAAGAAGAAAGAAACTGAGGAATTAAAGTGGCAATTGAACTATTGAAACATGGAGGGACACTTGTTAATGACCACTGACCTACTACTTCCTCCTTGATGTCGTGGTAAATATTGCCAATTCCTTAGAATCATTCTTCATGAACTAAGGAGAAAAAAAAATGATGCAGATTGAGGATGATAAGGCAAAGGTTATGGTGTAATTAACAAGTATGTGTATATATTTTATATACTTATGATAATCGAGTGTTGGTTACTTTCAAGCTATGCCATTTTGTTCAAGAATAAGAATGATTTTAAAAATTACTTAAAAAATCCAGCAATACGTGAGTTTTATTTATATTTATTTCATGATGTCATTAAATTAATTTTACTTTTTTTTTACTTTTTTAGTAGCATTTTAGATTAAAGAGCTTATATTTACATTTATGCATAAACGCTTCAAGATTTAAATACCACATAATACCATTTTATAATAATTTAAAAGTTTCTTACTTAATGAGAATGATGAAAAGTGTTGGATTTTGCCTTCAATTAACGTATTAGATAATGGGTCAAATGATTAAATCTATTCTATATTATAGAAGGATGAGTAGACTGCGGCATGTAAGATTTTGGTTGGATTTTGGCAATGGAAATGAAATTTGAGAATTAATCTAATTACTAATTGGCTTTATTCTGAGAGGATTTTGACGTGTATATATACGTGAATATATTTTTCCTCTTAAATGCAATGTAATATGAATAATTAAATATTTAAAGTTCATTAGGATTACTAATAAATTCTATTTCCCAAATTATTTTTTTAATTTATAGACAACCAGTGTATCACTTGCACTTATTTTGGAAATAAAATGTGTTGATTAAGAATTTCAAGGAATCCATTTGTTCATGGCATGAATTATTTTTAATATTGGCATAAAATTGAGACAATGACTCCATAATGAGTATGCCAATTCGATTATGAAAGGGTAGGTGTACATAATCAAGTATTTTAATGTATGAAGTGTTGCTTGACATTAAATCAATGTTTATAATAGTATGAGATGTTAATTTGATAATTGAATGAAGAAATAATCAGTGCTTAACTTATAGGCGATGCTAATGTAAGATAGATGAATTATAAACAAATATAATAATTAACTAAATTACAAAGAAAAGGGAAAGAAAGAGATATCATCATTTATGCAACTATAAATTTCAAGTGTCATTGATAATAACAAGCATATTGCAATAAAGTAATATCATTAAACAATGCGTATAAAGGATTATTAGAATAAAAATAAACATAAGGATTAAAAAAATTATATTTTGCCATGTGATTACAAAATTTCCATACTTTGAATAGTGTAAAGTAATGTTTACTAAGATTCCTAAAATGTTTTCTAAGATTGAGGGTAGAGGAAATAACATTAGGACCAATGTGGTGAACATGCTGCTATTAATGGTGATCAATATGATGATGTGATATGATATGTGTTTACTAATTTTGTGATTATGTCATATGAGATGTATTAACTAGTTCAATTGGATCTTACACTTTTATTTTCTTCCAATTATGTCAGAAAAAATGGACAAGAGTTGGATGAATTATGACATTGAAAGTGAAGAGTACGAAAGAGGTGTTGACTTTTTTGTTGCATACTTACGCTTAAAGTATGGTGTGCACGCAAGTTTAAGTTGTCCATGTAGGAAATGTTTAAATGACATTTCACAAACAGTGAATGTGATTAGAGCACACTTGCTTGTAGATGGGATAGATGTAAACTACCAGTGTTGGATATATCATGGTGAGGAGCCAACTATTGAGTTGCCTACTAGACATCGAGGTCGAATTCGTCACAGAGAATGTGACATGAGACCCATTATGGAGGAGAACAATGGGACAGGTGGTAATGATACCGATGGGCTCCACGAGATGCTTGAAGACTTAGGGGCATTTGTTGACAATCAGGATGAAAGCTCAACCCCTGATGATGGCTTCGACATTCCAGTTGACTATTTAGATGGGTTAAGAGCTGACTCACACCAAGAGCTTTATCCAGGGTGTAAGATTTCTAAATTCTCATTTATAGTGAAGCTTCTTCACTTAAAGGTATACAATAAGTGGAGCAACAAGTCTTTCGACATGTTGCTACAACTTTTACGTGATGTTATACCTAATGGAGAGTCTCTTCCGAAGTCTTACTATTACGCAAACAAATACTTGAGAGGGTTGGGCATGGGTTGCCATAATATTCATGCATGTAAATATGACTGTTGTCTATTTTGGGGTGATAACAAGAATCTTACACATTGTCCCACTTGTGGTACATCCAGATATAAAGTGTCCACTGGTTCTAAAATGCCTATTCCTCATAAGGTTTTGCGATACTTTCCTGTGAAACCAAGGTTACAACGCCTTTTCATGAATCCTAGAAATGCTCAAAAAATGCGTTGGCATAAAGAAGAACACAAGAGACAAGAAAACCTTATGGGTCATCCAGCAGATGGGTTGTCATGGGTAAAGTTTGATAATGAACATCCAGAATTTGCAAAGGATTGTCGTAATGTGAGATTAGGGCTTGCTAGTGATGGATTCAATCCTTTTGGTAATATGAGCCAATCATATAGCATGTGGCCCGTGTTGCTTCTCACATATAATTTACCTCCTTGGATGTGCATGAAGAGAGAATATATGATGATGACTATTAATCCCAGGGCCTAAAGCACCTGGGAAAGAGATCGACATCTATATGCAACCTTTAATTGATGAGTTGAAGGATCTATGGAATAATGGGTTGTGGACTTATGATGCATACTCAAAGTCTTCATTCAAGATGCATGCCGCATTATTGTGGACCATTAATGACTTTCCAGCATATGGGAATTTGTCTGGATGGAGCACAAAGGGATACAGTGCTTGCCCTGTATGTGAAGATCAAACACCATCGATAAGGCTTAATAACAAGATTGGGTATGTTGGGCATAGAATGTGGTTACCAATTGATCATAGGTGGAGACGTAGCTACAAGTTTGATGGAATGCATGATACTCGTGAGGCTCCTGATCTATATTCTGGTGAAGATATTCTCCACCAGTTACAATCAGTAGTAGACATAGGAATGGGAAAGCATCCGGGGAAAGCTAGAAGAGTCCATAATGTTGGTCCATTCAATTGGACTAAAAAGTCGATATTCTTCCAGTTGCCATATTGGTCAAAGTTAATAATTAGACATAATTTGGATGTGATGCATATTGAGAAGAATATCTGTGAGAATGTTGTTAACACAGTGCTTAGGACTGAGGGAAAAACAAAAGATACTTATAAAGCTAGACTTGATCTAGAGGAACTTGGTATACGAAAGGAGCTACATTTAGTAAAACGGGCTGATGGCAAATACTTGATGCCATGTGCAAGCTATACATTAAGTACGAGTGAGAGAAGATTGTTTTGTCAATTCCTAAGGAATGTTAGATTACCTGATGGCTATGCGTCACACATAGGTAGGTGTGTGGACAACTCAAACTCAAAGCTTTCAGGTATGAAGAGTCATGATTGCCATGTTTTACTTCAGAGGCTATTACCTGTGGGCATTCGTGGCTTATTGCCAAGGGAGGTCACCCTCGCCATAGCTGAGCTTGGGAACTTTTTTGAGAGGTTGTGTCGACGCATTTTGAATGTTGAAGATATACGAAAGATGCAAAGTGACATTGTCACTATTTTGTGCAAGTTGGAGTTGATCTTTCCCCCTGCATTCTTTGATGTAATGGTACATCTAGCTATCCACTTACCTCAAGAGGCATTAATGGCTGGACCTGTTGCATATCGTTGGATGTATCCTATTGAAAGGTATAATGTACAGTCAAAAGTTACCACTTTTTAAGTTGTTATCCATGTTTTTCTCATGTACTATTAATCATTATTTGTAGGTACTTAGGCTCCTTAAAACAATTCGTTAGAAATAGAGCTTCTCCAGAAGGCTCCATTGCAGAAGCTTATGTTGTTCATGAGTGCTTGACTTGGTGTTCACTTCACTTAGAAGGCATTGAGACAACATTTAACCGTCCAGACAGGAATTTTGATTCCTTAGAGGATAGTGGCTTGGATGTCTTCACGAATAAAGTTGGTTTAATTTCACCACCCACATATGTGGTATTGTCAAGCGAGGAGGTTGATATTGCAAAATGGTACATTATTAACAATTGCCAAGAGATTCAACCTTACCTAGAGTAAGTTGAAAGTTACACAAAATAATATGTAAGCTAATGGTACAATGACATATAAAGTTACTAAGTAAAGACAAACATGTGTTACAGTGAGCATAAAGATGTTTTACGTGCACAATATGGGGATAACATAGATGGGCATCACAAAAAAGACTTTGGTGAATGGTTTATGAATAAGGTAAATACAAGAAAGAGCTTTGTATAGAATTACATTTTTTTTTTTTTTGGTAAATAGAAGGGTTTTTAACTAGCTTGCATTGACATGGTATTTTGTTTAACATTTTTGCAGATGAGTGTATTGCATGATAGTCGTGACCCGATCATTAGTGCATTATATGCATTATCAATAGGACCTGATTCATGTTTCAAAAGGTACAACAAATTGATATATAATGGTGTGCGCTTTCACACATCAGAGTTTGATAGCAGGAAGAAGACTCAAAATAGTGGAGTGCTGGTAGAAGTAGACCAAGGAGATGAGAAAGTAGAATTTTATGGGATGTTAACAGATATATATGAGTTTAGCTATGTTAGGAACAAAAGAGTATTCCTATTTAAATGTAAGTGGTGGGACACTAATGAGAGGCATCGCAATGTGCGGGTGGATGACAGCTTTAAATCTATTAAGGTTACTCGTACATGGTATGAAAATGATCCATATGTGTTGGCATCACAAGCTAAGCAAATATTTTACCTAGATGACATGAAATTTGGACTTGATTGGCGAGTGGTGCAACAATTCGAGCATCGCCACATCTATAACATTGACTCACTTGTAGGTGATGCAAATTTGTTCACAGATGTTGAAGCTTTATTAGTGGATGAGAGCTTAGAGGAACAATTAACAACAAATGAGGACAGAGGAAATGAGCATAATCCAGTAGCTGATTGTGATATCGAAGTGTCATTGAGAACTGATGTATGTGGTGAGACCGTTGATGGAGAGGCTGTAGAAACAATGATTGAAGCATCTCCATGTGAAGAGCATGATGGTAGTATTGAATGTAATGAAGATGAGGATACAGATGAGGATGAAGAGGATGGGTTGGATGATGCACTCATGGACTATGATATTAGTGATGACAATAGTATGATTGTCCAATTTTTATTCATTTTATCCTTTTTTAATTTAACTATAATGTCTATGATATTTTTGTTTATTGTCCATGCATGATGATTGAAAGGTAGAATCTTTTTCATTCTTTCTATTTATATGCACTTAATTTCAATCTATTTATGCATGTTGACATCTATTTATTGAACCTTTGTCCTATCCAATTGTAGGATTATAATGGCTAGGGGACGAAGGAGTCTACAAAGGCGGGGAGGAAGGGCTAAACGAGACACCCGATTACCAATTAATGATGAATCGGATTCTCAGAATTTGGAGGAGGAACAACAATCACCGCAAGGCAACAATTCACCTAATCCTTCTCATCGAACAAGTTAAGTTTCCATCATTTTTTTTTTTTTACTTAGAAGCTTTGTAAATATATATAGTTGTTGTGCAACTAATGAAATCACATTTTTCTGGTTCATCTTCTAGCAAATGAACAAGGACAAAATCCTATCATCAACAACTCCCTAGTAGATGCATCCTTACAAGGCAGCCATTCATCTAGTCCTCCCTCTCGCTTAGGTAACTTTAATGTAAAATATTACTTTCGGTTAATTTATTAGTATAGTAGGTGGGTTTATATTCTCCTTTGCTTACTCTTTGATATTTCTGTTTTCGTTGTTCTATCACATTAGCTTATTCTTTATCAATTAAAGTGATTGTGCTATTTTAATTTTGTAATTTTATCATTATATGCCTTGCATGAAACTAGTAAAATTAACTGTCATTGTGAAGTTGTAAGTGCTCTGGTGAAACATGTTTTTGGTTGGTACTACAGGAAATGGAGAAGGACAGAATCATGTCATCAATAACCAAGTAGATGCATCCTTGAATGGAAACCCTTCATGTAATCCTTCACCTACCTCAGGTAATTTTTATGTGAGTTTTAACTTCTAGTTAATTTGAAGGTGTAATAGTTAGGTCTATGGTTTAAGTTTCATGACCTGCTAGCTTCATGAGAGTCTCATATATATGTAGGAACTGACAGCCCGATCCTCACAACACGTAAGAGAAGTGTATACCGAGGAAAAGCACTTGAAAAGGAAAACAATAGAAGAAAGGGCAAGATGGTTATTGAGTTTACCTATTCTGGTGGACGTCCACTAACAGCAGACCAATCATCAAAGTTAGCCTCTGAAATGGGGAAGGCTTGTAGGGACTTACTTCCTCTTTGTATCGATGACTGGAGAAAATTCCCTCATGCAGAAAAACAACGGGCTTGGGAGAGAGTAAAGGTATATTTGAAGTGAATTTGCAATTTTTTTTCTTGTTTTGTTTCAAATTATTCAAGCTGTTTTCTGTTTTTGTTTTTTTATAGCCAAATAAGCTTCAGTCAATATATAGATGATATTGAAAAGATCAATTCCATAATAAAGGGAAAATTGATAATTATAGTGCTAGTGCCACTTTTTTACTCCAAAAACAACAAAAGCCACTCTATTCTCACTCCACATAACACTTTGAAGTAGGTTTTTTAATCTCTCCCTAAAATGATAGAGATCTCATATGGCACTATCCGTGGTGGTATTGTGTTTCAAGAACATGATACTAAATAAATTGAGATTACTGTATTAGAATTTATGGTTCTTAATGTTTTTCCATAACTGATTTGCTTTGTGACAAACAGATTCTAATTTAAATCCATTGGGTCAATTTTTTCACATGCTCTTTTCTAATATGGTTAAATTATTTTTAATAAAAGCTGGATTACTTCCTTAGGGGTAAAAATGGAATGTTTGACTTCTACTTCAGCATGTCTATCCTGTTTTCCTTCAGCAAAAAGTGAGGAAGTTGCTAAGTTTATGGCCTTGGATATGTTGATATCTAACACACTTTGGAATTACTGTATGATTAGTTGTTTCCCATCCACGTAGTGTGATAACCCATCTTGATTCATGTTTAGAAGGTCCAGCAAGATGTATAACTGTCCAGCAAAACATTTGGAGAGAGAAAAAATTGTTGCAATTAACTATCACATTAGGAGAATGTATTGCTTATCCTTGGAAGGTAGAAATGGAAAAGTAAGGAGAGAAGTGTGAGTTTCTTTCTTCCCACATGTGAAGTTATAATTCGAGTAGTTGATCTCTTTAATTTCTGACATTGTTCCTTTGTAAAAGCTACTACAAGAGACTTCTATAGCTTTCTTAAATTTCTAGAGCTATTCTATACCTGTTGCTATTGTTGCTACTTTTTTAATTGATGGATTTGATCCTTTTTATGTGAAAAAAAAAACATTCTCTTCATCTATAGTGATATGTTTGATGTGTAGAATCCGTTGAATATTGATGACATCACAAAAGATCCTGAAAAGTTCCGAGCTGATGATAAATGGATGGGCAATCTCCATAGAAACCATCGATGTAAAACTAAAATAAGTGGAACAAGGTTGGTGATGTTGCTAGACCCAAAGGTTCAAGTGATGATGATTGGAAAAAGGTTACTGAAAGATGGACTAGGGAGATTGAACAAGAGCGATCAATATCACAATCGAATGAACCGTCTGCAAAGGTGAATTATAAATCATTTATGCACTTATAAATTAGTTTATACTATCATATGTTTGCTGATTTTTTCATTTATAGAAGACAAGGTCAATGATTGGGAGAAATGTACGCAACAATGTCAAATATCTACATAGGGTTGGCTCTAGATCATTTGAGAGTAGGAGAAATGAGCAAGTGGGTATTTATTAATGTTTTTTCTATGCTTATATTATTGATTAATGCTTTAACATTTTCCATACATATCTAAATGTGTGATTAATCAAAATAACCAACCATTTAATGCCATTGAGTTCTTTAAGCAAACTCGATATAGTGTTCCAAGGCCTGATGGCACAGGAGGTTGGGTATCTCAACAAGCTGCAGAGGATTATGTAAGTTTATTGGATGTGTAAAATTTTAGACTTATTTTAAAGTAATGTGTTATACATAATGTATGTCTTTATTGTTTGTAATTCATGATAACATGGTGAAGATGTATGAAGAATTCAATCTTCAGATAGTCCATTGACTTCGTAGGAGGTTGTTGATAGGTTTATGTGCGGTTTCAAGGTCAGATCATCTGGAAGAGGGTATGGACCACCACCAATTGGGAAATCAGCACGAGGACGAACTTCTATGGAAGAGTTGAGAGCTGCCTTAGAAGAAACAAAAGCAAAGCTTCAGGAGGAAAGAACCTACGCGAGGAACAATCTGAACAGGTAATTATTGTCATTCTATGTTATTGATGGTTCACTAGATATTATAAAATATACACCTGCTATAACTGGTTGGAGTGTTGATTGTTGTTATTGATCTGGTTGTTGAGGATATTATTCTTGTTGGCTGTTTTTTAACTATGATTTGGTTAGCTGTGTTTTTGGAAATTGTTGGTTGTTCCTTAACTTCATCTAGTGTACTTTTCAAATGCATAAATAATTTAAGGATGGGATCATTATAGGTTGATAGTGTGGTATGTGGATAGCATGCATGTAGTAAGGTAGAAAAAGAATAATTAGTGTTTTCACTTAAGTGAAAAAAAAATTATGTAAAAGCTGCTTAAAAAATTTCTCAATGTTCTTACAAGATGTGTCTATGTGTTCAGTTGTGTTAGATTTGAAAATATGGTCACTAACATATTCAAAATAACATTAAGGAATTGGTTATCATAAGGTTTCAACAGCAATTATTTAAGTTTTTGCAAGAAAAAACTCACTTTGTCACGCAATATTGAAAAGTTCATCTTCCTTTCCATGTGACAAGCTTCATTTTGCACTTTTTTAGTTTTTCATAAAAATCTAAATGAGTATTTACTTTGGAAGATATATTGGATTTGCAATTTGAGCTTATTCAATTGGAAGATATTATGCTAATGTCTCTAGTTTTGTTCTCTTTGGTTTATGTCTATCTAAATTCTAAGTGATATTCAATCTGTTCGAGCTAGTAAATTTTAAGAAACAACGGATGCATCATGGAGGCATTGCATATTTCTCAGCATGTTTTACCTTTGCAGCTCTTTTCCTACATGAATAAAGTATAGAAATCTTCCTTATTTCACTTTGTTTAGTCTCTTTTACGGGATTGGGAAAATGCTGGCTTTTATTATTTGGGATACCTTACAAGATCTTGCAAAGAATTTCTTCAGAAATTAGATCATGATATTTGTACAAAAAAAAATGTTATGAATTGCATTTAAAGCTGAATGTAACTTTCATATGTAAAGTCTTAAATGATAAATTTGATAGATGTTCTTATTCAAAACTAAATATAAGTTTAATTGTCCTTTGCATATTGGTATGTATGTTTTGCAGCTAGCCAAAATTACTGAATGGTACAACAACTTTGCCAGTCCTAGTACTTCAAGTAAGTTATTTCATTAAGCTTTGACATTACTCACTCTCTTTCTTTCATTAATAGTTCAACATAAGTATTTATATGTACTTTATTACTTAACATTTTGTTTTACAGAAAATCCAAGTGGACGGGATCGATCTCTGAGGCCATCTGATAATGAAGATAGTGGTGGAAGTGAGGATGAAAGTGGAGAAAGTGAGGATGATAATTGAGATAGATAAGAATTTTTGGAAATTCTATGATGGAATATGATCATCTTTTAGCATGTTTGAATTGATGCTTTTAACAACTTATGTGTAGGTTTGTTTTGAGGAGGTGGGTAGGGGTTTTCTAACCCTTTTTTTTGAAATATACCTCCAATTGAATAGGATTATGTTTTTGTACATGTCTAAACTAACTCTCAAGAATCTTTTGTCTTGCTTGATGTTTGAATTATTATATGAGTATTTTGGTTTCACTTTGCACAAGTGTGCAAAGTGATTGATGTATGTTGGAAAAGTTTATGTTTGTTATCGTAATAGGGTTATGGGTTATACACATTATACAGGTGCAATGAGCTTCTACATAATCTTAGGTTACCCCAATCAATTCGAGCCGCCGTATATTTACAGGAAAAGGTGTCTTTAAACACCACTTATGTATTTTGCTAAACAGGTGCAATGAGCTAGGTATATTAATGTTCTGTTGTATATTAGCCACACAAATAATATGGCTTATCGTATAAATATGCCTATGTTTCAATACCACGTTTCATAATGTAATTCTTGCGCTAAATTACATTGGCCACGTTTTCTTATTTAACGTCGCAAAATCAACATAACAAACAATTCCATGCATGAAAAGTTTGTATATTAGCCACACGAAAATGTGGCCTATAATGTCACATATGGCCACGTTTCAATGCACGTTTTAGAGTACAATTTATACGTTAAATTACCTTGGCGACGTTTTCTTACTTAATGTCACCAAATCCATTTCAAAACAATCCCAAATAAAAAACGCGGGAACAAATTTTGCATATTGGCCACACAGCAAAAGTCGCCTATCATATACTTATGGCCACGTTTAAAAATTAAACATGGCGAAGATAATTTAGCGGGAAAATTACCTTGGCGATGTTTTTTTTACTTTATGTCACCAAATTCCATTTCATAACAATCCCAACTATAAAAGGCGGGAACAAATTTGCATATTGGCCACACAACAAAAGTCGCCAATCATATAACTTATGGCCACGTTTTTATGTTGCCTTTCATTATGCAATTTTGGCGCTGAATTATCTTCGCCATGTTTAATTTTTAAACGTGGCCAAATCAATCGGCAACACAGATTGGGCTACGTTTATTAGCCACATTTATTAAACGTTGCAAAATTGATTTTGCCACGTTTTTTACTCAATTTGCAACGGTAATTTGACGTGGCTAAAGCTCAAATTCTTGTAGTTATGGGGCCTCTTTCTGCTCTTCTTGACATTGGAAAACTACCTTCTTCGGATCGAACTGGATCATTCCAATAAAAGGCTCGGATTCTTCGATCATGATCATGTTGATCATGGGCCCATGATTCGGAAGAGGATTGGTGTTGACATTAGGGGTCGGTGTTTCGATGAAATCCAGTTGGACCAATTTAGCATCAATGAGGTCTTGCATCTTGTTTCGAAGCCTCTAACAATAATTAATAGAATGACCCACTTGCCTCAAATGATAATCACATTTCAACTCGGGATTATAGTATCTAAGTTTGTAGTCTTCTTTAGGTGTTTCAAAGGTGATCAGATTATCGGCTCTAAGCCGGGCTAGAACTTGGCTAAAGGGTACAGGAATTTCGGTGAACTGTCTTTTGGATCTATTGAATGGTCGGTTTTGGGATTGTGGTTGTTGTGACTAGGTAAAGGGTTGATTAGTGTTTGGGGTTGGTTGGTAGGCGTAGGATTGAGTAGGTTTAGTGTATGGGATTGAGCTGACTACACTGATAGTGGTATCCTTCCCTTTGTTGTTGTTGGAGTACTTGAGGTTTGTAGTCTTTTTCTCCACATGGATCTTCCCAGTAGTAATGGCATTTTCAATTCTGCATCCGGCCAATAATATCTCAGAGAAATTAGCAATAGTGTGTCCAATGAGATGGGTAAAGAATGGTTCTTCCAAAGTATTGATGAAAGTGAATGTTAAATCCTTCTTGGGGAATAGGGGTAGATACCATAGATGCCATTGATCTCCACATTTGAGCATATTTCTTAAAGGACTCATCTTTCTTCTTCCTCACATTGCCTAAATCCTACATAGATGGGGCAACTTCAATATTGAACTTGTATTGATTGTAGAAAGCCTTAGCTAATTTGTCCCAAGTATTAATCTCATCAAGATCTAATTGAGCATACCATGTTAAAGCCGGACCGGTAAGGCTATCCTGGAAAGTCTGGACCATAAATTGCTTATATTGAGTATATCGGCTAATCTTCCTCACATAAAGCTTAGAATGCAACTTTGGGCAACCAGTACCATCATACTTTTCAAAGTAGGGAATCCTGAACTTCTCAGGGAAAGCCCGGCTTCGATTGTAGGAAAGCTTGTGGTTCCGGCTTGATCAAATCCTTCCATTTTCTCAAAAGCCTTGAGTTTCTCATTGAATTGAGAGAAAAGCCTTTTTCTCCATCTCTTTGTTTTGAGCCTCAATTTCCTTCTTAAGCCGGAAGAATCGGTCTTAACAGCGGTTTGTGACTCATGATTAACTACTTGTTCTTCAATGTCTTGACCATCGGTCCCTTTCTTAACCTTCGAACATCCTTCGATAGTAGCTTGAGGGGCCTTAAAGTTTTATGCGAGAAGATTCATTTGCTCGGCCATTTGAAACACTATTTGTTCCAAAGTGGTGCACCTTTGCTCGGAAATTGCATTGGAATTGCCAAAATTATTGTCTTTGTTGCCAACCATTCTAGATTTAGACCCAGTGATGATTGGACTTCGAATCGGGTTGGACCATTTAGGAACTATCTTTTAGAAACTGAGGATAATTCAAAAATAAGATTTCCATAGTTTAGAGAAGAATATGTATATTATTTATTTTTATTTTTATTTTTTTTGGCAAAAATCTTATTATTTATTTACAATTCTCAACAAAACGAGTAAACGATTAGTGGTTAAGAAATATATACACAAAAACAAGTAAACGGTTAGTGAACAAAATATACATAGAAGCTAAACAAGAACATGTAGAGACAAGAATATATGTGTGTGTGTGTGTGTGTGTGGGTGTGGAAAAGAAAGGCTTATGCGCATGCAAATTGAGATGATGAAGAAGCTTTGTGGCAAAAAACTATTTTATTTCATTAAAGCTGAATTTACTCAAGGAGTTAGAACATGACATAAACATGACAAAACCGAAAAGCTAAACAAAGAAACTTTAATCCTAAAACAAATGCCTAATCTTGCTAGGACACACTAAACGGTCCTTCAGCTCCTCGATAGTCTTCTTCACCGTTTGTAGTTGAGCTTCAAGTGCTTGAACCTTGGCTTGAGAACTTTGCACTTCCTCTTCCATCTCTCGCTCTCTCTTCTTCATTTCTTGGAAGCAAACCTCTACCCAAGCTTTTGTCAATTCCATATAAGCTTGTGCCTCCGGGTCGGGAGTGGTAGGTGGTCGACTCAACACCTCGGGTGCTTGAAATTCTAACCCGTCCACCTTTGCCCTTTGCTTGAGGATGTATTCTTTAGTGGCCCGGTATTCTTCGTCTCAGTATTGATGGGATCTATCACGTAGATTGGCTTGATTTATCTTGTCTCCTATTTGGCTTGTACGAACCCCAGTTTTCCCTTTCTTTGTGCCAAAGGAACATCCAGGTCATCATATTCCATAGTAACCTCCTTTAATGATGGCTTGCTAGTTATATCTTGAAGTGCTCATATTATCTTATCACGCGAGTTGGATAATATCCCGTGGACCTGGTTGTCAACACCCCATTTTTGCCTTCTTTTTGAAAATAAAAAAATAAAAATAATAATAATAATAAAATCATAAAAATATAAAAAAGGTAGAAAATACAATAAAAATTGAAAATTATAAAAAATAAATAAATTAGCTAAATTTAAAAATAAAAAATTACAAAATTGGAAAAGAATATAAAAATTTGAAAATTAAGAAATCTAAAAAAAAAATAAATAATAATAAATAAACCCCATCTTTAGTAAATAAGTTTTTAGAAGTTTAAAAAATCGAAAAAAGAAAGAGGAAGATCAAAAGACACTTATTTACTTTAAATGTGCTTTAAAACGAGTTTATGTTGGCAATTTTGTAACTCCCGATCCTTCGAATCAATTCGTAACCGACGGCCATTAACGGTTCAAGTTTTGTAACGGACGGCCATTAACGGTCAAATTCAAGTTTTGTAACCGACGGCCATCAATGGCCGAATTCAAGTTTTGTAACCGACGGTCATTAACGGTCGAATTCAAGTTTTGTAACCGACGGCCATTAACGGCCGAATTCAAGTTTTGTAACCGACGGCCATTAACGGCCGAATTCAAGTTTTGTAACCGACGGCCATTAACGGCCGAATTCAAGTTTTGTAACCGACGGCCATTAACGGCCGAATTCAAGTTTTGTAACCGACGGCCATTAACGGCCGAATTCAAGTTTTGTAACGGCCATTAATGGTCGTGTACCCCTCCATCTTCCTCCATGCTCCTATAAAATGACAACCAATTCCTCCTCTTCAAGACAGAGAAGATCCAGATCCGAAAAAAAAATTTCGAACAGAAGAGAAATAAAGATCAAAAAAAAAAAAATTCGAAAGAAAACAAAATAAAAAAAGAGAGGAAGAATCAAAGGAACCCAGAACCACCACTCCAACCATTCATCTCGACCACCACTCAACTCAGACCACAGCCACTGCTGCTCAGCCACCGTCCCTAGCCACAACCACCGTAAACTCAAACCACCACCATCAGATCAACCCAACAGCCTTTCGGAAACCAATTCAAAAGGTTTAATGTTTTTTTTAGTTAGTTAGTAGTATTATTATTATTAGATGCATTAAAAAAAACAGAAAATGGTAAAATGAAAAAAGAAAATTGAATAGAAAATAAAAATATATTTATAGATATGAAAATAAAAAAATACATATTTGGGATGCATACTACAATTTTATTAAATAAATAAATTTAGGGTATAGTTTTAATATGATTTTTGGTTAAAAAGATAAATTAAAAATAAAAATCAATAAACTTATATTTGTGCATATTAATAAAATAAATTTTCTAGGATAAGTTTGAATATAAACCATAAAAAAAATAATCTTAGGAATATTATCTTTTAAGTTTTTTTTTATAATATATGTTTGATGCATGCTTATGGTATTAATAATCTATTATTTAGCAACTCACCTTTGTAAAATTTTTTATACTAAAAATGAGAAAATTTAAAAAATCAACAGAAATTCTTTTTACCTTTTTCTACATATATATATATATAATCTAGTATATAATGTTATTAAAAAAAAAGGTTTTCTTAGCTTATATAAATATCATTTAGTTATTTTCTAAATTAACAAAACAATAAACAGGTTTTTTTCAAAATTAGTATCTTTTAGGAATTTTCAAAAACAAAAACACAAAAATTAGATTTCTTTAGGAATTTCCAAATAAAAATTGATTAAAAACTTAAACTTGGCGGGTTTCCAAAATAAAAAATACAAACAAATTAAAAATTTTATAAAATAAAAAAGAACTACGTTTTGTCTGATCTCGATTAGCGAGTACGTAGGCACATACGGGGCGACATTAAAAAATGAAAAAATGTTTTTGTTTTTTTAATAATACTGTGAATAAATATTTTGTAAATATAAGATGTTGTGTTGATATTCATATTCTAAAAAAAAGAAAAACAAAAAATGTGACTTGTAAATATTTTTATTTGAATTTTTGAGCATATAAAGGATAGATTATAAATTTTAAATTCCAAAAGTGGTAACCATTTGGTTTTAATAGGTTAGCCCCGAATCCATGATATCTGGTTTAAAAAGTTTGGTTTTTAAATCAAATTTTCGCAGACTAGTAGCTAAGTTAGGATCAACCGACCCATTGATCCTAGCTTTTTATTTTTTCCCGATTTATATCGGGTGGCGACTCTAAAAAGTTTTCAAAAATTAAAATTTCTTTTAACCCCTAGTCGAGGATTCATGTTAAATGGGTTCGGGTTTAATGTGAATCGGGTTAGGAGAAATGAACCAGATAGTGGGAAAATCCAGGCTCGACAGCTTGGCGACTCCACTAGGGACACCTAAATTTTTTTTTTAAAAAAAAAGAGGGCTAGCCACTTAGGAATTTTAAATTTTAAATTTATCCTTTAAAATTGCTCGATTTTTTTTGCATTATAATTCTTTGTACATTATTTGGATAATTGTTTTGTGAATATATATACTAATCTTGTAGATAAAAAAAAAAAAAAAGAAGGGGCAATAGTCTTATTTATTTATTTATTGATTCTTTGTACATATATTTCTTGTGAATATATTGTATACTAATATTTCAGGCATAAAAAAAGGGGGGCAATAGATTATTCATTTGCATTTGCATTTGCATATTAGCATAAATGTGCTAGATACGGTCGGACCCAGGCCGTCTTAAGAGCCTAAGCGAGGAGGACAAAGTAAGGTCCGAGGGTGTGGCTTTCCACCCTCTAGATCAAGAAATGTCCTCCCACTCCGGTTTAGTACCACTAAACCGGGGGACCATAGAACCCTACCAAATCATGCATTTCAACATGGGATTTGACCAAATTTTTTCAAAAAAAAAAATGGAGTTGTATCATTTATTCAAAAAAAAAATCAATCAAATAAAACAAAAAGTTTTTAACCAATTCCAACAAAGTCTTAAAAAAAATGTGGAGTAATATTCTTTTAGTTTTAGTTGAATAAATAAAAATGATTTGATGAAGGTTTTTGAAATCATTGTTTTAAATATAACTTCGGTAAATATTCTTCAAAATCCTATTGGTCATTATCCCCATTTGCATCCGTGTGCGGCATATTTGCATTCTTGCATGTGTATATATTTTCTTAAATAAAAATGAAATGTGTAGAGTAGACTTGTATATATTCATAGAATATATTGTCCACCTATAGTTATAGGTCCTTTCCAACCAAAATTATCTTTGTCATAAGTATTCCATTTCATTGTCATCAAATCAATCATTTTGTAAATATTTGCCCCCACTTAAGGGGAGAGGGTCATTTGTTTACCTCTATTCTTGTAAGTTAGTTTTTGCCTAAAGAAAAAACTTTGAGTTGTAAATAAATTTCCACTTTAGATTAGAAACATTCATTTTCCAAACCTCTTTTGTAAATAACCATTTTTTCAAAAAAAAAAAGAAGAATAACAAGTTTTTAAAATTTCTTTTCTAAAAAGAAAGAAAAAAAGAATAAAAGAATAAAAGTTTCAAAAAAAAATGTATAAATAAATGAAGAAAAAGGAAAGTTGCCAACAGGAAAGAATATTTCAAAAAAATTATCCCAATGATCATTCAGTAAAAGGCAATTGAAATCAAAATTAGGGGCAACCAAAAGGACTTTACCGATTAGGGGCATTTGATAAACCTAAAAGGGGCATTTAGTTAAATATCTTGAGGCAATAAAAATGGATGATTGAAAGCCAAGAGAAATATCTCACTAAAAATAATTGCCTAGGATGAAAAGAGGCAAATTTAATCCCAAACACCAACCCTATACACTCGAGAGAGGAGTGAATTGTGAGAGATAAGGTGGACTCATTCCTTAAAGGAGGTCTGTCTTGAATTTAGTACATGGGTCAAAATGAAATTAGGCATTCATTTCAAAATCTTAAACACATTTACCCTTTGTCAGCCCATTTGAGCCTATCAAGGAAGTGTCTTAAAAATAAACCCTGTTAGGAACCACCCCACAATGGGGCAATCAGGAGGTTAGGGTCATTAACAAGGAGAAAAAGGAGTAACTTATATGCACTTGACCTAGTCGCATCAATTAAAGAGTAGTCAATTGACAAAAATAAATCTTTTCCTATGAAAGAAAAAGAGTCTCCATTTCAAACCATACACAACACATGTACTTTGAGCTATAGACCACAAAAGGAAAAAAAACAAATCACCTTGGATTCATGTCCCAAAAAAGGAAAAAAAGAAAAAAAAAGAGGAAGAAAAAAACAAGAATAAAAAAAAGACAAGAAAAAATCAAGGAGAGAATAAAAAAAAAAAAAAAAAAAGAGAAGAAGAAGAAGAAGCAAACAAGGTGATAATAAATCAATGATTTGCAATCACAAATAGAAACACATAGCTCAAATTCATCAAATTCATTCTATATTAAGCCCCGCCACAAATTCCACCCTTTGGAGACTCTTTGGATCAAAGGTGTTGATCTATTAATACCTTGAAACTAGGGACAAGTGCATCATCAAGTTTTCCTTAAGGGTTCTTGACTTGTAAACCGGGTTGTGTTTGAAAATTTTTTCAGAAAAAAGCCTTTATGAAATATCCTTTTGATTAAAGCCAATAACCAAAAGCCCACATTACAGTCTAAAGAAGACCAATAGATTGACTGATGTGTATTACTTGCAAGCCGGACAATAATTTTAGGAATCCGAGTCAAAAGTGAAAATGAGCCTAAGAGAGTGTGAGGAAGTCCTCTTTGACTAAGCAACCAAAATGAGATAACCAATCTTGGTATATAAATTGTCCACAGGGCATAAAATCGTTTGCTCCAATTTGAAAGGTATCTGCCTCAAGTTTAGCAATTATTTCCCCAAAATTAAAAACAATGCCCCAATAGTGAATTGAAGTCCTCAAAAGTAAAATTTTTTGCCCCCAATGATTAAAATTTTTCAATGAGAAACCTTAAGTGGTTTAATAGTCAAGCTTATGGCTGAACTGAAGTGAATGATCAATGGGCAAACACAATTCAATTTTTACCTGTTGGTAACTTTCTTTGAAAGTAAAAGAAAAAGAGAAGGATTTTCAAAAATGTAAAAATTACCTTTGGTTCAAATCTTTGAAGATAAAAAAAAAAAAAAAAAAAGACATTTCTGAGAAAAGTAGGGATTGTAAGTCTATCACTTTCCCAATTAAATCTAAAAAAAGAGAAGGAAGTTAGGTTTTTCAAAACCACTTTTTCAACTAACTCTCTCAAACCAAGTTTTTTTCAAAGAAATAGCAAAATTTGTTGCTTTCTTAACTAAGTTTTTAAAAAAAGAAATAGCAAAATTGTTGCTTTCTTAATCAAGTTTTTCAATCAAAAGAAATAGCAAAATTGTTGCTTTCTTAATCAATTTTTCAATCAAAAGAAATAGCAAATTCGTTGCTTTCTTAACTAAGTTTTTCAATCAAAAGAAATAGCAAATTGTTGCTTTCTCAACCAAGTTTTTCAAAGAAATAGCAAATTCGTTGCTTTCTTAACCAAGTTTTTCAAAGAAATAGCAAATTGTTGCTTTCTCAACCAAGTTTTTCAAAGAAATAGCAAATTCGTTGCTTTTTTAACCAAGTTTTTCAAAGAAATAGCAAATTCATTGTTTTCTCAATCAAGTTTTTCAATTTAAAGAAATAGCAAATTCTTGCTTTTCTCAACTAAGTTTGTCAATCCAATATTCAAAAGAAATAGCAAATTCATTGCTTTTTGAACCAAGTCAATCAAATTTCCAAGAAAGTAAATTCACTGCTTTCTCAACAAATTTTTCAATCAAGTTTGTGAGATTATTGTTTTCTCAACTAAATAGTCCCCAGTAAATTAAAGTGAAAAAGAAAGAAAAGTTTCCAAATTAGCCCAATTTTCAAACTATAAGATTGCAAAATTCAATCTCCACGAAGTTTTTTTTTGTCATTGTAGGATCACCTGCTCAAAGGAGCGTCGTCTTATTGTTTGAAAAATTAGGATCACTTGCTCAAAGGAGCGTCGTCCTATTGTTTTGAAAAATTAAGATCACTTGCTTAAAGGAGCGTCATCTTACTGTTCTTGAAAAATTAGGATCACTTGCTCAAAGGAGCGTCGTCCTACTATTTGAAGAATTAGGATCACTTGCTCAAAGGAGCGTCATCCTATTGTTTGAAAAATTAGGATCACTTGCTCAAAGGAGCGTCGTCCTATTGTTTTGAAAAATTAGGATCACTTGCTCAAAGGAGCATCGTCCTATTGTTTGAAAAAATTAGGGTCACTTGCTCAAAGGAGCGTCATTATGCCTTTAAGAATTATAGTTACCAGTCCAGCCAAGAATCAGTTCAAGTAGCACCAATTCAAACCAAAAACCAAAGCCCATAGGTCCGGCAAATGACCAAACCAAAGCCCATAGGTCCGGCAAATGACCAAATTAAAGCCCATAGGTCCGACAGATGACCTAGCAATTTTCTAAAATCTAGACCCGACAGACGGTCTATCAGTTTTTTTTGGTCTAGGCCGACAAATGGCCTATCATTTTTCTAAATCTAGGCCATACAGATGGTCTATCATTTTCTAAGTCTAGGTCCGACAGTTGACCTAGCAAATATCAAAGTCTAAACTCGACAGATGGTTTAGCATGGTGTCGAATATAGAAATCCATCCATTCAAGATGGTAATCAAGACAAAATTCAGAAATTCATCCATTCAAGATGGTGACAAAAAATCCTTGTTATCAAGGTGACCCAAAATCCTTGTTTATCAAGGTGACCATTTTAAAAAAATCTTTAGCTATCAAAGTTGGCTATTAGCCGTTCCTAAAACTCCTGCTTGTTAGGATGATGTTTGGTAGTTTAACCCCAGGTTTAGGTCTTGGGCAAAAATGGTGTCTTTTTTGTCTTTATAGTGGAGTTTTGTTCAAACTCCACCATAAAGAAGGGCAGCTATCAACACCCCATTTTTGCCCTCTTTTTGAAAATAAAAAAATAAAATAAAATCATAAAAATAATAAAAAAGGTAGAAAATACAATAAAAATTGAAAATTATAAAAAATAAATAAATTAGCTAAATTTAAAAATAAAAAAATTACAAAATTGGAAAAGAATATAAAAATTTGAAAATTAAGAAATCTAAAAAAAAAAATAATAATAAATAATAAACCCCATCTTTAGTAAATAAGTTTTAGAAGTTTAAAAAATCGAAAAAAGAAAGAGGAAATCAAAAGACACTTATTTACTTTAAATGTGCTTTAAAACGAGTTTATGTTGGCAATTTGTTAACTCCCGATCCTTCGAATCAATTCGTAACCGACGGCCATTAACGATCGAATTCAAGTTTTGTAACGGACGGCCATTAACGGTCAAATTCAAGTTTTGTAACCGACGGCCATTAATGGCCGATTCAAGTTTTGTAACCGACGGCCATTAACGGTCGAATTCAAGTTTTGTAACCGACGGCCATTAACGGTTGAATTCAAGTTTTGTAACCGACGGCCATTAACGGCCGAATTCAAGTTTTGTAACCGACGGCCATTAACGGCCGAATTCAAGTTTTGTAACCGACGGCCATTAACGACCGAATTCAAGTTTTGTAACGGCTATTAATGGTTGTGCACCCCTCCATCTTCCTCCATGCTCCTATAAAATGACAACCAATTTCCTCCTCTTCAAGACAGAGAAGATCCAGATCCGAAAAAAAAATTTCGAACAGAAGAGAAAAAAAGATCAAAGAAAAAAATTCGAAAGAAAACAAAATAACAAAAGAGAGGAAGAATCAAAGGAACCCAGAACCACCACTCCAACCATTCATCTCCGACCACCACTCAACTCAGACCACAGCCACTGCTGCTCCAGCCACCGTCCCTAGCCACAACCACCGTCAACTCAAACCACCACCATCAGATCAACCCAACAGCCTTTCGGAAACCAATTCAAAAGGTTCAATGTTTTTTTTTAGTTAGTTAGTAGTATTATTATTATTAGATGCATTAAAAAAAAACAGAAAATGGTAAAATGAAAAAAAGAAAATTGAATAGAAAATAAAAATATATTTATAGATATGAAAATAAAAAATACATATTTAGATGCATACTACAATTTTATTAAATAAATAAATTTAGGGTATAGTTTTTAATATGATTTTTTGGTTAAAAGATAAAATTAAAAAATAAAAATCAATAAACTTATATTTGTGCATATTAATAAAATAAAATTTTCTAGGATAAGTTTGAATATAAACCATAAAAAAAAATAATCTTAGGAATATTATCTTTTAAGTTTTTTTTTATAATATATTTTGACATGCATTCTTATGGTATAATAATCTATTATTTAGCAACTCACCTTTGTAAAATTTTTTATACTAAAAATGAGAAAATTTGAAAAATCAACAGAAATTCTTTTTACCTTTTTCTACATATATATATATATATATATCTGTATTATTGTTATTAAAAAAAAAGGTTTTCTTAGCTTATAAAATATCATTTAGTTATTTCTAACTAAATTAACAAAAACAATAAACAGGTTTTTTTTCAAAATTAGTATCTTTTAGGAATTTTCAAAAACAAAACATAAAAATTAGATTTCTTTTGGAATTTCCAAAATAAAAATTGATTAAAAACTTAAACTTGGCGGGTTTCCAAAATAAAAAATACAAACAAATTAAAAATTTTATAAAATAAAAAAGAACTACGTTTGTCTGATCTCGATTAGCGAGTACGTAGGCACATACGGGGCGACATTAAAAAATGAAAAAAATGTTTTGTTTTTTTAATAATACTGTGAAATAATATTTTGTAAATATAAGATGTGTTTTGATATCATATTCTAAAAAAAAGAAAAACAAAAAATGTGACTTGTAAATATTTTTATTTGAATTTTTGAGCATATAAGGATAGATTATAAATTTTAAATTCCAAAAGTGGTAACCATTTGGTTTTAATAGGTTAGCCCCCGAATCCATGATATCTGGTTTAAAAAGTTTGGTTTTTAAATCAAATTTTCGCAGACTATAGCTAAGTTAGGATCAACCGACCCATGATCCTAGCTTTTATTTTTTCCCGATTTATATCAGGTGGCGACTCTAAAAAGTTTTCAAAAATTAAAATTTCTTTTAATCCTAGTCGATGATTCATGTTAAATGGGTTCGGGTTTAATGTGAATCGGGTTAGGAGAAATGAACCAGATAGTGGGAAAATCCAGGCTCGACACTGGTCAAACCAATCAAAGGAACCGCCACATACTTCGTATATTCGGTTATTGCCGCATGAGGATGGAACCACTAGCAATCTAAAGGAATGTGTAAGCTTCTAGATCTTGGAGTAAATGCAACCACTCATCGGTTCTTGGAAGATCTTGAATGCGGACTCTTTCACTAAAGCTCAAAATAAGATCATAACCGTCTCTAATGTGGCAAGCTGGACTCAAATTGCTCCTATAATCTCTAGTATGGCTAGCAAACCAAACTATCAAGAGTGTCATACTAGACTTGAACTTCCCATAGCCTCTATTCTTTAAGTGGTTGAGAGATCTATTTTATCCAGCGAACAAGGCCGGGATATAAGACTTTCCTTCCATCAACTGGTCTACTAATTTCACCACCAATAGTGGATGAATAGTTCCCCATTCAGGAAGAGGATAGTACCGAATACTGTGGTTATAAAGGCATTGATGCGATTGTGTTCCCATGCTTCTACACCTCCACAGAAGATGAGCTTATTGTCCTTGTAACTGTTTGGAGATCTAAACCACTTAAACAAGTTAGAAAGCCGAATGGAGGCCAAATTGCAATTCTTGAGAGCTCTAGACACATCGGTCCTCTTAATCCCTAAGAAGGAGTTGAACAAGTTGACCGGCCCTTTACTAAGTTGAGGAGCATATATTCCCGCATGAGTTGGTGGAGCTTGTAGAAGCCTCGTATATTCCTCAATAGTAGGACTCAAAGTGTGCTCACCAAGGCAAAAAGCGACCTCATCAATATTCCATAAGTAAACCAAGGCCCTAAAAAGATGTATGGGGACCTAGACCTTTGGTAGAGAAAGAATAGGGCCCAAACGGTCTTCAATGAATCATCTTTGTTCTGGCTTGAAAGTTTGTAACCATTTGTTCAAAATGGGCATCGGACTAGTAGGCTCATGAACATGGATCTTGAGAATAAGACAGGCCCACATGTTGCCACTACACATACTGCTTGTCATACTTAATCTACAAATTACAAAAGAGATATGTTACAACATAGTATATACATTTACAAAGTACATACATGGACAAAGTTACAATAATTTACAAGACACATCTACATGAACGGATTACAAGAAAATTAACTCCTGTAAATTCAGCTTTGTTTTGTAAAAAAAAATTGATGGGCCATAATGCTCGATCATCATCTTCTTCATGTAGTGAATGCAAGAATTGGTGGGTTCTAAAGGTCCCCCAATCAATGGGCCATGGGCCACATTAAACAGAGTGGGGGGTTAATTCGTGTCTCGAATGGTGGGTAACCACAACACCCGAGACCTACTGGTGCTCCCTGTCTTAAGTTACCTAAGGTGGCATGGGTTTGACCACATCTAGCACACATTTTTTTACTTAAAATTAAAAAATCGCCCCAATATAATCCCCCATAGATAGATTTATAATATATGCACAAAAGCACCTGGTTAGTACAACTATTTACAAATATACAAAAATATTTATAAAAAAGAAAGCAATTTATATATGAAAAGCATGAAGTGGCTAGCCCTCTAAAAAAGGGTCCCTAGTGGAGTCGCCAATCTGTCGAGCATAGATTTTGATTTCCAGTTCAATTTCCTTTAAATCCGATTTACATCAAACCCTAACCCATTTGACATAAATCATCGACTAAGAATTAAAGGAAATATCATTTTGAAAATTATTTTGGAGTCGCCACCTGATTAGAGTAAAAAAAAAAAAAAAAAGAAAAAACCAAGATCAATGGGTGGGTTGATCTCAGTTATGCTACTGATCCGTAAAAAAAATCATTTAAAAAAAATGAAAACCAGAAATTAACTTGAGTCCGGGGCTAATCTATTAATACCTAAACGGTTACCACTTATAACTTTCCAATTAAAACTGCTTTCTTTCATTTCCTACATCTAAATTATAAAATATTTACGAGAACCTAACTAACTAATCCTATAGCTAATATTTCCAAAATATGTACAAATTTACCAATTTAATTAACTAATCAATTTCCATCAACAATCATATATAATCTAAGGACCCAATATAGTCAAATTAATCAAATCCTATCAAATTCCATCAATATTCACATATCCTAAACTTAACTAAGAGAATCAATAAAATCAAAATTCACAAAAATAATTTTTTACATATTTTGAGTCATCATTTAGGTACCTACGTACCCGTTAATCGAAATCAGACCACACGTAGTTATTGTTGATGAAAAACATAATCTACATACCAAATTAAACTACTCCATACCTAGTTTCCATATGTGCATTCAGTTCGTGAAAATCGGGTCTAGAAATGGGCCGAAAATGGGCCCAAAAGGGGGCATATAATCTGTGGCACTAGAATCAATGACCCATTTTGAGGATGAAGAAACAAGACACGTGTTTGATTTGGAAAATTTAGCCAAGCAATTGAGAAATTTGGGATGCAGAAAAGCAAATCTGATCATTCGGTTTTCTATAAACGATCTGCAGCTGGTAATATTGTGTTGGTAGTATATGTGGATGACATTGTCATTACTGGTGATGATGCTACAGGAATTTCAGCCCAAGGTTGAAGATGAACAGTATTATTATTATATTATTATTATATTATTATTATTATTATTATTAATTTTCTGCACATTATACTATATTATATATGTATATATATTACATCTATTATATTTATTTCCCTTAATTTGATTTATTTTCCTAATTTTCATTTCTAATCCTAATGCTTATAATTGTAAATATTCCCTTTAATTTAGCCATATATATATATATACATACTAATGTTAACATCTAATTATCAATAATTTAACAAAAATAAATTGTCAAAATGAGGTGTCTATAGGTCTGTTGGTTAGTGCTTCTTGGCAAACAAACATTTTTTTCAAACATTTTTTCTAATAAATTATTTATTAAGAAATAGATACAGATAAAAAAAAAATGGTAGTTCTCATGGCTTCGATATAGATACAAATACAAGTGAGAAATAGACCATCCAAACAGGCCCTAGAACTGCACCTCAGATCAATTACTTTTAATATTGTGATTATGATCACTTTGTGATTCATTACAAATCTAGCTCGTTTTTAAGTAATTATTAATATTTATTATCATGTCCATACCTTGTTTCATTCTCATAAACACATAAAAACAATAAGAGCTCGTTCACTTGATATCAATAGCTATATGTTCTCTCCTTGTTGATATAAAGCTGCTGTTACGGTGTTTTCTTAAAAAAAAAAATTCATAATAAACTACTATTACGTAAAATAATGAATATTAATTCATATTCCCACACCCATAAATTATTATTCAATAGTTTTTTTTTTAATTTTGTCATAAGTACTTCTATCTTGAAAATATCACTCATATAATTATCTTCGCTTTGTAACAAAAATAATGGGTTTATAGATATTTTACATTTTACTTCAATAGTTATTTATTTTACTTTTCATACTAGGTGAGCATTGTAATAGCTATTATAATCCTATTACATTCTCGTTGAATTGGAATTCTATTCCTCCCTCATTCCATAAGGCAAGATTACCTTTTCATTTATATTTCTAAAGATCAAATTTTATGTTACAATTTGGTTTGTCGTGTGTAGAGGTCATGTTTTTAAGGTAAATCTAAGATCTAGTTGCATTACTCAAGTAATCGAGCTTTTTTTGTTGCATCTATTTATGTTGCCTCAATAATGATAAGTAGAATTTACTGTGCATAAATTATGGAGGATACTTAATAAAAAATAATTTGAGAAATCACAGAAGATAATATCACAAATGGTATTAAATTTTAGGAAAATATGCAATTACGTGTCTGAATATTGAAATTGATTAATTTATTACCTAAACTTTAAAATTACTTAATTTAGTACCTGAAAAACTCTGAAAAATGATCAATTTAGTATTTGAAAAAAAACTTAACAAATGTACTATCAGCGTGCACGAAAAATTATTTCAAGTACTAAATTAACTAATTTCAAAATTCAGATACTCAATTGATTAATTTTAAAATTAGGTACTTAATTATATATTTTGTCAAAATTTAGGTATCAATCATGATATTAACCTAGTTGCAAATTACCCCTTAAACTTTTACTTAAGTGTAAATTACTCTAAAACATTCAAAGTAAGTTTTTTTATCACTTAAACTATTAAGAATTGACACAATTAAAAGCCTTTAACATTTTTTGTTAAAACAATATAAGGGAGTTGTAAAATACCTAATCGAATTTTTATTTGTAAGTGGATTTATGCCCTAAGCTTTTATCCATATGCTTATTAACCCCCTCAAATACCCCATCTGCAATTCATAAAAAAAAATGTCAATTATCCTTAACTATAATAGTTTTTGAAAATTTAAGTGAAAAAAAAACTCACTTTGGAAATTAATAAGTAAATTCGCGTCTTAGTAAAGCTTAAAGGATAATTTTCAGATTCCAAAAAAATTATTCAATAGTTTAATAATTATATTTCATTGAACCAAACATTTCTCTCCTTGCAACTTACATAGCTCGACTTCCGTATAGATTGTTGATCATCTTAAAACCTAATAATATTAATATTATTATTTTAAATGGGATGAACCACATCTTTAAAAAAAATTATTTATGTATCCGACGAACTTTTTTAAATAAATTATTTATAAAAAAATAAACATAAATAAAATACAATAAGCATTTCTCATTAAAAAATCAAATAATTTAAATAAAATAAAACATAAATATCAACAACATATATTTATATATATTATTGTAATGTCAATACAGATTCACATGAAAGGATGCCTATCCAATCAAACCCTACGCGCATGAGGTTGAAAACTTCAAATGCCACGTCCACTCATGGCACAAGGGTCAAAAACCACATTAATATGTTGGGCCACCCTTCATTAATTGAAGTGTTCAAAGGAATTGGTAGCTAAGTGATTTACGTGTGTAAACTGTAGTTACAATTATGACAAAAAAAAAAAAAAAAAAAGCGCAGTCACAATAATTGCGAAAGTGTTTGCCCAAATGAATCGTTTCTGTCATCTTTGTTTCCTGGGACTTTATATGAACCCTTGCAATAATGCTTCTATGTCATCACCATTCCTGACCTTTTAAATTTTTTATGTACTCATCTTTTCTTCTTTTCCTTTTTTCCCCCCTTTTTTCCTTTTCTTTTTCATTTTCCTAATAAAAACATATATATATATATATATATAGATATTCATCTAGTGACACATACAGTTACACTTTAAGTAATTAACACTATTGAAAGATAACTTACCGGGGAAACATTATTGAAAGATACCATTAATTTTTACGATAATAAGAAACGGCGATCATGGATTTTTCTTTTCGCCAATAATAACTTGTGGATTTTATCCGGCATCCTATCTTTCCAGCTATCATATATTAAATTACAGGAGGAAGGAAGTAAACCTATAATCTTTCCTACTGAAAATTGACGTTCCTATCATTAGATTACATAGAATTTAACAATCTAATTTGACTCAAAGCACACCAATAATAATTGCAAAAGAAGAAAATACAAAAAAGTGTGATGAGATTAGCAATTTTTGGAATGGAAACTATTGATAGGGTTGCGACAGCCGAGTATAAGTAAATAGGGTATAAATAATCATTTGTAACCTAACCTATAGATACGAGTTTTCAAATTTTTTGAATCAAAGCTTATAATGTAGCATCCTATATTCACCTAAGAGCCTAATTCCATATGAAACTTATAAAGAGTACCTTTGATTTATAATTTTTTTATTATATTTTTTGTAATATTAAAATTCTAAGGTCAATCTTCAACGAGATAAACTTAATAATATTTCTATAAAAACTCAATAAAGCAAATTCTACACAAGATTCAATAATGATTTATAAGCGCAAACTTTTATCCCAGCCAGCAAAAATTATTTCTTACATTTCAACATCATAGTTATTCTTTTGAATCGATGTATATGTTTTAGCAATGGGAGAATGAATAGCTTAAGATTGTCCAACCTTTGCCATGATATGCATCTTTGTTTAAGCATTTCTTATCAACATCTCACTCATTTCATTCATTAATATTATTTGATAATGTTTTAGGGGTGGGTTTAAATATTCTATCATAGGGAAGCAGATTTTAAAAAACAATATCTAGTATCTGTCACTGACTTTCAACACCCGCTCCAAAGCCATCTAGTAAAGTAGGGCACTATAGAAAACAAACCGCAATAAGATTAATTGAAATCACGAGCTTTTCTCTCCTACTATTTTTAAAGAAAATATACATATATGATTTACAAGGTTTACTTACTTTTATGTTTAAATCCGTAACGTATTGTTTTTTCTTATGTGAGTCATCAACATATTCAAAGTTTAGTGAAAAGAGGCATCTCACATCTGTATGCTTCGTTGAGTACTCCATTCATTTTTCACAAGTATGAGGATATGATTGGTGCACAATAATTAACAGAATAAAAATAAAACATTAAATATATTTAATCATGTAATGTATTAAAAATATCATCAAATATATTTAATTATATAATAAAAAAAAAGGTTTGGTGATTTTGGTTTAAAACTGTGTTTTTATTAAGAGAGATGTGTTTTGGTTTCTGTTAAAAAGAAAAAAAATGGATTATATCGCTATGCCAACAAATAAATATGACATGACATTTTTTAAATTAATTTTTTCATACCTATTTAATTTTAAGAAATAAATAAGTTGTCATTTATTAATATATATGAATCGCACTAGCAGTGTAATTGCTGTCTTTTTTAAAATATAGGGTCTGTATAATTTAAAACTTTTTAAAAGGTGTCTGTGTAATTTACCAAAATAAAAATAAAACATTAAGAATTTAATAGAAAAGTAGTAAACATAGATATTTGTGAAAGAGAATAATACTGTAATAGAATTCAATAGTAATTGAGTACGGTTGAAATTAGTCTTTAATGGTTATTAATAGCATAATAAAATTGGTATTCATTTGTTTAGTTGGTAGAATAATTAAAAAAATGGCAAATTACATGGATACCACTTAAAAAGTTTTAAAATTGTGCAAACCCCCATATTTTCAAAATGACAACAATTACCAGTTAAAGCGGTTGCAACGTCCGCATATATTATTAAATGATAGTCTTTTTGTCTCTTAAAATAAATAGATGTCATGTCATATTTATTTGTTGACATGTCAATATAATTCTTTTTTTTTTTCTTTTTAACAAAAACCAAAACATGTCTCTTTTAATAAAAATACACTTATAAACCATAATCACAAAACCCTATTTTTTTAATCTTTCTAAATGAAATATATATTTTCATTTTTTTTTATGAAACAATGTTACTACTTGTATCCACAAATTCCAATTTCATAGATGGAGTTGAAGACAACAAGGCATGTATTTGTAATCTAATTAGTTTTATTAAAAGACAAGTGTTCAACTTTAATCTTTAAAATCTAATTTCTTCTTAATAAGTAGTGTCTATCATAAGATTAGGAATTGTTCTATGATATTTAATTGTATATTTACAATATGAGAAGATTAATTATTGGATTTTATTGCAATATTTACTATGACTCGTTATCTTATTTATTAATTTATTTCTATCTTTTCTTTCAAATAAGAAAGAAAACGTATAGTATTTTTCATTTCAATTTTTTTTTTCATTATTTTCTAATCTAGTCGAATAAGTATTTCTCTTTTATTTCTTTTTTCTACAATAGACAAAATATAAAGAGTCTCGATTGGAAATCTATAAGATTAAAAATATTCATGTCTTAAATTTAAAAAAAAATGTAAAGAAAATGAAAATAGATATTTTATTTAGAAATATGAAAAAAAAAAGAGTTCAATGATTTTGGTTTAGACTATATTTTTGTTAAGGAATCCATTTTTTGGTTTTGTGCCACGTTAATAAATAAATATTTAGATGACATTTTTTCAATTAATTTTCTCATACCTATTTATTTTAAGTGACAAATAAACTATCATTTAATAATATATGTAGACCCGTTGTTGCTCCTACGGGTAAATGTTGACTTTTAAAAAATATGGAGGTATCTGTAATTTCAAAACTTTTCAACTGATGTGCATGTAATTCACTCTTAAAAAAGAAGAAGAAAAAGAAAGCAAATAAATGATAAAAGTATTAATTTCACCTACCAAAAATGACTATTAGTGGTTATTTATGATAAGGATAATTTGGGAAAAAATTGACATAGCAATTGTAATCTTTTTTTTACACAATTATAATTCTTCATTAGTAGAGAATAAAATGCAAAATAGCCATTTAATAAAAAACAAAGATATAACAAAATGGCAATTATACTAACCAAACACATTATTACAATTGTGCAAAAACAGGTGAACTTGTTTTAGAAAAAAATTAAAAGGGTGGAAAAATCTTATGAAGATTGGCAATTTCAACCCATCTAAAAGGCAGATTATATGACTAGTGTCATTCTATAGTAAGGCAAATCATCTGGTCACGAGGCAAGTTAGCACAAAAGGAAACAAAATGTGTTATGACCCCAAATAGGAGTCTATTAGGATTGCCATAAATTCATCATAATACATGTATACCCGTAATATGAAGACCGCCTTATTAGTCAAAATCTATAAAATTCTAATTAATTATTCTCTCAACGTGTTATAATTATATATAATTATAACGAAAATTAATTTAGGATATGATATTTCCACATACCACAAGGACGTTAGAGAATTGGATATCTTACCAAAAGATAAGATAAGGCAAACTTAAGCTATCCATTAGCTACTATAAGAAGAAATTGTTAAAGGAAGAAAAGAAAAAGAAAAATCAAGTTTTTTTAATTCTTTTTTCTCAACTAGGTTTAGTCCATAAACATCTTAAACCTTTATTTATCTTGGCTTCATCCTTTGTACACTATGCGCTTGGATCTTATCTCAATCCCGGTTTTCGTTTATCCTGCAAAAAGAAACTATTGAGGGGTAAACTACATCTAGGGCTGTAAGCAGGCTGTGCTATTTGAGAGCTACTTAATCTCAGCTCAATTTGGGCTCGACTCGACTCGGCTTGGCTTAAGCTCAGTTATTAAACAAGCCAAGCTAGAGCTTGAAGTGAAGTTGGTTTAGCTAAATGAACCGAGCTCAAGATTTAATCTAAGATTGCGAGCCAACTCACGAATAGGCTCATTTAGAGTGTGATCGTAGGTTCCAAGCTTTTCTGGAAGCTTAATTTTTTAAAAATTAGATTCAGTGAGGAAAAGGGACAAAATCGAGAAACTTAGAATTTCTCACCACAAACAAGCTTTGAACGAACTTGTTAATGTGCCCGAGCTCAGGCTCGTTGAGCTAAATGAGTCGAGCTAGGGCTTGTAAATCCTAAGCAAGCTCTGGCTCGTTAAAAGCTCAACTTAGCCCGAGCTTCTTAATTTGTCAAATGAGCTAAGCCTAAGCCTTCAAAAGTTTGGCTCGACCTAACTTATTTGCAGCCCTATCTATATCTAGCTTAGTGATAATCCCTTCATCCGTACTATATAAGCATAACCAAACATTGTTAGACAAGTATAAGTTATGCAACAGAATACATTAAGCAAACATATATATATGGTATCCTGAAACCATACACAGAATGGATTTACATCTTCCATGACAAGGGTTAAAGAATTCAAATTGAGGTTTTCTGCATCCCTTATTCCTAATCTTCAAGCACCTACTCATAGCGATTGACTAGCGGCTCCTCCTTGAGAATGTATTCCCCGAACATTTGCAATTTCCTCAAGTAGGAGTAAACTCAAGCTCGTGGTAGGATATCATAGGTATCCCAACTCTTCGTGTAGGAGTAACAACCACCAATGATAAGATGCAACAAATGCAATGCATGATCATTTCTTTTGTTTATTCTAAACCATGTTAAGGCTCTTTAAGGGGTAGTTAAACAATTAAATATCGCATAGTAACCAAACATATAAATAAACAAACATACTTAAACAAGCATTTAGAGGTTGTGATATGCTTAATATCAACTTAATCACATAATTATAAAGACACATACATTCTCTATTATAATCCCATGTATTTCCATTTTATCTTTTACTTAGTATGCTACTTTTACAAGCACATATAAGGTATGAAAATCATGAGAGATAACTTACTCGTTCATAGTGCAATCCTTAGTCAAAGTGATATTTGGGAAACGCGGCTTTGGGATCCTCATCTCCTTAACAAGGAAAAACCCGAAATGAGTGTTTTGGATCAACTTCATCTAAATTTCTACTTCTATGGTTTCTCTTCTCGCTATATTTCTTGGTAGCCTAGTTTAGACCTTAAAATGGTCATAGCTAAATCATTTTAAGTTCGATTTTTGCATATAAATAGTCAATTTCTATCGTTTTTGGATACTATATCTATTTTAATATTATTATTAACTTTTAGGATTGGATAGGTCTTAGATCAATAGAGGTCAGATTACTCCTTTAGGTGTTTTAGTTTTGCTTTGGTATTTTCTAAGACTTAAACTCAATGTAGGTCTTTTAACATGTATGTAGAAAAGTTCTATATGGAATCTTAAGTAAAAACATGAGAAATAAAAGTAAAATCATCATGGTTCGAATGATGTTTAAATCAACTAAATGAAAAGCTCATTGAAATGAGCAATGAGTATGTAATGAAGAAATGAAAATGATGTAAGTTAAGAGTATTTATATTCGTAGAGTCTTTGTTAGCCTTATCTCAAGGAATATGAAATCATATCCTTATGTTCATTTGCTAACACCTTAAGACTCATCATAGAACACTTGAAATAACTTAAAATGAAAATATTCCCTTTGAGGGTCTTGTACTCATGACATGAAGAAAATGCAAAGGAAATCAAAACCTTTTTGGTGTGATCAACTTCATGACTTTTAAAACAAGTAAATCAAAGTAGAAAAATGAAGTTTCCACACCTTCATCATGCTTTAGGGGTTCTTGGCATTCTTAGGAAAACAATGGTTAAAATTTTGTTTTGCTTGATTATTTTCAAAATATTAAAACCAAGTGTTTTTTTTTTTCAAAAAGAAAAATCAAAGTTTCACACCTCTTGTGAAACATATAGGTGTTGGCATTTTTAGAAAAGTAGGGATTAGGCCTTGTTTTGTTTGATCATCTTTTAAAACATCAAAAATCAAAGGTTTATGAAGAAAAAAAAAATTCAACACCTTATTGTTTATTCATAGGTTCGGCATCTAGAGAAATAGAGGGGTGAAGTTTTTGTTTCAAAGTTTTCTTCAAAAAAAAAAAAAAAAAAATTCATGTATCAAAACTATGGTTTTGAAAAGATCTTACGTAACAAAGAATTAGCATGAACATAATATTGTGTTCGTGAAAAATAAAATGGTCTCTTGATCGATAAAACATAAATATATAATCTAAAATAACAAAAAGGAAAATGAGATTCTTAGATTTAGGACAAGGCTTCTCGAGATTTTGAAATGGACAGGTCTCTTTACGACTTGAGTATGTATAAGTCTAAGACTAAAATTTAAGACTAGTCTTCCTCCCTTAAGACTTGAAATGACTAAGTGTTCAAGACTTTAATTTAGGATAAGTCTCATTACAATATTAATAATTAATAAGGATAAGATAAATACGCAATTCTTCAATGCAAAAATTGAATTCTCACTCAAAGCTAAAATTATCGATTCCATGAATCATAATTTTGACTTTTAAAATACATCTAAATATAAGAATGAAATAAAATCTAAAATTATGATTCTAATCTGGATATATTTTTGCATACAAAACGTCATATAAGGGGGTTATATCTAAAATTCCAACCCATTTTTTCAACTGGACCGCAACCAGCTGCGCTACTTAATTTGTGGATCAAAGCAAGTCCGGAAGAGTGGCTCCATTACTCAATTTGCACAGCTCTAATGATACAACAAGCACTCCAATAATACTCTATTTATTAATATTTACGTTAGTATCACCACTGCCAGTGTTACTGGGAAATTAATTACATTGGCTAACTTTAAAACTATTAAATACTGCACATTTGCAAGTCGCCTCAATCCGTTATACGAACAACCGCAATTGGATAAAAATTTTTGGTCAAACATTGAGGTTTCAATAAATGACGTGTAAGAAGGCATATGGCCAGTGAACCTTTTTCCTCAGCAAATAAACAATAAACATTTCCTCTTTCAAAGTACCCACCATCTTGCTTAGTGTAGATGTACGGATTTGAATAAAATAGTCGTATATATACTACATAAGTATCGCGTTACACGTAACTTGTGAGGAGTGACTGTAATAACACATCAAAGGTGATCAAAAGAGAAGTGGAATAGGGAGGAAGAATAGTATGACAAGTGGACGAGCTATCGAGCATCGAAACCCACAAGTAATGATAAACAGGTGTTTTGATCTCTTGAGATAGAATATTAGAAGCACCTCATAGTTTATATCTGATTTCTTCCCTCTTGAATGAGAGAGACTTGAAATAATTATACAATTTAACCATTAATGTCATCCGTTGGATCACGTTGACAGTTGGTCGCCTAAGCCACGTTAAGAAATGTTAGATGACGGATAAGCCTATTATGTCAAATCTCCCTTAATTATTTCAATAAAGGAACCGAACTCATTAAGTCCCATTACTCAACCCGTAAGTCAAGTTAAATAAATAAATAATAATATATGTAATTTCAAGCCTATTTACACTTAGTAACATCCAATACAAAGAAGGTATAGTGCTTTTACGGCTCGTTCACTTCACTGAATGCATAAGGCTGTAATGGAATTCTTATTACGGAGGAATGAAATAGAGCTGTAATAGAATTTTTCTTTATTAATTATTTATTTAAATGGTGGTATTTTGAAAAAAAAAAAAAGACAACTCTGGCATTGAATTGATATCCATAAGTTTGATTAGAGAATGACTATTCAATATTTTGTGTAATAGAGATTTATTGTGGAATTGTTATTCGGTGAACTAAACAGCATAATAGCTATTCGTAAGGAATAAGGCTGTAATGGAACTACAATTATAGCAAAGTGAACGGGCAGTTAGTCTTGCTCCTACAAACACTTCAACTTGTTTAAATCTTGGTTTGTTATTCTTTATAAGGAGCTTTTACGATCCCATCGACAGAACCGTCTAGTCAACTATCTAACCGTTAAAATAAATATGGTAATTAAAATATTAAGTATTTTAATAATTCGATTACAACTATGTATGGTGTGAACCATTAAATAGTAACAGAATTGATCCTGTCAAAATTAATAACGGGACCATAAAATTTTCCATTCTCTATGTTATAACTTCCCAAGAATGTTCTTATAGAGTTAAATACTATAATAAATTTGCACACTTGTTTATTTTATATAAATAGACGACAATCGTATAATAGAATTTCGTAATACTATTCTTAGATAAACTGTACGATTTTTTTTTTCCAACAATTGTCTAGAGTTATATCATAAAGTCAATGACATATGTCTATATGAAACATGTGAAATAAAATAATATAGCTTAAAACTTGTTACCGAACATAGAAGTGAAAAAAACAAAAATAGTTGCCCCATTAATTACTTTATAATTTATATTGTATAAAATATGCAAAGAAATTCAAATTATTCTATATCCTAATGGGTTATGATTATGAATGTACAAGATCAAAGGTCTTTCTACATGTGGCCTGTGGGGTATAGCTTTTAGTTTAAAATTTGAAATCTTATACTTAAAATAAAATTCACCTTGCCTTATTATTTGTATTTTGTATATAATTTTTTGTTATAGCAACAATCAATATTCTTGAAAAATGCTAGATTGGCACACTTACACAATACGTGACCCATATTATATGCATATGGAAATCCATAGTAATTATAATTAAATATTAAATCCACTATTTTACTGAAAATTTAACATAATTAGGCATATAATTCTTATTATTATGATTTATGTTATATATCAACATCCAATGGCAACAAACTAAGTTATAGGTTGATTAGCCTAATATAGGACATTATCAATGGCAAAAAGGTATAAGAAAGTAGTTCTTATAATGGTGTAATATAAGAATTTGAAATAAATATAGTTGTTTAATTTTTATTTTTAATTTTAAAGGAGTTTTACCTGATGTGGCGCTTGGCCCTGCAAAGGACGCAGTGGAAGTGGAGGCAGGTGTGCAACAATAAATATCAAATAACTGGCGTGAACAGAAATCAGGAGCCTGTTGTGCGGTGCGGGTGGCTCAGGCTGACGACGTACTTACTGACTGAATATCAGGCTTCTTTGTGCTTTGCGATAGAGACAAAAAAAGGGTTGAAAAAAAGGGTGGGGGAAGGGGTGAAAAAAAAAATAAAAAGCTCTTTATAAATGATTTTGAACACTTTCTTTCCTTTTTTTTATTTTTTAAATTACATGATTATGTGCAAAGGAATTATGCCTAAGAAATTGTTGATTTCATTTAAGGTAAAAATTTGGTCCTAATAAAATTGTGAATGAGTTAAGTTGAGTTTGAACTTTCAAGATGATTTAAGTTTGAATTTGAGTTTGTGCTTAGGCTCATCTCATTTAAAAATTATCATGATAAAGTTGAATTAAATTTTTCATAAAGCTTAAAATTTAGACTTAAACTTAACTAATTTAGATAAATAAATTTTATTTTGAACTTAAGTTTTACTAATTTACAAATGAAACTCGAATCAACTCAAGCTTAAAGTAAACTAAGTTTGGTCAAGTTCCTATAGTTCATGATCCCAACAACATCAAGTAAAAGTTAAGAAGTTTGATATTAAAAATGGATAATGAATAAAAAAATTTATTTCTATATATATGTATTTTTTATTTTAATTATATATTATGAAATAATGTATAATATATAACTAACAAGATAGATCATAAAACTAATAGAGTCGTTAGAAATATATGCTACTCTTAAGATATAGAAAACAAATAAAACTTTCTCGCATTCACTTTTCTTTTTAATCAACATGAGTTCGATTTTAAGTAGGCTAAGTATTATCTATCTTATTTGTAGCTATAGGTGATAATATTAATGTGGTTTTAATTTTATACCGAGCTGATTGACAAAAAGTCGACATGTGTATTTTAGAGATAATGGCGGATCAAGTATCTGTACAATTTTAATTTTTAGTAATTTAGTGCATTATCTTTAGATTTTGACAAACTAGTATTTGTTCTTTGAAATTATGTGTAATTCAATGTTTTTAAATTAAATAATATTTGATAAACATTTATTTTGATAATAGTATATATACATACAATTTTTGGCATTTTATTGATACATCTTTAGATTTTGATAATTTTTTATTAAGTCCTTACAATTATTCTGTCATCAACATAAATGTTTTTCATATATTATTTAATTACGATACTAAATAGCACATACTCCAAAGGTACAAGCACTATTTTGCCAAAAATTCAAAGACAAGACACTAAATCGACAAAAATTAAAAACACAAGCACTTAACTTGCCTATAATCCATGTCTTTTCGGGGAAAGAAAAGAGTTCTATTTGACTTATCAAGCTTGTAAGAGGGCTTAGTAGCAAGTGTCGATAACAATTTAGCATTAAAAAAAAGTTAAAAGAAAAGAAAAAACAATAGATGAATAAGTATGCCAGTGAATATAATAAATCTTTTCAACTATTCGACTTAAAGGTTGTTTTCTAGTTTTGTATGATCTTACTTATGCATAGTGGCAGATCCAGAAAAATTGTTCAATGGGAACAAAACTTGTGGACAAATAATATCAAAATAAAAATATATTAAACTTATGAGATATGTAGGCAGCTGCCCCATGTCCCTACCCTGGATTCGCTTCTAGTTGTGTAGAGTATAACAAACCTTCATCCTTTAAAATACTTGATATTTTAATATTGAAACCTTAATATATTATGTCCAATTAATTTTCCCATTTTTAGTGCTACTCTATTTATTCCTACCAGGGTCATTCTAAAATAATATCAACACTTGCTCCTAAAACCGTCTTTAATAATCCAACTGAAATGTAGGCCATAAGTCTCACCTAAGATCTATTCCTAATTCCTTTTGAACCTCTTACTTAGGAAAACAAAAAATCCAATAAGCATGATACATCACTTGTTCGGATTAGTGGCAAACAAATACAAATGTATTTTAAACGAATAGTAGAAACCATGCAAAGTTTTTATAAAACTATTCAAATGAAAAAAAAAATAGGAATAAATGCAAAAACACCTCAAAAACTTTATGGGTAGTGCAAATTAACCACTTAAACTTTTGAAGTGAGGTTTTTTACTCTTTAAACTTTTAAAAATTAGTATCGTAAGAACAATTAACTAGTAAATCTGCACATGGATAAAAGTTTAGAAGGTAAATTCACACATAGATGAAAAGTTTGAAGGGAGAGGGGGGTAAATTAGCACCATATTTTGTTTATTTTAACAGAAAATGATACTGTCCTTAGTAGGCTAGTTTTTGGAAGTTTAAGAGGTCAAAAACCTCACTTTGAAAGTTTGGGGGTTAATTCACTACCCCTAAAGTTTTTGGAGTATTTTTACATTTTTCCCAAAAATTTATTTTATTTATATACCACTAATTATTTTATATAGGGGTGAAACACATGTTTACCCCTTTCACCAAAATAATCACCAATATAAAGTTAATTTGAATAAAAATTACCAAATTACTTTTCGAAATCGCGTTTCTAAATCGAGATACACTAATTTTACATGTAAATCGTGTCCATAACATATGATATAATGTTTGCATATGGTTACAAAATCGCGTCCTCTAATCAAGATATATGTATTTACAAGGAAATTGCGTTTGAGATTTGCTATATACGTACGTACAATTATTTTCAAACTTTGAAAACAGCAAATAGCCGATCTCTAGCTATTAGTCATACCTTCTCTCTCTCTCTCTTTTTTCTCTTGTTAAATACATCTCTCTATAACCCCCCCCCTTCCCCCCCCCCCCCCCCCCTCTTTCCTTCTCTCTCTTCAGCGTCTTCTATTTTTATAAATACATTGTGATTTCTATATACAATAATTATAAAAAAAAAAGTTAAATTGTGTTTAGTTACAATGATATTCATACGGTATAAAAATTCTCCTATATCTTGCTTTTAGCTTACCATTTCAAAAGCTGTTTATTAGTAATTATTTTTAGTTTGACTTTAAATAAATAATTAATTTTGATAAGTAACCTAAATGAGAAACTATTTCTTTCATTTGTTATATCACGTTTAATGAATCATTCTCTAGATCTCTTATCATCTAGCCATGCCAACAAATCATTAATATACATTTTTTTTTATCAACAAACCTAAACGTTCCTTTAATGTTTGCTTATCTTAACTACTACTATATTTCATATATAAGAATCACATTTTCACTCTTATATCCTCTAGTATAGGGAAACTGCCTCATTTACAAGGGGTAGCAGAGGCTTCATGTGTTTGTCTATTTATACCACTCTTTACAAACATACAATTAGATATTAGACAAATTAAATATTGATGTAAGTGCTAATGGGCTTGTGACCTGATGACATCTCCCTTGATCTATTATGTGTAAGGTATCGGGTTCGGCTCCCTCTTCTTCCATTGTAATTGACCAAAATATAATATATATATATATATATTGATGTAAGTGCTCAAAGATATGTTATGCTCAAGATCATCAAAACATGCTACCGAATCCCAAGCTTGTGGATGCTATTTAACCTTTATTTAATAAGTAAAATATTTAAAAGATTGATAATCAAATTAGCTATGTAAATATTCAGTTTCAACTCGAGTCAAATTCATCTATCTATTGACTAAATTTAGACCTACATTGTGTTGCCCTTAAACACGAGGAACACTCTTTAGTTACGTCCTACTTATATTCAAGTTTATTCCTATATATAAATGCTCAAACTTATTTTACAGAGTGAGCAACTCAATATGATTATTACTCAATGCTACCATCATTTTATAATTCACATGTATTAGACATATAAGTAGTGTCGAAGATTTGGATGAAGAAGAATATATTGATATTCTAACTAGATGTCTCAACTGATTTCTAAAGAAGAAATGTAAGAGGACATCCAATTATGAAATGTTTGAAAATAACCAAAGAATATTGTAAGAAAAGCTATAAAATGGAAAAATAAAAGTGAAGAAGAAAGAGAACAAATATATTGTATGCTATGAATGTTGGAAAGAATGCCATAAATAATATGAGTGTTTAGTAATCATAAAGAAGATCGAAACATTCTAAGTAAAAGAAAGTAATGATAACTTAATGGAGTGATCTAAACTACAATCTTATATATTGCATTAGTTTGAAGAGAAAGATCTAAGACATGCTAATTAAAAGGTCAAGTATCTTCTAATTGTTGATGAATATAAAGACAACATAATCTTGATGGAGACTAAGTTCATTATCATGGACGTCTTGTTGTAAAAACCCAAATCGAACTTTCGAGCTATCCATAAAAGAGAAGCTTTAAAGGTCCTGATTTTAGAAGAGGTTTTGATGTTGCTTTTGACAAAGCTCCAAAATTTTAGAAGACAATTTTACGTAGAGATTTTGATTAAGCAATTGAAGCTTTTAAAAGATAGTAGATTACAAGCACAGTGCTAGATCACTAAAGATTCAGTCTCATGATTTAGGATGCTTTTATTATGTTTCCACTTTCATTCCTTCATTTGTGTGGTTTGACATTTAATCTAGTATAAATATCCACGCAAGGCCCTAATACGGGCTTGAACTAGACAATCTTCAAGTACTATTAATTCTAAATATTTGTGAAACTCTTTCTTTTCGTATAAAAAGTGTTTTTATATGATTTCTTATCTAGAAAAACACATTCTTTGATAATGGCAATCAATTCATGGGGGTTAATTAGGAGTTATATCTTAATTGAATTAATTAATTTAGTATATAAAAAAACTTGATTGAGACAATATTAGCGTACATGAAAAGTTTTCTTAGATACTAAATTTGTCGATTTTAAAGTTTAGGTACTAATTGATCAATTTGAAATTTCAAGTACTTAATTGTATATTTTATCAAACTTTAGGTACCATTTGTAACATAATCCTTATTTCTAATTTAGTAACTGCTTTTATCTTTTATTCTTTCAATTAACACATACATTAAAAAGAAAAGAAAAACTATAACATTCTTTTATGCTATAAATACCCTAATACATACATATATATATTCAGTTTTTCATATTTGTTGTGCTTTACAACGGTGTCTAAAATCTATCAGAGGTTTTATGCACCTCATCTTTTGGCATTAAAGCATTAAGTTTTTGCACTTAGTAAGTTGTTATGCATTTGTAGATCTTAGTATTGAGAAAAGACTGCTATGGAATGATTTAAACACTAGTGTTATCCTGCATTGTAGACATCATTTGCATAACTCCAGAATAACCTTCTTATGTTGGGTTATCTAGGTGGATGTTCTTTGTGGTGGTAATTTCTACACAATAATCCAATATTAACTTTTGATTCTTATATGCCATTGTTTGTTAAGTAGTCATTTTCTCCTTTATAAGTATAATCACTCTAAAATCACATTACTCTATCCCTGGTGGAGTAACCAAAAATGAAATCAAGGAGTTAGTTTATGTTGTCACGTATGCATAATGTATGTCTCGTACTTTACATGGCTAGTCATCATATAAAGATGATCAAGGTGCAATAACTTAGATATGGTAGTCTTAGAGTCTTAAATACGCATATGACAAACAAGAGAGCATAGGTCCTTGACATTGTAGTTCTTGAGTAGTTGAACTTGTTATTTTTTTAAGCAACTATTTAATCTTTGAGGATAGAGCTCTTGTTGTAAAATATTATTTCTTTAGTCCATTTCAAAAGAATGATGAGGCATTACTGAGTATTTTTAAACTTTTGGACTTGGTAAGGTTTGTTAGATCACCTTGGTGATCGATGGATGGAATAAAGTTTACTTATTTACAAGTTATCTTGATGAGTTTCCATAAGTCCAAGACTTATAACCATCCTTAACTAATGTACGAGCCTACTTGAGGGGTTTAGAGAAGATAAAATGATTTAATGGTTCTTATTTTATGCCCATCTAGCTAAATTACCTTAAGTTTTTGTAAACATAAAATTGAACTACCCCTTGCTACTGACCCGAGCATTCAAATCCATATTAATACTAGATTTAACTCCAAGTTCTCATGTAATTAATTTATCTCTTAACATAATCCAAGGGCTATCATAAATAATCACAATAAATGCAAACCCAAACTAAAAAATTACATAATATAATATAAACAACATATTATGTCTCATTACTTGAAAACCCTAACATAACTATGATAAGAATCTTTGCAAAAGTTTACTTAGCTTAATATATGAAATATTAAGCCTATCTTTATCACTAAAGACCTTCTTTAAGAAACCTTTTCCTTTTAGGTTCTCTATACTTATTTATAAGGTTTTGTAAAAGAGATCGAAAAAATATTAAGTGAGTGATACACGCCACAAGGATATATACGTAGTGTGTAACTTTCAACTATATACTAACATATGGATAATGTAGTGGATGGTTTTTAAAGTAACCATCGCTCACATGTCTACATGTTAAAATACTATTGGGAGTTATACACTACATGTGTATTACATGTGGCATGTAATACCTACTAAATCTTTTCTAAAAGAGATCTCCTTAATATCATTTAAAGTTTTTGTGACACTTATGTTATTTATGTTTTTATACCAATACAAGTCGAAGTATATAGGTACTGAGCAAAAGTCCTTTGAAATGGATTGTTCCTCATTTAAGAACCTGACTTTATTTCATAAAGACTTTTATGGGAGGTTCTTAACATACAAAGTGCACTCAAGTATTGATCTTTAGATAAGATTTTGTTCTTAGCACAAGTTATTTATATGTATCCAGTTTGTATTGTTGTAAAAATAATAATATCAAGTAACAAAAGAACTCTCTACGATAGTCTTACTATAAAGGAAGAAGACCTTGAGAATAATAATTTTCTACTAACATAACATCCTAAAGAGATTAATGAAGTTTTTATGGAGAAAGCTAGATTATAGGGTTTTAGATAATTTAAATGGAAAAAAAAAGACTCTTGTTTTGGTATTGGTGCAATTAGTTAATCTTTGTTCCCCTTTTTTTTCCTAGTATATTTTTTTCCTTTTTTGTCAAGCAATTGACTGCAACATGGAAGTGAAATTAAATCAATATTTTGTAATAATCAAGCCAAATGCAGCAAGAAGATTATAAGAATTATGTCCAAGCTGAATACAACAAGGGTTTCTCGAATGTGAGAATAATATAGAAATTGTTCTTCTTGTTATTGAAATTGTGTCCAAACCATACCATTTATATAATATGTAATACATAAAAATAGAATGTGATCTTTCTAATTTATTCACCTTAATTAATATATTTGACTTATGATAATTATAGTATCTGTAATAAAGAAACTTTGACTAATATCTTAGACTCTTTAATTTATTCCTTCAAGCCCATTCATAGCCCATCAGCCCGTCCAACCGAATTGTTCCAGCCCACTGCGCGTACAAGGGTTACAGATTCTACTTTCCATGTCATTTCATTTCCTTCCCTAATTCTTCTTCCTCCATCCTATTCCTTAACCCCCATTCCTTCTCTACCATCCTATTTGAATCCTTTTTGAAAACTTCTTCCTTGTTGTCGAATCTTAGCTGTTGCACCCCTATAACATTCCCTTCTTCGTCAAAAAACCTTTGACCACAAGGGATGATCCGAATACTATAGCTTCATTTCTTGGAAAGATTCCCAAGTTGCTCCGAATGGAGGTTGTCTATGCCATAAGATAAGTACTTCTGTTGTTGCCTTTCTTCCTTTCTTAACCAGCTTTCTTTTTAATATTGCTTATGGTATTAACTCATTATCTTCGTACGTGTAGACTGGAATCATGGAGGACATCTTAGATCTAGGTCTATAGTACTTCCTGAGTTGAGACATGAAAGGTGGGGTGGATTGAAGTTTCTAGAGGAAGCTTGAGACGGTAAGCTACTGAACCTACTTTGTCAATAATCTTGTACGGAACATAGTATTTAGGTATTAGCTTGTGCATTTTAGAAATTTTTAGTGAATGCTATTTATATGGTTGAAGCTTACGTAGAACGTAGTCTCCGATTTGAAATTCTCGGTCACTTCTCTTTGAGTCTCCTATTTGTGTCATTCGATTTTGAGCTTGCCTTAAGTGAAATTTGAGTAGCTTAAGTCTATCTTCTCTCGTAGTTAACACTGCATCCACAGAGGCATTTCAAGAATCATTCGGAATGTATGATAGATGTATTAGGGGTGGGTAACCATATAAAGCTTCGAATGGAGTGGTCTTAGTGCTTGAACCACTCAACTAAAGGAATAAATTGATTCTAACTCTTAGGTTTTTCTCCTGATACACATCTTAAATAAGTCTCCACTCATTTGTTAACTACTTTTGTTTGACCATCTGTTTGGGGATGGTATGCAGTGGACATATTAAATTCCATAGCTTGTAATATGAAAAATTCCTTCCAAAATGAACTTATGAAAATAAGATCTTGATCACAAATGATAGTTTCCAGTAGTCCATGTAATTTGTAAACATTATCCAAATATGCTTGAGCTACTTTCAACGCATTATAAGGATGTGATAAAGTAATGGAATTCCCATATTTACTAATACGGTCAATTACTACCAATATGATATCTTTTCCTCGTGATTTAGGAAGATCCTCAATGAAATCCATACTAACACTTTGCCAGCATTTGTTAGGAATACTTAGAGGTGAAAGGAGTTTAGGAGTCTTCACATTTTCAAATTTAAAACACTGACAAACATTATAACTCCTAATGAATTATCTGACTTTCCTCTCTTGTTTTGGCCAATAGAAGATTGGAGACAGTCATTTAAAGGTAGCTTAGGCCACTGAGTGACCCCCTAAAAGACCTCCATGGTATAATTTTAACAACTTTTCATGAAGTGTAGGAGATGGTCCTACTACAATCCTGCCTTTTGGTCTCAATATTCCTTGATCCCAAAGTTAAATTTTCTCACAATGTCTTCTTTTTTAAGCCTTTGAATAAGTTTGGAATAGGTTTCATCAAGGGACCAGCTAAGCTTGATTTCCTCCAAAATTTCTGGAATGGTGGACTGTACTTACAGTTGATTTAAACAATTGGCATTTCTTCTTAAGAGAGAATCAATTGCTATGTTAGTGTTTCCACTCTTAAATTCAATTTCATAATCGAGCCCAAGTAACTTTATCAACCATTTCTGTTGGCTGAGAGTAACTAACCTTTGCTCAAGTAGATACTTGAGACTTTGATGGTTTGTTTTGATTACAAAATGTCTCCCTATCAAATAGTGATGCCATTTTTCAATGGCATTAACTAGCGCTAACAATTCTTTTTTATACACCGACATTCCTTTATGTTTTGGAGCCAATGTCTTACTGATAAAAGCAATTGGGTGTCTATCTTGCATTAGTACAACACCTATGCCATTCCCACTAGCATCTGTCTTTATGAAAAAGACCTTAGAATAATCAGGCAACTTTAGAATGAGTGAATGAATCAAAGCTTCTTTCAATTTATCAAAGGATTCCTGAGCTTCTTTCCCCCAATTGAACTAGTCTTTTTTGAGCAATTGAGTCAAGGAGCGAGCCAGGGTACCAAATCCTTATATAAACTGTCGGTAGTACCCTACCAGTCCTAGGAAACCACGTAATTGTCTCAATGTTTGTGGTACTGGCCATTTATCTACTACAATTTTTCTTAGATCGGTAGCTATTCCTCTTTGAGTTATGATATGACCCAAATATTCCACCTGTTGTACATAAAAAACATACTTGCTTTGTTTCAAAAATAATTATTCCTTTCTTAAGATGGTAAAGACAATTCTTAAATGTTCCTCATGCTGATTAATACTAGCACTATATACTAGTATGTAATAAAAAAAATACTAGGACAAACTTCCTCAAATAGGGTATGAAAATATCATTCATCAAGCCTTGAAAAGTAGATGGAGCATCTATTAAGCCAAAAGGCATAATAAGGAATTCATAGTGCCTATCGTGAGTGTGGAAAGCCGTTTTGTAGATGCCTCGAGGGTGCATTAAGACTTGATGATATCGGACCTAAGGTCAACTTTACTAAAATATTTATCACCATGAAGTTCATCGAATAGATCTTCAATTATGGGAATTGGAAATCAATCTTTAATGGTTTGTTTGTTCAGCTCCCTATAGTCTACACACATCCTCCAACAATTGTCTTTTTTCTTAACTAGCACTACTGGTGAAGCAAATGGACTATGACTTGGTCTTATTATTCCACTCATTAGCATCTCTCCGATCATATTCTCAAGAACTGTCTTCTGCACCATTGAATATTTGTATGGTCTTAAATTAACTGGAGCGAATCCTTCAGCTAAATAAATCTTATGATGACAAGATCGATTGGGTGGTAACCTTTTAGGTTCCTCAAACAAGTCATAAAAATCCTCCAAAAGGTCAATTATATTCATGGGTAAAGAATGAAGTGAGGTATTTCCTTCTGCATCCATGCTGGTAACTACCCAACACTGTATTTCTATTTTCGGTAAGGATGTTTCCAATATGGCATTCAATGTTTGTCCCGAAATGACTTTAAGTTCTTCAACCATTCCTCTCAAAATACACTCTTTATTCTGCCATTCAAAACTCATCCATAAATCCTTAAAATTCCATGTTATAGTACCTAATAAAACAAGCCATGATATGCCTAGAATCAAATTATGTGAGTTTAGGGTATAGTGTAGAAATCTGCTTGAAATTCTATGTCTTGCATCTAGCACTTGAATGCATTCACCAACCTAGTACTTTGTAGCTTAGTACCATTAACCAATAGGATTGATATTGGAACTACCTTGGATTGACTACAGTCTATATCATTAGCTACTTTTTCATTCATGAAATTAGCAAAAATCCCGGTGTCTATCAAAATATTAAGGATTTTCTTCTTATATCTCCCTTTAACACACATGCAATGCTCTCCAATTTCTTCATTTATTGGGTTTAACTGTAGCTGTGAAAGATCTAAACCCAATTCATCCATTGCATCTTCATTACTACCCTCTTCTTCTTGCCTTAGTGCCAGTAAGTTTAATCTCTTACTTTTACAGTGGTACCTAGGTCCAAATGGCTTATTGCACCATAAGTAAATTATTTTTGCGTCTTTTCTCTTCAATTTCTTCTTGAGTTAGTTTCTTCATAGGTCGGTTGTTTGAAAGAAAAGAATAGGTGTTGCAGTGTTGGTTTGATGGCTGGATGTTTTGGTTTGTGGTTAAGGTTTGAGAGCTGTTTGGTTTACTAAATGAGGAATAATATGAAGCAGTGTGTTTGTTGTTTTGGATTTGGGTACTGGGTTAGCTCGTGAAAGTTTTCAAGTTCTGTCTAGAGGATGTAATGTTAACTTCTTGTAACATAGCTAATGTATAGGCTTGAGTGAGTGACTTTGGTTGAAACATGCGAATAAGGAATTGGATTTCAGGTTTTAGACCACCGAGATAACAACTAATCAGATGAGATTCAGGTAATTGAACTTGAGTAGATAGGTGCATAAATTCATCATTATAATCTTGCAAAGGCCCTTCTTGATGTAATTCCTTAAGTTCTGACATTGGATCTTCAAATCCCTTCTCATTAAACCTTGTATTTAGAACCTTAATTAATTCATCCATGCCATTGGGGTGGTTTCTATTCTGCTCTTAATGAAGGCACAATACCATTTGTGTGGTTTAGTATCTAAATCCATGGTTGCAATTTTAACTTTGAGATCTTTTGGTATATCATCTAAAGAAAAGAATTGCTCAGCCCTAGATGCCTAACTTTTAAATCCTTCACCATCAAAAAAGGAATTCAATTTTTGTATTCCTAGTTAGTACCAGATAGGGCATTGAATGGTTGTGGATAGTATTTGTGCTTGTCCTTGAAGCACTCGAATTTCCATCGCTGTTTAGGGTAATAGCTGAGGGCTCTACTGAAACTGATTTACCATGGATAAATTGCTTGAATGAATCAATAGTCTGATTGTGTTTCTCAATCATTGTTTGTTGTTTTTGTAGAGTTTCCGAGAAATATTTGTTCCAGTGCTCTTGCTTATCGGATTGCTCTTTCAATGCGTTTTCATGGCGGTCATAATGTTCCTTGAGGACTGCTCTCAAGGCTTCCTCCATTCTTTTCTATTCATGAGTCTCCATGGCTCAGTATGCTCTGATACCAATTACGACACGGAAGCGAAATTAGATCAATATTCTATAATAATCAAGCCGAATGCAGCAAGAAGATTACAAGAATTATCTCCAAGCCGAATACAGCAAAGGTTTTTCGAATGCGAGAATAATATAGAAATTATTCTTCTTGTTATTGAAATTGTATCCGAACCATACAATTTATATTAATATATCATACATAAAAATAGAATGTAATCTTTCTAATTTATTCTTCTTAATTAATATATTTAACTTATGATATTATAGTATATGTAATAAAAGAACTTTAACTAATATCTTGGACTCTTTAATTTATTCCTTCAAGCCCATTCATAGCCCATCAACTCGCCCAACCGAATTGTTCTAGCCTATTTGCGCATACAAGGGTTATAGATTTGAAAAAATATTGGGTGGTTATTACATGCCACGTTGATATACACATAATGTGTAATTCCCAATTATATGCTAGCACATGGACAATGTAGTGGGTAGTTTTCAAAATAATCACCACCTACATGTGCATGTGTTATAATACCATTGGGAGTTACATACCACGTGTGTATTATATATGGCATGTAACACCTACTGAATCTTTTCTCTATAGATTCTTCTTTCCATGTCATTTCAATTCTTTTCCTAATTCTTCTTCTTACATCCTATTTCCTCCTCCACCATCCTATTCGAATCCTTTTTGAAAACTTTTTCTTTGTTGTCGGATCTTAGCTGTTGGATCCCTATAAGATTGACCAATGTTTGACTTTACTTTGGAAATACTTGTTTGGTTGTTAATGCCATGAAGTAGAGGATGAGTGATGATTCATATTAATTGGTGTTATTTACATGTTAATTATGTTAAAATTATGTCGGTGCCAAAAGTATATGAAATTAAGTGAAGATCATAAATAATCAATTTATAATGTAATCATGTGTATTAATCTTATGTCATGATTATATCTACAATTTGTGTTTTCTTGCCGGAATCGCCCTTCTAAGCATTTTGTGTTTGTAATCGAATTATTGTATATAAAAAATTATCAGCCCTATCATGCAAATGGGTGTAAAAAAAAAAAAAAAAAAGAAAAAGAAAAATTAATATAAGGCCCCGAATCATAGTACTTTCCCCGTTTCAACACATCAAACACGCCAAACAGTGTTCTTCCTCTTGGAGAAGTACTAATAAGCCAACCTTTAATTTAAAGAGTCAACTTGGAAAGTAAATGAAGCCAACCTTGCCCTACTTATCCCAACAAAGGAAGATAAAAAAAACGAAGGCATCTTCCCAATTTGGAAAGAGCAACTTAGTGAAGAATATAATTTCTACTATAAAAAACATTGGTCCTTATCTGCTGACTGCCGTTTTACCTTGTCCTTAACGTTTGTTTTTTTTTTTCCCCTTCTTCTTTTCACAGTTGCTGACAAATTTTCTTAATTTGCAAAATTAAATAGAGCATAGACAACTTAAAAAGAAGGCTGTTTATCCGAAGAAATGGGAGAATACTGTAATTTTGCTTTTCGTTCCCCCTCCCCCCACCCAGCCCCCCAAAATAGTATTTATTATTAATCCACGAGTACATATGTATGCATATTCTTTAACGGTGTAAAACATAAGTTATTAACATATTAAAAAGAATAACACAGTTTAATTAATATCACGACAAATATGTGTGTGTATATATATTTATCATTCCCCGTATTAAAATTATTAAAGATAAATGTCAATGATACTTGAGCTTGAAAAAATAGATAATTAAATATCTAAAATTTAAATTAATTAACTAGTATATAAAAAGATGTTTTTTGTACATTAATAGTTTTTTCATCGTATTAATTAATAACATTGTGTAAAATAATGATATTAACTAATTTAATAAAATACTATTAATATACATAAAACTTTTTTTATATTTAATTAATTAATTTTAAATTTTATAACTCTAATTACATATTTTGTTAAAACTCAAATTACATTCACCCAATTTCCATTCATACGTACTTCGATAAGGACTATAATGGGTTACAAGCAACGTATGCGTGCCTTTTGACTAAACGTGAGAGGACACAAACACCAATGCATCCCTCATTTTCTGCTTCTTGAAAACCGGAACACTCTTGAGCATTAAAACGACAAAACTACATATCCTATTGCATTATCCACCACCCTTTTCTCAACGAGCATCACGTCAAACTTAGGGCCATTTAATGTTGAGACATCAAAATAAACATAAAACATCGTCGGCCTACACGTAGAAAAAATAATACAAGACAAACAAGTGAAAAATTTATCATTTCTCCTCCCTCAAATTTTCACCAAGTCATTCCCCCACCCCCACAAAAAAAAAAAAAAATGCATTTTTTTATGTTCTTTTTGGCAGGAGAACATGTATTTCGTTGAACAAGTATATTAAAATATACGATGTATAATACTTATAAAAATAATCCAAAAGCAGTGGAAATCCAAAAATGCAAACAATAGGCCCACTATTATTGTCGTCCGCCTACTTGGAGACCCTACTTACTCTTAGTCAATATTTTACAACTCTCCTCCCCTCACTTGCGCCTCTCACAAGCTAAGTGTGTTCTTCCTCTTTTTCTTTTGTTTGTCTCCCTAAACTAGGGCTATGATGCTGATGCTTTGTTTATATTTTGCAGGTTATGGTGAGCCTATTTGAGTTGTTCAAACTTTTTTGGTCCGTTCACTTTTTATGAATAGCTATTTATTTCTTTTTCATTCGATATAAAGCTAATATTACGATAAACAGAACAAATCTATTACATTTTTTTTCAATTAAAATCTCATTCATTCTTATTCAATTTAGCAAAATGAACAAACCATTAGTGTCATACGAGACACTATGTATTTTTGGTAAAAGTGGGATAACATCCTATTTCAATCATCTTTCAATTTATAGCAGATCATGTGTGTAAGTCCGCTATTCAGCTACACGATAGTTAGAGTTAGTAATCTAACTTAGTTATTTCAATTACAATCTTGTAATTTCAGTGATTAATTCGCGTAGATCTGCTGTTTACATGGAGCTAATTTAGTACAAAATCTCTAAAGCCACCTTGGCTTGTTTTATATGTCTTTGAACTCTGTCTGTGACAAAAAATCTGCGCATCTTTTATACAACGATGTGGTATTAATGAAAAGAAAAATTTTACTTAATCGTGGATTAAAAGGATTCTTGTTTGAAAAAAAATTGCAAAGACATAAGATAAAAATAAAAGTAAGGAAAATAAAACAATTAAAAAATCTAGATTACAAAATAAGATGAGAGAAGTTGCAAATTTTTAGGTGTAAATTAAGTCGATCTCTGTTGGCTAGTTAATATGCAATTAATTAAACGCCAAAAATAGAGTAGAGATGAATCTTTCTATTTTTCTTTTATGGATTCAAAATAATGTACCTTTTTATAATACTTCCACTTGTAAATATTTAGAATTAGGGTTAATGCCCTGTTCGGTATTTAAACTTGACTAAAAGATTAATTAGATACCTGAACTTTTAAAATGTTTAATTTCATATTCTAATTGAACTTTCCGTGTCCTAAACACTATCTCACCCAATCATTGTTTGACACTTGTCATATTTTAAAGAGATAATAAAAGAGTGAGGTAATATTTAGGGCATGAAAAGTTCAATTGAGGTATGAAATTGAATACTTTAAAAATTCAGGTACCAAATAGGGCATTTACCCTTAGAATTAGAAGAAAAATTGTAATATTAGAATAATTTCAAAGAATCTATATAATTATAATTATTCATTTTCAAAATAAAGGAAAGTAATAAAGCAAACTAAAATATGAAGCTCCCAACCTTATGATTTGGAAAATGAACCTAGAAGTGATAGGGAGAAATAGAAGCCTTTTCATCAAATTGGAACTCACCACAACTGATAGGTCATTCGCCAAAATGGAACATACATCATGATCAAGACCACTTCAGTATTTTTCATAAAGCTATAAGAAGTGTAAACATTCCATTAAAAGGAAAAGAGAATAAGGGAAAATGGAAGAAGAAGTCATCAAAACATATTTATTAAATCAAAGAGGATGTAGTGTAATCCAAGAGGAATGTAACACGAACTTTTGCTTCTCAAAAATCATCAAATGGATTCGTCAGGTTAGTAAACTTTCATCAAAATGGAAAAGGTTGTAAAAATAGTTTGCAAGAAATTGTAAAGTCACGTATACTCTAATTCGTTTTTATCTAAAAAAATCAGGGAAATTGAGAAAAACAAATTTAAAAATGAAGTTCCAGCCTTATATTTTGTAAATAAAACCTAGAGGCGACAGGGATGGAAAGAGCCTTTTTACCAAATTTGAATTCTCAACAATTAATGAATTGTCCACTTAGAAGAAAGAAAAATTCTATGGACCTATTGCCATTGGAACAAGATCGATCTTGTCATATCAATAAATGGTATAGATCTTTTTCAATCGTGATCGAATCTCTTATTTTTTTTACAGTTATTTCTTTTATAATTAATTTAATTTCGATATTAGCAATGGTACCTTTTTGTGATGAACTATAGAAGTTTCTAAAACAAATATTAAAATCAAGACCACTTTAATATTTGTGGCGAAGTTATAAGAAGGTGTGAACATTAAACGGAGAAAGAGAAATGAAAATGGAAGAGAGAAATTTGTCATGTCATGTAAGTGAATTTTCATCAAGATGGGAAAGGTTGCTAATAAAAGTTTTCAAGAAAATGTGAAGTCAGCTATACTTTGTCGCGTATTTACTTATATTATAAGAAAAGGGCAATTGAGGAAAGTAAATTGAGATATGAAGCTACCAGCCTTACATGTTTTGGAGAAGAAAACATAGTAGTAGCAAAAAGAAAGAATGAGAAGCTTTTCAAAAATATTGTATTCGCAACAAGTAATAGGTCTTTGACCAAATTAGAAAAAAAATTAAGATCAAGACTACTTTAGTATTTGTGGCAAAGCTATAAGAAAGTGTAAATATTTAAAAAAAGGAAAATGGAAGAAAAATAAGCCATAAAACATTTTTTTTCAAATTAAAGCCTCTTCTTTATTGAAATTGTGCAGAAGATAAACCATCTCATTTCTCAAAAATCATTAAACCAATTCCTTAAGTTAGAAAACTTTGGTTGAAATAGAAAAGCTAATCAATAATAATTTGATGAGAAAATGGAAAGTCATTTAGTGTCAGTTTGGTATCCAGCACCCGGTAGATGATAGACATTTTTTTCAAACTTTTTTAAAAATTATTTGTCAAAAAATACGTATAGATGAAAACATATGACAGTTCTCATAAAAATATCAAATAGATCGAATGCAGATAAAAAATAGATAAAATATAGCTATAAATTAGTTATCTTTACATATAAAGCTTAGATATAGATACGGATAAGAAACAAATAATCCAAAAAGATCCAAATTGGAACTTGAGAAATGTAATTTGATATATGAAGTTCCTAGCCATATGTTTTAGAAAAGAAACGTAGAACTAATGAGGATGAGAGAAGCCTTTTCACCAATATGGTATTCACAACAAACAATAGATCTTTCACCAAATTGGAAGAAACATTTGCAGCGAGACCATTTTAGTATTTGTCGCAAAGTTATAGAAGGTGTAAAACATTAGATTAAAAAACAAAGGAAAATGGAAGAAGACGAAGAAAATAAATCATTTTTGACAAATTGAAGAGCATGTAATTTGAGAGAAATCGTAACACAAAGCTTTTGCTTTCCTGACATTATGCAAAATATGGGCCATCCTATATCTCAAAAATCATCAAACCAAAGTATGAACCATCCCATATTTAAAAAATCATCATACTAATTCGTCATGTAAATTAACTTTCAACAAAATGTGAAAGGTCATCAATAATAGTTTGCAAGAAAATGTAAAGCCACTTATACTCTATTGCGTATTTATTTATAGAATAAGAAAATTGAGAAAAGCGTGACCTTATGTTTTGGAAAAACCTAGAAATGTTAGGAAGAGAGAAGCCTATACACCAAATTGAAATTCACAACAATTAGTAGGTCTTTTACCAAAATGGAACAAATCTCAAGATTAAGACCAGGCCTGCTTGGATAGTCTGTTTTTCATTTATATCTTATCTGCATTGTATCTTATCTGTATCTGATAAGTAAGATTTGTTTATGAGTAAAAATATCAGTTTTTTCTCTCTCTATTTTTGATGAATAATCCAATTGAAGTGGATTTGAAACCGATGTCAAGCTAATGAACCAAATGCATCCGAATTTGACACAAAGCTATAAGAAGGTGCAAATATTAGATAAAAAAAGGGAAAATGGACGAAGAAGAAGTCATTAGAATTTTTTTACCAGATTAAATAGGATGTAATCCAAGAGAAGAAGTCATTAGGATATTGCGAAAAAAAAAAAATCCCACTTCTGAAAAATTGACAACCTTGTGAATTATCATCAAAGTGTGAAAGGACGTCAATAATAGTTAGCAGGAAAACGTAAAAAGCCACCTATATTCTGTTGCATATCTATTTACAAAATAAGATAGAGAAAAAAACAGAGAGAAATATAAAGCTCCCAACCATATGTTTTGGAAAAGAAACCTAGAGGTGGTATGGAAAAGGAGAAGCCTTTTCACCAAATTGGAATTCACAACAATTAATAAGTTTTTTACCAAAATGGAACAAAAATCAAGGTCAAGACCACTTCAGTGTTTGTGGCAAAGATAAAAGAGGGAGTGAACCTTTAAAAAAAAAAAAACAAGGAAAAACGAAAATGAAGAAGATGTTGTGATCAAAACATATTTATCAAGAATGTAATCCAAGAGGAATGGTAAGACAAAGTTTTTGTTATGTTGACATTGTGCAAAAGATAAACCATCCCATTTCTTAAAAATCATCAGACTAGTTCATTACGTACTAAACATTCATCGAAATATGGAGGTTGTGATTAATAGTTTGCGTAACAAAAATATGAGGCCAGCAATACTCAATTTTGTATTTGTTTGTAAGATAAGGGAGATTGATAAAAGCAAATTGAAATATGAGTCTCCTAGCCTTATGGTTTTGAAAAGAAACCTAGAAGTGATAGGGAGAGAGAGAATTGCAATTCACAACTAGAGATAATAGCAAACGGTATTTTTAGTTTTTGGCCAATTAGTATCTGTATTTAGATTTTCATAAGTACTTGTAATGCATATGAGATTTAACATTTTTGTTAAAATATGTAACGGATATTTATTTTGATGATAGAATAATGACATCTTAAGTGTCTATATTTTTTTTATTTTTATTTTTCCAATTTTTGGTAGTTTGATGTCCTATCTTTAGATTTTGACAATTTTTAGCTAAGTGATTGTCATTATCGTGTCATCAAAATAAATATTAGTCAAATATTATTTAATGAAGACATCAAACGGCATATACTTTAGAAGTATAATTACTAATTTGCTAAAATTTAAATATAAAATACTAAATTGAAGCCTACCATCATCCTTTGATACAATTAATAGGTCTTTCACCAAAATAGAACAAATATTAAGATCAAGAGGACTTTAGTATATATGGTAAAAACATGTAAATATATCAAAAAATAAATCATCAAATAAATTTGTTATGTAATTAGAGTTTATTTGTTTCGTCAATGTGTAAACAGCGTGCAAACATTTTCAAGCAGATTGTTTGCTAGGAAATAGACATAGATGTAAAAGATATATTTTTACTCATAAATAAAATAGATAGATTAGATCTGGATCAAATATAGGTAAGATATGAATGTAGATAAAATACAGATATAAACACAAATGCTAAAATGACCAAAATCTCTATATATTAGAAATTGAGTTTAGATAGACTAAATGAATCAAATGAAGTATATGAAATAAATAGTCAAGTTGGCATAATTAGATTAGTAATTAATTAAGTTGAAATTTAAGATTTCAATTCCTAAATCTCTAAACATGTCATTAAAATGTTTAGAGGATTCATAAATTCTTGATTCTTAGCCTAAACACTAATTTCTAAATCTTTACAATATTTGAGTTCATTTGCTTGTATAAAAATATCAGTTCTTAAACCCGAACTCAACTTTTATATCTTTTTATCTAAAATAAATTCATAAATTAAGTTCTTATTATAAGTTCTTAATTTCTGAGCTATCGGTTCTAAAATTATCTTTTAAATATTTCTAGAACTATAGATATTGATCTAATAGTTCTAAATCTAATACGAAATTTTGAAAATACCTTTATATTTATCATTTTCCTTTATTTTATTCATTATTCTTCCCCGCTTCTTTATTTATTTTCTCCTTTCCAAATTCGTTTTTCTCTCCCTCCTTTCTTTCTCTTTTCTTTCTCTCTTTTCTCTCTTCAATCTCTCCAATTCATCTACCCAATTCTCAATTTCAAAGGGAAATAAGAGAGAAATAAAATAGAAGATGAGATAGGAGAAGAGAAATCAAGTAGAAGTAGCTCTAACAAGAAGAAAGAAGAGAAGTTTCATGTATTCCAAAAGCTAAGTATATGGTTTATATTGTTTTGTTTGTAGTTTATGGGTTTATATATATTGCTTTGAAGTTAAATTAAGTTGGGATTGTTGTTTATATATGTATATGTTGGATTAATGTTGTTGGGAGTTAAGTTGTGATGAAGAAGATGATGAATAGTGAAGTTGAGTTTTGTTGAAGTAGTTGGAGTTGTTTGATGTTGTTGAATGAGTGTAGAAGTGTTATTTAGACTTGATATGAGTAGTATGTAGCTTTTATGAAGTTTTGATTGAAGTAGAATGTGTAAAAGTTTAATAAAATGAAGTTTGAAAAACAAGAAAATTTGTAACTCGGGGGAAATCATGAATCACAGTCGTGATTCAAGCTTTGGTAGGCTCGAGTTGGACAAATTTCATGAATCACGGGCATGATTTTGAGAGAAAAAGCTCTGTTTTGGGAAGTTTTCATGAATCACGGTCGTGATCCATCCCTTGCTAGCCTCGGGTTGGTTAAAAACTTTGAAACTAAAAAATCACGGTCTTAACTTGTGTTTTCCTTGACGCAATACTATTTTGTATTTTAATTATAACTTTTTTATCCGACCTCCGATTGAGGTGATTCAAGTTGCATTGGAAAGATTAAAACTTTCATGTTTTAAGTTTTCGCAAAATAAAAAGAATCAATGCTTAAATTTTACTTCTTTTCAAGTAATATATTTTCCAAACAAAGTCAAAACTTGTATTTGCTTTCTAAATGTTTGTTGTTAAGTGTAAATGAATCTTTTTAGGTTAAAATGAGATAGATAAGTGATATTTGATGTGTTGTGTGGGTTAATTGATGTAATTAAACATGAGTTAAGTGGATTTATAAATTTAACAAATAATTAGATTAAATCTGGAAGTTAGTTATAAAAAGAACTTAGTTGATAATTATAGGTTCAACTTGGTTAAATGAACTTGAATGAGTTAAATGAATTAGATTGATATAGTTTAATCACCTTGGCTTAGTAAATGACTTAAATGACTAATTCTAATCAATTTGGCTAAGGTTAAGGTAAAATGGGTTAATAGCTAATAGTTAGCTTAGATGAATGAATTAGGATGATCTTTGAATAATATGGGGAATATGTTGTTTCAAATGTGTGTTTACTTGGAAAATGAATGTTTTTGGTTTATGAATTCTTTGTTGATGCTTTTTTAATAAAAACACTATAAATAAAGAGAAAAGAAATTCTTTGACAGACAAATGAGAACTATCCATATTTTGGCGGGGCGACCTTCCAGCCATAGTGGGGTTCCAAGTTAGTGTCTAATCAAATAGGGTTAATAAAAGTTTGAGAAAGTGGATGATTAGTTTAGTTTAGTTTCTTATACGAGTTCTTTCCTTAATAAAAGTGGATATCTGATTTATCTTCCGGATTATCTTCTGAAATTCCTTTTCGAGGCTATGTTTGGATTTCATACTCAAGGTATGTAGTAACTTACGTGTTGATGTTATGATAGGCATCTAAAATGGATTAAGAACTTAAACTCGATTTAATAATTAATGAGTGCTGGTTGTGTTTTCCGCCATTGAAATCCGATTCTTGCCCTGGAGTGGAAGATCGGTATCCAGTCCGGGGAGTGGCAAACTTGTCATGATGCAATGACACGGTAGCTAGGCACTTAGGCCATTTGTCATGATGCAATGACTTCATACCATGATGTAATGGTGACTTCTTTTTAAATGGCTCAGCAGGTTATCGATAGGGAATGTGGTAACGGTGTAACATTTACTTATCTTAAGAGGAAATAATATGATTTAATTCAATGTTTATGGGAGCATGTGAATTAATTTATATTATGGATTAAGTTAAGTAAAGTTGAGTAACAGCTATTTACCCTAAATGAGATTACTAATCTTTTCTATTAGATTTAGGAGATATAGATATCCGGGCTATCTATATCAACCCCATGAGCAGCTGCTGTTACTTAAGACCCCCATATTCCCATTGGCTTATTCCGGAGTGTGAGTGCTTCATTGTTGGTTTGTTTATTTTAATGGAAAGATAATAACTTGTGGATTGATGCATTGTATTTAGTTAAGCTCACGTGCCACTCTGTATGTGATTGTGTTATTGTGTACTGAGCTTCGGCTCATTATTGTTGTTATTGTTCTTTTCTCCAGATGATATATTGAGGATGATGTTGATGATAATGTTGGTGATGATGATGTTAATGATGATTTGATGAAGATGATAATGGTGTTCCTTATTGATGATCATGATGTTGTTGATGGAGTTGATGATGATGATTGATGTGATGATGCTTGACTTGGGTTTTGGGCGCTTGTGATGATTCGAAGAGGACTTGTGGATGAGTGAAGTGAGTAGGAGCGTGGATGTAACTTAGTTATTTTATTTCTTTTGTTTTGTATTAGTGAGAGCTGGATTTATGATTTAAACTTGTTACATTCTTTAAAGGGCATAGTGGAGCCCATGTTTTGTAATTAAACTTTTGTAAAGCTTTGTTTAATCGAATAATTTTTCACTTGAGAGAGTGAAAGTTTTGAAATGTCTTTATTTCGAAATTGTCTTATAAAATTTATTTCCGCTGCTAAATCCAGTTTTTGCCAGAATCTAACTAAATGATTTCATAACCTAAAATTGAGTACCAATGTTCAACATAAACACCTTCTTTTCAGACAACCTTATGTATAATTCGTAAGAGTTATACGTGGTTGGGGACTTGGTGTACTTAATTTGAGAATTGAGTATGTCGGGTCTTTACAAATACAAATACAGTTAAAAGGCGGGTCTTAAATTTTCATCAAAATGTGTTAGATGGTGAATAATAGTTTGCAAGAAATTGTAATGCAACCTATACTTCATTGTATAGTTATTTACAATATAATGGAAACTGAGAAAAACGAATTAATATATTAAGCTTTCAACTTTATGTTTTGGAAAAGAAACCTTGAAGTAATAGGGATTGAAAAGCCTTTTCATCAAATTTGAATTCACAACAATTAGGTATTTTATCAAAATGGAGCAAATAATAAGATATAAACCACTTCAGTATTTGACGCAAAGTTATAAGAAAGTTTAAACACCAAATAAAAAAGTACGAAAAATACAAGAAGTCATTAAAATATTCTTTCTCAAATTGAAGAGGATGTGATCCAAGATGAACCATAACACTAAGTTTTTATTTCATTGAGATTGTCCAAAAAATAAACTATCCCGTTTCTTAAAATCGCCCAACCAATTAGTAAAGTTAGTAAACTATCATCAAAATGGGAACTGCGTCAACAATAGTTTGCATGGAAAAGTAAAGCCACCTACACTCCATTGCATATTTATTTGTAAAATGAGGGAAATTGAGAGAAGTAAATTGAAAAATGATGCTGTCATCCTTATATTTTTTAAAAGAAACCTAAGCCTTCTCACCGATTTGGAATTTTAAACAATTAGGTCTTTCCCAAAATGAAACAAATATCAAGAATATTTTAGTATTTGATGCAAAGCTATAAGAAGGTGTAAATATTTAAAAAAAAAAAAAGGAAAATGAAGTGAGAGAAGTCCTTAAAACATTTTAAACAAATTAAAGAGGATGTAGCCCAATAACAATTGTAACACAGGTTTTGCTTTTCTGATATTATGCAAAAGATAAATAATCCAGTTTCTCAAAAATCAACAATCCGATTTCTTAAAAGTCATCAAACTTATTCGCTCAGTTAATGGACTTTCACTAAAATGTGGAAGGTCCACAAAAATGGTTTGCAAGAAAATGTAAATCCACCTACACTCCATCGCGTATTCATTTATAATATAAGGCAATCTGAGAAAAAGCAAAGAAAAATACGGAGCTCTCGGTCTTATGTTTTTTAAAACAAACCCCAAAGTGACTAGGAGAAAGAGAAGCCTTTTGACCAGATTGGAATTCGCAACATTTAATAGTTCTTTCACCAAAATGGAACAAATATTACAATCAAGACCAATTTAGTATATGCGGTAAATCTATAAAATGGTGGGTAAAAGGAAAAAAGAAAAAAAAATTTTAAATCAGAATTTTTTGGAAGAAAAAACTAAAAATACCACACTTTAGAACTATGGGTGTAATTGAAATACTCCAAACTTTCACCGAACTAAATGAGAAATAGTTTAATTGAATAATATAATAGATGGTTAATTATGGATTAGAATGAGAATTTAATCTAGAAATTTTAATTTAGATAGTTAAATTAAGTAAAGCAAATTATAAGGTATAATTAGATAACTCGGCACAATGAAACAGTAAATAGAAGTAAATAAAAAATTTAGATTCCAAGTATTCTTTTATTATCATTTATTCTTTTAAAAGAATTTTTTTTTTTATGAATCAAATTATTTCATTTTTCTCAATTTTTCATTTATAACTTCTTTTTCTTAAATTTCAATTCCGAAAATCTTCAAACATGTAATCTAAGTATTTTGTAAATTTCTAAACCCTTGAACTTTAGCTTAACTCTCATTTCTTAAATCCTTATAATTATTGAATTCAATTACTTATTTAAAAATATTAGTTCTTAAGCCAAATTCAAACTAGATGTGAATTTTCTACAAATTGAATTTTAAAACTAGATTTATGGTTCAAGTTAATAATTTCTATTATATAAATTCTCAAATTATTTTCTAGTTATCTTCTATTCTCAAAATAAATATACGAAAGGTTTAAATCTAATACCTCTATCCTAAAAATATCTTTAAATATTCATCTTTTTCTTTTTGTTTTTCCTCTTTTCTTTTCCTTTACCTGTCTCTCTTTTTCTTCCATCTTCTTCCTTTTCCTTCTATGTTTTTCTTTTTCTTCTTCTTCTATTCCTCTTCTTTTTCTCTCGCAATCAACACAAGATTTCAATCTTAAGAAGATTATAGAGGGCATTAGAGTTAGGAAAACAAAATAGAAGAAAGAGTTTATGTATGAAAAAGCTACAACAACTAAGGGGAAGTAGTAGTAGAGAAGATATAAATCCACGTGTTGCTAAAAAATATAAGTATAGTTGTTTCTTTGTTTTGATTGTTGTTCGTGTATGTAAATATTGAATTATAGCTAGATATATGTAGAACTTATAATAAAATTTATAGATTAAAGATATATAAACACATATATTAAAACTTAGATAAGTATACATATATTTGTGTGTGTGTGTGTGTGTGTGTGTGTGTAGGATAGGTGTTTGATGAAATGAATTGATGATATGTGAAGTAGAAATATATCTAGGATTGTTATAATTTATGATGATGACTTGTATATTGAGTTTGTAGTATGAAACAAGCAGTTAAGTAGGTTGAATTTTGAAGAAAAGACAAAGGAAAAACATGGAATTTTAACTCAAGGCACTCATACGAGGTTGATGGAGCTCGTGATGGTCTCGATTCATTGAAAAATTTGACAAATCACCCATCATGGACATGATCAAGGGCATGATGGCCTATGACCATGCCATTTCCTTTGATGACAAACATGATAGAGGGTGTGATTTCATCACGGGTGTGATAAGCCCCATGCAGTGTGATAGTGTTTTCATAATTTAATCATAACTCTCTCATCTGAATTCGGATTGAGGCGATTTAAAATGCTACAGGAAGCCAAAAAAGAGATCTAAAACTTTTATATATTAAAATTTTGAAAATTATAAAATTATTAAGGCCTAAATTTTAACTATTTGAAGCTGCAATATATCCAAACAAAGTTAAAAACTTTTGTTTACAAGCTAATTGTATGTAGTTAAGTATAAAATGAACTTAGTTGATAATTTTAAGTTCAACTAATCTAAATGGATTTGAATAAGTTAAAATAAATTTGATTGATTAAGTTTAATCAATTTGACTTAGATTAAGTTACGTTTATATTAAATCTAACTTGAATTATAATCCATTTAACAACTAATTAGATTTAACATAGTTCCAAAGTATAAAATGAACTTAGTTAATAATTTTAAATTCAACTAGAATAAATAACTCTAATGGGCTAAAATGAATTAGATTGATTAAGTTTAGTAAACTTGGTTAAGTTAAGATAATAAAGCTTAATAAATTATAATTGTCTTAGATTTTTAAGTTAGGTTAAACCTTAAATGGTAAAGAGTACGTAATTTCTAAAATATGTTAGACTAAAATTTCGTTAATAAAAAATAATAATTTAACAGACAACATAGAACTATTCGTATCTTAGTATCTTAGCAGTGCGATCTTCGCAGCAGGATTCCTATTTCTATGTTTGATCAAATGAAACATAAAATGAGTTTTTAAGAAGAATTTGATGTAAGTTAGTAAATAATTGAATTTTTCATATAATTTAATCTTTTGAACAAATGTTTGGATCTTTGTAAGGGAATTGGTGGCTCTCTCTCACTAAAGGAAATGAGCTCGTTTAAACTTCTGTCAGGTAATGAACACCATCACCAGGTTCACAATTTTGTATAATTGAAATGGATATAAGGTATGTAGTGACGTGTTTGTTATTTCTTAGGATAAGTATTTCTAATGAACTAAAACTTAAAAAGGGCTTAAATAAATGAGTTTTGCTTGTGCTTGTGCTTGTGTCATTTAATTTGGTTTGGAAGCGACAACCTTGTCCCAAACAGGGCACGGTAGTTTAGGTGCTTAGGCCACCCTCGTCATGATGCAATAACATTTATAAGTGGCTCAGAGGATAGCTGATGAGACAAATGCATCGACATAATGTTTACTTAAGATTGGAGTGAAGCAACATGATTTAGTTTACGTTTGTAGGAACGATTAAACTAAATGATGATTTTATGAATTGGGATTGAGTAAAGAGCGGGTAACGGCTATGACCCTTAGATGAGACTATTTTCTTGTAATGTTATGTAGGAGGTAATAGGTATTTGGGCGGCCTATATCAACATCCCGAGCAGCTGCTGTTACTCAGGACCCCCAGATTTCCAAAGATTGCTCCAAATGTAAGTGCTCTAGTATTGATTTGCTTAATTTAATTTAAAAATATAACTTGTCATTGATGGATTGCATTTAATTAAGATTTTGTGTCACTTCGTGAGTGCTTGTGTACTGTGTACTGGGCTTTGGCTCATTATTATTGTTGTTGTTATTGTTTTCTCTCTAGGTACTATTTTGGTGATGATGGGGATGATAATGATTTGATGATGTTGATATGGATGATGGTGATGTTGATTCAGTTATGGGCGATCCTAGAGGCTTGAGAGGAGAAGTGCAATGAGATAAGATCGTTTGATGTATTTTGTTTTTAATGTCATTTAAGAACTGGATTTATCTTTTGTAACTTGTTTTTCTTTAAAGGCTTGGTGGAGCCTATGTTTTGTAATAAGCTTAAAGGCTTTGTTTATCCTCTTGGATAGGTATCCTCTGTTGAGATACCTAGTGTGAATAGTTTTATTTGAAAAGTTTAGTTTTATCATTGATTAAACCCGGTTATTTTTATAATATAATTATATGATTTGGAAAATTAAAAATTAGCTAGCAAATGTTTGATATAAACAAATTTTAATTAAAGAAGCCTGGACATGTAATACTTAGGGTATTATACATGGCAATTGTATATGCCTTAACTCAATTTAGGGCGTTACTATAGCCGAGTCGGTCGTTATAAGGTTTTCGACCACCTGATCCAGTAAAAACTCTGTAGGGTTTTAGGGATAGGTTTGGATACTATAAAATACTCGATAGATACCCAAACCAATAATAAAATAAAAAAAAAACATTTATAAAAGTGATGGGTTTAGGTGATGACTCTTTTGGTGGTGGCTTTAGACAATATTAAAGAGTTGAATTGGTGCATGAATAAGAGTGATCCCATTTGTTTATTATTGTTTGTTTAAAAGTACATGAATTCGAATTGTGGAATAAGCATAGATACAATGATATCTTGCATTTGTAATTTGATTAGGAAAAAAAAAAAGGAAAAACATAAACATGAGTACTTAAAGGCTCAATGTGTCTTCCTTTGTTTTTTATTTAAATTAATACATTAATTTGATGTTTATTTCTTTATTTATTTTTCAATTATGCTTATAATAAATGGGTCATTTGGTTTGTAACTTTACAGTTCTTTTTTAAATCATTTGTATCATTATTATTTAAGCCTCTTAAATTTGTTAAATACTATTACAATTTGAAAACAAGTTGGGAAAGAAAAAGAGAGAATTAAAAAAAAGTCGAGAAAGTTTTGAATTATTGAGAAAACCCTATAGAGTAGGTTTGAATATGGTATGAAAACCCTATAAGGTTATAAGGTTGGGTTTGGTACACTTATATGGTAGCAAGATGGTTTTGGGTTTATATGATCCATCTGAATTTTAACTTGTTTACATCCCTATTGAAATCCTACTATTTCAAATGACTTTCATAAGTTTAATATATATTTTGAAACAATAGCTATTTTACTTTAATATATTTATGAAAAAATAACTTAACTTATATTTTGAAAATGATAACTTTAGCAATAACTTTTTTATGAGAAAAATAGCATTGAAAGTGTTTCTATCTTATAATTTGAGTTAATATTGAAATTTCAGACTTTATATTTATTGTATCTTTAGAGACACTAATCTGAGCAAAAAAGTAAAAGTAGAGACACAAAAATGCAAAGTTTAAAAGTTTATACACTAACTTGCCCAAATTGCAAAGTAGAGGTACTTTTAATGCCTTTTTTTCCTTTTTTACATTGATATATTTTTTGAAAACAATACCTTTAACAAAAACTTTATAACATTGGCATTGCCATAGCAATTAGCATTGATGTACTAGTTGCTATATTTTTGCCTTTTAAAAATATGAAAAGTGATACCCATGATATAGGTGTCTTATAAGTGTAAAATAATTATTTAATAAAAGCTTTTAATATGTTATTATCTAGAAAATAATGTTACATTTTCAAATTTTAAATCATGAAATTACATAAAGGCTTTTAATATCTAAATTATCACTCAAATACAACTATTACATCCTTTACTAGTTCTCTTTCAAAAAAATAGTTGATTTCCTCCCCTAAAAACTCTAAATATTGTACGACTATCACTTTTTCAAAAGTTGGCACTTATTACTCTCAATATGGAGAATGATTCTTATTTGGTGCTAGTGTTATTACATATTATACATATAATTAAATAATGTTTTATAAATATTTGAAAGATTTTGAATTCTCAAATATCCTAGATGCTTATGTTTGAAAGTGGAATATTACCTTAGAATTATAAGTAGTGTTTTTCAAGTGTTGTGTGATTTACAAGTTTTAAATCACTATACATTCATATTTTGAAGCAGAATAAAATCGTTTTTTTTTCTTTATTTTTTTTTTCTTTTATCATTGGATTTTTTTAATAAAAAATTAAATTTTTATTAAAGTTTGTTAAATTAAACATATTATATGTAATAATATAATATCTCCTTGATCCTTCACATCTCCTTAAATGTACTTTATACCCCCTGGCTTGTCATACCTCATTGGGGCTACTTCAAAGAGATTGCTCTCCACCTACTTAGCCACTCTTCTCGGATGATTACCACCACTATCTCGAGTTTAGGTTAGCTATCAACAAAGAGATCCATACTTGAATTTATTTCCCTCTTTGGGAATAGGCCAAGTGGACTGAATATTCTATGGGTCACTATTTTGGCATGATCATCGCCTATAAATACTTGAAGCCATAAGATAAGGGGCTAATTGGTATTTAATCTTGTTTACATTCTAAATCTACACACTGGCTTATCTCTTTTCTCAACCCACTACTAACTGGAGCATCAGAAAATGAAGCATTGCATCATCTTTCAGCATGCCACTAATTGTGTTTTTTGGTTATAAGTCTTTGGACCTCAACAGTTGTCAATAATAGTTTGTAAGATAGTGTATACTCCATTGAATTTTTATTTATAAAATAAAAAAAATTGAGAAAAGGAAATTGAAATATCAAGCTCCCTACCTTAATGTTTTGGAAAAGAAACTAAAAAGTGATAGAAATAGAGAGAAGCTTTTGACCAAATTAGATTTCACTTAATAGATTTTTCACTAAAATGGAACAAATATTAAGATTAATACCACTTTAGCATTTGTGGGAAAGCTATGAGAATGCATACGCATTAAATAAAAAGGAAAATGGAAATAAAAGAATTGGTTAAAACTTTTTTATTAAATTAAACATGATATAATCCAAGAGGAATTGTTTCATAAAGGTTTTACTTTATTGACTTAGTGCATAAAAACACCATCCCATTTAAAAAAATTATCAAACCAATTCTTCAAGTTAGTGAATTTCATCAATTTAGGAAAGGATGTCAATTATAGTTTGCAAGAAAATGTAAAGCTATCTATTTGAAAAGCAAATTGAAAAAACTATGAAAGGTATGACTAGAGACTAACTCTATATCCTTAAAGACTATAACGAAATCATAACCAAGACATCAAAAACCTTAACCATAAATTGTTTTCAATCAAAAGAAAGAAGCAAAGAGGAGTCATACTCGATTTTGGTAAGAAGCTCCAACTCTAGATATCATTTGTTACAAGCTAGAAACATATGTGTGGACATAGGAGACATCCAAGGTGGACACAAGACTAGGAGTTAGGGTTTCAACAGGGCAACCAATAGTTTGTTACAATAACAAATTTATAGTAGTAATAGTTGTAGTTAACAATGTACAAATCAAACAATATAAATGGGAAATAGAAAGAAGAAAAGGTGCCGATAGAGAACCTAATTTCAAGAATCACAGTATTGAATAATTTAGGAGTCTTGATTAGAGTCGAAAGTAGCCATTACCATCTTCTTCAACATAGTTACCTACAAGATTAGGAAGAACAAATTAATATTTCATACACACAAAACAATCATAATTAAGAGTGATTTTAGGTTTCAAGACTTAGCTCATATAAAGAGTTTGACAAAAAGAAAGGGAGTAGAGAGAAAAAAACAATAGCCCTTTATATTTAGGGTTAGAATAAGAGGTAGGTTGGGCTTTAAATAAAATAAGAGCCGACAACTATGTTAAATAAAACTCTAAATCACTCTCTAATTTTGATTGTTTTGTGTGTATGAATATTAAGTATGTTTTTGCTGATCTTGTAGGTAACTATGTTGAAGAAGTTAATAGTAGGCACTTTCGAGTCTAGCCAAGACACCTAAATTACACAATACTGTGATTCCTGAAATTGAGTTCTCTCTTAGTACCATTTTCTTCTCTTGTTTCCTATTTATATTTTTTGATTTGTATACCGTTAGCTACAACTATTACAACTGTAAATTTGTTATTTTAACAAACTACATACCCGCATGCTTATCTTTTTTGTACTTTTGTTCTGTTGTGCTTATCCTTTTATGCTTATCTGATGTTCCAAGGGTCTATAAAAAAGTGGAGCTAATCTTCATTTAAGATCATCAAGTCTTAGTGTGAGAATACTAAAATTTTAAGTGTGCTTGTGTGTTTGAAGTCTAACATTTCCTTTGGAGATCATTGTAAAATCATCTGCCTATCAATAAAATTTCTAGTAAGTTTTTCTATTATTATGGCAGCTAAGTTTTTATTTAAGATATAAAGGTGACTATGTCGTGAAACCATTAAAAGGGTTGTTTCATGTTTAAGAATAGCATGGATAAATCATAAGGAGCAAATAATCTCAAACTCATATTATATCTTAAAATAACCAAAAGGGTCGGTAGAAGGTCCATATTAGCTATTTTAAGACATGAAAGCCATGGTAGGCCTAAGGATTATTGCATTGACATGAGGTTATTTCATGGTATGATATAATATTTTAAGATTAATTATTCCTCTTGTATTCATCCTTGTCATGAGATTTTTTTTTTTCATGATAGTAAGATCCTTAATTTAGTATTAATTAGAAAGAACTCTTGTATATACTTCTTTACATAGTACCAATCTCTTATTAGATGTCTAATTGCATCCCTTTGTTGATCTATCCCTCCTATATGTAGGGCTTCTCTTGTGAGGATTATCCTTATTTTACTATAAATTCATGAGTTTGCCTCTAAAGCTTTGTCATTGCCACATGCTGTGGAAAATTCCTTTTGTATGATTCCTACGTTGCTTTTGTTTTTTCTCCTAAAAATGATTCTAAATGTATGTACATTTGGCCTTCACACACTGTTATGGGACTGTCTCTCCATGCTCTCACTACCATTTATGTCCAATTATCTACTAAAGTCCCCAACTCTATAGATCATTTGCACTAATATTAAGACTCCTTTTGTTATCTATCAAGTTCTTTTTGTCAAAAACTTCAAATGGTATTCTTTTTCCTTTATACATTCTATCATTTGCTTCTCTTTTAACGTATTGGGTATGAGGTATTTTCCTTGGAATTCCTTCCCACATGTTCTATCCACTATGTGTTAAATAAAATGTGGAGCATTTGACCCAGTATCTGCATTATCCATCATTGATGTCCTAAATATATGAGTTTGTTCTCCTATTGTCTTAGTTTCTTCTTCTTGTGATTCTAAATCTTATTTAATCTGCTAATTTTAATAAGAGATTTTCACTTTCTTGTGTATCTTTTCTGAAATGATAAATATCCCCTTTTTTAACTATTTTTTTTCAAAACTTACCTCTTGTGATTCTTTTAGAATTCCATTTTCTATTAACCATAATTCATAAGGAATAGGATCTTCATTATGGTTTATTATGAATCCATTTTTTCAATATTTTAATGGTTCTAGCAACAACTTTTTTCCTGTTATTTCATTATCTTGATTCACTTTTATTTCTTGCATTTGAAAACTATTCCTTTTTACAAAATATTTATTCATTTCTTTTATTTGTTTTATAGTTTCATCTACATAACTATATCCTGAAGTTTTAGATTCCTTCCATCCTGAAATATCTTTTTGTTTTAGTACATTCATCATTCCTAATGTTTCTCTTTATTCTAAAGTTTGATTAAAATTTGCTGAGATATTATCCTCATCATCTGTGGGTCTTTACTTATTTTCATAGGATATAAACCTTAAAGAGTATGTACTATTAAGATTTTGATACACCAAACTCCTTGTAGGAACTCACTATGTTTCACTAAGCATATTTTATTTAGATTCCATTCTTCTCCTTCTGTAGAATAGAAATCTATCTTCATAGGTTCTATCATTTTTATTTCTTGGGAAGCCATTTCATCTGTAACTCCTTTTATATCAAGCTTATAGAATATTTCACTATTATTTATTGTTCTGCAAATAAAGCCAATATCTATAAGCAAATTTTCACCTATGTGATCTTCATATCATTTACTTTGAAGTCCTATTTCAATATTACTAAGATTGTTTATCGACACTTTAAAGTTAAGAACACAATAAAACAATCCCACTATTTACATCTACTTCCATAGATGCAAATATAGCATTTCTTATGTCATTTTGCCATGATTTATCCATTAGAATACTGAAACCTTAACTCCAACTTTTTCTTTTGTTAGTCCTCTGATTCTTAGAACTATTAATCCAAGATAGACTACTGTTTTTCGTAACTGTTTTAACTTTCTAAAGATTCTTTTGTTATTAACTTGATATTTAATGGATTTATTGTTATTGTAATTCTTTCTTCCCTATTCAACCTAAACAATCTTGTTCTCCAACTTAGTATTCCAGCTTGATACAATCTTCAAGGATTTAAGAGAGTGATAGCATGGTTTGGGTTGATTTCTATTTCTACATCTCGATCTATATCTATTGCTTCTTCCAATCGTATCATATGATCTCCCTGTCTTCTCCTTCCAATATTTATCCTATCTAGTGTTCTTATCTTAGAAGCTGCTTCCTTAGAACTTGTACTAGGTCTAAATGATTGTAAAAATGTGATTCTCTTGTAAATGGTCTAAGTATTTTAAGAAAATTCCCATTATCTTGCCTGTTAAATTCATCATCATCATCATTATTATTTCTTTCTCTACTTTCTTCTATAATCATACTTTCTTGTTATCCTCTGAATAAACTCATTATGTTTTATTTTGAAAGAGACTTCTACTCTCCTTTCTTAAAATATCCTTCTATTTTAGTTCTTGTTTTCTTTTCCACATTTAAACTATATAATTTTCTATTATTACATCTAATTCCTTTTGATAGCTAAATCTACTAATTCCTTCTTCCTTTCTAAATTTTTTGTTCTTAAATTACTTATGTCTGCTTTAATCTTCTATCTTTTGATGCAAACCAACCAACAAAGCTATTATTGTATTATTTTGCCTAATTATTCCTTTTATATTATTATTTCCATCGTCTCTTCCACTCCAAAACCCTACACATGGTTTAACTATTTCTGTTGTTTCTACTAATGCACAAATATAACTTCTATCTGTTTTCAATTCACTCATCCTCCTAGGTATGCCATTTTAATTTCTTCTACCATTTTTTTTTCTATTTTCCTTCCTTGTTCACCTAACTGTCTAGCTTCTTTCTTTAGTTCTTTGACTACTATTTATTGATTGTTTTTACTTCTTCCTTTTGTGCATGTCTAATGGCTTTGGTGTGTTCTAATCATCTTAAATTTTCTTCTATATCAACTTGTGTTTGTTTAACATAATCAACTTTTTCTATTAGCTCCTTTATCTACCTATCTTTTATTGTCATCCATTCTCTTAAATGATTATGAACCTTATATAGAGTATCCAAGTCTTTATGCGTGCTAAAAGATATGATTAAATCTGCAATATTGTTTTAATGTTTATGACTAGAGTACAATAGATGAGACGGATGTTTAAAATAACAAAAACGAGAAAAACTGCTATCTTCTACTTGTAACATGTTACGTTCTTTAATTTCTAAATTTAACCATTCAAACCTTTTATTATTCCTTTCCATATATTTGACTTAACTGTTTTCCTACCCCATTCATATTTTCTTCATCTTTTAGATCTCTCAAGTATTTTTCAAAGCACTCTTTTATATAACCATATAATTTTCCTTAGCTATTAACTTGTATATATCACCTTCCTCCTTTGATTCACTAAGATCTTTTAGACTACTTTCTATATCTAGGTCTAAAACATAAATATCTTCCTCTACTTCTTTTTATATTTAAGATATCTAACCTGTTTGTGGCTAATAAGAACTCGAAGAAAGAATTGTTATAACTATTATTCATAAATAATCTAGATAGTCATCATAATCATTTTACCTCCTTAGATGTTCTCTAGGATTAAATTCTACGTTTATAATATCAGCTAAGACATACAAGACTTCTGCTATAATATAATGATAAAATATAATAATACTCATATTATCTCATAGGCTTACTCAGATTATATTATTCTTACAATCCTATATTTTTCCTTTTAATCCTTCAATAAACATATAATCATGGTTATGATACTTATAGATGTTTGCTATTCTTTGGCTATTTATCTATACTATTAAAGCAAAATCATCCCCTTTGGTGTCTTTAGTGTAGATATTTTTAGTGTAAATGTTTTTAATATAATGTTTTTAGCATATGGGCATAAAAATATGTTTCATATATCTGAAATCATGAAAATTAAATAGGGTTTGAACATAATTAAATAAGGGTTAAATAGACATAGTCTTTTCCTTTTTTAGCGTAAAATATTTTTGGTATCCTTGAAATCATTAAATTAAATAGGCTTTGAATAAAATTAAATAGGAGTTGAATAGACATAGTCTTTTCCAGGTAAAATATTTTTGTATCCCTGAAATCATGAAATTAAATAGGATTTGAATAGAATTAAATAGGGGTTGAATACATATAGTCTTTTCTTTTTTTAGCATATGGGCATAAAATATTTTTGGTATCCTTGAAATCATAAAATTAAATAGGATTTGAACATAATTAAATAGGATTTGAACATAATTAGTCTTTTCTTTTTTTAGCCTATGCATACGATCTAAAGCTCTAATACCATATTTATGCATGGTAGTTACCTAACATAGACAAGTTACGTGTGAAATATACAATTGTAATTATGATTTGTAATTAATTTCCTAATTTTTAGGATTAATTAATGTTGTCATCTTCTAACCTGTCAAAATAATATATCTATTTAATTTATATATGTTGGGTTGTTTTATTCGCATACGTATCGCGGGTGCATCGTCTGCTTATATAATTTAAACTTATTGGATTTAGGTTTTCAAAGTGTAATCTTAAAAGACTTTCTAATTGTTCAATGATATGAGATGTCCTTTTTATAACCCTCCTTAATCTTTTGTCCTTTAATGTAAGTTTCCAGAAATAACATAATATACATTTAACATATCATCATATATTGCTTCGAAAGAGTAGGATTCATCTATGAAATATGTATATAGGCAAGTGCATTATAAAATATAAGCTATATAATCATAGTAAGTAATGACACACAAGTGATAAACTGAAATAAATCTTAAGGTATGAAGATAACCTTGCTCTGATGCTAAGTTAAAGATCTTACTATCATGGAAAATGTCCTCATGACAAAGATGAATGCAAGAGGAATAATTAATCTTAAAATATCATATTATACCTTTAAATAACCAAAAAGGTTGGTAGAAGGTCCATATTGGTTATTTTAAGGCATGGAAGCCATGGTAGACCTAAGGACTATTACATGGACATGAGGTTATTTCATGATATTATATAATATTTTAAGATAATTATACCTCTTTCATTCATCCTTGTCATGAGGATTTTTTCCATGACAATAAGATTCTTTAGTAAATCTACAGTTTTTACAAGTAAATTTACATTGATAGTAGAGTATTACAATTCTACGTTATGATTCTAGGATCCTTTGTGATTTCATGTAAAATCTCTAACTGATAATCTTATAGTATATATCTATGCAAAGATAAGTGTTGCATATTTGTTACATATATATATATTATGTATTATATATGCACACTTTATATATATTGATTATACTTTGTTGCATATGTTATGTATAGATATATACAAGCAGATGATACACCCATGATGCGTATGCAAATAAAATAACCCAACATATATAAATTAAATAGATATATTATTTTGACAAGTTGGAAGAGGACAACCTTAATTAGTCCTACAAATTAGGAAATTAATTACAAATCATAATTACAATTGTATTTTTGTAACTTCTCTGTGTTGGATAACTGCCATGCAGTTACAACATTAAAATTATTTACATTAAAAGCACTTGCTAGATCAGTATATAAAGATATTTGCTTAGGCTAAAAAAGGAAAAGGAAAAGACTATGCCTATTTAATCCCTATTTAATTCTATTCAAATGCTATTTAATTTCATGATTTCAGGATACCAAAAATATTTTACGCACATATGCTAAACAAAGAAAAGACTATGTCTATTCAACAACTATTTAATTCTATACAAATCCTATTTAATTTCATGATTTCGGGGATACCAAAAATATTTTACACCCATATGCTAAAAACATTATATTAAAAATATTTACACTAAATACACCAAAGCAAGTAGGAATGGATACGGATCGGTTTGGTTTGGTTTTTGCAAAAACCAAACCAAACATAATTTACGGTTTAGTTTTTTTCCCTTATTAAACCAAACCATTAAATAAAGGTTTGGATCGGATTGAAAATTTTCCAAACCATTAAATAACAATTTGGTTTAGTTTGGATTACGAAGAGAATTTTTATTACATATCAATAGTTGGTATTACAAACAAATCATCAATGGTTCGAAACGAACACGAGTATAATAAATTGTTTTCGAAACTTTTAAACATATAACATAATGCCACATTTCAAATGCTATTTTGTTCATCTAAATGTTTTTTATTGGCATAATAAAACCTAGTGAAGCATAGCTAAGAATATAATTCAACATCAATCTTGTTGAAACATCATCTAGTATATTCATTTTTAATGTCCTATCCCTTGCTAAGCAATCTTGAATTTGTGCTAATATTCATAAGGCAATGACATGCAAAAGAGTACTCTTCATAATAGACAAGTACCACTAGGAACTTTGTCCTTTTAATTGAGTTTCCACATGATGACGGAAAGAACAACAACAACCATGCTTAAACCATCCATGTATCTAAACAATCTATCCATCAACTATCAAATTCATTGGCTAAAAGCAAAACAAGTATCAAATTTTGTCTTACTTCATAGAAAAAACACTGGACACATATCTAATTAGGACATCAAATTGATGGAACCATTATATAACACCGAAAGCGCGAGGCTACATCAATTGAATCATCCATAAACTTCAATCGTTGCCTCATTTTTTGGCACTTCCTCTTAAGGCTTCTCATTCACTTCTTCTTCCACTGCAGAGCAAAAACAAAATAATACATCAATAACTAAAAATATTGAGAAATCAAATGAAACATCAATTAATTATAAAGTCGAATTTCCATGTTCTCCTTTACTATTCATCATATTTCTAGTAGCAAAGAGAGTGAAGTTTAACGTTTAAGAATGAATTTCAATAAATTTTTTCAAGCAATATAAAAGGAAAAAAATACATTACCTTCAGTCAATCATCAAGATTAAGAGTAGCAAGAGTTGGATCCACTGAAGTGGTGCCAGTAGTATCAATAAAGCCCTCTTCTATAAGGATACAAGAATAAAACTATAAGCCAACAAATATAAGAAAGAGAAAACCAATATATATATATATATATATATATCACATACCTTGTTCTATTTCTTCAAGTTCCTCAAAGTCTTTCTCAGAGTTTTTCAAAGTTATAAACGCTTTAAGCCAATCTTGCCCACAAACAAGAGCCTCTACCATGTTGAAGTCAATAAACTCCGAAAGACATCAAGCACCCATCCACCTATGCTAAAAGCATTCTTTGATTCTACAGTTGATATTAGAATAGCTAGAACATCCTTTGACATCAAAGCTAAAATAGGATATCTAGACGAATTTTTCCTCCACTAATCCAACACATCAAATGGCTTACCCTCTATAAATACTTTCCGCTCTTTTCCTAAGTATCTATCCAATTCACTTTTTTCCACTAATGATTGCTCTCCAGCTAGTTCCATGAAAATAGCGATATGTGATTTAGGTTCTTCATTTTTTTATCATGGAGTCGATTGTTTTTCTTCTTTTTAGATCTAGTAGTAGACTCGTAATGAGCAAACATACCATAAAGTGCATAATGGATTTTTCCTATCAACTAATTTGCAATTTCATCATCATGAACATTTTTCATCATCCATTCAATAAAAAATAATTTTTGTCTAGGACCTAACACACTAGCAACAAACAAGAGCACATTATTATTATTAATGTAACTCCTATATTTATCGTGCTTTTTTTTTTCATCCTCTCAGCCATCATACAAAGGGATAGATCATCACTTTTACATCTTTACTTGATTTCATAACCAACCCCCAAAATTTTATCAACAAAATTGTTACATATGACATAAAGGGATCCAGATATGTTCAATGTAGCATCATAAAAATACTTCAAAATCGCAAAATGTTACGTGCATGATCCCAATCATCTTTAGTAGGTACTCCCTTTATTTTATCCTTTTGGAGTTCTTGACTAAACTTTTCATCCTCAACATCTAGCAATTCAAAAGCCTTCTAAAATGTAAAATTTGTCTCTAACATCAAGTATGTGGAGTTCCATCTTGTCTCAACATCTAAACATAAAAGGCTTTTGCTTTCAATCACTTCTTCTATAGCACATCTCTTAAACCTAGCCATTCTACTAGGGGACAACCTCACATATCTAACAGCAGATCGAATTTTAAAAATAGAATCATCAATATCTTTTAAGCCCTCATTTACAATCAAACTCAATATGTGAGCACAACATCTCATGTGAAGAAATTCACCTTTCAAGATTAGTGTATTCCAAGATTGAAATTTCTTTTTCAAATATTGAATGCCTATATCATTAGAGCTAGCATTATCAATAGTAATGGTAAGTATCTTAGTGAGGCCCCAACTAGCAAGACATTTCTCAACAGTCTTTCCAATAATCTCACCAGAATGGCCAGTAATTTGACAAAAATTGATAATTTTTTTTGTGCAAATTCCACTCATTGTCAATGAAGTGACATGTTAGACACATATAGTTTAGGTTTTGATTAGAAGTCCATGTGTCTATAGTCAAACAAACTTTAGGAGCATGTGATTGAAAATATCTGCTCAATTTTACCCTTTCCTCCCTCAACTATCCCAAGCATTCACGTGTCAATGTTTTACGTGAAGGAAGACTAAACTTTGGTTGCACCACTTCTAAAAACGTACAAAATTCTTCATGTTCAACAATCTTAAGTGGTAATTTAGCAACAACAAACATTCTAGCAAGTCTTCTTCGACATAGATCTTGATCAAATCTAATAATTAAACTTTAACTAGCCCTTTTACTTTCAATAATACTTGGAAGAGTCTTTTGTTTAAACTTTTCTCCAGATTTTAGTTGTGTACATCTACCCAAATAAGCATGCAAGGTACTAGTACCATTTGAACTTATTAATGAAAATTGTTTTGAACAATGATTACAAAATGCCCTCAATTTACCATTTATCCCCCTTTTTGTAAAATGTTCCCATACATCAGACCTTTGTCTCTTAGTATTTAATGAAGAAGTAGAAGTTTTAGATGATTTACCATAAGACAATGGGTTTTCAGTACTCTCGTTGGGATTAGCAAGGTTTTGCATTGGTATGTTATCATCAATGCTTTGTGTCTCATTATCATTAAGTGTAGACATCTATATACACACAAAAATATGAATAAATATGTAATATTGAGCAAAAAATAAAAGATGTGAACTACTAATATGCTTAGAAATTATTATTGAAAAGAGCAACAACTAGTGATGGATCTATATCAATACACACACACACGAAAGCTGTACTCTAAATTATATTAAACTAGAGTAGGAAATCAATACAGCAGTTTCTCGGTGAACAATTGTCTTGATTTCAAGAATTGTCCTTTATTTAAGTAGACCAACATTGATCTTATTCAAGTTATGTGGAATTGAGCTTAAGTTCAATTTTTTAAATTTTAAGTCGGAATTTGATGTAACCATTTTCATTCGATTCCTCTGCACCCTTAAAGGTACCTGTAATATTCACAATCTCATATTCCATAAATAGAGAATCCGTTTTAAATGCAATAAATTTTTTTACGATTTTGTGATATTCTATTTAATTTAATTTATACATTGAAACCGAAACCTTTGGGGAACTCTTTATTCCAAGTTGTGATATGACTCTACTTTCATAAGCAAAGAGAACTTGATGCCTTAAATCTTTATGAGTTGTTCCACCATTAGGAAAAGCAATTCCACTTAAAACTTTATTAGGACTTGATGGATATCCATTTCCTCAAATCCATTCACCGAAACCTTTTAACTTTCTTTAAATCAGTCATGACCTCTTTATTCCTTATTGTAACATTATCCTATTTCCATTTCCTCTAATTTAAAGGAGAGATCACCAAGATGAAACCCAAAAAAAATAGATAAAAATGGAATCCCCTTTTGACATACCCTAAGATAAAAGCACGTTGTGGGTTCACAAGATCTTGATGAGTATGACATAGCAGAAAAACAAAGATTGAAGATTAAGTGAATAAAAACAAAAGCTAAACAACAAGGATAATGATTGAATCGATTTATGGATAAGTTGATTTTACTAAAATAATTAATTAAAGATAAGTGATATTCTAAATATAATTAATATTAACCGCATGAACAACTATAGATATGTTTAGGCACATCATTATTTAAGTTTCTATGTAAAGCTCCGTTTCCATTCATGTCCTAAACTCATCAAACATAAGATAGGAAATAATAATAAGAAACAAAAGAGAAAAACTCAACAACAATTTTTTATCCCTAAATCAAAACCCTAATTGATATTGTGTCAAAATGTTCAAGAGTAAAAGAAGGAAAAATAAAAATGAGATGAAGGAGAGGGGGGGGGGGGGGAGGAGAAGAGAGAGAGAGAGAGAGAGAGAGACAAAGTAGTTATGAGCCCAAACAAGCAAAGATGAGGTGAAGGGGGAGGGAGGGAGAGAGAGAGAGAGGAAGTAAGAGTGAGACAAAGATTAAAGAATGAGAGCATGTGTGACTGAGAAGTGAGAGGTAAGAGCGTGGAGGTTAGAAAGTTAGGATTACAGTGAAAAACGATGTAGGGTTTTTAATTTTCATTAGGTTAATAATTTTTTAATATATTTCATACGGTTTGGTTCATATTAACTTTAGAACCGAACCATAATATGTTTGGATGATATCAATCTGAACCGTAATCCAAACCATTTAAAAAAAGCTGCAAATTTAGTTTGCGGTTTGGTTAGAATCGATTGGTTTTTTGCCTACTCTTAAAAGCAGGTGCTTTTGCTTTAATAGTATAGATATGTTAAATATATATAAATAACATATATCTATTTATTGCATTTATATTATTGTAATGGAAGAACTCGTACTTATAGATAGCATTAAGGGTGGGTAAAAAAACCGATTAATCCAAACCAAATCGCAAACCGAACCAAACTAAACCGAAATTTGTGATTTTTTAAAAATGGTTTGGATTGTAGTTCGGATTGATATCATCCAAATGGATTACCATTCGATTTCAAAGGTATTCCAAATTGAACCGTTAATCCAAACCAAACCGTATGAAATATATTAAAAAAAATTATTAACCTAATGAAAATTAAAAACCCTACATCATCTCTCACTCTAACCCTAACTTTCTAACCTCTCGTGCTCTCACACTCTTACCTCTCACTTCTCAGTCACTCACACTCTCATTCTCTCATCTCTATCTCATGCTTACTTCCTCTCTCTCTCTGTCCTTCATTTCATGTTTGCTTACTTGGGTTCATAACAACTCTGTCTCAGTAAGTCATCTTTAGATTTGTTTTTTTTCCTTCTTTTACTCTTGAACATTTTGACACAATATCAATTGGGGTTTTGATTTAGGGCTAAAAAATTGTCATTGAGTTTTTGTGTTTTGTTTCTTATTATTATTTCCTATCTTATGTTTGATGAGTTTAGGACATGAATGGAAACGGAGCTTTACATAGAAACTTAAATAATGATGTGCCTAAACATATCTATAGTTGTTCATGCGGTTAATATTAATTATATTTAGAATATCACTTATCTTTAATTAATTATTTTAGTAAAATCAACTTATCCATAAATCGATTCAATCATTATCCTTGTTGTTTAGCTTTTGTTTTTATTCACTTAATCTTCAATCTTTGTTTTTCTGGCTATGTCATACTCATCAAGATCTTGTGAACCCACAACGTGCTTTTATCTTAGGGTATGTCAAAAGGGGATTCCATTTTTATCTAATTTTTTTGGGTTTCATCTTCTTGATCTCTCCTCTAAATTAGAGGAAATGGAAATAGGATAATGTTACAATAAGGAATAAAGAGGTCATGACTGATTTAAAGAAAGTTAAAAGGTTTCGGTGAATGGATTTGAGGAAATGGATATCCATCAAGTCCTAATAAAGTTTTTAAGTGGAATTGCTTTTCCTAATGGTGGAACAACTCATAAAGATTTAAGGCATCAAGTTTTCTTTGCTTATGAAAGTAGAGTCATATCACAACTTGGAATAAAGAGTTCCCCAAGGGTTTCGGTTTCAATGTATAAATTAAATTAAACAGAATATCACAAAATCGTAAAAAAATTTATTGCATTTAAAACGGATTCTCTACTTATGGAATATGAGATTGTGAATATTACAGGTACTTTTAAGGATGCAAAGGAATCGAATGAAAATGGTTACATCAAATTCCAACTTAAAATTTTAAAAATTGAACTTAAGCTCAATTCCATAGAACTTGAATAAGATCAATGTTGGTCTACTTAAATAAAGGACAATTCTTGAAATCAAGACAATTGTTCACCGAGAAACTGCTGTATTAATTTCCTACTCTAGTGTAATATAATTTGGAGTACAGCTTTCGTGTGTGTGTGTGTGTGTGTGTGTGTGTGTATTGATATAGATCTATTACTAGTTGTTGCTCTTTTCAATAATAATTTCTAAGCATATTAGTAGTTCACATCTTTTATTTTTTGCTCAATATTACTTATTTATTCATATTTTTGTGTGTGTACAGATTCCTACACTTAATGATAATGAGAAACAAAGAGACAAAGTGTTTGATGTATACCAGTGCAAAACCTTGTGATTCCAACGATAGTATTGAAAATCCATTGTCTTCTGGTAAATCATCTAAAACTCCTACTTCTTCATTAAATACTAAGAGACAAAGTGTTTGATGTAAGGGAACATTTTACAAAAGGGGGGACAAATGGTAAATTGAGGGCATTTTGTAATCATTGCTCAAAAAAATTTTCATTTATAAGTCCAAATGGTACTAGTACCTTGTGTGCTCATTTGGGTAGATGTACACAACTTAAATCTGGAAAAAAAGTTTAAACAAAAGACTCTTCCAAGTATTATTAAAAGTAAAAGGGCTAGTGGAAGTTTGATTACTAGATTTGATCAAGATCAATGTCTAATAAGACTTGCTAGAATGTTTGTTGTCGCTGAATTACCACTTAAGATCGTTGAACTTGAAGAATTTTGTACGTTTTTAGAAGTGGTGCAACCAAAGTTTAGTCCTCCTTCACGTAGAACATTAACACGTGAATGTTTGGGATTGTTCAGGAAGGAAAGGGTAAAATTGAGAAGATATTTTCAATCACATGCTCCTAAAGTTTGTTTGACTATAGATACATGGACTTCTAATTAAAATCTAAACTATATGTGTCTAACATGGCACTTCATTGACAATGAGTGGAATTTGCATAAAAGAACTATCAATTTTGTGTCAAATTACTAGCCATTCTAGTGAGATTATTGGAAAGACTATTAAGAAATGTCTTGCTAGTTGGGACCTCACTAAGATACTTACCATTACTGTTGACAATGCTAGTTCTAATGATGTAGGCATTTAATACTTGAAAAAGGAATTTCAATCTTGGAATACACCAATCGTGAAAGGTGAATCTCTTCACATGAGATTTTGTGCTCATATATTGAGTTTGACTGTGAAAGAGAGCTTAAAAGATATTGATGATTCTATTTTTAGAATTCGATCTGCCGTTAGATATGTGAGGTTATCCCCTAGTAGAATGGCTAGGTTTAAGAGGTGTGTTATAGGAGAAGGGATTAAAGGTAAAAGCCTTTTACGTTGAGATGTTGAGACAATATGGAACTCCGGATACTTGATGTTAGAGACAACTATTAAATTTTTTGAATTGCTGGATGTTGAGGATGAAAAGTTTGGTTAGGAACTTCGAAAGGATAAAACGAAGGGAGTACCTATTAAAGAAGATTAGGATCATGCAAGTAATATTTTGCCATTTTTGAAATATTTTTTATGATGCTACAGTGAACATATCTAGCTCCCTTTGTGTCACATGTAACAATTTTGTTGATAAAATTTTAGGGGTTGGTTATGAAATCAAGCAAAGATGTAAAAGTGATGATCTATCCCTTTGTCTAATGGTTCAGAGGATGAAGAAAAAGCATGATGAATATTGGAGTAACATTAATAACACTAATGTACTCTTGTTCGTTGCTGGTGTGTTGGATCCTAGATAAAAATTATTTTTTGTTTAATGGATGGCAAAAATGTTTATGATGATGAAATTACAAATTAGCCGATGAGAAAAAAATCTGTTATGTACTTTATGGTATGTTTGCTCATTATGAGTCTAGTACTGGATCTAAAAGGAAGAAAAACAATCGACCTTATGATAAAGAAAATGAAGAACAACCTAAATCACATATCGCTATTTTCATGGAACTAGCTGGAGAGCAATCATTAGTGGAAAAAAGTGAATTTGATAGATAATTAGGAGAAGAGTGGGAAGCATTTATAGAAGGTAAGCCATTTGATGTGTTGGATTGGTGGAGGAAAAATTCGTTTAGATATCCTATTTTAGCTTTGATGTCAAAGGATGTTCTAATCATTCCAATATCGACTGTTGCATCAGAAAGTGCTTTTAGCATAGGTGGATGGGTGCTTGATGTCTTTCGGAGTTCTTTGACTCCAACCATGGTATAGGCTCTTGTTTGTGGGTAAGATTGGCTTAAAGCATCTAAAACCTTGAACAACTACGAGGAAGACTTTGAGGAACTTAAAGAAATAGAACAAGGTATGTGATATATATTATTAGTTTTCTCTTTCTCTTATTTGTTAGCTTATAGTTTTATTCTTATATCCTTATAGAAGAGGGCTTTATTGATACCACTGGACCCACTTCAGTGGATCCAACTCTTGTTTCTCTTAATTTTGATGATTGAATAAAGGTAATGTATAATTTTTTCCTTTTATATTGCTTGAAAAAATTTATTGAACTTCATTCTTAAACTTTAAACTTCGTTCTCTTTGCTACTAGAAATATGATGAATAGTAAAGGAGAACATGGAAATTCAGCTTTATGATTAATTGATGTTTCGTTTGATTTGTTAATATTTTTACTTATTGATGTATTATTTTGTTTTGCTCTGCAGTGGAAGAAGAAGTGAATGAGAAGCCTTAAGAGGAAGTGTCGAAAGATGAGGCAGTGATTGAAGTTTATGGATGATTCAATTGATGTAGCCTTGCGCTTCTGGTGTTATATAATGGTTCCATCAATTTGATGTCCTATTTAGATATGTGTCTAGTGTTTTTTATATGAAGCAAGACAAAATTTGATACTTGTTTTGTTTTTGGTCAATGAATTTGATACTTGATAGATAGACTGTTTGGATACATGGATGGTTTAAACATGGTTGTCGTTGTTATTTCTGTCATTAGGAGGAAACTCAATTAAAAGGACAAAGTTCCTAGTGGTACTTGTCTGTTATGGAGAGTACTCTTTTGCATGTCCTTGCCTTATGAATGTTAGCACACATTCAAGACTGGTTAACAGGGGACAAGACATTAAAAATGAATATATTAGATAATGTTTCAACAAGATTGATGCTGAATTATATTCTTGGTTATGCTTCATTAGGTCTTATTATGCCAATAAAAAGAATTTGGATGAACAAAATAACATTTGAAATGTGGCATTATGTTATATGTTTAAAGTTTCAAAAACAATTTATTATATTCATGTTCGTGCCGAACCATTGATGATGTGTTTGTAATACTAGCTATTGATGTGTACCAAAAATTCAATTTGAAATCCAAACCAAACCAAACAGCTATTTAATAGTTTGGAAAATTTGTAATCCGATCCAAACCATCATTTAACGATTTGGTTTAGGAAGGGAAAAAAATTAAATCGTAAATTATGGTTTGATTTTGGCTTTTGCAAAAATTGAACCAAACCGATTCGTACCCACCCGTAGATAGCACATGTATATAGATTATTGTTAGTTACATATGTTTTATATTATTTTTTTATATAAATATGATCACTGTGTGTTTTATATATGAATATTATCTTTGATATTTATATAATATATTATATATAAACATATATTTATGTTATATACCTATATGTAAATATAGCAAAACACCACCTCTTTTTTTGTATTTTTTTATTTCTTAGCCACACTCAATTTTATTATACAATGATCATACTACTAAAATATTCAATATATCAATAAGAGATAAGATTTCACCCCGAGATTTGACCTGGACATGCTAGAGGGTCAAGGGTCAACGTATTTATGTTATATACCTATATGTAAATATAGCAAAACACCACCTCTTTTTTCAACCTTTTTCTTTTCTTTTCTTTTCTTTTTTTCTTTTTGTCCTTTTGAGTTTTGGGAATTTTTATAGTCTCACTATTAATTAATTATTTAACTATTAGAAAAGAAATATATAGTAATTAATATATTAACTATTTTGATGATGCCATTACAGTTGAATATGAATTAAATAGTTGATCGAACTGATTTTATCAAAATGAATGACTAGACCATGAAATTTTTCTTGAGTTTTCTTCATTTTTAATTAAATTATATAATATATGCAATAATACTATTGGGATAACTGAAAAAAATTACATTTTTAAAAATATTACAAAAATACCATTGGATTGAAGACAATACAAAATATAAGCAACTTGAATTCGTTCGTATAAATTCACTAATATTATTTTAAACTCATTTCCTAAAACATAATTTAACATTCGAACTTATCTCTTATGAGAAGAATTTATTATATTTATATTAAACTCATCTCTTCATGCCTATTCTTGAAATTCTTTTCGGTTTAGTGAACCAAGGAACAATCACAAGCTGAGGCATGAATACCTATAAAAGACGAATTATGTGTGTGTGTATTTTAAGCATATTTGTATAAATCAGCAAAACTCAAGTCATATTTGCATTATTTGTTCTATTATAGTTTGGATTTCCTTACCATAGATTTGATTGGACCGGCCTTGCCCCTGGATAAGTATGCGAGACATCTTCTTGTTTTAGGGTGTAACATCTGTACTTTTGCATGGTTCTAGACTCCAATAATTCCATTGTCGAAGCAGAACACTGGACACTTGTCATGGACGCTAGGAACACGACACGTAGGCTACCCTGTTTTGAATCTAGATCTGGGCTGGATCTAGTTTATGGACCTAAACCCAAAACAATACCTATTCAATAAAATGGGCCCTGGGTTGAAAAATCACAACATGACCTGTTACGCTTTCGATCGGTTTGTCTACCAGGTTATTGACCCTTTCTAATTATTGACAAATAAACGTGTGCTTGCTAAACCCATTTGCATATATTAGACCTGTTTCTAAATGTGTAATTGTCAGGCACCAGCCCCCAAAAATAAACGATAAGTCTTAACTTTTAGACTTTTGAGTATGATTACTGCCTTCCTATGAGGAAATCTTGTTCAGAACTTAAATGTAAGATATTTAGATCAATGGAAATCGATTTACAATTTCTAATTACATCCAGTATGGAAATTAATTTTTACATTAACTGCAGCCTGGGCCATCATTTAAACGTTGACATGGTCCGGTTTGGGCCCACGAAATCCCTATTCCAAAATAAAAGAACCAAAATTGAAATCATAGGAGCTTGTTCAATTTCCGGCTCTGGGGAACCATCGGTTCCTACTGTTCGTTTTGGTTCCTTAGGAACCGAAAATTGTAATATTTAAAAAAACAAAAAATAAATAGATAATTGTTTTTAATTTAAGCAAAAAAAAAATATAAAACTAACTTTAAACTTCAAATAAAATTGTGCATAATAATAATTATTTTTAGCTCACAAGTTAGATAAAAATTTAGATTTGTGTATTTATTTATGTATAAGCACTTGCCCTTTTAGTTATAATATTAACAATAAAGAACTATATAATATTCACGATATAAAGAAGTTCTATCAACACAAAAATATGTCTCATATTGTTTAGAAAGAAAAGTTTACTTTGATTAACAGTTTATATAAACTCAACAGCAAATTCAACTTATGTTGTTATTGACAACACAAATAAATATCCTGAATAGAAAATAAGTTTTTACAATGCATGTAAAAGTAGTTGAAATATTAATATCATATTTACAATTATTTTTTCCTAATTTTTATTTCTTTTTTTCTTTTTTATTTATTTAGCATGAGGTCACTTGAATTGACAATTTCCAAACCAATTGAACTATCTAGATCCACTAAAACTGATATATCTTTAGACGATCCAAACCTGTCTTCCTTGGACTGGTTCTCAATTCGAAAACTGCTTGATCCGCTACATAGCTTCGCTATTAATTCAAAAGTATCGAACAATTAGAAATATCTAATTGTGATTACATGAATATATATATATATATATATACGTGCTCACATAATTTGCTGCACAAATTAATGAAGGGGAAAAAACAGCAATCTACTAGAAGCTTTTTAAAGGCATAGACTAATGGTCCATTTGCATGATTTTTTATAACCAATTTGGTTGCTTGTCAGCATCTGCTCAAAAAATAAGATGCCAAAATGATAGAATTATATGTATGCATTTTACTTTTTTATATCATTAATATCTGATAAGTCCCTATAAAGTAACGTATTTTTCCTTTAATTTATTCATTTTTACAAAAAATACCAACTATGAAATTTTCCCAATAGATAAAATATATTATTTAAACCTTTCTCTTACAAATAAGAGCTCCAACAAAACCCATTTAAAACCAATTTCTAGAACTAGTTATCACCACCATCCGCTGGTACCCATTTGATCAGTGAAAAAAGGGGTCACTCTTCCCATGCAAAGTCATTTGATGCCAAAGAGAAGGAATTCTTCGAAAAGTTTTGTCCACAGCCTGCTAATATGGCATTTGAAATACTCATCAATAAAGAATAGGAAGAGAATAAGGAAAACAACTCATTGCAAAGGGCTGGAAAACTACAAGTTCAAATGCAGTTGTTTATTTATGTGAAATACTGCATTTAACATGAGCAAAATGAAGACATAGTCTCATCTCATGCGGAATCCAGCTAACTGAACCCCGATATTCAGTAACCAATGCTTTCCAATTAAACAAGTTGGGCATACAAAATTCTAGCTCATAAACATGTCCTGACTAGAAGAATCTGAAGTAACTACTCAATCCCAAAATTTGTTTCCATACAAACTAACTAAAGGGTGAACTGAGACAGATAAGATGTCAAATAACCAAACAATGATAAATATCAGGTTGATCATATCACTCCTTAAAGTCATCTTTGTCGTCAATAGGAATTGGCTGGTTCCTCCAGAAGACAGCAAGTGCACTCCCACCAAGCTGCACACGACATGGTTAGGAAAAAAAAAATATTAGATTGCGGATACAATTCTATTAGCAAGAGCTGAAATGCAAAAGGATGGACATATGTTTGAGTGGGAGAAAAGTACCGCCATGCAAACAACACTAACTGCAGAAGGAACGGCCACAAGTGGATTTGTAAAATGTTTTTGTGCAAGAAGAAACCCGAGTGCGGAGCTCTGCAAGTAAGATATCAGAATTAGCAATCAAATTTTTTTGGTTCTTTATGCAAAAAGAAAATTTGGAATTTTATTTTTGTGGATGCACATGGAAATATTGTGTCATATTATGGAGTGTAAAGAAAGGAAAAATTCCAGCTGACTAAACCTCCACAATGTTTCATTGAAAAAGCCAAATGGAAATAAAATTGTAGTAATAACAACCAATGCAAGGTCCAAGAAGAATACAGAATGCATGGTTCGAGCAGAAAAAATGAAGTCTAGGATTAGAAATTAATGCTGTTTTATGTCAGGAAAGCTTATCTAGACTTTTATTGACATTTTTTATAAGCAAAACTATACAGTTGTCTAATATTGCCAGAGTAATTTTAAGACTTAGGAGATACTGGTACCCCTCAGCCGTAAGTGGTTGTGACTATGGTCACCTACCGATGATGGTTAACACGCACGGGAAACATGGAAAATGAGGAAAATGATCTCTTCTTTTCCAAAATGGAAATCATTTCACCCATTTACTATTAACGTTTTCCATTAAATTTAAGGTTCACCATCATTAGTCATCAGCTGCCACCTTAGGCTCCCACCATTATTTATCCATAAAAGTCACTATTAACTGCAATCCCTTAAAAATATTGTGATAATATTCATAATTGTAAAATGTTAATCATGAAAACTATCAAAAAAGCGTAGAAAACATTTTCCGTTAAACACACATTTTATAATGCTCTTATGATTAAACCTAAGAAAAGGAATATGTCTTTCATGGATTAAAGCATAAAGTCCAGCACATTAAGCCTTTCACTTGATATATTCAAGATATTATTATATAAATAGAGTGACCTTGAAAGATGGACAAGGCCGAAGAAAGAGAGGCAATAATAAAGGTGACACTGGAAAACAAAAGTTTAGCATACTCTAGGGCCTAACACATGGTTTTATTGGTAGAAGATAAACACACTAACACAAGTGTCATCCATTGCTTTTAATCATAGTCACGTGTATGGTAGGACACATAGTAGGACAAATTTCACTCATCAATGGGGTTCTAGCAACTCAATAAACCCATCTTTCATGCAACGAGTTGCAATTATTTTTTGCTCCATGGACCATGGTTATGTGTCTACTTCTCATTTATAAATGAACACCAAAGGGAACCAGGAATAAGGAAGCAGAAGAAAGTACCTGCATGCCACATTCTATAGATATTGTACGAGAAGTGGATTCTCCAAAGAAAAACTTTGACATCCAGTATCCAAGAGCAAATGCAGCACCATGTAAGAGAGCAACTGGGAGTAGAAGTTGTGCTCCTTGAGCTTTCAAAACTTCCGACACTTGACCAATCTTATGAGCAAAAAAGGGTAGATCTTAATGAGATATAACTTGAAATGCTAAAGCTATCAGCATTTGTAAATGGTACTCAGGTTACTCACAGGGCTTGCACATAGCAAGGTAGTCAGAATGACCCCAATCAAAGGTGTCACAGAGATAATTTTTGCTGTAAACTTGGGGAAGAATTCATTTGCCAGAACTGCCACCAAAAAATGAAAGAGAAAATTTTGAGAATTCCATACCTCTTTTGATACTAACATACATACCATGGCTTTTATGACAGAAAATTTCAGATTATGTGAATCAGTTTACTTCAATAAAACTGCTTATCTAAGTTACCTCCAACTATGGTAGGAACTAAAACAACTTGAAAAGTACTGAGAGCAAGTCCCTGCATAGATTGGCATGAAGTCATTTAGGAAAATATCAATCAGGCAATGCCATATTCAGAACTACACGAGAGAAAATGATTCTCTAAATAAACTAACAGCTATGAATATATGCAATGATCTTATATTTTTCCACACTGGTGAAAGGGAGTATTTATTTTCATTTCCTTTTAGACTAATAATTTTCCTTCAAGATAACATATGCTGAAAATTTTAGCAAAAAGCAATGAATGAACACAACCGATAACATGTTTAGGCAGAAAATATATAAGAAAGCACAATCATTAACAAAGCACTGATGTAAAATTTATCGCAAAAAAAGATGTTTGCATAGGTATAGTTACACAAAACTTGTTCTGTGCCATCTAAGTCATTAGTTCTTCATATTACTAATCAATATTTCACTGATCACAAACATGTGCAATGGAGAAGTTGCAGATGATAAAAATATTGCACAGCACATAAATTTCCCACAAGGATATAACAAAAATCCTGCACTTACGACAGCATCAACCGGAACAAGTTGACCAGCAAGAATCTTTGTAAGAAGAGGCGTCATCACAATAGCTCCTATAGTCGAACACCTAAAAGATGATAAAGAGCCAATAGTAACTCATTCTGCTCAAATAAAAAACCACACTTATCAGGTGTGTGATTAAATTTGGATCAAATTATCTGTTTCTCAGAGCATAATTTAGAGATGATAAGAGGAAAAGAAAAGAAGAACATTTGACTTACGTTGTCATAAGGACTGAAAGTGCTACATTCCCCTTTGATATATAAGTAGCAACATTTGATGCCTGGCCTCCAGGGCAGCATGAGACCAATATAAGGCCAGTAGCAAGAGGTGCTGATAATTTCAGAGTCTGGACAACATTAAAGAAGCCACTATGATTTACTGATATTCTGTCTAGAATTGAAGTGAGTTAAAATTTATTAACAAAAGCTGTAGGATTTGTTTTGCAGTCAACTTTAGCTTCCTCTACCACATTGTTGACTCAACTATAAGATAAAATGAATGAAGTATATGTCTCAATGATGGCAGCATATGAGAACCCATTAAATGTACTTAAAAACTGCAGAAGACATTAAATGTTCATGCAATTTATTATACCATCACATCTTGCAATGTCCAATGGAACATCTAAACTGTAGATAGACAAGTTTTTCGTCAATGAGAAAAAAGTAACTATATTAGATGTGACTTAGACACATACTTCAATACAAACTGTCCATAAATTGAAAAATGACCAAGAAAATGTACAACCTAAGAACCTCACAAGTCATCCATCACAATATCCACGCAACAGCAAGATGAAGTCAGCGAAATAGTTAGGCTAAAGTAAAAAAACAATGTTCCAGTTAAATAAACCAATACCATAGCGATGACAAATCCTAGCATGGGTTTGATCAAGTACTGAGCCAAAAAACCTACTCCGACCTGCAGCAGCAAAACCCAGTAAGGGATGGCAGATGGGTCAAAAGCCCCATTATTGTTACTACTATGAATGTAAACATAGAGGAGATGCCTCTTACAGTCCATGGATTCCGCAGGCACCGTCTAAAATCCTCAAAAGTCAACGTCAATCCCATTGAGAGCATGAGAAAACCCAGGCCAACAGTGAAAAGATCAGTCTCTAGCCAAGTTACCTGAAGAAAGATTTAATTAACAACTCACAAAAGAAAGATTTACCTAGTAGAAAAAATAAATCAATAAATAAAGGGAAGACAAAATTACCGCAGCTGGCTTGTAGATCCCAATAATGGTGCCCAAGATGACCTGTTTGAGCCACAGATCCCGCATAAGCAGAAGAATTTGTGCAATGGACTTATACGATGGAGCACATAATAACTGCGGGGTCAAGCTCATGTAAGCATGCTAACATACCCAAACAGGAAAAAGGGTCGTCAGTGTTTCCACAATTTTCTCATACTGGCTCATCCCCCCTGAGTATTAGCAGGAATGTCTCCAGATGTATTTGTTGCAGCCTTGCACAGAGTGTAAGAGCTTCTAAAATCAGAGGCAGAGAGAGTTTCATGAGTTGCTGGCCCCTAATTCTATCTGATTGAACAACATGCAGTATGTATCAGATGCCCAGAAAGCAAAGCCAAACAAAAACAGTCTGATTGAGCTAAGAGTCAAATTAAAAATTAATCCCAACATTCTACGCCCAATGATGAAGTATGAATCAGATGGATTGTATACACGATAGACTCCTGAGACAACTTGATGATGGTTCAATGGAGCATGGACTCACACTTTGTTAAAAATTTTACATTCACACCTACATGTCATACTTGATAGACGCATAAGCCAACTTGTGGACAATCAACTGGAGCTTGAGCTCCTAAGTATTACTTGTATTCATAAAAATAATTAGACGGTTTATGGAAAACAGGAATCAGCTGGTGAAGGACTTTAACTACCATATTGGCACTGCCCTTTTCTGATTAAGCCCTCATTTCACAATCCCACCCAATAATCTTGCTCCATAACCTGCAACCTCCCATGGGTGTGCTACCAGTACTTCATCTCCCTCACAAATAGGAAGAAAAAATTTTTAAGTTGCAATCAATTGCACCACCTGGCTGAGAATTTTCCAGCAGTAAATTCATTTGGGAGGTTTTGGGACAGTGATTTTGCATTTTATGAGGTACTTTCATGTTTCTCATAAGTCCTCTGCCAACTCATCCTCAGCAACAATGCTATCCATAGCAGAGCTCAGTTAAATCCCTTAATTGTGACAAGCCTATGCTAGATGAGCTTCCTTGGGAGTTTTGCTTTTACTAGAAGATAAAAACTTTTGGTCTTAGCAAGAGTTCAACTCCGCACTAGTACTAGGATTTGATATTCCTTTTGCAATATCTTTTTCCTTCTACCCAGGATGACAGGGCTTATCAAACTGGTTATGACTAGATGAAAAACCAATTAGCAAATGTTCCAATAGTGAGACAGCAGAGCAAATGTTGTTTTCTCCATTTTCAATATCACTGGTTGTAACATGGGCAACATTGTCTTCGACCGTGTTACTAAGAGAGGTGGTCAGAAGTTTTGTTTTGGTAGGAGGGGCGAGTTAAGTAGACAGGTTAGTCTTAGATGAATGGGGCTTGGATTCGTGTTTGAGCTTCTGGTGCACATGGTGGCTATCGAAGAAAAGGGCAGGATGGAAAAGGGTACATAGGTTGAAAGAAAGGTAGAACAAAGCAAGACAAACCCCAAAAAACTAGTCCCGAGTTCAACAGCAAGAAACAAGAAGCAAGAAACAATGAATACTAAGAACAAACGGAACAATAAATCTCAGGACTGAAAACCAAACTCAGAACTTGAAAAGAAAAAAGAAGCTTTTAAGAGTATTGTAACCACTACACTAATCTAAACTCTCCAGTCTCCAATTATAGCAAATTAGATAACTAAACAATCTTATCACTCATCTAAATAATTAGCCTTGTTTAAAGCATGTATAGCAGTGGGCCTAATTCTAACCCATTCTGCATCACAAAACCTCTATGTATGTACACACCCCTAACCACACCACAACCATTCATTTCATGTTGAACACAAATTTTAAACCGTTCAGTCCCACTCAAAACCGTCATGTCACTTTGCTCAATTAGCAGAGATCAAAAGGACAGCAGTGAATTATACTAGACAAAAGAAACTCAGTTAGCAAAGATACCTTGACTGTGCCCTGAAACACAACGGCAGTGCTTGAGCTTGAGTAACATTTGAAATTCCGAAACTGTTCTGAATGACCAAACTCCTACTGGTATCAGGCGTAGAAATAAGTCTTCCAATATCTATAAGAGCAAAAAAGAAATTAAAGAACTTTTCATACTTTACAAAGATGCACACTCGCACACACCAAAAAAAAAAAAAAAAAAAAGGGCATCTCCAGCCAAACTACACCAAGATCAATCCACTTTTCATGAAAATGCTCCGGCCAACCAAAATCATTTATATATTACTTAATATAAATAGTAAAAGTTATTTACTTCACAACATACTACTATTGTATATACACACAAGATGAGTCATTTAGTTCATGACGGTTGATATAAGATAAAGTATTACAAGTTAGGGCCAATGGACCGTCGACCCATCATCCGATCATTGAAGAAAAATTATTATATCAAGTACTCCAATAATGCAATCACGGGTGGATATCAATATAATTCAGAGGTCGGGACCATAGATTTTTTCTATAAGTTATTTAGTTAATAGCATACTATTGTATATAGAAATACTATTTAAGAAAAGTGACATAAGTCATTAAGTTCATATGCGTTATCAAAATATACTGGTAGCAATCACTCTGGATTCAATACAATATGTTACACACACAATCATTTAAACATACCATCCCTTCCAGAATCGAACAAAAACAACCCAATTCGTTCGAACACATAAAGAACCTCTGAACAACCGAATCACTATAACTAAAATAGAAAACTAAAACAAAATCAAAATCCAGCACGTACCCAGATGAGTAAAAACTCTCCTGGTGGAAAACCGAGAACAGGGTATCATGTATCTAGCATCGCACGTCCTAAAGTTACAATCTTTAAGTGCAAATCCAGACATGGACAGCATTATGAAGCTTAGGTAGACGTTGAAAGCTCTTAACTTTACAGAGGAGGAATGAGATACCGCAGAGTTTAAGGGGGGTTTAAGGGCGCGGATCATAGAAGAAGTGTAGTCGTACTAATAGGAGTGTGACAAGTGGGAAATAAGTTTTATTGTTTATATGTCTTATCTACAATTCATGTGTCGTGGAGATCGATGAGCCACACACACATTACATGAAAGGTTGCAACATAAGCCGTGGTGGCCCGTACAATGAAAGAGAATGCATACAATTAGCCATGGTTGATGTCTCTCGTGTTGTGTCTTTCTGTTGTTTTACTTTTCCCATCTATGGACCCAATTTTTTTTGTTCCGAAGCCATGGATCTTGATCTTTAAAGTCATCTTTCTGACCTAGAGATATCTGCTAATTTAGTTCCCGGCGTCAGTTGCCAAAAGGCCAACTTGAATTTAGATCTTCGATTGGTTTTTTTTTTGGCCAATAAAAGTTGGTCTTTGATTGGTTAAAAGGGCAAAAGTTTTACTGTCCTAACAAATATGTCCCAATTCTATGTTATGTAATAATGGTGTAATGCATGCATATAAAGTAATAGTAGCTATTTATTTTATTTTAAAAATATTTTTATTTTTTTAATTTATTTAATGTATATTAAATGCCTATTAGCTAAGACAGAGTAGAAATAACATTCTTAGAATGATAAATACTTTTCTGGATTAAACGGACTTCCATGCCAAATTTGGCTGAATGGACCCACTATAAACAACTTTAGCATATAAGGAACAAATTTACCTATTATCTACCTGATAATGTAAGGATAGACATGATTTTAAAATCGAATCGAATCGAATTGAATTGGAATCAAAATCTTTGGTTTTTGGTGCTCAAAATGAGGAACTAGAATTGAAACTATCTTCTATGGTTTAGGTCCAGTTCTTTGGAACCAACAATTCTCAGTTTCGATTTTGGAATCATAAAATTGTTTTTTAAGAAAATAAATAAATAAATTTTCACTTTGAAAAAATTATTAGGCCTACAAGTGTTAAATTATTTAACTAGCTATTTAAAAATTTTATTTAAAATACACATTTATTTATATACAAACACATCTAATATCAATTGTAGTTAGTAATATGAGATTGCAAAATACTCTAGAGAATAAAAAGAAAATTACAATAAAATAATAGTCTCATGTTGTTACAAAAATGAATTTCAATTTTAGGAAAAGTTTATATAAATTAAACCATATATAATTTTAAATCATGTTTATTTGTGTTGTTGATAATAACTCATTAAATATTATGAATAAGTAATGAATTTTACTATTTATATAAAACAGTTTAAATATTATTACTTTTTTATTTTTTTCCAATGGAACGGGTTGAAACTGCTAGCCGACGGTTCCTTAGTTGGTTATGGTTCGGTTCCCGGTTTAGAACCGAACTATACAGATGTCTATGTTCATGTGTCTGTTTGAATTATCTTATTTTTATCTATATCTTATATGTATTTACTTTACCTTGCATTATTTATATTCTATTTATTTAATTTATTGATGAGTAATTACTTGAAAACGATGAAAATAAGATGTTAAATTGATCGAATAAAGATGAAATAAACAGATAGACCAACCTACCACATACTACAAAAAGGTTGATTGACCTACCATGAATGTTCCTATTTACCATGTACTGCAAAAAGCTAGTATTTAACCAACCTGCTATGTGTAGACTAAGCTATCGCATATAGATCATCCTATCACATATTATGGGTAAGTTTCACTAACGATACCTATACTTTTTTTTTTATTGTAATAGAAATATACCTAAAGAAAATTTCGTAACAAGAAAATACCTAAACTTTTTAAAATTTCACTAAAAGTATCTAAACTTTTAAAAGTTTCACTTAAAGTACATTCAAACAAAAACGTCCATTTTTCTGTTTCCTTACTAATGTGGCAAGCACATCTCAACTAAAATATCATTTTTTCTTGTCTACGTTGGCTTTTCTGTTATTTTTTATTTTTTTTTGTTGAATCAAATCAAAGCATAATTTTGATGAGACAAATATTATAAAGTTTAATATCTTGAAAATTTGATAAATTTTTAAAATATACCAAGTATATATATTATCTTCATAATTAGACAAATGTTTGCATGTCATTCTAATAAGTGTCATAGCAAACACTTACGATCCGGATGTTGCAGGCTTAATGTCCAGACACTATTTAATTTAATTCTTGCTGAGAGTAAAGTTGTGCATTTCCTATCACTACCGGTCAGATGGTAATACTTGGCGTTCGATTGGTATATGTTTTTCCTACAGAGCTTCTAGTATCATTCAAACTCCATGTGAAGATGTCACAGATCGTTTGGATAGTGTAAACATACCGTTTGGATGGTGATTGTCAGAAAACTAGCCGTTGCACCATTAATTGCAGATGAAATTTATTGGTTCAAGGTACAATGGCATGTCAAATGAGAAGCATATTGATACATGCTTCTATGAAAATGAAGATGAGTTGTTGAGCTTAGAAATTGCTATCAAAGTCTTGTGCTCTCTCAAATCATTGTATTTGTCTTTAGTTCTTAAATTTGCTTTAAATTGAGAGCGATAAAAGTGAAAAATACTTTTGAGTGTTAATTTGCAATCTTGTAAAATAGTCTTACTCAAGTGATTTTATCAAGTATTATTGGTTGGGTGTAGCTCATTTGAGCATTGATTATTTTGTGATTAATAAAGAGTGTAAAGACCTCATTAGAGGCATTGGTATAATTATGTAGATTAGAAAGTGGGCCAAACTCTATGTTGAAATCTCAGGCTTGTTTCTCTCAACCTTACTCTCTTTACTTATGACATCATATATTGCTAATTTGGTTGATTATGTTTAATAGGATAGTTCTTAATCCTTGTTTTTGAAAAGAATTTCATAAATACTCAATTCACCCCTCTCTTAAGTATTTTACATAGCGTATTAGGAGATTTTCAATTAACATTGGAGCAACGTCTCTAATTCTTTGTGCTTAATCATATTTAGAGTAAAGATCATGGCATTTAATGAACTAGGATTTCTAGAAGAACAAACTATTAATCGACCGCCACTTCTAAATGGGGGAAACTATCCCTATTGGAAGTGTAAAATGAAAATCTTCTTAAAAGCTCAAAATAGATTAATTTGGAATGTTATAGAAGATGGTCTCTTTAAGGTTGAAGGAAAAGAAGAAAGAGAGTATAATGATGAAGATTGGAAAAGATTAGATTTAAATGAGATAGCTATAAATATTTTACATTGTAGCTTGAATGAAAGTGAGTTTAATAGAATTTGTACATGTAAATCCATAAAAGAAATATGGGATGAATTGGAGAAAACCTATGAAGGAACATCTAGAGTAAGAGATACTAAAATAAGTCTTCTTTGTGGTCAATTCGAAAACTTCAAGATGTAACCAAATGAAACCATAGATGAGATGCATAATAGGTTCATAAATATTATAAATCCCTTGAGTGTCATTGGAAAGAACTTCACCAACGTAGAAATAAACTCCAAACTTCTTAGGTCTTTACCAAAGGATTGGGAAGCCAAGAGAACTACCATTGAGGAAACATGAGATCTAAATACAATGAGTAAAGAGGAGCTTCTTAGCACCCTTAAGAGTCATGAATTAGCCAAGAAGCAAGGAGAGGAGTCAAGCAAGAAAATTATTGCTTTAAAAGCCATAAGCAATGACTCAAGTGATGATGACGATGGTGAGGAGGAGGAAGAGCTTGCATTCATGGCTAAAAAGTTTAGAAAATTCATGAAGTTTAATAGCAAGATAAAGAACAATGATGATGAAGGAAGTACCTCAAGGTATAAAAAGGAAAGAAAGGAACTAATCACATGCTTCAAATGTCGTAAATGGGGCGCATTCAACAATATTGCCCTTTGCTCGAGAAGACATCTAAAGGACTCAAGAAGGAAGCTCTAATTGCTATTTGGAGTGATGAAGACACTAGTGACTTAGATGAGGATGTATGCTTCATGGCACATGATGACGAGGTAAGAGATTCTTCCAAAATTCCTAATGATGAGCTTGTCACTATGTATGATGATTTATGTAAAGAAATGGTAAAGATGCAAAAGAAAAATAAAGTTTTAAAAGAAATGATGATAAGTGTTGGAGATGAACTTGATGATTTCAAATATGAATACAACAAAGTTGAAGCTAGGATCAATTCTAGATGAGGATAATGAATTTTTCAAGTATGAAAATAGCAAGTTAAGAAATGAAAATGACAAATTATACAAAGGTCACAAAGCATTAAGTATTGAGATTGGAAAATTAAAAATCCAAAGTAAAAAAGGGGATGAATTTGTGATGATGAACTCATGGATGAGCTAAAAGAACTCAAAATAGAAAATGTAATATTGAAACCTAGCTTAGATGAATAAAAAGAAATAGTGGCAAAATTTGTACAAGGAGAAAAGAACCTAAATACTATACTAGAAAAACAAAGATACACACTAGACAAACATAGAATTGGATATAAATGAGCTAATAAAGATAAAACACACAAAAGTTATTTTATGAAACCAACAAATAGAACATGTAACTATTGTGGAAAATTTGGACATATAGTATATAAATGCTTTATTAGAAATGATGTTCATAAAGGGAAGTTTGTTTGGGTCCCTAAGGAACTAGCTCACAATGCAATTAACCCCAAAGGACCCAAACTTATCTGGGTACCAAAGCAATAACTCCTTGTTTTGTAGGAACCCTCAAAAAGCAACAACAAATGGTATTTGGGTAGCGGATGCTCAAGACATATGACCGGAGACACATCCAATTTCACATCTCTAATCTTCAATGATCAAGGAAATGTTACTTTTGGAGATAATCGTAAATCAACCGTACTTGGTAAAGATAACATTCTCATCAACAAAGACCTTCTCATTAAGAATGTTTTATTGTTTAGCATTTAAAACATAACTTGATTAGTATTAGTCAATTATGTGATAATGGTTTCAAAGTAACATTTTGTGCCAATAAATACTATATTGAAAGAATTGACAATTGCCAAGTTTGTTTTAACTGATATAGACATAGAAACATTTATAAAATTAATTTAGATGATTTTAAAACCTCAAATGAAACATGTCTATACTCTCAAAATGATGATAGTTGGATGTGGTATATAAATTTGGGGCATGCTTGTATAGATATTATTTTAAAGCTTGTTAAAAAGAATCTTGTCAAAAGATTACCAAAATTAAATTTTCAAAAAGACAAGATTTGTCAAGCATGCCAACAAGGAAAGCAAACAAAAAGTTCTTTCAAATCTAAAGATGTTATTTCTACTTATAGACCACTTGAACTATTACATATGGATTTATTTAGACCTATTCAAACATTGAGTTTTGGTGGCAAGAAATTCACCTTTGTGATTGTCAATGATTTCACTAGATACACATGGACTTTCTTTATTGCATCCAAAGACAAAATGAATAGTATCTTTTTAGATATTGCAAGAAAATCCAAAATGAAAAAGGTCTTAACACTATGACCATTCCAAGTAATCATGGGGGACAATTTGAAAATTATGAAATGAATGATTTTTGTGATAAATTTGGAATTGAACACACCTTTTCGGCACCTAGGACACCACAACAAAATGGAGTAGCGCAAAGAAAAAAATAGAACTTTAACTGAAATGGCTAGAACAATGTCGTGCAAAAATAACCTACCTCAATATTTTTAGGTCAAAGCCATTAATACCGCATGATATATATCTAATAGGGTGTTCATTAGACCTATTCTTATGAAAACCCCCTATGAGTTTTAGAAAGGTAAAAGACCTAACATCTCATACTTTCATCCATTTGACACTAAATGTTATATTTTGAATAATGAAAAAGATCAACTAGCTAAATTTGATGCAAAAAGTGATGAAGGTGTTTTTCTTGGTTATTCCCTTACTAGCAAGGCCTATAGAGTGTTTAATAAAAGAACTTTAGTTATGAAAGAGTCTATTCATGTAGTTTTTGATGATGCTCTAGCTCATGTGTGTTCTATTAATGATACGAATGATGTATGTGCTAACTTAGACAAATTCTCATTTGAAAATGATGATCACATTAAAGAGACCTCAAAACAAATTGATGCATATAAAAAGGATGACTTGAATGAACAAACAATCATGATCTTCCCAATGAATGGAAATATGCTAGATCACACCCTAAGGATCAAATCATTGGTAAACCATCAAATAGGATACAAACAAGATCATCCCTAAAAATATAAGTAATCTAGTTTTCTTATTCCAAACCAAACCTAAAAATACAAATGAAGCCTTGAAAAATGACTTTTGGATACAAGCGATGCAAGAAGAATTAAATCAATTCACTACGAATGAAGTTTGGGATTTAGTACCTAAACCTAGTGATAGACTGATTATTAGAACCAAATGGGTTTATAAAAATAAACTTGATGAAACTAGAATAGTAACTAGGAACAAAGCTCTATTAGTGGCTAAAGACTATAATCAAGAGGGAGGGATTGATTTTGATGAGACTTTTGCCTCGATTGTTAGACTAGAAGCCATTATGATACTTTTGGCATTTGCGGTTTTTAAAAACTTTACACTTTTTCAAATGGATGTCAAAATGCCTTCTTGAATGGCTTCAGCAAAGGATAAGTGTATGTAGAGCAACCACCGAGTTTTGAAGATAATGAATTCCCTGATTATGTTTATAAACTAAATAAAGCTCTTTATGGACTTAAGCAAGTTCCTAAAGCTTTGTATGAAAGAGTTAGTAGTTTCTTAACGAATGAAGGATTTTCTCGAAGAAAAATTGACACAACATTATTTATAAAAATCACAAATCAAACACCATTAATTGTGTAAATCTATGTGTATGATATTGGGTTTGGAGCTACTGGCATGAATCTTGTAAAAGAATTTGTTGATTCTATAAAGAATGAGTTTGAAATGAGTATGATGGGGGAACTCAATTACTTCCTTTGTCTCCAAGTAAAACATATCGAAATTGGCACATTCATTAATCAATCTAACTAAAAGAATTTAAAATGGAAAATTGCAAAACTAGGTCTATACCTATGAGCACAAGTGTAAAATTTGATAAAGATAAAAAGTGGCAAAAATGTATGTGAAAAAGTATATAGAGGCATGATAGGTAACCTGTTGTATCTAACTGCATCAAGACCTGATATTATGTTTTTAAGTATGTTTATGTGCTCAATTTCAATCTTGCTCAAAAGAATCTCGCTTGAATGCAGTAAAACACATCTTCAAGTATCTTATGGGCACTATTGAAATTGGTTTATCGTATCCTAAATTTATTTCTTTTGATCTTGTTGGATACTTCGATGCCAACTTTGTTAGGTGCAAAGTTGATTAGAAAAACATAAGTGACACATGTCACTACCTTGGCAACTCTTTAATATCGTGGCAGTCAAAGAAATAAAACTCGATTACAAATCTCAACCGCCGAAGCCGAATATGTGACAGCCAGTAGTTGTTGTGCCCAAGTTTTGTGGATTAAACAAACTTTAGAAGATTTTTGACTCAAGTATAATAATGTCCTAATTCGATGTGATAACATTAACGCCATAAATTTAACTAAAACACGATCCAGCACTCAAGGACCAAACACATTGAGATTAAACACCATTGAATTAGATATCATGTTTTAAACAATGATATTAGCCTATAATTTGTTGACACAAACAATCAAATTGCCAATATCTTTACAAAACCCTAAAGTGAGGATCAGTTTTACACTTTACGTCAAGAATTAGGCATGATTATGCAAGTTGAGTGCTAAATATCATGGAACCAAGTTAGTATTTTTTAGCAAAATGCGCTCTTTCTTTAAAATATCTCATATAGGACATAATTTTAGGCCATCCAAGTTTATTACATATAAAAGTGTGCTTAAAACAGTTCATTCACAATGTTTTGAATTTGATAAGTGTGATATTATGTGAGCCTACCATCTCTGTGCGTTGCACCAGTCCTATTCTCACTTTTTCAATCTTACAATGATCCCTTAAACTTCATTTCACTCTCTCATATGGCTTCCTCTTTCCTCCTTTCTCATGTTGCTTTTTATTTTGTAAGTTGCAGTCTGCAACATATTGGTTGGACACCGTATATCAGCTTCGAGCGGTATGATAATCACTTTTTTCGCTACAAATGACCTACTGTTTGGATGCTAATCTTGCAGCATCTGACCGGTAAGCCAAATTACAGAATCTTTAAATCTTGCTCTTTTATCTCTCCTCTCTCATTTCTCTCCTTTTCTTTTCTCTCTATCTCTCCCATCCGCACCATCCGTCCCTCTTCCTTCTTTTCTCCATCCCATCATTTCCCCCCCTCTCTCCTTCTCTTTCTCTCCCTCTCTTACATGTCCATCTTCCCTCTTACTCTTAACCCCAACCCTCACTTTCATGGCTTCCTCACGACCCCATGGTGCGTGTACTAAAAAGCTAGGAATGATAGCTCCAGCGCCTCCTACAATCCCATCTCTTCTCGGGCTCACTTGGAGTAGTTTAGCATATTTGACAAATTAACCATTCCTGGTATTCAATTGAATAAGATTTTGAGTTTATGTGCTTTCCTATTTCTGTAAATGAGCATGTTGTCCAGTTGTTCTTCTGTAATCTTATTGATAAGATGGATGAGCATGGGCATTTAGGCATTAAACTGGGTCCTGATGATGAAATTAGAGATAGATTGTGGACCCATGTCTATGGGCAAGAACTAGAGATTGCTCCTGCTGATATCTGTAATCTGATTGATGTTCCGACTAGTGGTGCTAATTTAATGATTGATTTTCATGGTGATGTCTTCTATGCCCATATTTTTTATGCTGTTGATGTTGAGGGTGATTCATGGCATAATGATCATGCTTTAAAGGCTAAATGAATCCCTCACCATCGTGTTCTTCATCTCTACTTATCTCATAATTAGTGCTCGAGTTAGTTGCCAGAGCAACACTACCTTTACTGATTTGTGGATAATGTATGGGCTTCTTAAGGGGACTTGATTAACTTTTGGATGTGATGGTTCACAATTTCAAGAAAGTCACCAATGGTCTCAATCGAGCTCTTCTTCGACACGGTCACTTGATCACTTTGCTACTCTAAGGAAAGGAGTTCGTTTTGAATTCCCATCTCGCCCTGTGTCATTTGAGCCTTACACCATGCATCATCTTACTAAGGAGATTGGAAAGGTTTTGAATGGGTTTATGTGAGAAAGGAGCCTCTTTCTCTTATTTATGGCATTATACTGCCTTCAGGGTCTGATGATGATAGTGATGATGATGGAGGTGGTGATAGTGATGATGGAGATAATACTGTGATGGAGTTCATGTCCCTACTGATGATGAGACTACTGGTAGCCACATGGATATGCCTGCATCTATAGATCTTGGTAGCCCTTATGGCTCAGACACAGTAAGCGGTGCCCTTACTTCTTTTGCTGACTTGGCTCAATCCTTCGACCTTTTTAAAGTTGATATGAGCAAGCGCTTTGATGACTTCACCATAGATGTTAGTAGTAGCTTGAAGTCCATGACGAGACTCAAGACAAGATAAATCTAATCTTGGCGTTTTTCTCTCCAGTATTTCTACAGTATCCATCCTCGCCCTTTTACCATCAGCTAATGCTTAGTTTCTCTAGGTCTCTTTCTTTTTTGCTTATCTTAGCTTTTGGCCATTATCTATGTATTTTGGATCTTTTGGCTTGCTATATTTCCGACAATATGTTCTAACCGGTTGGATCGCTTAATTTTGGATGTCTGCTTTTCTATTGCTCCTTGTACTTGTTTTTAGCTTCACTCCTATGCTTATTTGTGCTTGCCTTCTTTTTAGGCCATATCTATATAAATATATGCTATTGACTTTTTGATGAGGCTAAAGGTGGAGAAAATACCCTTACATACTTTACCTTAGTTATGTATTCTTTTAAACTAAAAATTTATTTTTTTAACCGAATGCCTAACTAAGGTGGAGAATCTAAGATAGGGGGATAAATTAACCAAATTAAACTTTATAATATTTGTCCTCATAAAAAAGAGGGGAGATTGTTGAATCAAATCAAAGCATAATTTTGATGAAATAAATATTATAAAGTTTAATATTTGAAAATATGACAAATCTTTGAAATATACCAAGTATATATATTATCTTCACAATTGGACAAATGTTTGCATGCCATTCTAATAGGTGTCATAACAGACACTTACCATCTGGATGCTGCAGGCTTAATGTCCAGACGCTATTTAATGTAGTTCTTGCCGAGAGCAAGGTTGTGCATTTCTTGTCACTACCAATTGGATGGTAATACCTGGCGTCCGACTGATATATGTTTTTCCTGCAGGGCTTCTAGTATCGTTCGGATGCAATGTGAAGATGCCACATACAATTTGGATAGTGCAAACATACCGTTTGAACGGTAATTGTTAGAAAAACTAGTCGTTGCAGCATTAATTGCAGACGAAATTTATTGGATCAAGGCACAACGGGCAAGTCAAATGAGAAGCATATTTATACATGCTTTCTGTGAAATGAAAACAAGTTGTTGAGCTTAGAAATTGCTATCAAAGTCTTGTGTTCTCTCAAATCATTGTATTCGTCTTTACTTCTTAAATTTGCTTTAAATTGAGAGTGACAAAAGTGAATAATACTCTTGAGTGTTAATTTGTAATCTTGTAAAAGAGTATTACTCAAGTGATTTTATCAAGTATTATTGGTTGCGTGTAGCTTATTTGAACAATGATTATTTTGTGATTAATAAAGAGTGTGATACCTCATTTGAGGCATTGGTGTGATTGTAAAGATTACGAAGTGGGCCAAACTCCACGCTAAAATTTTAGGCTTATTTTTCTCAACCTTACTCTCTTTACTTATTGCATCATATATTGTTAATTTGGTTGATTGTGTTTAATAAGATAGTTCTTAATCCTTGTTTTTTAAAAGAATTGCATAAATACTTAATTCACCCCCCTCTTGAGTATTTTACTTAGTATATTAGGATATTTTCACTTTTTCTCTTTCTCTCTCGCTCTTCTTCTTCTTCTTCCTTCTCCTCCTTCTTCACCATCTCTTCTTCTTCTCCTTTAAATAAAAAAAAAAAAAAAATTTGTAGAACATGTTTTTTAAAAAAAGTTCTTTTTTTTTTTGTATTTTCTTTTCTCTCTTTCTCTCTCTCTCTCATCTCTCTTCTTCTTCTTCTTCGAATAAAAAAAAAAACACAATCATAGATTTAAAAATTGAGCTTTCAAGCTCTATTAATGGCGTCTTAATTTTCTCTCCTATCTCTCATCTCTCCTTCTTCTTCTTCTTTAAATAAAAAAAAATCCAAAAAATTGAGCTTTCAAGCTTCATTAATGGCATCGTTATTCTCTTTCTTCTCTCTTCTTCTTCTTCTTATCCTTCAAATAAAAAAAAAATCACAGATTTGAAAATTAAGCTTTCGAGCTCCATTAATGGCATCTTCATTCTCTCTCTCCTCTCTTCTTCTTCTTGTTATTTTTCTTCAAATAAAAAAAATCATAGAACATAATTTTAAAAAAAGTTCTTTTTCTTTTAACTTTCCCTTCTCTCTCTTGTCTCCCATTGCTTCTTCTTCTTCTTCTTCCTCTAACTCTAACCCCCCAAATCGAAAAATAAAAGGAATCTATGGGAAAATTAGACCTTTTTTTTTTCCTTTTTGGTTAGAGAAATGTCATAATGGTGAAAAAAATTCATACGAAGAATCTGTGAGGTGGATCTAATAGTGAAAAAAAATTCATATGAAAGTTAAACATAAAGTTTAACGTAGATTTTGTGTGTTAAAATTTTCTAGTAACATTTTTGAGGTGTTAACTAGCATCTTTTTCTTCAAGAAGAAGGAGGAGAAAGAGAGAGAAGGGAATTGAAAAAAAATAAAAAAAAATAAAAAATAATAAAAATTGCCAACATGGACAAAAAATATTTTTTTAAACATTTTTTATTGCTACATCAACTAATGGATGGAAAAATGGACAATTTCCATCCAAAGGTATTTCCAATAAAATTTTTAAAATGTTTAGGTATTTTCTTGGTGTGAAATTTTCTTTATGTATATATCTGTTACAATAAAAAAAGTTTAATTATTATAAATGAAATTCACCTTACACGTTGCAAAAAAATTGGTACTCAACCTACTAATGCACATATATTAACCTACCACATGTGAATCGATTTACCACATATTACAAAAAGTTAGTACTCTACCCATCTACTATATATATGAATCAGAGTACCATATATTGCAAAAAAGTTAGTTTTCAACCCACATACCACAGATAGATCAAGCTATCATATATGGACCCCCCTATCACATATTGTAAAAAGTTAATACTTAAAAGTGTACAAATGGGTTATAGCTAAGTGTTTAAGTGTAAATGAGACCAACCTGGGGATTTTACAAAAATTAAAAAGTAGTAGAATCTTTTTACTAACTCTAAATATACCTTTTTACGTATAAATTAGAGAAAATTGTAGAATTTGGGTACTCTAGCTTTATTTTAAGATCTTTGAATTTCTAGAAAACAAAATATAGAATCTGGCCTGTTTAATTTAGAATTTTGGAATTTAGGTATTGAATTTGATAAATGAAGCTCATTTTTAATATTTAAGATAATTTAGGTAGTTGGATGAGATATTATTAGATATCGAATTATTTTTTATCACTAATATCAAATTAATCCTATTATTATACTAATTAACTTGATTATATCTCATGGTCAACTTAGATTGAAATTATATCCTAAAGTTTCTTATTTATTTAATTAACTATTATTATCCAATTGTTATTTAACCAATTGAAAAATTAAGGTTTAAAGCAACCCATATTATCATATAATATTATGTTGCTTTCCTAATTTAGAATTTAAAATATCTAGGACATTTCAAAATCCATCTATACTTGGGAAGAAGACTTTGTTCTTGATCTAGCCATTACTCTCTTTAACTTTCACTTTTTTGGTTAGTATACTTCTTTGATTAAGAGCTTACGCTATTGTTGGTGTCACCAAATTTCAATCTTTTGGTTGAGTTTGGGAGAACTCACACATTGACCCCTTTAAAGATGCGTTCTTGTAGGCTATAATAATATAAGATGGGGAATTCTTCATAGGGTTGAAGGATTCTGGGTGAGTAAGTGAGTACTTAAAAAACTCCACAATATAGTGGAATGGAAAGGGTTGTGGGGATCTTGCGACATAGGATTTTCGGTTGCTAAGCAATTTGAGTAATGTGTTGTGACTAAGTTGGTTGTTTCCTTAGACTCATGAGAAAGTGTTGTGATGGAGATTGATATTGACTCATGAGAAGGTCTTTTTATGTTGCTTCTAGAGGTAGGCATACGAGCCTAGCGGCCGTGGGTCATTTTGTCTTGCTTTTATATGAGCCAGAATTTTTAGGCCCAGGCTGGGCCAAAATGATTTTTTTTTTTAAACTTCATTTTTTTTATGTTGGTTTATAAAAAAAATTAGAATATATATTTTAGGGTTTTACATATATTAATGATTAACTTTATTACTATTTTGATTACTTGTATAAAAAAACAAGTTTTTAAAATGATTTATCGGATATCATATTACGTTTAGATTAATAAATATATACTTAAAAAATGATATAATGCTTGTGTTGCGTGCATCAATTTAGCTTATTCCATAACATATCATAAATAATTGCTAATATGTTATTATATTATTATCGATACTAAACTTTTCCTCTTTTTTTTTTTTTTTTTTTTTTTTGCTAATAGGTTGGCTTAATCCATCATACGCTAGCCCACTTTGGCCTAGGGGTTAAACGGGTTAGGCCATGTTAGTCTGCTTTTAAGTAGGCTGAAAAAACTTGGTCGTGGCCCATTTTTTAAAGTGGGTAGACAGGCCAGTCCTTAGGCCACAACTTATATGCTCAACTCTAGTCACTTCAAGAGATGTTGTTTAGGTTTTGTAGTTTCTTTGTTTTGTGAGTTAGATATATGTTAGGTATTAATGTGTATTCTAAAATATGATAATGCAATGTTAATGAATTGATTTCTTATACTAGTTGCAATACCTAACAAATCAAGTCCAATTTTAGGGATATCATATCATAAAGAGATATGGATCAACAAAGTTAGAATAGGGGCTGCTGGATCAATTTATATATTTTGGGCCTTACTTAGTTGTATTAGGCGTAAAAATAGGCCTTATAAAGTTTATTGGGCTTACTTATTAGCTTTAATCTTATTTCATGTATTCTCATAAGTTTTATGAAGACTTAAGCCTAAAGTGACCAATCTCCACATAAAAGCTTATGGATTATAAAAATAAAGAGGCCACAATCTCATTTGATAATCGTAAAAGACGATCATATGGCTCTCATTGGTAGTTTATCCCTTTATTTGTCTTGTAATTGAAAAAAAAAAGGAGTAGTCGCCAAATCTTATTTAATGAAACCCTTAGGTAATATATACAAACAACAAAGATTCATAAAGTAATAGTAATATAATAATAATAATAATAATAATATAATAATAATAAAAGATAGGTGCAGAGACTCAATGGAAGCTATTCTAACAATTGAAGCTGAGCATATTGTTTTGGCAAAGGAACTTTTTCCTCAAAACTCCCAAAAGGGAAAAGATGAAGGACAATGAGTGATTGAGATAAAGAGCTAATATCTCTAAATAAAGATGTTCTTCTTTTCAATTATGTCATGTTTGGTACACAAATTTGAAATGGAATAGAATCAAGAGTGGAATGACCAATCTATTCCTGTGTTTGGAAATGAAATATAATCATTGATTCCATTCCATTATTTTGTTTGGTTATGTCATATCTAGAATGGAATGGAATAACTATATAATAGAGTATGACAAAAATACCCTCAATTATTTGATATGCGTATGTGTATATTTCATCATATCTATATATTATATAGCATCTATAACAAATATTATCTATATATATGTACTTCTATATAATTTTTTGAATACATCTTTTATCAAACATATACAATAGCTACTCTATATACATGTTTTTTTTTCCTTTCTTATATGTGTCTATATATATACACATATTTATGACAAACATATTATTTGTAAATATATATATATACATATATAATATGTATACATAATCTATATATTTTACACAAATATATATAACATTGATATGCATCTCTATCAATATGTATGAATTATGAAAAAAATAAAAATCATATATAGGAAAAAATTATTTTTTTTCTGCAATTATTAACATATTTTCCTCCAATTTAAAATCTATTCTCATACTTAATATCAATTTTGTTTTATCATCAAAATTTATTCAAGTTTAGGCAACGCTGAACTTCGAAAGTTTATGTGAATGAATTTTGTTTTTGTCCATAGAGGTGATTCAATGCATGTAAATATCTATAAATATTACCATACTTTTGGTTACAACTCTTTGCATGCTTTGCCATACTGTTTGCTTTAATATCAATCATTTTTTTTTTTTTTTGCCGTTTCTTTCAGTCCTGGTTGTTGTCCTATTTTATTATTTTAGTTCGACTTTGTCCTTTCATTTTTTCTATTTGACAAAGTATCACCGAATATATAGCATGTAAAGTTATTATTATAGTTAGTGGGGGTATATATATAATTATATATTAAAAGAGTTGAAATGGAATCGTGATTCCGATCTTTTAAAAATGTAATGCGATTCCAACTAAGAATCACAATTTTGATCTGATAAATTCAATCCATATGTAGGAATGAGAATAAAATCCGGAATCGCATTTTCATTCCGAGTACATTCCGCGTACTAAATATACCATTAGAACATTACAGCTTTATTTACTTCACCTATAGAGTAAACGGGGGATGGAATTTCAATTCAATAAGAATCTAATAAGGTTGCGATGACTATATAATATTCACTTAGTGCAAAAAAATAAAACAAATAATTATTAGAGTAAAATGTGAAATATCTATAATATTGCTTGTCTTTATTGCATGAAGATAATAATTGCGTGGGTGATTTTTCAAGATAAGATTATTTATGATAAAATTGGAAAAAAATCTATTCAATGACAATTTATGGTGTGAGGATATAAATTGCTATTTATTATTTTAATAATAATAATTTAATATGAATTATTATTTTTTTTCAATTAAATATTATAATAGCAATTTTATTGGGTTGTTAAAACATTGGAGCCGATCCTTTGAAAAGCAGTAGTATCGACGCTCGATTAGACATAGCTGTAAACCCATCAAGAATGAATAAGAACGATCAAGAATGTCATATTAAAATTTTGCTAATTTTGCTATTCCATGCGTATTTTAAGAAATTGCATTTGCATAATCCTCCTCTTATGTCGCTCTATGATGACATCCCTGCATGTCTCATCAGCTTGAGAGTTTTTGGGGTCAGTTAGTATGTATCTTGCATGTAATTGGCTGGTTATTATAACTCCATAATACAATATATTTATACATGAAAAGAGAAAGCATGTTTTGTATTTCATATATTGTATACTCACTTTTTATGGAGTTTACCATCCATCATTACCTCTTAATAAAAAAAAAAAAAAAGAAAAGAAAAGAAAAGAAGACCGATTGCTGTGCACTCAAATAGTATCATTGTTAATACTAATAAAACAAAAAAAAATATATTTGATTTTGAATATACATTGGCTATGGAAATTATTTTTTAATGTGTATTTGATTGCCTTTCTTCAAGTAAAGTAAGAGAAAATTAAATGAAAATATTAGGGGATCGAGAATGGATCATGATCTTGAAGATATTCAAGGGTTTTCTCTTATCATTGGCTCAAGCCCAGACCAACTTTTTAGGCTCAAAATTTGCTGGCCTGATTTGTGGGCAGCTGCACCTTCGTCTTTGTCTATAGCTTCGCTCTTGGGTTCTTAATTTCTTGCAAGAAATCTTTTACATATAAGCCAATCCCTGGGGGTGGGTGGTAAGATATGGCCCAATCTGTATTGTATCCTTTTACCATATTCTTACTAATATTTTGTATTTGCATATGATCAATATATAATTCATTTTCTTTATTCTTAGTGTCAAATGTCATTTTCCTGTAATAAAATATTGGTAAGAATATGATTTTAAAATATATGAAAATGAAAACGAGAACTAGTAGAAAAATCCCAAAAATAAAAACTAGTAGAAAAAATGCCTACAAATCGAGTATTTACACGATTTTAAAATATAAAGAAATCATGTCTCAGGACTCTAATATTAGGTGATCTAAAATTGTGTCTTGGATATACGATTCCAATATATTTTGAAATCCCTATTTTTGTTTCTTCACCATGTAGCCTTATTTCTGTAATTTTTTTTTGAATAACAGTTTTTTCCTTAAACCCATTAGTCATTACTACTAGCATAGGAAAATTAGATAAAATGATTTCGTACCGTTAAACTTGCAATTTTCTCCAGGATTTTGAGATGCTGATTTTTCATGCTAAACAAGATTGAAAGAAAAACGAATATACAATTTTCAACCATTTTATATGACCAGAGGTTTTCAGCAATTATCAAATAAAAAATATGATAATTAGAGTATGTTTGTTTCATTATATTTTGGTCATTTTGATATTATATTTTTATTATTATTAAATATATTTATCAAAAAATAGATACTGATAAAAACTGATAATTTTATTTAAAGAATACTAAACGAATACGAAACAAATATGATAAAGATAAGTTACAGATGAAAATCCGATACAGATAAAAATTGGACAATCTAAACATACATAAAACACCATATAGTTTTTTTTTATAAAATAATTTTTTTAATGCTACTAAACATGACTTTATCTTTGTCGGGTCAAAGAACAAAATTTGTGCTGCCAATTGCCTTTGGGTTTTATATCATGTTAAATGCATATAAACCCAATGTAAAATTAATTATTTTCACAATCATGCTAATACTACTATATATGTGTCATACTTGTGTTTACATTGATTTTATATTTAATATCAACAATTATGATTTTAGTTACCTCTGATCTTATCACGCCAATATTTTCGTATACAAGTAAAATGGAAATGTGAAGTAAAACAAAATAATAAAAGGAAAGAAAAAAAAAACCTTCTAGTAACAACATTCAGGAAAAAATGATAATAATAAAAATTGAGCAAACGAAGAAAAATTTTGCATGCGTTATAGACAATTCCGTAATATATGGCGGAATTTACTTTTCCTAAGGAAGACGACGGGGGAAATATATAGAGGACGTCTGATTTGTTCCAAATACGAAAATGTTCGCTTTCACTTCCCCTTTACGTCTACGAAAAAAGTAATATATGATTCATGATTGTGGTTCTTTTCTTTTTATTTATTTTTTTTGAGAAGTTTTATGGTTCTATCATTAATTTTGATGAGATCGATTATATCACTATAGAACGGCTCATATCATTTTTAACCATGTTCAAATTACTAAAATAATTAATATTTCAATTATTATATTTATTTTAACGGTTAAATGGTTAATTATTTTGTCGAAGGGATCCTAGAAGCTTCCATTTTTAAAAACACTTCCAATTTATTTTTCCCCCTTAAGAAAGTTCTCTAGTTATAACATAGTATCTATTTAAAGAGAATTTTTATAGACCTATCGATGAGACCATCTAGTCAATAATATGACTATTAAGATAAATATAGTAATTAATATATTAAGTATTTTAATGATATAATCACGATCGATATGAATTTAAGCCATTAAATAAACAACGAGACTGATTGCATCGAAATAATGGGACGATAAGTTCTCTCCACTATAATCAAACATTACATTTGCAGTCAAAATGGCTTCCTAGGTTAAAGGTTGCCATCTACGGTTTAGTGTGTTCACTATATTTGAGTACTCTCAACACCCTCCGTGTTTGTCGTGACTTCTATACTCCCTCCTCCTCCTAAAGAGAAGAAATTGTTTGGCTCTGATATCAAGTGGGACTCATTCTACAAGATTAAATAAAGATAACTTAGATCATGTTTTCAGATAATCTAGTCATAAGAATTAGAGCAATATTGTTTAAGATGATTTTTTGTATTAAAAACCAAATCAATTACATCCAAACAAAGTCTAGAATAATTGCCAATGCTAATGTGAACAATATCATATTTAAAAATATTCATGATTCAGAATGGGCAGAATGTATTACTTTTGATTAACCATGGTCTATATAGTTTACCGACTCAAGATTGTGCCTCTTAAGGGCTCTTACCTTTAATGGCAACTTACGATGAGCCATTACCTCATGATCTTGTACTATGGTTTCCAAGTGTAATGCATTCTATGTTTAGAGATTTATTTCTGATACACATGAAGCTTATATGAAGCAAGTATATAGTATACTTTAAATTTAAGAAGATAAACCAAGCATCCAAAAAATATCTTTCTTATATGATTTAGAGAAAGAGAAAAAGAATCTAGAAAGCCATTGATATTAAAATAAATAATGTTATTTCTGATATGGGTCGAGTCTACCTTGAACTTACATAAGATCCTCTATTTATAGTAAGAGGAGTGAAGAAATAGACAATAACAAATTATTGCACGCATGACCAATGGAGACATAAAGATAGGATAAGACTATAGTGCATAGCAGCCTTTTCAAAGTTACACAATGATAGGATAAAGCCACATCAACCATTTTAAAAGTAAATAGTAAAATTTCTACAATAATATTATATTATTGAGCTAAATCGCATAAAATAAGAACAAAACGAATTGCTTTCTAAAGACTAGTTGAAATCATCACTATTCTCTTTGGGTTCTAACCACGTGGGTATTGGTGCACTGTTAATGATATTTTTTGGATAGCCATCATAAGGGTCTTGATTTCGAGCTTGAAACTCAACTAAGGCTTTATCTATTTCTGGATTTGTTTTTTCATAATCTTGGTTGTAATCCTATGGAACTTCAGATTCATAGGCTCCTGGTCATATTTCTTTTGGGATTGTCATATTTTGGATATAGAGTTTCCTCTGCAGCTCTTGATAATATCCATCATTATCACTTATATCAAAGAGCACACCATCATCTAAGATTACATGATTTAGAATTTAATAGAACGAGGTCCTCTTGAGTTGGATCCATTATTGCCTTAGTTGGTTGATTAGCCTCAAATCTTTTCTATTATACCTTGGGCATCTTTCTTCCATATGGTCTAATAATGTTTGGATGGTCACCTTTTAATCATAAAATGTACATAAACACCTTAATAATTCTACCAAATGATGAACCGGTTTTCATTTATCATATGTGATCTTAGAAACGAATTTTAATGCCTTAATAACTGGCATTTAGATGACAGAAAAGTAATGATCATAAAAGTAGCAGTAAAACCATTTTAATTCTTTTGAAAATGGATCCACAAAATGAAATATATGAGGATAAATGAATGGATATTCTAGATGAAGGCCATATATGGTTTGATATTTAATCCTCCATATTTGTTAAAAAAAATTAGGTATTGGGATTGCTAAAATTATGTTTTTGTATCATAAAAAAAAATTGTTTCTCTCAAACAACTCATCCATTTTTGGTGGTGCTGTTTCCTATAGATATCTAGGCTTATATAGTCTTGTCTTGCAGACTAGAGAAGATTGCTTAATCATGGAGCTTTCACTCATGAAGATGAATAACTTGTGAAAGTGTTAGAGGATTTGGTTTAAAGCTCTAAATTAAGTTTTGAAGATCCAAACGTGGCATATGAAGAGAAGTTGTTTGACTTGTTGGGCCTGCACATGCTTATCACCTAGGATGTAGTTGTTCTTTGCCAAATGTTGCCATGAATTGAACATGCACGCATATCATCTAAAGGTGCATGAATATCTCTTGGAGAGGAGTTATGGGGCAAAGAACAAGTGATGGATAATCCATGTTCTTTTAGAACTTATGGATTCTGATGTCCTTTCTTTTAGAACTTATGGACTTAGTAGGGCTTAGTGATTTTGCTGAGGTCTAGAATGAAAATTAGCAACTGAGTTTTTCTGCCCTGGAATGTGTTTAACCTCATAGGAATATTTTGAAAACCATTCCTACCATCTTAGTAACTGAGGATGCGGTACTGTTTTCTGTTTGAATTTGAGCATCTTAAGGAAAGAGCTCATGTCCATCTAAATTTTGAAATGCAATCCCATTAGATGGTATTCAAACTTTTGAATTGCCATCCTAGTAACTGTAGATGTGATACTGTTTTCTATTTAAATTTAAGCATCTTAGGAAAGAGACCATGTCCATCTCAATCTTGAAATGTGATCCCATTAGATGGTATTTAAACTTTCGAATTGCATTTTTTATAGCAAAGATTTCCTTGAAAGTTGAGTGATGATGGATTTTAGAATCTTTGAATCTATTGCTCTGTATCCACATACATGCTTTGCTATTGGATTGTTCTAGATCTTACTCCTAATATGTATTACTGGCATCAATTTGCAAGATAAATTTCCCATTATAAGAAATTTTTAATGGCGACAAATCTTGTAATTTTTGCTTTGGTAGTTGGATAGCTTTTGTTTGGTGATTGGCTCATTCCTAGTGATCCTTTTTTAACGTCTTGAAGAGTGGATTGGTCAGTGTGGAAATTTTTCGAACAATGTCTCTGAGATAGTTAACTATGCCCAGCATCGCATTTGTAATGCGATGGCCATCGATTAGATCCTAATAGTCAACTTTTTCTATTTTTTTTTTGTTGCTGAATCTATTTGGTGGTGAGATTGAAATAAGGAAACTTAAGAAGTTCCTAGACTATAGATGGTTCTGGTTGATAAAAACCATCTTTTATCTTCATTCCTAAAAATTCTATCCTTATATGAGCTATCCATATCTTTCTTTTAAGCTGACATTACTTCTTTAGAGATAACTATCTAGTGAAATCTTTAGTAATTCATCATGGGCTTCTTCATCTGCACTATACAAAAGAATATCATCAATATGGTTGACTAAACGATCAAGAATTGGCTCAAAGCTTTTGATTATGGCCCTCTAGAAAAGTGAAGGTGCTGTCTTGAGCTCGAATGTAACACTCTCCATTTGTAGTGATGATTTAGGATACAAAATCTCGTCTTATATCTATCATCAGGATGAATTCCAAGTTGCTAGAAACCAACTTTGAGATCAAATTTTGAACATATTTTGGCCTTTGCAATGTTTTGGAAGATTGTGTTCCTTTTAAGACTAGGGAACTTATCATCTTAGACAAAGTAGTTTAACGGTTGATAATTGATTACAAACCTTAGCTTGCCTCTTGCTTGTTTAGACCATTTATTTGCATAAAAGGCTTCATAAGTCCATTGTGAGTCTGATGCTTCGATCAGACCTTATTGTAACAGCTCTTGACATTCTTGCTCAACAAGCTTTGTATGTTTAGGGTTTATTCTTGAGTGTCTTGCTTTGGTTAGGTTGATTTCTTTTTTTTTTTTTAAAGACATCCTTACAAAAAATTCTTTATTTTGCCACAGTAGATGCTTGCATTTACCGAGAAATTCTATGTGGCTCTTAATACACGCTTCTTTTTTTAACTTCTCAGAAATCGCATGGATATTCACTCCTTAGATAGCCTAAAGTCGAGAGACTTTTGTGTGGGGTTTAAAATACCTTTTAAGCCCTCAACATGAATTTTTAGTCTTGGAATTCATTGAAGTATATTCCATCTGACAACAATATACTTGTTTAGTAATAGTGTTCCAAAGATTGGTGTGATCATAGAGCATGCTGGGAAGAACTGGGTCTTGACAGGTACACTTCTTAGGTATATCTTGAATTCTTCATTAGAGGTAGTAGCAAAAGTTTTGTTGTAAGGTTTCAAAATTTTTCAAGCAGCACTCTAGAATTGAGTATGCGTTCCACTACTTTAGTGTCGATAAATCATATCACCTGAATAAGTTTATCAAATTTGCTTGTGATGATTTAGATTGGAACATGTGGGGTTTGAAAAATGCTTTAGACTTCAACATTCTTTTGTTTGCAGGTTGCATTGAGTATGATTCTTCTTTAGAATTTAATAGATCTATACTGGATGTTGGTGAGTAGGTTTTAAGGTTCTTCTTCCTATAAGAATAATGACTCCAAATCTTCCTCTTTGTATTTTTGATTCCAGTCTGGTGGAAAATTGATTGGATCATCTTTTGTGGTCCCTTTGATGGACATTGTTTTGTATAGTGTCCCATTTTGTTGCAGATGAAGCATCAAGGAGACTTTCTCCCTTTTAGCGGTTTTCTCCTCAAGTGTTTCCAGTTTGCCTTCGTCCTTCTTTTGGGATTAAAGGGTTTTTATATTGAAACTATTTTATGATGCTTCTTTTTCTTGGTGGAGCAATTACGTTATTTGTTAGATTGCTTGCATTTAATTTACAAGTCTTTTCTTTTGCATATTTTCTCGAGGATTTTTACACCACTTAGGTAATCCTTGAATAATTGATTCTTCTCACACATGTCATCTATCTCCAATAGGGACATGTATAATTTTTTGCTCTTTAGTTTGAAAAACTTTTCAACTCCTCTTGCAAGTAATTCAGGGATAGAGAGAAACACCGGTTTGAGCATTAAATCTGCTCTAAGTTGCTATAATAGCTGCATCATCTTCTTATAGCACAGATCTAAATCTTTCTTTTTAAACAAACAACATCCTCTAAAAAAAAAAAAAAATTCTTTTCTCTTAGCTTCTCAAGTCATGTGGGTTTCATACTAGGAAAACATGAAGGATTTTGATTATGTGATTGAAGTTTATATGATTAGGATGACTTGTTGATCAATATGGGATACATAATTCCACTGTTTTTAATATTCTTGTAAATCTTGCCACAAATTTAGATAGTACTTCAAAATGGCTGTCGTTTGTTAAGGATCTTGTGATCAGCCAGGCATGAAACTCTTGTAATCTTTCGGTCCATTTTGAGTATTGGATGTCATCAATAGTAAAAGTAATATTATTATTAGATAATTTTTTGTTGCATAATGTAGGCCTATGATCATATGTTTTTTTATCTCAATTCTTCATCTTCTCTTAGCATGGGAAAATGAGGTGGTTGTGGACTTGCCTGAGGAATTAATAAGACTCAAGCTAGAGCATATTGACCATAATGGTTTGAACTTACTTCCTCTGTGTCTTCTTCAGAATTTGTTGGATTGACTTAGAGGTTGATATTACATCATCAGTACTTTTGTCATTCTCTTGAGTCAAGCTTTCCTTTATCGAAACTTTCTAATGAACTTTCTATTTTTGTTCCAACCGTAGCTATTTTTGAAAGTGGTTGGAGTTGGCTCATGAAAGTTTCAATAAGATCAAAGATTTCTTAGGTTTTTACCATGAGGAGGTTTGGATTTTTTGGATTCTGTCCCAAGCTATAATAATCGTTTTTACTGCTTAGGTCTCGAGTTTATTATGGATCTTAAGGGTTAGATTGACTTGTTTTTCTTTTATGTCTTGGAGAAGGTCCTTCTCCATCTTTTTCTTTCCTATCTCCTTTTCCTTCATTCTCTTAACTTCATCCCCCAATTCTATAATAATTTTCTTTCTTGGAGATCCTTGTGGTTCAGGCATAAACAAAGAAAGTCTTGAAGGTTTATTTCGACCTCTAATACTTATTCTTGTTCCAGGAGAAAATATATCGAAAGCATATGGATCTTTCTTTGTTTTGCTTCTAACATGCTTATGTACCCCTTCAAATTTTTAACTTCTATCTCCTTTTGTTAATTGAATTTAGAAAGACATATTCATAGAGTAGGAATATAGTATTTAACTTCCTCTAGTTGCTTTTGTAGCATGGATATTTTCTTCGAAGTATCATCAATTGTTTTTTTTTAACATAGTTGAGTATGATGTAGATATTCTCAATGTTAGACCCAATCTTTTACGGTATTCGGTTTTGTGTCACGGTATTATCAGTTCGCCAATTTAGCACAGCTTCTGCTACACTACTCTTCTTGTGTTCCCATGTGAATCTCTTTTAGTAGGATTCATTATTTTAGGAACATGCCTGAAATCATCATATTCATATTCTTCTAAGATAGGGAACTCTGCTTCTCTTTGATTCCCTCTAATCATGTAGATATCTCTAGAAAGAGATTTTGATTTATTATCTTTTGGTATTGGTGATGAAGTTGTAATGAATCGTTCAAAACTTCCTTCACTCAATTCTTTCTCAGATGAAGACATCCATCAACTCCAGAAATTGATTAAGTGGAAATGGTAGCCTCATCCTTTCTTCTTCTTGGGCACCCAAATTTTCTTTGGCACCTTCGATTTTGGTGGCATTAGAGTTCTTCTCTTCTTCATCATACTCCTTTTGAGAGGTTCAAGAGCATGATGACATTCTGCTTGCATTATGACAAGTTCCTTTATCTTTAATTCGACCCTTTGGAGTCCCATATAGATATTATAGTAAGATTCCTGAGGTTGTGGGGGTTGATGTCTTAGTGGTTGTGGTGACACCTCATCTTCATGATTATCATTAGAAAGTTCTTCCTCAAGATCTTTTGACGCTTGTGATATTTTTCCATAAAAAAACCATGTATTGCCATTTACCACCATCTTCCCCTGAAGGTCCTATAGTAGGATCTCCTTATTGGTACCTTTTCCTAAGAATGGAGTTGAAACCTTTTTTCTTGCACCTTTTATCAAGAACACCATCATTATCAAAGAAATTTCTTTAGATATAGTAGTTTTTCACATGAACATTTGGGGTTAAAATATTCATGTCCATTGAATGAATTTTTCCTAAAGTGTATTGGTTTTTGTCCCTATTGAAGGACTGATTAATTTGTTGGATCCAGAATCATGCTGGGATCTTTCTCTACTAAAAGAAGGGAAAGAAGCCCTCTTCATCTCTATGGATACCAATCAAATGTCAATAGTTGTACATGCTCCAATGTGACTTGAAAGGATAAAACCTTATAAGCTTTTGCCTGAGACATATGTAATAAGCTATGAAAAGATACATCAAAGCACAATCCCAATCCAGTCCTAAAAGCTATTCAGGAGGAACATTTTGTTACTCCATAAATTCCTCCTAAATTGCCAAACCAATGGCTTGCCTTAGGTTACACTCATCTCCATTATGGAGTAATAAGGCTAGCCTCGACCCTCCATGCAAGGAAAGGTATGCTAGTCATAGTTAGAAATGGCCCTATTGGATTTAAGATACCTCATATATGAACAAGCATACATTGACACAATCGAGTCAACTTTGAATGCAGGAGCAGTGTGTGTGACACTATTTCTCAATTACTACATTCCATTAAAGGAAAAAAGGCTGCTGGAGACATCAATCAAAATTGGTTGCTTGAACATATTATTTTACTTTGGAAGACTGGGGTCTTACCAAAGATCTAGTTGATGAGAGAACATTCTGGTTTTGCTTAATATATGCAAAGTAGGGATTTACAAGGGGTAAGGAAGTGCTTTCTATTATAGGTTCTTCATCGTATGTAATCTCATATAGAGAATCTATTTTACTAGCATGGTTTAGTGTGTTCACTGTGTTTAAGGTACTCTCAATACTCTTTATGTTTGCCATGACTTACATACTCTCCCTTCCTCCTAAAGAGAAAAAATTATTTGGCTTTGATACCAAGTGGGGCTCATTCTGCAAGATTTAATAAAGATAACTTGGATAATGTTTTTTGAGAATCCACTCATAAGAATTAAAGCAATATTGTTCAAGGATGGAATATTAGACGTTGGCTTCAAGTGACTGATAATGTTTATGATAAGGTAATCTATTTAAAACTAGACAAATGATTTTCTTTCCTCGGATATAATTCTAAAATTTTGAACCATTTCAAGATGCACATCAATAATCATGTAGCTTAGTGTCCATCGATATCACCTAGACACCTCCTCTAATCTACTCCACTCTTGTAACTATTAGTTATGCTAATAATGTAGTAAATAATATTTATTACATTTAGTATTGTAGACAACCCATTTTTGTCATTAAGGTTTTGAATATATAATGAAAATATATATTATTTTAAGCCCAAATTCCAAATGATAATAAAAAAAGAAAAAAGAAGGAGAAGAAAATAAAAGAGTGAAGAAAATAACTTTAAAAAATATAAAAATTAAAATATAATAGGTTTATAATATATAAAAAAATAATATAGGCTTAATATAGTATTAACCTTAAGTATAAATCTTTTTGAATTCAATTAAATAGCCCACAATAGGTTAGTCTATTTGATTGTGTCAAGTTTGGAGGCCTTAAATATTAATTTCATGCAAACCATATCAAGACACAAGCCAATAGCTTGTATGAAAAAGTCATGGATAAATATTGAAAAGGTCAAGGATTTAACTCTTGAAGGAGGCAAAATGCCCCTTTTTTATTTATTTTTTTTTAACTCCACGCATGCCACGTGGCATGTTCCCATTAGTGGAGATGACATCATTGATGATGTGAGATCGTCTCCTTCCTTAGGAAAGTAACAGGCTTCACAAGAACGAAGCTATAACAACCACCTTTAAAGCATAATTTGATCTCTTTTTCTTCATGATTTCATCAAATTAATGGTGAAATAAAAAAGTATACTTGGAGTACTTTGAATCGAGACTAATTCGTGGTCTCGATTCATAGTTTAAGGGAGTCAAATCTGAGGGTGAAAACTGGGGAAAGTTTGAATGGGTAATGAGCTCCATAACTGTTAATGGCAATTTTTTAACTGAATTAAGATGAGTTAAAGCTTCCACGAAGCATCTGAAGGTAAAAAATGTTGGATTATTCATTTGAACTTACCAATTTTCCACTAAATCATCATTAATCGAAGTCAAAATTGAACCCTAAAAATCATGATTTTGGTTAAAGCTTTCAATTGGTTTCTATGTTTACTTGAGCTTGAAACTTATAAATAAGAGCTCAAAAATCACAATGGCATCATCAATCACAACATAAATCTACTCAAAAAGTACTAAAATTCGAAGTCTTTAGAGCTTAGGGTTTTCAAGATTAGAACCTCAAATTTGAAGTTTTCTGGGTGTTTTCGATCAGTTTGGTGCCTAGAGGAAACTTCAGGTAAGCATCGGCTATCGATTAATAGCTTTAGATAAGCTTGTAACCACCAGGGGGAGTTCTGATGAAGCTTAGCTCCGATCGCCATCTGTGGAGGCTCAAAATCACCATTCGCTGCCACATGCAAAGAAAACTGGGTATGCCAAATTGTTTAAGGGCTTGAAAACAGTCAGTTTGACATCCCTATCAGATCCAACCACCATTAGAGATGTCAAATCATCTACCATCGACCTCTTAGTCTTCTGCTAACCCATGAACTGAATCTGAATTTGACCCATGAACTGAATCTGACCCAAGATCTAACTCGAATATCTACTCTAGCATCCGAACCTGTGCTCACTGCTAGCAACCCATAGACCTGCAATTGCACAGCTAAGAAAGGTTCTCTTCTTTTCTTTTTTTTTTAGTTAATTAAATAAATATAAAAAAGAAGAAAAATAAAAAAGGAGAAATAAAATAATAATAGAATAATAAATCTTTGTTAAATAAAAAGTCTGTAATAGATTTGGTGGTTTTATTATAACAAATGAAAAAAATTCATTAAATATATATATGCATGTGTTTATATATTGGAATGAAAATCCCTTTTGCCATTTAGAGAAGTGTTTTTTGTTACATGTAAAATAAATTTCGTACTTCATAGGACTATATCTAAAACTCATATTTTTACCAAATTAAAAAATTTAAGAAACTTAAATTGCAAAGAGCTTGAAAATTTAAAAGAATCCAACAAACTAAATTTTTTAAAAAGAATTACGTATTGTCTGATCCCGATTAGCAGGTATGTAAGCACCTTTGGGGTGACATAAGAAGTAAAAAAAAAAAAAATTTCCCTTGCCTTTGTAAATATTGAATGTAAATATTGTAAATATTTTCTTGATTTGTAAATTGTGATGATGATTGTAAATATCATATTTTGTAATACTTGATAAGATTTTTTAGCATTAAAAAGGAAAACTTTAATTTAATAATTTAAATATGATAACCGTTTGGTTTTAATAGGGCATCCCCCGAATCAAAATCTCTTCTTTAACAAAGTGATTTTCATATCAATTTTTTTGCAGACTAGTATCTAAGTTAAGATCAACCGACCCGTTGATCCTAACTTATAATTTTTTTCTTGATTTTGACCTGGTGGCAACTCCTTAAAAGTTCTAAGAATTATATTTCTTTCAATTCCTAGTCAATGGTTCATACCAGATGGGTTAAAGTTTGCTACGAATCAAATTAAAAGAAATTAAATATGAAATGAAAAATCTAGACTCGATAGCTTGGCAACTCCATTGGGGAAGCTTATTTTACAAGAGGGTTAGCCACCTAAAATTCTTAAAATTAAAGTCATTCTTTTGTGATCATTTTTTAAAATTTTATTTGTATTATACGTGACATGTAAATAGTTGTACTGATATCTTCTTTTAAGTAGTGTAGACGAAAGTTTTTCCAAAAAACACTCAAGGCACCTAATGTTTAGTTTGGGGGGGGGGGGGGGGGGGGGGGGGGGGGGTGGTTTGTTGTGAGGAAGGGCTTTTCAATACAAAAATGTGTGTTAAATGTGGTCAGACATAGCCACCTTAAAGTCCTAAGGTGAGGGGACTCAACAAGTCCCAAGTGTTGTGGTTAACTCATTGCATGAGACGAATTAGACCCCCACACCATTAACATAACCACGATCCGTTAATGAGGGCTTTTAGAACCCACCAAGTCTACATTCACTAAATGGGGGTAATGATGTGTTGTAGTGCATCTTAAAGGAATTTTTGGAAATCAAAGTAAAGGTTGAAATAATTCCAAGAATTATAATTTCCTTGTAGATGTTCCTTTATACAAAAGAAAAAAAATGGTAAAAATGTAAACAATAACCAAAAATTTTTTTGTTGTTGTAATTTTTCAATTTGTATAGATGCCCTTGTAGTCATCTTTCCTTTGTAATTTGTAGATTTAGGAAATGTAAAGCAGTAGTTCATCTAGCGTCTGGTCAAAACTCATCCATGAAATTCTGATATGCATGAATGCTCTGATACCAAAATATGATATGCCTAAAACATTAGGAAGCAGCAGATTTCAAACTCAAATGAATTTCTGTTTTTGGTGTTTTAGATTTATAGGATAATCAATGAATTGAAATGATATGAACGGTTTGACAACGGATATTAACACGTAATCAAGCTACACTAACCCTAATTTGATATGATGCATGAAATAGGGATAATGGTTTGTTTCGCCACAATCTAAGGATTGATAAGAACAGAATAATTCGCCACAATCAACAAATGATTAATAAGAGAAACTTGAGAAGAGTTCTCAATAACAAATGTCAATATCTCAAAAACTCTTTAGGGTTCATTACAATGGGTATTTATAGTATTACCCAACAATGATACAAAGGAAATACGAAATAATTAAATTCTTCATTTTTGTTTTAAGGCCCAAAGTCAACGCCACAGATTGAAGACATGCACCGTCGGCTTGAACTAGTGTACTCGAAAAGCCGAGGCTTCACGTTTTTACCATGCTCATGACTTCAAGCTTGTAAATGCTACACCACCAACATTGAATAAGAAGGCTGCTAGCCTTGGCTTGATCTCCATCCATGTCTTCACATTAAACTTGTAGTTCTCAGGATCAAATGATCTTCATCAATAAGCTTGCTAAAATGATCCTCATCATCATCTTGGCCTTGTTGAAGATTTGTCCTTAAATCTTGATGGGAAATATATCCATCCGGATCAAAGATAAATTTGTAAAACTCAAAAACAGTTAAATAAAAGGTCCCAATAATGCTCAACTCATGTTCTCTCCCCACTTCTTGATTTGCAAATCTTTTCTTGAATGGTAATTCCTCATCAATGCTCCATCTTGGATCCCATGTTAATTTTATGCAAATTCAAATGGAAATTCTCCACCATAAAGTTACCATACATGTGGCAAACTATTGACTCCTACAAAATTAGATTTATCATGAAGGCTACATTCATCCAATTTAACAGAAAAAGAACTCACTAATATTGGCCTGTCATGCTCGGTATTTCCTAGTGTTAAGGAAAGTGGCTCCAATTTAGGTTCATAAATATCAATAGGTAACTATAAAGTAGTATCACTTTGTACAGTCTTTGTAACATCAATCTCCTCTTCCATGGTAGTATCCTCTATTTATCATCGTCAATGTCAAATTTACATTGCTAATAATTTCGATTTGCACCTCTTGATCAATTGTTTTGCCAAATTCCTCTTCATCAATTTCTTCTGCGACTTTAGTTCCACCATCTCCATATATAACTGTAGGAATCCTTTTAGTCTCATGAATATCAATGACAATATTTTTCTCAACCATCACGAAAGTTTCCTGTTGTTGCATTTTTCTCTCAATTTCATCCTCAATAAGGAATATAGGTACTCCATTGAAAAGTTTCACCACATATTCATTTGGACATTGGTATGCAATATGTCCACGGCCTAAGCATCTTATGCATTCCAATTTCCAATCATCATCATCATCAATCTCATCAAAACTAGCACCTGCTATTCCTTCCCTCTTGGCATCATTCACTATACCTTGATGATGTGCCACCTGTTGGTTTATCACTGGCAGTAGTGCTTGGGGATTGATCAATGGCTGTTGGCCTAAAGCTATTTGATCCATATGTTCTGTCATGTTGGCAACAATGGTAGTCAAATCCTGCAACTGCTCTTCCAATGATTTTCTACAAGTCATGGCTTTCATTCAAAACTCTAAATCTTAAACCAATAATAGAAAACCTTAGATTTTTCACAATACACACTGCACTACAACACAACCACAACTCAATCCTCCTATTCAATCTCATGCACTATCAAATCACAGATATCATAATCACACCGCAAACCCTAATTTCAATCGCAACAATACCCATCAATAACACCAGTAACAATTCTCAATTCAATAAATAACTCAATTATAAGGTTAAAGATCACAACTTTACACTTACCAATTGCCCTGTTGCCACAACTGTGCTTTATAAATGAAATTTTCGAACCTAGATTCATAGAAACGTGGATCCTTGGCTCTGATACCAAAATATGATATGCCTAAACCATTGAGAAGTAGCGGATCTCAAACACAAATGAATTTCTGTTTTTGGTGTTTTAGATTCATAGGATAATCAATGAATTGAAATGACATGAAAGGCTTGATAATAGATATTACATACTGTAATTAGCCGAGCTATGGTAACCCTAATTCGATATGACTCATGAAATAGGGATCATGGTTTGTTCGCCACAATCCTAAGGATTGATAAGAACAAAATAATCTCACCACAATCAACAAATGACTGATAAGAGAAACTTGAGAACGACTCTCAATAACAATTGCTAATGCCACAAAAACTATTTAGGTTCATTACAATCAGGTATTTATAGTATTACCTAACAAGGAAATAAAGGAAATACGAAATAATTAAATTCTACGTTTTTGTTCAAAGGCTTGCAAGTATGCCACCGGCCTAGAGTTCGACACTGCCGGCATTGAAGACATTCACTGCTAGCCTTGAGCCAGTGTACTGGAAAACCCAAGGGTTCCACATTTTTATCTACACCCGTGACTTCAAGCTTGTAAATTCTATATCACCAGCATTGAATAAGAAGGCTACCAGCCTTGTCTTGATCTCCATCCTTGTCTTCACAATTAAACTTTTAGTTCTCGAGATCAAATGATTTTCATTAATAAGCTTGCTAAAATGATCCTTATTAAGTTCATGTCTATGAGTACCTAATCCCAAACTTATGTTGAAACAATGGTTAGAGACCTTCAAGCTTGACCAACAAGATTTTATCAAGACTAGACTTGGTTCAATTATTTTTGCCTAAAGTTAAGATCAATATCCATTTGATTAGGGCCCTAATATACCTTTCGCAGCTTGAAGAAGTAGCTTTCTGCTTAATAGAACACACCCTTAGCCCTACAATTGAGGAGTATAAAACTTTGTGGCTTCCTAGACATATGAAGGGATCTATTTTAAGTTTAATAAAAGCTCTGCCAACATATTTAGTAATTGTTTAGGGGTTAGGAGAACTAAAGTGTCCAAAGCAATTTTTAATGCAACACCACTTCAATCAAGCTGACAAAGTTGATGAATTGGTTTAGGACTCCAGGAAATCATAATGAGAATAGATCCATCTTTTGTGAATTTGCAGAAAACTTAGGGAAAAATAGTATTGGTGCAATTATGGTTACACTTGAGATTAGTGGAACAATTTTTAGAGGGTAAGTCCTATGTTCCAGGTCTACTTGCAGAACAAAATCAGTCTTTAAAACACTTAAAGACTTGAAGCTATGGAAAGTTTAAGGCTAGTATAGCCCTTTTGATGATATGATTCGCAAGTGTAAGTGATTTTGGGGTCCATTCGAAGCAAGTTCCCTACACTAACAACTATTATCTGATTGAATGTTTCACCAGCCGAGTTCATATCTAAGTAATTGGGATAACGTAATGGTGGATACATGTCCTACGAGATCTACCTACTAGTGAGATCTTATGGGTAGCCAAGTGGTTCCAATGCTATGCTTCAATTTTAGGATGTGTGGATTATGTAGTTGTCCCTCTGATAGGGATCAATAGGTGCGTTGGATACTACCACTTGTGTGATCAGGCAGCTAGTCTCATTACAGGGTATAACCAACAAAACCCCATTAACAAAAGTTACACTATATTACTAGGATCCAGACCTGGTTTTTGGAACAAAAGAAGAGAAACTTAAGGAAATGCAAGCCAAATGGAGGAATTCGGAGATCAAGAGGATTTATAAAGCAGGGTCCTCCAATCTAGAAATCAAAAAGTATCAAGCTACCAAGAAGTACAACATTAACCAGATGAGGAAGCAAGGGGGTTACAATTTGAAGCACCAGATGCAATGAACCTGACACTAGCTAATCCAAGTTTGGATATGAAGGCTTATATAGAATTAACACGAGCTCACATGGAAATTTAGTTACAAGATACGAAAAGGAAAGAGAGGGAGAAACAAGAAAAAATGGAGTGTGTTTTACAGAAAGCCAAGCTTTGGAAGTTAAGTTAAAAAGGGTAAGGAAGACAATTGAAAAATTGAAGGGTCAGCTTGTTTGCCCTGACAAGATCAAAAGAATGACATAGGATTTTTTTTAAATTTTTCTTTAGTTTTCTTTGTGACCTAATGGATGTAATAAGACTCTTGGAATTATTTCAATAAAAATGAAGTTTTTGCCACAATTCTTAATCATTACCTCAATTTGCATCAGTGTGTCTTCATTTTATCTTCTGTATATATATTTTCTCCTTATATATATATATATATATATATTTTCTAACCATGTTTATTTTTATTTTTATTTTTAAAAAAAGAGAGAAAGAAAGGGAAAAAAGGAAAAAAATAATAAGGAAAAAAAAAAGACTAATCATCTGTTGGTTTTGTCATCAGGTTTGAAAAGATAGCTCTTAAATGCAAAGACTAAATCAGAAGTCCAGTTATCACTAGGTCTAAATCTAAGATGGCTAGCAACAACAACAATAACACTACTAGCAACATAGATTTAGCAGCTGAACAAAGGATCTAATCCTTTGAGCAAACTATGCTTAAGATGGTTGAGCAAATGCAGCTCCTCACCTAAAGCATTGGGTTGCTCCAACTGTCTGCTAAAGGGTACTCTAGAGCTTGAAAGGGGGGAAAATGGTCAGCCCAATAAAGAGGAGGAACCATACCATGTGCCCCATATGACTATTGAGCCAAATCCTAGCAAGCTGAAGAAGGAGTTAGAGGCTCAAAGTAAAGAAATGGAAAAAAAGCTCATCCTTCGGTTCACTAAAAAATTGAAGGCGTTTGAAAGGGCCAATGGGTTTGATAAAGCTAGGATAATGAGCTTGCCTATGGCTCAAGTTAGTGCTTTATCCTGAGAAATTCAAAGTGCTAGACTTTGAAAATTATGATGGTACGGGCTGCCTTAAACTACATACTCAGCTCTATGTGAGGAAGATAAGCCAGTGTACTAAGTACGAACAGCTGATGGTCCAGACCCTTCAACACAACCTTACTGGACCAGCATTAACACGGTATGCCAGTTAGACCTCAATGAGATTGATACTTAAGACAAATTGGCCTGGGCATTTTACAATCAATATAAATTTAATATTGAGGTTGCTCTGTCCATGTGGGAGCTTAGCAACCTGAAAAGAAGAAGGATGAGAGCTTTAAGGAATATGGGCAACGCTGGAGGGCATTAGTAGCCATGATTGCCATACTCATCCCAGAGAAGGATTTCGTATTTACCTTTATAAATACTCTTGAAAAGTCTTTTTTCTCCCATCTGATTGGGCATACCTCAACAAATTTTTCTGAGATGGTGATGGTAGGATGCGTGATTGAGAGTGCCATCACTAAAGGTAAGGTGTAAATAGATAAGAAACAACCAAAACCAAGATTCAACAATAAAGGGAAAGCGGCTACTGTCAGCATGGTCAGCTTATCTGGGTATTCTAAACCTACCCAAAGGTTCACCATCCAACTAGCCTCTGACAACAATCAGGCATTTGTCCAACCTCAATAGCAGCAATAATATCATCTAGCTAATAGATTCATCAAAAGGTAGTTCACCAAAATCCCAATACCCTTAAGATATGTACTTGCACGGTTGAGGGTTGATAATTTGATCAATTTTGAGACTCCAAAAGAAGGTTGCAAACCAAAGAATTACAACCCAGACTTGAAATGTGACTACCATATGGGGAAAATTGGTCATTCCACTAACGAATGTTGAAGGCTTAAGAACAAAATTGAAGATCTCATTGATGCGAAATTCGTCCAATTAGACTTTGTGGAAGCTCCAGCTCCTGATGTCAACTCAAATCCACTTCTAAATGATGGGCCTACTATCAATATGATTACAGTGGAAGAGCCTAAACCGATCATCAACTTAGATGAATTACCTATCTTCATTGAACAAGTAGCTTGGACCCTCTACCAAAAACGATACTTGTCTAATATGAACTTAAGGGATAGGATGAAAACGTGGCTTTCCGTTTACAATTTGCTTAGAGCTGAACAGATCACAAGAGGGGACATCCAAGAAATGCATATACCTAAACCTTGAAAGCCTAGTACTAAAAAAGAGTTGTGGGGTAGGCATCTAGCAGGAGATCCTACAGTTGCCATCGTAAAATCTCCAGGTAGGTACCAATACTTGGTTAATTTATGGGTTGAACCTAAGATCTACACCAATGCTCTAGCAATAGGATGGGGCTTAGAGTTTGAGGAAGATAAAGCCCCACAAGTGGCAACAGACCACTTCATTGGTATGATCTGTGATAAATGCCCTAAGACCGTTAATTATTATGCCTTATTAATCATATTTTATATGATATTTATCGATCTACTTAAAAAAAGTATACTTATTGAGTAAATTATTCATTTCAGGGTTAAATGAGGAATAATTTAGCTTTTCAAAGGATTGATAATGAAACGAGTGAAGATTTGATGAAGTTTTGGTGCTATAACTACAATATCAGAAGTACACTAAAGGAGTACATGACTGGTGTATAATCATTGGAGCAAAAAGTGAGAAAAAGAAATTAATTCCAAGAATACATGACCCATGTATACGAGTTATGTAAGTCGGGGTCGTATACGATTTATGAAGCGAAGAATTCTTGCATTTGTTCCAGTATACACAACCCCTGTATACAAGTCATGTATGATGAAAGAATGTAAATAGCATTCTGTTTTGTTATGTGAGAGATCCAATCATTTGCATTCGATTCCTAAGCCTTCAAGAACGTATTTTGGTGAACTTTTTTTAGGGAGAATTGTTGCGCGAACATCAGTAGTCACAATGATTCATCCAAAGGGTTTTAACAATCATGCTATCTATAAACTCTTCTAGATTTCCTGTTTTAATTGTCTATTCCATGGAATAGTAGATTTTGCATGCCCTAGGTTTTGTGGAATCTTAAACAATGTTTTGAATTATTGTTGATTAATGAAAGTTGATGTCTTGAGTTTATTCACGTGATATTATTGTTCTTATGATAATTTTTGGCCAAGATTATTGCATGTTTGATTCTTATTAGTTAGAAAGAAAATTTAACTAATAAGATAGATCATCCACGAATAGAGAATTTGCATGTTTCACCTAGACATAGAGAGACTTTGAATTGCTATAATAAATATCTTATCTTAATTAGGTTTTATGAATTTCATGTAGTTTTACATTGGCGTTAGTGAAGGAAGTCATTCTTATTATTTTATGCAAAATTAGGAATCAATTGACTTGAAGAAAGTAATTGGTTTAATTCAGAAACCCTATAGTTCAAGACTTAACTAATTATTAATTAACTTTTATCATAAGAATTGAGGTTTATGTTGGATCAAAACTAAGGGCATCATTTGTTAATTGATTTAAAAACCAAGAAAAGTACTTATATAATTCATTAGGGTATCTTAGCTGTTAGTTTAATCATAATTAGTGAATTAATATAGATAATTGATAAGTTAGGCTAGATAATAGTAAAAAGGAAATACTAGTACTTGCTTATAGATCTTTAGGACGATGTCCGATAGGTATGCTTGCCTTTGCTAGATCATAGGATTACAATGAGTTTTATTTTATTATTCTTGATACGATCCATGCACATCAATCGGAAATAATCCAAAACTAGTGGTCATAAAGTGTTATGAAGAACAAAAAGAAGAACCAACGGTAGCAAAACCAAAGAGTTATGTCTTCCGTATGCTTATCACACCATCAAATTATAAAGTCGCCCCATTTGACTACTGAGTTGTTAACCAAGCTTTTGAAGCTATGGTAGGTAAGCTTAGTGAAGCATATGTGTAAGAAAAGGAAAGGGCCCCGATTGAAGGGTTCTTCCCATGGGGAAGGACAAGAAGAAAGAAGAGGAGTTAGATGAGAAAGCTACACTTGCAAAGATTATGAAAGCAAGTGAGTATAGGGTTGTTGATTAGCTAACCAAGGTTTCGGCCCAAATTTCTCTAATAGGTCTTCTATTAACTTTTGAGACACATTAGGAAGCATTATTCATGATACTTCGGTAGATCAAGGTCCCTAAAGGTATTGCTATTGAATCTCAAGGACATGTAGTCAACTTGGTGTTTACAATGGACTAAATCTCCCATTCACTTGAAGATTCAGGGGAAGAAGGCACTCGACATACAAAACTCTTATTTATCATGGTTAATCGCAACTGTTTAATAGTAGTCTGTGTTCTCATCGATAATGGGTTGTCCCTAAATGTTTGCTTACTAGCTACACTAAATTTATTGAGCATGGACACATCCAATATAAGGTCAAGTTCCACAATAGTAAGGGCCTTTAATGGGTCAAAATGAGAAATAGCTGGTGAAATAGAATTGGAGGTCATCATTGGCCCACAAAAATTTACTATACCATTCCAAGCCTTAGATATACCAAGATCCTTCAACTTGCTACTTGGGAGACCTTAAATTCATTTAGAATACCATTAAGCCTGCATCAGATGGTTAAATTCATTGCCCAGGGGCAAATCGTTATGGTTTTAGGGGAGCAAGACCATACCATCTATAAGGACATTGTCACCTTGATATAGGTAAAGAGGGATTTAAAGATTTTAGCCTGCAGATCTTTGAAGAGGTTAACATGCTGATGAAAGATAGCAAAAGTAAAGCAAACCAAGTTCATCATGAAGAAGGGCACATGGGGACATTTGGGTTAGGATATGTCCCATCCATGGTAGAAGTGCAAGAAATGAAGAGGAAGTCAAGATAGAAGAGGGCTGAAGAGTGGCTGAAAGCCCTTGTTGAGTTTCCAAACATCCATAAGGCATTCCCAAAATTGGCTTATTTTCAAAAGCTGGATTTAGCAATAGTTATCAACGCCATAGATGATAAATTAGCAGGACCATCTTATGGCTCCCAACTAATCCAAAGCTTGAATAATTGGTTCTTTTTTCCCTTGTGTAAGACTAGGGTTACCTTTAAGTAAGGGTTGGACTGATAGAGTATTTCTTTATTTTATATTCTTTATAAGTTGCTCAATAAAAAAAGGGATAAATTACACTAGAATGTCACGATGTTTGGGGTAAGTTTATTTTAGGTCATAATGTTTCAAAAAGTTCAAAAAAGGTCAAAACATTTAGCGAGTAAGTTCATTTTAGGTCACAATGTTTGGGGGTAAGTTCATTTTAGGTCACAATATTTAGAGAAGTGGGTCAATTGAGGTCACCATTAGCATATGTCAACAAGAGAAATATTTAATTAAAACTCAAGAAACACTTCTTTTAAGATCCTATTAGCATGTATCAATAGGAAAAATACTTAATTATATCTTCTAAGACCCTTTTCCAAATGTTATGACATTTTTTGAACTTTTTGAAATATTATGACCTGAAATAAATTTACCCCCAAACGTTGTGACATTTCGGTGTAATTTACCTCAAAAAAATCACATGTACTCAATCCAGCTTATGAATGAAATGCAATAAATTTCTTTCTCTGTATATATCTTGCATCCTTACATTTCCCTTCTTTCTCTTCTTTTTTTGTCTTTATTTGGGTCCAATGATAATGATGAAAGTAAGGGATATATTGCACCAATAGATGATGAAAATACTGATGTCACTTCCCACCCTACTAAGTTAATTGTTGAGAGTGATATTAGTAATCACATGAGGATATAAGAAAGTTGGCAAAAATATGAACAAGGCAGAATTGAAATTAATGAACCAACGGAACTAATCAATTTTGGGACTAAGGAAAGCCTTAAAAATCTCAAGACAGGGACTACTTTATTCAGTGAGCAAAGAAAGAATTGGTACCGTTATTGGCTGATCACTTAGACATATTTGCATGGTCTTATGAAGATATGCTTGGATTGGACCCTTCTATAGTAGTCCATAAGTTACTCACCAGAGAAGATATTAAACCGAGAAATAAAAAATTAAGACTATTTAAACCTAATATCCTATTGAAAATTAAAGAGGAAGTAAAGAAGCTTTTAGATGTTGGTTTTATCGAAGTATCTAATTATCTTGAGTGGGTAGCTAATATATTACCCGTCCTTAAGAAAAATGGGAAGGTCGGGGTATGTGTAGACTTTCTTGACCTGAATCAAGCCACTCCTAAAGATAATTTCCCTTTGCCCTACATAGATGTCTTAGTAGATAATACAACTAGAAACCATCCCTTCTCATTCATAGATGGTTTTTCAGGATATAATCAAATCAAGATGGCAGAAGAAGATAAGATCGAGATAACTTTTATCATGACCTAGAATACTTTTTGCTATAAATTCATGCCTTTCGGTCTCAAAAATGTGGGCAACATATCTCATGATGTATAAAGGATTTGAGGTGTACGTAGACAGCATGATTGCCAAGATCATGTCATAGTCTTAGAAATGTTGTCTTCTATTCAAGTTGTTGAAGAAGAATGCCTTTATGCATTGGGACAAGGAATGTGAAGAACCCTTCAACCAGATTAAAAAATATCTAACAAACCCTCCTATATTAATAACTCCTACACTTGGTCACCCTTTATTCCTATATTTGACCATACTTCCCAAATCAATGGGTTATGCACAAGGGTAGAAAGATGAAAATGGAAGAGAAAGAGCCATCTTTTAGTTAAGTAAGAATTTTACAGAAGGAGAATAGAGGTACTTCGAAGTGAAAAGAACTTGTAGTGCTTTTGTCTAGATCATGCATTGGCTTACATAGTATACCCTTTATTACTCTATTGAACTGCTCATGAGACATTGCTCGTTGAAGTATTTAGCCAATAAGCCAACCTTGATTGGAAGGATCTCAAAATGGTAGACATTGTTATTAAAGTTTGACATCACGTATATGAATCAAAGTTCAGTCAAGAGGCAAGCACTCGTAGAAAACTCGATTGAATAAGACACTTTAGAAGAACAAGCCCAATTTTAAGATGAAAACATATTGATGGCAGATTCAGATGAAGAGTCATAATCATCATCTACCCCCCAAATGGAAGCTATACTTTAATGGTGATGCCAATGTATATGGATGTGGAATTAGGGCATCTTAATTTCCCTTGATGGTAGCCAGTATCCTACATCAGCAAGATTGACGTTCTCGTATACTAATAATGTAGTGGAATATGAGGTTTGCATCATGGGCCTTAAAATGGCACTTGCCATGGAGATAGAAGAACTTGAAGGGTATAGAGACTCCTCATTAATCATCTTCCAAACTTGAGGAGAACCAAAAACTAAGAATGCATACCTTATCACCAACACTTGACTGAACTGGCTCAGAGATTCAAGGATATCTCATTCACATAAGCCAAGAACTCAAAACTAACTTGCTGATGCATTAGTTACATTAGCATCAATGATCCGAGTCACCGATAGGGTAGAAATCCAACCCTTGAAAGTCAGAGTAGAAGAAGAACCGACTTTTCTTCCTAAATACTGAAAAAGTCCTAAAAAGAGAACCACTATATGAGAAGATCAAAGAATTCCTCCAAATAGGCAAGTACCCTGAAAATGTCTCGACAAAAGAACATAAGGAGTTGAGATTATTGGCAAGTCACTTCCTGCTTAGTGGAAACATACTATATAGGAAAACGTTTGATGCCACACTTCTAAGATGTGTGGATGGAATAGAAGTTGAGACATTAATGAAAGAGGTTCGTGAAGGAGTATGTGAATCTCACATGAATGGATATATGTTCGCTAAGAAGATCATAAGATTGGGTTATTTTTTGTTGACTATGGAATCTAATTACATCAAGCATATGAAGCATTGCCATTTATGCCATATCTACTCCAACAAAGTGAATGCCCCTCCTAAGGAGTTATAATTAATATCGTCGCCCCAACCCTTCTCAATGTGGGGCATGGATATCACTGGGCCGATCTCACCAAAAGCCTTAAATGGCAATAGAGTCATACTGGTGGCCAACGATTACTTTACCAAGTGGGTGGAAGCATATTCATATGCCAATGTCACTAAAGGAGTAGTTGCAAGATTTATCAAGAAAGACATCATTGCAAGATATGGGATTCTCGAACCAATCACTACAGGTAATGGCACTAACCTGAACAAAAAACTAATGACAGAGTTATGCCAACAATTCGGGATTAAATATAGAAACTACACTCCATACTGATCTCAAATGAATGCGGTAGTTGAAGCGGCTAACAAAAACATTAGAAGAATAATAGAAAAAATGGCTATTACTTATAAAGATTGGCATGAGATGCTGCCATTTGCATTCATGGCTTATTGTACCTCTATTAGGGTCTCGACAGGAGCAACCCCATATTCATTGGTTTATGGCATTGAAGCACTCCTACCAGTTGAGGTTAAGATTGCGTTCCTCATAATTTTTCCAAAGACCAAACTAGATGAAGCAGAATGGGTGAAGAAAAGAATGGACCAGTTGAACCTAATAAATGGAAGGAGATCGACCACCTTATACCATGGTCAACTATATTAACAAAGAATGGCATGGGCTTTCAACAAAAAAGTATGACAAAGGGGTTTCAAAGAAGGGGATTTAAGTATGAGAAAAGTCCTACCAAACGTACAAGATCTAAGAGGGAAATTCATCGCTAACTATGAAGGGCCTTATATAGCAAAGAAAGTCTTGCATGAAGGGCCATTGATTTTGTCACATATGGATGGTCTAAATTTAAAGGACCCTATAAATTCTGATGCAGTCAAGTTATATTGTGTTTAATAAATCAATGAAAATTCTATTAAGTCCAAAACATTTGTTAGCTTCTTTGTCCATATGGGATCTAATTTTCGTCATTTATCAGTAAAAATGATATCCCTTCAGTCGTCGGCATTAGATCAGTCATTGACAACCACCACAATCGATAAGTTCTCCTTCATCCCTATACTTCCCATACATTGTAAAACACAAGTGTAATAAGAGGAAGAGAAGATTGGACAATTGATAAAATCATAAAACATTTCTAGGAGATTGTCTATTTCAAGGGAATAGATGAATCAATGAAGAAAATAGGAATTGTGGAAAATGTAAATGAATGTCCCTCAAAATAAAAAGCCTTAAAAGGTACCATAAGCTTAAAAGAAATTTGTTACTCCAACAGCAAGAGAAGATATCCTATAGAAGCTTGCCATTCCAAAGGAATCCTGTAAAAGTAGCTAAGTGAGACGAATGAAGCCTAGTGACAATTGGCTTTCACTCATTGGTTTGACAGTTTGGGGACTTTTGTAAGAACCAAGTAAGACATTTAATGGAAAAATGATAAATTTTCTGTACAAATCATAAGCCAACTCATGGAGCACCTATCCAAACCAAGTGCTAGCTCAAGGAGCACACTTGCATCAAATCTAAACTAAGTGCCAGCTCAAGGAGCGCACTTGTATCAAATCTTAACTAAGTGCCAGCTTAAGGAGTGCACTTATACCAAATTTAAACTAAATGTCAGCTCAAGGAGTGCACTTGCATCAAATATAAACCAAGTGCCAGCTCAAGGACCGCACTTGTATCAAATCTAGTCAAATGCCAACTTAGGGAGTGTGTTTGTACCAAATCATAGGCCAACTCAAGGAGAGCCTATCCAAACTAATGCCAGCTTAAGAAGTGCACTTGTACTAAATCTAAGCTAAATTCCAGCTTAAGAAGCGAATTTGTACCAAATCATAGGGTACCTCAAGGAGTGCCTATTCAAACTAAGTGCTAGCTCAAGGAGCGCACTTATGCCAAACTTATGCTAAATCTAAGCTAAATGCCAGTTCAAGGAGCACATTTATACTAAATCATAAGCTAGCTCAAGGAGCGCCTATTCAAACTAAGTGCCAGCTCACTGAGCACACTTGTATCGAATCTAGACCGAATGCCAGTTCAAGAAGCGTGTTTATACCAAATCATAGGCCAGCTCAATGAGCATTTATCCAAAACCATGTGCTAGCTCAAGGAGCACACTTGCATCAGATCTAAACCAAGCGCCAACTCAATGAGTGCATTTGTACCAAATCAAAGCCAAATGCTACCTTAAGGAGCGCACTTGGCAGTTGTACTAAACTTAAGCCAAGTTTCAGCTCAAGGGTCGCACTTGTACCAAATGACATGCGAGGTCATGGGATGCCAGTTCCAAGTCATTTTATCAATTTGAAGGAACATGATCAAGGGATGTTCATCATCTTTAGTTGGTCATTTATAAGAGCTCATTGTCTACCTCTAGGCTTGCCTTAAGCTTTCAAAAGCCAAAAATGGGGTCTCTCTTTTATTTTTTGTGGTAAAGTTTTAACAAACAATACCAAAAAGAGGGGCAATTGTAGATAACCCATTTTTTCCATTAAGGCTTTAAATATATAACGAAAATATATATTATATTGATCCCAAATTCCAAATAATAAATAAAAAAAGAAGAATAAGAAAAGAAAAAATGAAGAAAAGGATTAAAAATAAAACATAAATATAATATGTTTATAATATCAAATAAGAGCAACATAGGATTGCTATAGTATTAATCTTAATTATAAATCTGTGTAAACCCAATTAAATAGCCCATAATAGGTTGGTCTATCTAATTGGGTCCAGTTTGGAGGCTCTAAATATTAATTTTGTGCAAACCATGTCAAAACATTGGCCAATAGCTTATATGGAAAAGTCATGGAAAAATATTGGAAAGGTCAGGGGTACGATTCTTGAAGGAGGCAAAATGCCCTTTTTATTTTTTTAATCCTACGCGTGCCCCGTGGCACATGCCCATTGGAGGAGAGGACATCATTGATAACGTTAGATTGTCTCCTTCCTTAAGAAAGTAGTAGGCTTCATGCAAATCAAGCTTGGACAACCACCTTTGAAGCATAATTTGATTGCTTTTTCTTCAGATTTCCCCAAATTAATGGTGGAATCACAAAGTGTACTTGGAGTACTTTGAATCAAGACTAATTCTTGGTCTCGATTCATTTTAAGGCAGCAAAATCTGAGGGTGAAATTTGGGAAAGTTTGAATGGGTAATGAGCTCCATAATTGTTAATGGTGATTTTAAACTGAATTAAGATGAATTAAAGCTTCCAAGAAGCATCTGAAGGTAAAAAATGTTGGATTATTCATTTGAACTTACTAATTTTTCACTAAATCTTCATTAATTAGAATCAAAATTGAACCCTAAAATTCATGATTTTGATTAAAGGTTTCAATTGGTTTCCATGTTTGTTTGAGCTTGAAACTTATAAATAAAAGCTCAGAAATCATAATGCCATCATCAATCACAACACAAATCCACTCAAAAAGTACTCAAATTCAAAGTCTTTAGAGATTAGGGTTTTCAAGATTAAAACTTCAAATTTGAAGTTTTTTAGGTATTTTCAATCATTTTGATACACAGAGGAAGCTTCGAGTAAGTATTAGCCGTTGATCGATTGCTTTAGATAAGCTTGAAACCACCAAAAGGAGTTTCGATGAAGCTTAGCTCCAACTACCATTTGTGGGGGATCGAAATCACCATTCGTCGCCACATTAAAGGACAACTAGGTACACCAAATTGTTTAGGGGCTTGAAAACAATTTGTTCAAGATCCCTATTGGATCGAAGCACCATCGGAGATGTCAAATCATCCACTGTTGACCTCTTAGTACCTATAAACCAGAATTGACCTGAATATCCGCTCTAACATGTGACCTTGTACTCACTACTCGCAACTCGCAAACCTACAACTGCATGCCTGTCACAACCCTAAAAGGGAGCTTACCTGTAGTTATCATACCATGTGTGTACTCGTAATATGAGAATCATCTTGCAAGTCAGAGTTTGCAAGACTTTACCTGAATAATTACTTTACATATTTCTAATGTATAACTAAATTTGTGATAAATAAAGGAAATCTAATTTCCCATAGTCTACTAGAACCAATAGAATTGATATTTCCCACTAAATAGTAAAATATAATAGATCATTTACATTTTCCAAGCTTTAAACTAGTATACAACTAATCTATTTCATAGTCTAAACTTATTTTACATAAAACAAAATTTAGCTAACTATACTATCTATTTAATTCTTATTTCAAACTTGTCTTCTATCTTCACAAAATCTTCTCTACATAGTCTTAGCCCATTCGTGATATTTTAGTTATTCCTGCACAAAAACTATATGGGCATAAGCTATAACAAAACCTAACTACACATTGAACAAGTATATTTAACAAGCATACGAAATGCAACACTCATTCATATGACATGCACAGTTTGGATAATCGGAATCTAAACCAATGGAGATTTATGCCTCTCTTAGGGGTTGAAGGGCTAGTTCAAGTTATTCACACCCAGGAGAAATTGAGAACTAAGGAAGGATGAATTTTCTCAACTCATTGTCATTTACATATATATTATCAACATAACCTCAACTTCACCTTAGAAAGATCTAAGAAAGGCATATTTCTTTTAAAACTCATTATTTATTTAAATATACATATTAGTAATGTAACCTCCACTTCATCTTAGAACCTCATAAATTCTCTAAGTATTAATTCCTAAAGCCAACCCCAATACGGGCAACGTCTTTCGAACTTACTTAGTTCTTGTGGGATTAGCAACCCTATAGTTACCTTAACCAGATCCACTTGACTCTTAAAAGTATTACTATAGAATCATAATATTAATACGTGACGTGAATTCTATGTTAATGCAAGTTATGTTGTCGTGCAATGCATGATTGTTTAATTGACTAGTCAGATAGTATTAAGTCCATTTATTAAAATGACCAATCAATTAATAGGCAATCATCAACAACCACAACTCAAAATTACAAGCAATGTGTGATCTCTTTTAAATTAGTGTGTTATCAACTAAAACAATCACCAAGTAGCACACGAGTACCTGATTTCCCATACATATCAAATTATGCTTATAGTAGTTCAAATGCAACTAAAATACAAGTAAAAACAATGTGATAAGGTTAATGTTACCACCTGTCATCCAAGTTAAGTCACAATAAACTCCTAGGAAAACTAACGATTAAGATGCTCCCCCTATGCAATAAAATAGTACTCATTCATCACTTTTCGTAATGTATACTTTATTGAATTTTAGTACTCAAATTCATTTTTAGTTTATTAGTTTATACTTGATTGAAACATAGATTCATATTAAACCTATTTGATCAGACACTAAGTAGGAACCTTATCTTGGCTATGGAAATCGCTCTGCTAAGATATGGACAGTTCTCCATTGTTTATCAAGTTATTTCTTTTCTTTTGTTTGCTATTATCTATTATAAAGACATCACTACTCTTTATCATTTGATAAATATCTCAGTGATTATTAACTTACTTGAAAAACTCATTTTAATAAACACATATTAAGAAAAAGCTATTCCCTTTACTAAACATGGTATAATCCATCATATTACAACATATAGTATCTCTAAGTTATTTAGAAGTTTTAAGTCTATTTTAACTTAACTTAGCCAAGTTGATTAAATTTAATCAACCTAGTTTATTTTAGTTTAGTGAAGTTCTTTTGGCTAAGTTGAACTTAGCTATATTGCTAATTTATTTTATATCTAAGATCATATTAACTTAAGTCTGTTAACTTAATCTTAGCCAAGTTGACTAGAATTAGTCATCTAATCTAACTACTAAGTCCATTCAATTATATTACTATAATTATATTACTAAGTCATTATCATTTAGCAATTAGATTCTTAATTAATCTAGTTCATTTTAGTTCATTTAGGTTTATTAAGCCAAAATGAGCTTAGATTGTTAACTAAGTTCATTTAGATTTAGACATGTTGTGGTTGGAAACAATTATATTTTAGCCCTTGATGCTTTGAAATTTACCAAAAACATAAAATTACAGAGCTCTTTTGAAGCTTTCTAAAGCATTTTGAATTATCTAAATCCAAGTTTGGATGAGAAAGTTATGATCAAAATAAGTTAACTTGATAAGAAAAAGAAGAACAAGAGGAGTCCAAGCTTCATATGGGGCGTATCAAGGGTGACAGTAGCTATCATGCCCCTTGTCATGCCCAATGTCAAGGGGTGTATGAATCAAGCAGGGAGGCAAGGGCTACTATGCCCCATGCCACGCTTCGTGCCAGAGGGCGGCCAACCTAGATTACGTGGATACATGGGCTATCATGCCCCTTGCCACACCCCATGCCAAAGGACATGCTAACCCGAATGACGTCCCCTGTTTTTTTTTTTTTTTGGCTCCATTTTAGCTACTTATCCACTTGTTTAGCTCACAAAACTCTACCTACAACCTCTTACTAACATCAAACAAGCTCAACACCACAACTTACAACATCTATATACATGCCATCACATCTTGTTTCATCAAATCATTTCATTAACTTGCTAGCTCCAAACATGCACAAACAACCTAAATTTAGCTTTTATGCTCATCACTCCCTTGTTTACAATTTTATAAAAAATTTTACATATATCTAACACTAATATACCATACCCAAAATATAACAATAACCAAAGTAAGAAAAACAACTATACTTACTTGTTTAGCAAATTCAAACTAGCAAAACTTCACCACTGCTCTTCTTTCTTAGTTGTTGAAGTTGTTCTAACCTTCTAACTTTAATCTCTTCTTTGATCCCCTTGAGATTAAGATTTGAAGGTGAAATTGAGAAAAGAAAGAAGAAATGATGAGAAGAAAAAGAGAGAAATAGAAGAACCAAAGAAAGAAGAAAAAGAAAAAAAATGAGGAAGAAAAGGTAGCCCAAAGATAAGAAAAGAAAAGGAAAAGAGATATTTATAATATTTAGGAGTAAAGGTTTTTGATTTAAGCTTCTCAGATTATTATCCTAAGTATTAAAAATAATTAGAAAGTAATTTTAAAATATATAGAAATAGAATTAATAACTTGAATTGGAAATCTTGTTTATAATTTAATTTTGTAAAAACTTAATATTTAGTTTGAATTCGGGCTTGGTAATTGATATTTTTAAACAGATAGATTAATTCAAAACTTATGGGGATTTAAGAAATAGAAATTAACTAAAATTCAAGGGTTTAGAAACTTACAAAACACTTTAATTGCATATTTAAAAGTTTGAGGAATTAAAATAGAAAAAAAGTTAAAATGAATGGTTGGACAAAAATTCACTACTTTTGTTCATTTGGTAATTGAAAGAAGAGAAGTTCTACTGAAAATTGATTGAGATGGTGAAAATTTTTGTTTTGTTGGAAAAGACATTTAAAGTAAATAGATAAATTGAAGGGGATAGAGTTCAAATTTGATAATTAGAAGAACCTAAGAAATTTTGATTGATGAAATAGATAATTGAAGTAAATAAAAGAATGAAAAAGAGTATTTAAAATCTCAATTTCAATTAAGTCTATTTATTAATTTGATTATGTCTATTTATAACCTATAATTTAATTTACTTTAATTAAACTCTCTAAGCTTGATTATTAAATTAAATTCTAAACAAAGTTTAAAGTTAATAATCTATTGGTGGTTGGCATTACATATTAACTTTAAATTTTATTATTCAAAAGTTTTTAATCGTTTTAAGATTTATTCTTTCATTTATGTTTTCATTATGTTATTTTGATTTATTTAGATTAAATTTTGATATTATGTTTCTCTTCCATTGTAATTTTAAATTATTTGATAATCCATTATTTATCGAGTTTAGCTATTCATATTATATAAGTACATTGTTTTATTCTCTTATTGTATTGATTTGGTACCTCTTATCACTCTATTTTTATAAAACATCTTGAGATTTGAATCATTAGATTCAGCATCATTTATTTATAATTATTTATTTATTCATAATTTATTTGTTTAATTATGAGGAATATTATATTATATAACTTTATTATTATTACTATCATCTAGTTAAATTCTCATTTTAGTTCATTTGTATTTATATTTAGAATTTTATCCTTTTTTTTGTGGGGTATTATCGAGAAGTTATGGAAAAATTTTATCTTGGAGTTTTTGTTTATAACAATTCAAATTTTTAAACGAAAAATAAATTATTCTTCTTTTAATATTCTTAGATTGCGAAAAATTCCAAGAGTGATCTCTATGACTTTTCTTAAAACATTTTCAAAAACTTTACCTTGTTTACTTAATGATTATTATATTTGAGTTGTATAAATTTGGGTGATTACATATCCCAGTAAGTTTCTCTTCTTTTCTTTTTTTTTAGTTAATTAAATAAAAAATAAAAATAAAAAATAAAGGAAAAAGATAAAATAATAATAGAACAATAAATCTTTGTTCAAAAAAAGTCTTTAATAGATTTAGTGGCTTTATTATAACAAATAAATAAATTCATTAAATATATGGAATGAAAATCCCTTTCCACTTACAGAAGTGTTTTTTTTTTTTTTTTTTTTTTTGGGGGGGGGAGAGGTGTTGGTGGGTGGGGTTGTGGGGTTAAATGTAAAATAAATTTGTTAGTTGATAGGACTATATCTAAAACTCATCTATTTTCTAAATTTCAAAAATTTAAGAAACTTAAATTGCAAAGAGTTTAAAAATTTAAAAGAAACTAACAAACTAAAGTTTTCTTAAAAAAAACTAATTATTATTTGATCCCGATTAGTAGGTATGTAGGTACCTCTGGGGTGGCATAAAAAAAAAATTTTTTCCCTTTCCTTTGTAAATATTGAATGTAGATATTGTAAATATTGTCTTGATTTGTAAACTGTGACGATGATTGTAAATATCACATTTTGTAATACTTGATAAGATTTTTAAGAATTAAAAAGGAAAACTTTAATTTAAGAATTTAAAGGTGGTAATTGCTTGGTTTTAATAGGGTAGCTCCTGAATCCAAAAATCTCTAGTTTAAGAAAATTAGTTTTCAAATCAATTTTTTTCGGACAAGTGGCTAAGTTAGGATTAACCATTGATTCTAATTTATAAATTTTTTCTCGATTTCGATCGGATGGTGACTCCTAAATTTTTTTAAAAAACCAAATTTCTTTTAGTTCCTAGTCAAAGATTTGTATCATATGGATTAGGGTTTGATACAAATCAATTAGAAGAAATTAAACCAAAAATAAAAGATCCAAACTCAACAACTATCATTGACCATTTTAAAGACTATATACCATGACACTCCACCATTAAACAATAGTTAATTATACGATAAGAAGAGATTCCTGGGTCTTGGTTAAAAAAATTTTATTTAGTGTTTATTTGGTATTTATGTCTCAATTTTCTATTATTATTATTATTATTATTATTTCTTTTCCACAATTTATATAGGACTTTAATGGATTAAAATATCGCAATCTCCCCACCTTCACACATGATCTTATAATTGGATCTGATTCTTCAATTCTAGAATGCACTCATGACCTTTGCAACCTGTCCATTTGGGATGAATATAGCAATTTGGTTGCATATTAAGCACGTGATAATAACTCTATAAATAATCTCTTTTACTTAAAATATTCAATAGCTATTCAATGGTAAAGCTAATTTATTTTTCCAAAACCATCTCCATTGAAATTGGCATATTACAATCTCACTTTGTTATAACAAAACATCTCTATATATGCATTATTATATACATATATAACATCACGTTTATACCCTACTAATTAACTAATTCACAAAACGTGTTATATCAGTGATACCTTTCGTTGTATTACGAGGATATGATAGTCGACCAAATGAAAATTTGTTTAGCAATTGTACGACATTTGAGTCATAACGTTTTCATTTCGAAGGGAAGCTAACTACCTTACCAACTTTGGAGTTATGTAGGAAAACAAGCAAGGAATAATCGGCTGCTTGAATCGAATCGGCGCTTCTCGCTTGCGATCTACGAATTGTCTCTTCACCTAATATTTTGAATAAGAGTTGCACAACACAACCATTCTTAGCAATCCCATTTACTTAAATCAGAAGTCTTTGCTATTAAATGCAATTTTATTAATACGTACCGTTTGGTCAACATGATTAACCATAACAAAACGAGTGTTACTGAGAATAGAAAAAGCAAATTTTGATGAAACAACTTTAATGGGCAGGGACAAATGAGTTTGGAATGAAATTGTGTTTTGGACTCTTATTCCATTTTTCATGTTTGAATGCAATTTTAAAAGTTAGAATTGCAATTTCTTTCAATTGGCACTTCTTAAAAGCAGAACTGTAATTTTATTCCAGCTTCATTAATGTGTATTGTATAACTTAATTACCATCTTGTCACATATTTATAATCAACATTTATTGCTAGGAACATTTTTATAAATACACTTTATAGTCATTTCATTTATCGAATGCTTTCAAATATGAAAATGGATTTGTTTGGAACTCATTTCACTCCAATCCATTTCATTTCAAATCATTCCTATGTGCCAAACATGATATATGTGATCCATAAAAAGTTTCATAAATATATGCATTATATAATTTTTAGAGGAAAATTAAAACTATTTATTTTATTAGAAGACGGATATAATGGATTTTGATTAAGTGGGACATAGTCCAATTTTATAGTCATCAGTTTTAAATCTATGCGCATTTTGACATTTCAAGTTTTAGAGAATTTTTCTTCTCTACTTTGTATGCTTTGTAAGGATGCTGTGGACTCTCGTCAAGGGTGGTAGATGAGAATCTTCATTGCTTGTTTATCAATCTTCTGCATCTCTCATGGCTGCTAGTTGCCAAATCACAACCTATCATTGACATAATATAAAAAAAAAAATTGTACGGAATGATGATGGTTTTTGGCAGTTTTGTTGAACTCTTTATTAGTTTTGGAATATCTTTTTGTAAATCTTTCCAATGCGAAAGATTTGGAAGCCAAACAAGAAGACCTCGAGGTCTGAACGGAGTTACTTGTTCCAAATGTTGCTTATTTTTCTCGACTAAGAACAATATTCTTGATGAATATATTCGGGATGAATTATATCGGAAGGTTACAATATTTATGGATAAGTTTGTTTGAGGTCACAATATTTCAATTGATTTAAAAGAGATTATAATATTTAGAGAAGTTGATCAATTGAAGTCACATGTCGGATATTTTGAGTTTTCATTACATATTTCTAATGTTGACACGTGTCAATATAGGTCTTAATTAATATAATTGTCTAAACGTTATGATCTCTTTTGAATTGCTTGAAATATTATGATTTTAAATGAATTTAATCTCAAATGTTATGAACTTCTAGTGTAATTTACTAAACATATTTGAGGTTTTTGTATTTGTCTTAAAATCAAGTAAATCCTAGTCATTTATGTTTGCAACAAAATAAAATCAAATTCTCCGTATAGTCCAAGTCCTCTATATTCTATATTTGTGATAATGCGCTAAACAATCTCTATATTTGTAGTCATAATCATAGGGATATTAATTAAAGGGCTTCTAAACCGTAAAATTACAAATATAAAAGTCTCAAATGGCTTTTTAAAGATATATAAGATTGATTAAGTTTCATGTAAATATAAAAAACTTAAATGTTTTATTTAAAATATTAAAGACTTAATCGAATTATGTGACATATAAAAAGAAACCTTCAAAGATACTTTTCCCTCAACAATTTCTATAGTCTTAGTAGAGAACTCAGTTCCGAAATGCACCAAAGCAACCTGAAGTAATCTTATCATTTTGAACCACTAATATCTTGAGGCCCAATAAATTTTCCGATTAAGTAAACGCAGCCATGTCCTCAACTATTCCCTACACGACTCTAAGTTTTCTTCCCTTGGAAGTAACACCTAGCATCTCTTGTCCACGTCAAGGAACCTATTATTGCCTGTCACCATCATGTTCTATCTATCATAACAAAGGCAGACATACGTAAAAATATCCTAAGGAACAAGGACAGACGGTGCCTAACAAAAGAAATAAAATTATACAATATTAGATATTAATTGATAAACTTGATTGCTCATTATAAAATTACGATGAGATGTATGTTTATATTTTCATTTAGTCATTGAATGCAATCCAAATATGAAGATTTTATTCATGTTGTTTGTTAGAGATGGATGGATAGTCATATTAGACCTAAATCCTACTTTTACTTTATATGATTGATTAGGTTTTTCAAGTTTAGCATAGGTCCCTAGTTCTAATTTTGTATAATATTTTCCTATAGACAAGGCACATGATATAACATTTTTATATCATATATGTAATGCTCTAAATATAAGATCATTTGTAACTTGCTTTGCGTCTACTATTTATAGTAGACGTAAAAGTTTAGAACCTACTAATGTTTACAATTATATACCATTCTTATCTTCAATTCTCGCGTGCGCACACACATACACATATAGATACTTCAACAAGATTAGATTCCAAACATGTTCACAAACCAACAGACTAAATATCCACACGTACCACTATAACTAGACTAAATGATAGCTTAGAAAGAGTCCATCAATAGACATATATAATCACACCTAGGCATAAGACGGTCCTCGCCCTAAGCTAACCAAATAGATTATATAATACACAAACCTTAATTAAGTACATAACTGAGGAGTCATATCTCTTAGTCAAATGGATAGCCGTCATCATTAACCTTATCTTTATTATTCACAACAACATCGTATTCGAAGAGTTCAAATATAATTGAGGAGATAGAACTTGAAAAGAGAAAAGAGTGAGCAGGAGCCCAATGTAGCACTACCTCAAACACAAAATAAAAGTAATCCACATATAAACCTAAATTTGAAGCATCAAACAACCAATTGTTATCTTTACTTTAGGCCTAATAATCAACACAAGGATAGCTTAGTGTCTCAATAATATACATATCTTCACTATATATACACATGATGCTGGGTACTCCCCAACATCCAAGAGTCCAAGAGTTAATCTTAGATCTACTTGTAATTATCTCCAAATGTGACTTCACATAGGGACAACGTCACACAAGGATTATCGAGATGCCATATTGACATCATTGTTACCCTCAATCCATAAACAATAATCAAGCATACACAACATATGAGTTTAAGTTTGGATATATGATTAGTCAAATTATTAGACTATCCTGATAAACACAACCATCAAGCAACACGTACCTTAATATTGGATCCGATATGAGTACAAAGTCCACTATCAATGTTGTTTCACTAGTTTAAAGCACATTTCAATCCTATAAGAAGGATTTATGTTAAGTTTCTATGCCCTTCAAGAGAAGTAACAAGAATTTTGGTGTAAACTTAAGGTGTATAGGCAAAGTCCAGGTCTACGTTAGGAGTTGTGTACTTATACATAAGCAAGGTACACAACCATGTATGGGGTTGTGTACTTTAAGAGAAAACAGCACTCGTATCACAATGAGTTGCACGGCTTAGAACACGAGCACATGTGTCAGTTGTACCCTCCAAGGGTTCAAAGTTGTTAAAAGCACAAAAGGATATATGACCTAATACACGAACTCGTATATTGGTCATGTACTTCTGGGAAAACACTATTGCCATTATAGAAAGGTACACAATCTGATACATGAGATTGTGTATGAGTTGTGTACTTCAAGAAAAAATTATTTTTGCATATGGACAGGTATATGACCAAGTGCTTGGGTTGTGTATCAGGTCATGTACTACTAAAAAACTCATTTTGTAAGTTTTTCTCGTAATTCTTAACCTAACCCAAGTTTGAACACTTACACTAATATAATTTTAACCTTAAAATCATCCTAAAATATACCACTCCTTTATAATCATATCTAATACCCATGAACAAAACATACAAGCGTAATGATTACATTACCTTCTTAGAGAATCTATGCTATTTCTCTGTTTTCTATAATCTTTTACCCTTCTCGTTCTAAAATTTGTTTAGGGAAAGAACTTACGTTTGTCGTTGCTTTCCATGGCGATCTGCTACTAACAATGAAACGCTAGAGTTCCGTAGGTTTCTCATTCAAAAAATTAAAAACAATAAGAAAAGAGACAAAAGTAATTACTTATCATGAAATTCCATTAAACATTTTTAAGATTTGTTAAAGGTTGTTAAGGAAGAGGAGGAGGAATTTTTGAGACGTAAAAGAAAGAAAAAGAAGAGTAGTTACATTAGGGTTTTTAAACATTTTTCCAATTGACATATCTTTTAAAAAAATACATAAATTTATATATATGCCCAATTCTTAGCAACAACTTATTACTATTTTTCCATCCCATATGTTTTTATTTATTTCATATTATTTTAGGTTATTTCAATATACTTGTAATTCCTCAACTCTTAATTACATAGATTCCTAGTTCTAATCTTCTTTTACATGCTTCTATAGATAAGTTAATCACGAAAATTCTTATGAATAGATTAAGGCCTTTCTTAAATAACCTAATCTACCCCTCACAAACTAGTTTCATACAAGGAATGAAAGAAACGAAAAATATTACACTCCTAGACAAAATCCTACACTCCTTTAACTAAAAAAAAATAAAAAAGTGAAGCAAATGGATGTTGATAAAAATAGACCTTGAAAAAGCATATGACAAAATAAGATTTCAATTTTTAGGCCTAAAACTCCTTAAACTTCTCATCATCGTGGATCAAACTAATAACTAGTTGCATCACTTCGACATCAACCAAAGTTACTATAAATGGAAGACTAACAACTAGCTTTCTCCCTAGTAGAGGCTTAAGGCAAGGTAACCCACATCTTCATATCTTTTCATCATGGTTATGGAATTCCTTAGCAAAATGATTCAAAATGAGGTCCATAAATGAGATTTGCACCCATTTAAAATTAGAGGAAGTGATTTCAATCATCCCACATCATGTTTGTCGATGATCTCATATTAATCTCAAAAAGCCAACCAAAGAAATACAAACACAATAAAAAACACCCCACAGTTAGCATATAGAAAACATCTATTTTGTTCTCAAAAAAATTTCATGAGCAGGAGAAACACGAAATAGGATAGTTCTTAAACTTCAAAGAAACTAAAGACTTAGGAAAATGCTTAGGCTTCCCCCCTGGAAAAAGGAAACAAGCACACTTACTAGCAATTACAATTTACAAAGCACAAGAAAAGATGAGTGGTTGGAAAGCCAAAAATTTAAGCATTGCTAGACACTTACTCTTAGCAAAGCTAGTGCTCTAAGCCCTTCCTACTTACTATCCACAAGTAACCATATTGCCCCCACCTTTCCTAAGGCAACTAGATAAAATTACTAAGAGCTTTAATTGCAATGACCAAGATGAACACAAAAATATCCATTGGTTCTCATAAGAAACAATCATCACTCTAATAGAAGAGGATACATTAGAACTACCAACCTAAATATTAGAAATTAGGAAAATGCAATAAAAAGATGGAACAATTGGAAGGTGAGGAAGAAAAAATGGGCAAAGCTTGTGTCAGTTAAATATAGAAGACTTAAGGCAAACTAACTAGGAAAATTACTACAATTAGCTTCCTCACTCTATAAAGAACTTTGTAACAACCAAAATTGGATCGATAAACATGGCTAGTACAAATTAGAGGATGTAAAGAACACAAATTTTGGGAAAGACTGGTGAGGTGGAAATGCTCCACTTAGTAAAATGTTGATATAATCACTATTCATGAATGCTGGCAAGGAAAACTACTTTGCGATGAAAAAAAAGAATTGGCCACTATATCTCAAACCTTGTGAAAGACCTCATGGATCTAGTCCATTTATCTCCAAACACAAAGGACCAAGGAAATATAAGTCCCTTAATTAGGTAAAAGTGGAACCTTACTACTAGTAACATTTGTTGCAACATGGCAAATATAACCTACAAAAACTTCTCATTGAACTGATTATGGAAGTGTTGCTTCCTAACCAAGATAAAGTTATTCATCTGGTGTGTTTAAAAGAATTACTTACTTAGTGCAAACAACTTGAAGCAAAGAAATATTACCTTCGAGGTTCAATGCCCAAGATGCTTGTAGTAAGAAGAAACAATAGAACACATGATCAAATCCTATCATAACATTTCTCAATTAGTTAGTGAATGAGAATTTGACCATATAGAAGATGCGTAAAACGGAGAAAATTTCATAAGATGGATCAAACTGAATTACAACATTCCAAAAAAATCAAATGAATAATGTGTTAGCACTCGAACAATTTACCTTTAGGGTAATGCTTTGGAAGCTTTGCTTCGTTGGAAACAATCTCATCTTTAAACCTATAAGCAGTGCATTAGATTCAGAACAAGACATCAAATCAACAATAAATAAATAAATAAAGGGTGCACATTAAAAGGAAAAAGACATTTTAAGTGGTTAAAAAGAGGCATCAATGTTTAGAGGTAAGTTCATTTAAGATATCAATATTTTGAGTGGTTAATAAGAGGTATCAATGTTTGGTAAAGTGAGTTAAATAAGGTATCAATAATTGACCATTGATGAAAAATTAAAGAGATTAATTGAAAATTAATCCAAACATTGATATCTTAAATGAATTTTACAAAACTTGGATACCTTATTTGATGTACTTTACCAAACATTGATACTTCTTTTTGACCACTAAAAACATTAATACGTCAAATGAACTTATTGCTAAACATTAATACGTTCTAGTGTAATTTATCTCGTGGTGTAAACTCAACACATATGCATCCATAAATTTAGGAACAGACATAGCAACTATTGGAGTGATTATTAGAGACAAACAAGAGGCATTAGGTCTCAAGCTTAGCAAAAAGAATTGGACACATGGACATCCTCACTGTTGAACCATGGGTAATTGCTTGGAGGCTTCAATTATACCTTGATAAAGACATCATAAAGCTAAAGATCAATTTAGATCCAAAAATAGTGGTGATACTTCAAAAAGAACCTAATAAAGAAAAACAAGCAACGCGACCCAGTTTTTTGCTACCTTTTTCTTTTCGCTAGCCATGGAGATGTTAAGCCATGCAATTGACCATTTCTACATGAATTGAAGTTGGAAGTTGATTAGGACAAAAGCCACATGCATTAATTTTTCGCATCTACTTTTTGTCAATAATATCCTGCTCTTTAGAGAAGCAAAGTAAGTGTGGATAATGTGAATATTATATGGGGGATCTTGGATAAGTTTTGTAAACCTTTCAAGTAAGAGAATTAATTTAAACATGTTAAGTGTCTTATTTTCTAAGAATTTGGATGAGAAGGCAAATGTAAGCTCCTGAATTTTTTGGCACTCTTAAAAAATAATTCTAGAGCTAATATCGAAACCTAAACCCTAAAACCAACCTAAGTTAAAATGGAATACTGGAAACTCTAAATAAGATCAAATACGGAATTTCATACCCTTAAGAAAAAGAGCACCTTAAAAAAAAAAACAAAACGAAAATCTAATAGTCGTTCAACTCAAATCCTTAAACTGAACAATTCATCCATCTAAGTTCTAACACATAAATTGAGGCAGTATGTCCAAATAATATTTAATGACAAAATTATAAAACCTTATACACTTCGGTGAATTTTAGAATCAAAATTTAAAATTAATATCAAAAGTCAAATCGAGTTAACATATAACACTAGAAGCCTTAGACTCGATTAGACAATCTCGAGAATCCTAAAATAGCAAATGAGTTATAAAAATAGAGTAAACTGAAATTATGGGCCATATATATAGTATAAGTATAAACCCTTAGATTATATAATCTTATGAGTAAATCTTAGAGTCGAAATTGAAACTGGATCCTTAAAAGCCAGCTTAAGCCAACAATAAGTTCTGGAAGACCTAGATCCGACAAGATTGCACCAGAAACTCTAAAATAATAAAAATGAGTTAACCTTAGATTGTAATCCAAAAAAATGTCATATAACCTCAAAAAAACAAATTCGCCCAAAATTTGCTTGTTTTAAACCCGAAAGGAATCAGTTTTTGAAATCAAGTTCCTAGCACGTAGAACAATAAAAACATTTAAAAATAAATTTATACTCGTAATATAGTATGGATTCATAAAAAATATTAGTTATAAATTTTGTGGCTTCTAAAAACGTCAGATATAACCTATTTACAGTATTTTTTCTTACTATAGTAATTTATTTGTCTTGTTTACTATTCAATTACTATTCATCAATCTCTATTTTTTCTTACAACCTATATACCTTTTTCTTACATTTTCTTTTCCAATATTACTTTTTACTAAACGTCTCTTACATTTTATTACTTTTTATCTTCTAAAATTAATTTTTTAATATCTCACTCTCTCTTCTTCCATTTATGGTCGGCCACTCTTCCCCCCTCTCTCTTCACAATTTTCTTTTTTTTTCAATTATTTTATTATCTCTAAAAATCCTTCCATAATTATCTATAAATACCCCATCCTTCCTTCACTTCTTACACAATTTTCTTTTATCATAATAAAACTCTAAAACTCTACCAAATTTTCCTCTCAACTTTTCTCTTCACAAATTCTTACCTAAACATCTTCATCTTTCTTTAGGTAAATGTTCTAAACACACTTCATAAAACCTTAACAAAACTCTTGTAATTTTTTTTCCTCAAACACTCTCTCCCTCTCTGCCCCTCTTTCACGCTACCATACATACATGATACACACACACTATTTGACTTCTCCAATTTTTCTTTCATCCATCTTCAATTTTAAGTAAAATCTAAACCATCTTCTTAGTTTATGCTAACATAATATGAAAAATATGTACATTATGGTTCCACATAAAATCCCCATGATACTCATGCTAGGGAATTGAATCATGGAAACAACATATTGTTCATGTCTTGTTTAACTCTATTCGTGTTTATGTTATGTTCTTATTTCTAACTTAACTTCCTATATGCTATTATAAATAAGTATGTATATACATTTTTAGAGCCTAAAACTCACTAATCTAACATCTTGTTAATGCTCTTATTCCTTTGCCTAGTTATTTATTTCTTGCTAATAGATAAGATTAGTCATTTTCTAGTCTTAGACTTGTCTTAAATCAAGTCAAAATAAATGTGGGACTTAATGTGTGACTTATCCATTTCTAAGTCCCGAGAGCCTTGAAAAATAATCTAAGACTCCATATTCTTTTTCTTATTACTTATTATGTTTATTACATAAGACTGGAAATATTCAAGTCTCAAGAAGCCTTGCTAAAGTCTAAGATTCCCATAATTGTTGTCTTACTTTTCTTATTTTATCTATGAGACTTGTCTATTTCAAAGATCTGAGAAGTCTTGAAATAAATCTAAGACTTCTATATTTTCGTTCTTTGTGTTTTTTTCCTTATTTTCCATGGTGGATGAAATTTATTCAAGTCCGAAAAGTCTTGATATTAAGCTAAGACTTCTATATATTTATTTTCTCTATATTTGCTTATTTAATTTTCTATCATTTATTTCTACATAAGCTAATGCCAACAAATTATTTGTTAGTATAACTAATAGATTCATATGCATGTATAGTTATAAAGTAATATTGTTGTCTTAATAAAAAATTTTAAAATGGAAATATAAATTATTTCTTATCTCATAAAATGAGACTTATCTTTGAAGAATTTATTTTCAACACTTAGGAAATATTATCATAAAAGTAGCTACTTAGCTAAATTTTTCAAAATCTCATAGTGAGTCATCTAAGAACACAAACATTGATAATTCTTTATTATGCAAATGTTTTTCAAATATTTAAATATTGATAAATCTTTGTTATGCAAAATATTTTACAAAAATCTTATTTCCAATACCTAAGAAATCCTTTGATTAAGAATTTAAAAGGAAACGCCCAAGTATATTTTAAATTGCCAAAATGAATTTCCCAAATATAAATATTGATAATTTTTTGTCATGTAAAATTTTCTAAAAATCTTATTTACAATACACAAACAAACCTTCTTATTAAAAATAAGAATTTAGAACATGTCAATTACCTAAATTTTCTCATATGCCAAAACTTAAAATATTTTGAAGATGATACCATTTAGAATGATTTTTCTTCAGAACCACATAAAGATTCATGTTTAAAAAATAATTAGTAAAAAGAAGTTTAATGTGACATTCATGAACTCAAAATGAACATAAAATCATGATTTTCCTTAATTAAGTTTCACATTTTCAAAATCTAAGAATTTAAAATTTTATTTAAAAACCAAACGTAGGAAAATTGCAAGGAGGAATACACTTAAAGTTTTATATCATAAATAAGTAAAACCATGTCTTGTAAAATAAATTGTCAAAATAAAATTTTTTAACAAATAAGACCTTTGAGATTTCAAAATATATATTGAACTATGATTTTTGTTGTTAAATCACATATTTACAAAATAGCGAATTCAATCACAAGCCAAATGATGATTTTTCATAAAACTCAACATTTCACAAAGATTATTTACAAAATTTTACTTTTAAGACAACATCCCTAGGATCATGAATCTCATATGAGTTTATGTCCGTACTAAATGAATTTCAAAGGTAGGCATATTTATATGTTTACTATAAAGTGTCTAAGTGAAGTAAAACATTGGAAAATGCAAGAATTAAGGGCTGAGAATTATAGGACTAAATTATACCATCCTTTTTTGAGACTTAATGGACTTAAATGTTAAAAATAACCTTAGAAATAGATAGGTCTTTTTGAGTAGGTAGAAAATGACTATCAATATGCGAAATTTTGAGTTAAAATGAGTTAGTTATGATTGTTTTAAGTTGGAATTTCCACAACTGGGAAAAATGATATGAAAACAATAAATAGAGTTAGAAAATTAAATAAAACTTATGTGAAATACTCATTTCAGGTATTTCTTTTGTTTAGGTGACAAGGAGTTTGACGTGTCATTTCCGGAATAGTATTACAACTAAGAATTGCTCTAATGGATGAGTGAGTTTTTCCTCCTAAATTTGTTACCTTGTTTGTGCTTGTAAAGTAGTTACACTAGCATGATAAGAAAATATAAAAATGGATATGTATTGGGGATTGTCAGGGGTTACGCATATGTTCTTTTGCTTGTGTGATTAAGGGAATACTAAGCATATCGCAATACTAGAATGTTTATTTAACTATGCTCATTTATTTATATGCTTGATTGCTATGTGTGTTTAAATTGATTGATCGCCCTTCAATGAATCATAAGACGGAATGGCATTAACAAGAAAACAGTCATGCATAGCATTCGTGGAGTTACATTTCAGAAGGTTGCTACTCCTAGCGTAGAGTTGGATGGGCCGCTAATATGCTGGGACACAGGCCATGCTCCGTCCTAGGGAATCCACATCATTCGGGGAGTGCGGCTCTAGGTTTAAAGCCATGGCAATCAAACACAATGGGTGAGTATTAGGGACAAGCAGTTAGAAGACAAGAGACTTTCATCAATAATTCCCTAACCCTTGATACAGATGACGTAAATTTGTTTTATCTATACATATGTGTACTTTTCATGTGATTGTTGCATAAGCATAGCATATGCTTGGCTAACTAACTTGTTTGTTTATGATTTTCGGTGTGAATGATGGGGAAATATCACACTAAGCATATTCTAAGCTTACACTCTTATAGGCTTTTGTCTAAATAGGTATAATTGCGGCTCCATTTGGGGATCGGGACATTAAGGAAATAATTGGTAAATTTTTGAGCTTCTATGGAAGAAGTGAGAGCATATGATGAATTTACATTCTTGAAAATTTCTTTATGAGTAATATATGTTATGCTAATATTTTGGAAGATCACTACGAAATGTATATATGTAGATTTGAAGTCATTAGTAGAGGTATGCCCCTAAGAATTATAATTGACCTTATTGATAATTAATGGTTTATATTTCTCTTATCTTGTTATTTAAATTGTTATCAACGTAAATTGTGGTACTTCAATGCATTCCTTTATTATGTTGTACACCTTGTGCATCATATGGAAGCCTTTACATGACTAAAGAAGTTACTCCTAAGCTTTAATATTATGTACAGTGGATTGTCACATTAGGGTACCTTCGGGGCGTGACAGTAAAGACTAAGTTTGTGATGTTTTTCACATTAACTCGAATAATTACATGTAAAGTATTTTAGCATTCCTATCAAGCAAAACAGATGCCTTACTCCTGCAATCTTTCTTGTCTTTCATTGTTGAGAAAGTGAATGGGAAATTGTTAAGATGGAAAGCTCAGCTACTCTATATGGAGGGGTAGAGGATCATCATTAGTTTGGTCTTTGAAAGAATAGTGAATTACTACCCATAAATTATTTCTTTATCTAGGGGGGTAGTTTATAAATTGAAGAGTGTCAATAGGGATTTTCTTTGGGGATCCATTGATAATAAAAGGAAAATTTGTTGAGTTTCATGGGAAATCATGAAGAATGGAAGGATGGGTAGTGGCTTAAATCTAAGACTTAGTTGACCACAACAGAGCAAACATGACTAAGTTAATGTGGAGGCTGAGAATGGAAAGTCTTTTGGAGTGATTTGATTCGAAAGAGATACTAGCTCAAGGAGGGAAAGATTTAAATGAAGAATGACTTTAAGTTATCCAAGGCTGTAGATGAAGCTAATGATAGGCTTAATGGTAACTTTATTGTTCAATCTAGAACTAGGAAGAATATTTCATTTGGAGAAGACAAGTGGAGTGCAGTTAGACCCATCCGCTCCATGCTACAGGGTCCTTTGTCTAAAGGCCTTTGTTTATTATCCTTAAACCAAATTTGGAAATACTGGAGGAAAATTTAATCAAGTACCCATTCAATGAAAGGATAAAAACATGACTGGCAATATAGTTCTTGACGAAAATGGAGGTAATAGTAAGGAGTGGGAATGACTTAGGAGAGCTGCGAAGGATATTTTTTTGAAAGAGACTCATAACCTAGTCAAAGCTAGCAAATATCATACCAGGGATAATAGGAGTTGGAATTGGATTTGGATTTGGAGTGCACTTGCTTATTTGAAAATTGGATAAGACATGTAAGGCTTACTCTATAATGCACTTCCTTTAAAGTTAAATTGGTAAGAGAGGCACTAACATCTATGTTTGGTGTCCATTCTTTAGGAGAGAGGAAAAAACAATGGAGGACTTCTTTAAATAGTGCCAAGAGATCCAATATTAATGGAGCACATTTACCAATTTAGCTTTGTTTAAAGACTCTTTCTAGCTAGATTTTGAGGATTATATAGGTACATTCTTGGCTTACAAAAAACAAAGAAAGTCTTTAAGACCATGGTCCCATACTTTTTTATTTTTATTATAGGGAATATGGTGTAAGAAGGATAGGAGAATCTTTTGATCTAGTGACCAAATTGACTTATGGTTTTAGGAATCTGTCTCCAAAGTAAATGAATGGTGGGCCAGTATTTATAGGATTAAGTATCTCCTCAAATGTAGTTGGGAACCACCAATACATGAATGGATAAAAATCAATTGGCATGATTTGGTTAGGTAAAAAAGTAATAAAGCTGTAATTAGTGGTGTTTACAAGGATTGTGGGGGGTAGATTTTACAGGGGTTTTGTCATACCTCAAGGGTACCTTAGTAGTAGCATACAATCCACATATGTATACTATTACCAGATATATGTTCAGGGGTGATGTATTTTCAAACAAACAGGATCTTTTAGTTGCATCGATAAGAATTGACAAATACATATAAGCCATAAATTAGTAAATAACTGACAACACAAGTCTTAGATAATATAATATAACTGACCATATTCCTATTCTATGAGTCTCCAAATACATAATTGATATTTCAAATACTATCTAATTTATAACTAGGAAATAAAAATAAACAACTTATCCCAAATATCTTAAGTTCTTCCAGTTTTTAAATTTTTACCAGAGTCATGCTCTTGAAAGAAACAAGCGATGGTCGTAGTGTCAACCTGAAAGGTCTTTAAGAGTGTGAGCAAAACTACAGGCTCAGTGAATAACCATATATATTACATATTAAGCAAGTTTATTAACAAATCATATGTAATGTAACAATCAATCATATACACAGATACAAGCTTAGATGATCTGTATCCAAACAAGTAAAAGATTTATACTCTTTTTAGGGTTGAAGGACATTTACTTAATGACCCACCTGCCCAGGAGAGACTAATTATATAGGAAAATCAACGACTTCTCATTTTAGATTATCACTTTAATTATAGGATAATTTAGCTAACTATTTCCTGCATCATTTCTTAGACACTCCCTAAGTATTAGTAATTTCATAGCGATACTATTTGTGACATCCTTCATTGTTACTTAGTTCCCGTGGGACCGACAAAACCAAAAAAAAGAAACCTTAGTAGAGTTAATAGTTAAAAAAAAAAAACCAAACATTAACAAAGAACCGAAATACTAATATATAGCAGGCTGTCACACTTTTAGGATATGTAATATGCAATTCGTTTAATGCAATATTATTTTAATTATAAAGCCAATAATTTTTAGTGAGGCTTATGGTGATCATACATTACACACACATCATATATTATACTTTTCTCAAGTCATCAAACAATTTGTATTATCACTTTTATTACTTTAATTTGTCAACATAAACAAGCAACTTATATCACATACTCAACAGGCTTCCATATCAACCATATTATTATCCTTGCAATACATATGCCACTAGTTACAAATACAAACAATGTAATAGATCGGAGTTATTCACTTGCTCATGTTGATTAGTCGTAATTGTCTTCAAGGAAATTCACAAACTGATTGGTATCTCCTGTTGAATAAATAGATAATTACTAATCAGATATATATATCTGTATAAATAAATCATTGGTTATCTAAGTATCCTAAAATCAGTCTTTATATTTTCTAGATCTACATTAACTTGTCTAAGTTATTATTTATCGAAAGCTAATGGTTTTAAAATATTTTGTTTTTATCAGGTATTTGTAGAGTTTGTATTTAATAATTCAGGATTTTATTATCATCATCGTTTATTATTTTATATTGTTTGTTAGTTTGGACACCTTATGGCAACTAATATTTATTTTCTATCACTTAGTTTCATCGTGTTTCTCTTAATCTCATTTCATATCATTATTTGTTATTTATGGAAATCATAATATTTTAATTATGACTTACTTACATTTTCCATTCTTATATATTTTACCTATATAGAAAAATTATAATAATCTAATTTTTTATTTAATATAACAAAAGTATTTTCTATTTAAAGGTTATTAAAGTTTAATACTTAACAAATATTTAAACATATTAATCTTAATTTATTTATATTTATTTATTAGTTTTTATCTTTTGTTCTTTCTTTCTTTATATATTTATAATTTATATATATATATTTGTTTTAGACGAAATAGATTTCGTCCAAGGAAAACTTTGGATGTACGTCGGCATCCAATGCTGTCAGCGTTGAAGTTAAGATTACCCGTGTTCGTGTAATTTTTATGTGATATTATTCCAGTGTAAGCTGGCTTCAAAGGCCTCCAGCTTATTCATGTACGCCTTCGGCCTTGGAATATATGCTGCTAGTGTTCATGCAAATTTTGCGTGTTACAAAAATTATGGAGCTTCGTTTCAATACATGTTGACTCGAAGGCTGCCGGCCTATCTACATATGCTGCTGGCTTTGGCTATGTACACCGCCAGTGTAGGGCCGGTGTAGGCATTGTTCATCATCTTCCTCATTTTTCTTCAGTTTGTATCTCTTTTTTCTTATATTATATATGTATTGTACTAAGGTTTAAGCTACTTCTAAGCGTTTTTCCATGATCCACAACTATTTTTCGTGATATATCATCTCAAAATAACATCTTATAATTATCAGACTATATGATTTCTTAACTTCTATTCATAACATAATGTATAAATAGGGTTTTAGAGTGGAGTATTACCTTATTTAGGTTGTTGTGATGATATTAGACTCCCTCCATTGTTCTGATCTGTATCTAAGGTTAGCAAAAACATTAGTTAAGCTAATGTTTAATGTGTATACTAACTAAAAACGAGATTACTTACCTTTGTTGCTCCTTTCTAGGCTTGTATTATGTCTTGTTGAAACTTGCATAGCTGATGTTGTGTTTGTGTGAGTTTAGTGTTGTGGTTTTGGGTTTGTTTGGTTGTTGTTATTAAAGCTTTGTTTTCATCTAAATAATGGAGCATTTACAGGCAAATGAAGGTAGCTAGTTTCCAAAGATGTTTCGGTAAAAAATGAAGCAATTTCTCTACTGAACTCCACTTGTTTAAGCATGATATCTTATGCATTAAATGAGTTGTTGATTTGGTTAAGTTTCATTGGCTCTACAATATTTTTCTTTGACTTTGTTGATCTTTATTGACCCACTTGTTGTGTAATTTCGGCTAGAGAGATTTTAAATTATCTCATCTGTACATCATCTAATTTCCACAGAAAATAGTACAACTTAAATTATAATTTTATTTAATTGGTTAATTATCTTAGTTTTAGGATAGTTTATCAAGTTAAACGAGTATAAATATGTTAGTTATTTAGGAATTCTATCTCCAAGAATTTATTTAAAGCTTCCACAAATTTTCTATATTATCTTTGGGTTCAACTTTGAGTTTAAAATTTACGCGATTAATTATTTTTAAAGTTTTATCTCACGTGATTAGGATTTTCTAAACTTAATAGGCTAATTTTTATTTGAGTCTCTAAGAGCTTTAGAATTCTCTAACTAAAACAATGATGTGATCTAAATATTTATTTGAAGTCTAGATCGCTAGTTATGAATCTGTTTTTGTTCTTATTGTGTATTTATAATCCTAACGGTTCATCCTTAAGTTACAATTTTATAACTATAAACTTTATTATTTATTTACTTTCTAACATACTTGAAATCTTATCTTGATTATTTCTATATTTTGAGTTTTCGACACCAGTTATAAAGTCTTGTCTTTGGTATCTGTTACTATCTAGAGAACTTTATTTTAGGATTTGAAGTTATATATAGGTTCGTTACTACTCGTAATTCTATTCTAGAGCCTTTGTTAAATCTTATATTAATATTTTATTTTCTATATTTGTAATTCTATTTATTTTTGCTAATACAAAAATTCTCGGGGTTTATAGTTTTCTAGTAGAATTGGTGATAGCTTCTCTTTAGAGGCGAAGGTTTACAACATACACCATGTGCTAGTCTAAATTGAAGATCTTGGTTTATCAAAAGTTATTACAGAGTTGGATTCCTATTGTGCAGTCCATATCTTGATAGCTGAAGCTAGTTTGATTCCTTATGTTACTATTTATGCAAGGTAGATTGAAAGGCTATCTTGTATGGATCAAATGGTCTTTCCAATGAGCAATTTTTTTTCCTTTTTCTTGTTGTTAAATGCCTCATTTCTTATAGTTTATTATGGATTGTCTTTTGTGGTTTTACCAACTATTTTATATCTGTTCAATGATCTCCTAGATCTAATTTCATTAATGTTCCAAAGTAAAAGGTTTGATATGATTGGATATTTATTTACTTCAAAATTGGAGAAAATAAAGAATTGAATGATACTACAAATACTACCTAAAAGTATAATATCAAATTACAAAAATTGAAAACATGTGGTATTAAGTTGCATGAAATAAACAATGCAGCCATTTCATTATCTTTTTCCTTTAAACTTCCCAATCGTTGATCTCATAATTTCTTGCATATTTTTGGATAGATTTTTCTTTTTCTTTTACTGCAATCAACATAACATAGTTCTTTTGTATTCTTGGAATTTGGTACATCTTTTAGGTAAAATAATAAAAAACTTTTCCCATAAGGCTATAAAAGTCCATTTATTTTTTCATGTCATTTGTGTGTAGTGGCTAAGAATTAATAGCACCATGTTACATATAGACATAGGTACTAGTTGGGTTTGACCCATAACCCATCACAAACTGCCTCTTGGTGGATCGGACTCGTCTGCCCGGCCCAGCCCGATTATACGGGTCATGACTTGTTAAGCGACCCGGTAGGTAGGTGGGGGTTAACCCTGCCGACTTGTCAATCCAACAAGTCAAACGGGTTACATTTATCTAAAAGCAATAACAACAGAGGAAATAAAAACCAAAAAGTCACGAATCAATGGGCCTTGACCTAGCTCGTGGCCAATTCGATCCGGATTAGCCCATGTCATGCTGGACTGATTCCGATTAGTGCAACCTTAACTCGTGAACCGGCGGGTCTAGGCTAGTTCTAGGTCGAGTTGACCTGGTGCTTATGTCTAGTTACATGAATATTACTTTAAAATGCTAATACGCGTTAAAAAAAGTTCAGGATAATAAAAAAATAGTATCTAGTCTTTTTAGAAATTAGAATATTTTTACCATTTAAATTTTCTATTTGAAATTTTTGTTATTACTGTTATCATTTAGATTATATTACCTAATGTTGTGTGAGTAAACATTTTCACCAATAGTTGTTTGGCAAGTAACATGTGCATAAGAAAAAACATGACAAAGCAATGTAAGAAGCTTATGTGGCATCATCGAAATCATAACATATATGGTTTTATAAATTGATTAATGCTAAAGTGGTATCATCGAAATCATAACATAAATTGATTAATGCTAAAATGATAATGTGGTATCATCGAAATCATAACATATATGGTTTTATAAAAACTATATTTAATATGATTATTTTTAAAATATATATTAATACTTATCAATTACTCATTCAAAGGAGGACCTTAATACATTGGGTCCTTTTTTCACTTTAAACACACGGTGTAATGTAGCAACTTTGCAAAAAGTCATTCCTCCTTTGTCTTCTTCTGTTCCTTTTTCTACCGAACCCTACCCCTAATAAATGTGTTCAGAAGAAAATATATTTTTCCTAAAATCTAAAAACTTCATAAATTAAAATGAATGAACTAGTAACTGCAACAATATCTAAACTGACAAAATTCAATAAATACAAACTGAATTACTTCTAAACTGAAGAACAGATGGCCTTTTTCTCCAATCTATCTGGCTATGTATAAACATTTCACCTTTTTATGTGCCTTGTTTAAACTTAATTATTGAAAACTCAAATCAATATCAGTTTCCATTCCAAGAAGTTGGCCACATTTTTCTAAGTTGGCTCTATTTTCTTATCAAAGACCACAAACCCTCAGTTTGAATACAAACTCAAATACACCTAAATTTCTCAACTACCCGGATTTTTCAGAATTCTAATATTTACCTTGCACCACATATGAAAACAATATTATAACCATTAACTAACGACATAACTATTTATATATTACAATAATAATACTAGGTTTTAAATAAAATTTTATATGTAAAAGTAAATTTTTATCGTAAAAAACGTTATATTTATCATTGATTTTATCATGTAGATATAGAGATCTTTTTACAAAATTTCCATAAGAAAATTTTTGCCTTTATAAGTCAATTTTCTTATAGTGATTCAGCAATCCTAGAAATCAACACTATTATAACATTAACAAAAACCATTTTACTTTAAGAAATCCTGGAAATAACTTGTAAAAGATAAAATTAAACTTTTGTTGTTCTAATTAATTTTGGATTACTGATTCGTTCATGGTACATACATTATCATGTTTCATTTTTACCCCAAATTTGATTTTCACTAAAGGATTAATGATAAAAATAGTACTGAATTTTCGCAAAATAACAATTGGATACTGAAATTGAATTTTGAACAATTTGGTACTAAATAAAGTTTTTATTAACTTTTTCCATACCTAAAATTTGGTTATGTGAGTTTTAGTATCTAAACAAAGTTTTAGTTAACTTTTTTCATACCTAAAACAAGTTCAATAACGTATAAAAAAAATCCAAAAAGTTTGTTCATATATCAAAATTATCAAAACAAACTTTTATATAAAAAAGTTAATAAAAACTTTATTTAAATATCAAATCATTTAAAACCAAACTTTAAATACATTATTATTCTTTTTACAAAAATTCGACTACCATTTTAACCATTACCCGTTCACAAAATCTCCAAAAGGGGCTTCCTTTTGTCAATTCTGAACGTCAAATGCGCAAAGAAAGAGGTAGATTTCTGACATGTCAAGAATGCCACCTGGCGTTATTTGGCGTCTGTGGTATTATCCTTCAATCTAACCAGAACTAGGTGATGTGTCTAAATTGGGTTTACTGATGACATCTGGTAGTGGATGAAGTGAAGGTAGAAACGCTAATAGTGAAACTTCGAATTGACTGCCATATCGCGTTTAATTTTCAGTTTATGTCGTACACAGATTTTAAATTTATTGGCTTTAATCTTCCATCAATTCACTAAATCAGGTGCCCTATTGATTGGTTTCTAAAACGAATAACATCCAGTAACGTAATATTTTTTAATCCTTAGGTACCTTTGGTTTCCACTACAAAACAATTTAAGGTGAACATGACAATATAATATAAAATAAAATAATGCATGTGTTTCTTCTATCATATTTGTGCCAAATGAAATCACAAGATTTGTTTTGCTTTTCTTTTTAGTTTTTTAGTGACCGCATATAGTTTGTTATATCCGTAAATTCGTACTACACTAGAATTGCGATTTTGAGATTTGTACTTTTATATTACTGTATATTTGTAAAGTAAATTACATCAGAAGATTTTAACATTTGGTAAGTTTATTTAATAAATACACCAAAAAATTCTAATATTTAAGGTAAGTTTATTGGATAAATTACACCAAAAGATTACAACATTTGTAATAAAATTCATTTGAGGTCATAACGTTTCAAACAGTTTAAAAAATATCATAATGTTTATGGATTAAGTTTATTTTATGTTACAACATTTCGAGTAGTTAAAAAGGAGATCACAATGTTTAGAGAAGTAGGTCAATCGAGATTACCATTAGCATGTTATAACGTGCCAGATCTTCTAGGTTTTAATTTTAAGTATTTCTTTTGCTGACAAAAGTTAATGATGACCTCAATTGATCTATTTCTTTAAACATGGTGATCTCAAATGAACTTATTTTTAAACATTATGATGTTCGGGTATAATTTTTCCTAAATATATTTGAGGTCCCAACATTTTGAGAGGTTCAAGAGAAATCCTCACGTTTGGAGAAATCAGTCAGTTGAGATTTTTGTTGACATATATCAACAAGAGAAATATTTAATTAAAATTCAGAAGATCTGACACGTGATATGCGTTAATAAAAACCTTAATTGACTAATTTCTCCAAATGTTGGGACCTATTTGAACTACTCGAAACGTTAGAACTTCAAATGAACTTACATCCAAACGTCGGAACCTTCTAGTATAATTTATCCTATATTGATACCATAATGTTGTTGCTGCATCACCATTGGCCTATTGCATCATAGATATCACTATAATGTTACCAACATTGTTGACTTCTTATTTTGGTAACACTGCGATAATAGAAGTATTCCTTAGTCCCTTGGTAATAGTAATATGGTGATGGATGGTAGTTTTATGAGGATGATGGTGGTAATGATGATGTATTATGATGGAGATGTAAGTAATATAGTAACTGTACTAATTGTGATAGTAGTGGTCATGGCGAAATTATAGTACTGTGATGTAGTATAATTGTAGTGGTAGCATATGAGGTAGTAATAATAAAAGTGAAAGTTTTGTGTAATAGTGATAGTGCGAGCAGTGATGATGATGATGGTAACTTTATGCTACTGGTGTATTGATGGTGGTGATGGTGGTGGTGATAATAATTGTGGGAATGGCGATAGCCATGTCAATTATAAGTCTGAGATGGTGACAGTGAGAGGTAATGACATTTGCAATGGTTGCATTTTCTCAAATTTATTCTTACTTCGTTTATATATTTATAAAAGTTTCTCATCACTTGTAATTTTTCAATTAATTTTATTCAATTTTTAATTAAAATTAGGTATAATATTTCATCCGAAATATAACACAATAATTTTCGTCGGGGTAAACATAATGCTAATACCTAATCCGTCGCTATATGCCTGTGACCATCGCTGAAGAAGAGACATTCCCATGAAGAGGGTCCTGTTGCTTATATCATGATGTTTTTTTGGTTGCCATAATTGGACGTTTGAGAAAAATATGAATTGCTGTTTCTTGATGGAGCTTGGCAGCGTGGAGTAATGTCCACTCCATCTTTAAGGTGAGATTTGACAATGAGTCAAAATATAATAATACCTTTCAATGATTAATCCATACTTAACGAAAATTATTTGACCCATAATGTTCTCTTTTTTTTGCAGATTATGAACAGGACAAGACATGCATCCATGCTTTCCATTGCATCACCCTCGTGGACTTGTCTGGCAAGTGTTACTTTTAGTAGTTAGTTATTATTATCATCCTTTGCTTCCCTGGTCACAAGCTTACTGGTTTGATAACCTAGGAATCACATATTTTGTAAATAATGATATAAAAAATTATCAAAAGTTGCATACAACTCACAAATGCATGTGGCTTTATGATCTTAGTATATCTTATTTAATAGTGTGATCCACATGGAAATAAATAATACTCTGTTCAACTTATGATTTGATTGATTATACTCATTTGAATTCATTTTCTTTAATGAAAAAGTTATCAAGAATAAAGTATGTTGATGTACTATCTAAATTTTGGCTAACGATCACTAAATATACCATTACCAGAGATATTAAAGAGGGAAAGAAAAGGCATAGAATTCATGTTGACTCCTAATAAAATAAACATAAAAGATCTCGGGTAAGACTGGATCGATCCATTATAGTATAACAACAATGATAGTTATTACTCTTAGAACAATCAATCTCTTTAATAAGGTTTTAAAGTTGTCTACTCTCTTTCCTCTTTTTATGTACATGAGAACAAACATATATAATTATGAAAAGTTGGATTTTAGTAGACACATTATGAAATTACTTAGGCCAAAAACATTTAAAATAAGAAATAGCTAATGATATATTGATTTAATTTTGAGTAGTCCTTTGTCTATATTTTTGGCTAAATGCTCTTCCATAATGAAGTTTGTTTAAATCTAAAAGGATAATGTCACAAATGGTACCCGAACTTTATCAAAATATGAAATTAAATACCTAAACTTTAAAATTGATCAATTTAGTATTTGAAAGAACTTGATGAAGATACTATTGGTGTATATTGATAGGTGTTATCTATTTGAAAATTTATAGGATTGTTGAGTCTAATACAGTCCATATGTATGGGATTTTATTGAGAACTATACTCAAATGTGAAATATATTGATTTTGGGTAACTTTAGAACAAATTAGTAGCATTCATCCATTGTTAGCATGGGATTTTGCAAATTCTGATCATGATGGGTGTTATCAAAGGAGTGATAGGATCTATATAAGAACAAGAAGATCATAACGCCCATAATAAGGAGCAAACATTAGATCAAAAAGCATCACCCTTTCCATAATGGGCGTGATCAAGTGAAATAAAGGCTCAAAAGCCATCATCGATAGCAAAAATGGGCTTGATGAGCAAGGAAAATAGAAAAATCCTTCGTTTACCTACACATAATGGGCATGAAAGGAAGAAAAAGTGAGATTCCCACTCATCATCATCCTCGTCACGGTAGTGATAGAGGTGGTGATTAATGCAAATAAAGTTCAAGTCAAATTACAGGCATAATAGGAAAGGGAATTCATGCCGCAGAGATCCCCATTTGTGCCACCCCAGTGATAAGGGTGGTGATACGCCCTCTTTCTACATAATAAGTTAGATAACTGCTATTTAAAATGGGATGAAGGCGATCTGAGATGTGGAAAAGGTACCTGGTTATATCCTATCATTTGAAAACTATAAATACAACATATCCATTACAATGAAGAGGGAACACATCTATTGCATCCATTTTACCACATTTCACACAATTTCATCAAAAGACACATCTTTGAAGAAGAGGGCAGGAGACATCCAAATTCTTTTATACTCGTGAAGATCAAGAAGAATTGAAGCATTGAAAAAGGGGTTTTACTTGTTTCGTTCTCACTTCTATCAATATATATTTTACGTTGTTGCATCAGTGAAGGAGTAATTCTCACAATTTAGATTCTACACAACCCTAGACTTATCATGTAAATGTTCGTGTGCTATAATTTAAGTTATTAGTCTTTCTAAATTCAACAGTTTGTTCTTATTGCATCATGGATTTATAAAGTGCACAAGGAAAATTCATGTTAGATTTCACTAGGATAGATTGTAAGATCCCCTTGAATAGATCTTGACTGTTGATAAGAATTGCTCGTAATGTTAGAGATAGGATTGTGAAATTCTTCTGTACCTTCTTAGATTAAGTAAAGAATTCCTAAACATAAAGCTATTCTAGGTTGCTATTAGCCTAGGGAAAGATTCATGTGGATAAACTTAGAATTAGGTGTTAGTGATCTTGAAAAGACATTAATGCATTAATTGAATATTGCAGTTAAGAAATCTAGCAACATTATAATTGGTGTTCTTTATTTACATAATAAGTTCAGTGGCAAAGCAAGGTGTAAATTACCCAAATGTGATATTTGGTTCATTTGAAGTGTGTTTGTGACTTTAGTAGTAATATATAGCATATTTGTATTGTAATTAATAGTTTAATAATATTATTCACCCAATTTTATAGGCTAGATAGTAAGAAAAAGATGAGTAACAATATTTGCTAAGATTCCTAAGGAATATGACCTTATATTTCACTCCTATACTATGTACGATAGGTACACTTGCTTAGCATTGATCATTTTTAGGAAAGAGATCATTGGATATAAAAATTATAAAACTCGGTCAATAAATACACCCAAACATACATGGAAAGTTATTTTAAGTATTAAATTAATCAGTTTCAAAGTTCATGTACAAAATTGATCAATGTTAAAATTTATGTACCTAATTACATATTTTATCAAAGTTCATATACCTAAATGCATATTTTGTCAAAGTTCATGTACCATTTCTGACATTAACCTAATCTAAAATATAAACTCAATGAATATCCACTTGGCTTAAATTTGAAAAACTCAACACAACTATGCATATACTTGAGCAACACTTGTAGCTCATTTAATTCAATTTTACCATCCACTTACCTCTGAGCTATTTAGTGTACATATACTCATGAGCCTTCATCATTCTATACTTAAACATCATCCACCATTTAATCTAAAAATTATACTCAACTATCATTGATACATGCAACATCTCTTTATTCTTTCTTGCCAACATATTTTAGTTGCCTAATACTTCTTAGACCTTTTAAACTTTGACTTCCTTTAAACTTGTTTCATCTTATAGCTTTATGCAACATGTAGAACATAATTCTCCTTTGCATAACTAATTTGTGTAATCTTTTCATAGAAAATGGCACGAGTACTAAAATTCCTACCATATGATTGGAATCACCAACAAATCACTAATTTTTTTTTTCATAGCAAAAAAACTAGGTCTTTGGAGCTAATGCCTTTAACAACCACTAAAACCTCAATGGGCACCTCGATACTATTGCATCTCATCATATTATAGTAACTAGCATGATCCACTAAGTCAAGAGATAAACATTACAAGAAACTCTAGCACAATCCTCACAGTTGATATTAGATGCACTCGCCCATACCCATATGTATTCAATTACTTTGCATAGGCTTATAGGTCTGGAAATATTTTCTCTTGCAAAAAATGTGGAAAGTTCTTCTTGAATATAAAACTCAATTTATAGATTTCCTCTAACCATCAAATGCCAATGATAGCTCATTGTCCTTTGATTGAACAATTGCCACATCAACAATTTATCTTTACCATCATACTTTAAGTCTCGATAAATCTTCTTCTATAATAGGATTGTGAGTATGTTTAAGATAGGAATTCCATAAAATAATTAATTTTTGAATTATGCTTGATGTTATTAAATTTAGGGTTAACATCGCAACTGGTATATGAACTTTGATAAAATATGTAATTAGGTACCTGAATTTTGAAAGTGATCAATTTAGTATATGAAAGAACCTTTCATGCATACTAATAGTAGCTCTATTAAATTAACTAACATTATCATCTCGATAGGGCTATAAACAAGCTGAACAACTTGCTAGCTACTCGAGCTTAGCTTGTTTAAAGCTCGTTAAGTAAACGAGCCAAGCTCAAGCTTAAGCTCATTTTAAAGCTAGTTTAAATAAATGAGTTGAGCTTGGACTTTTTACGAGCTCATTAAGAAGCTCGTAAACTAGCTCATTTAAATTTAAATTAATATTTTATAATAAATAATTATTATGAATATATTATATATAATTTTTAATACAAACAATACATTATAATGTTAAACATAGTTAACTATAACAAAAAATTACTATTATAGTTAAAAAAACGTGCTTTGCATGTTTTCATGCTAAATTATTTAATTGGGATCCCATTTCCGTGCCAACTTAAGATATGCTAATTGTTTTATATGTATTAACGAAGGAAAATCTCCAAAGTATTTGTTCGAATAGGTATAATCCATATAATCGTAGGAACTATCAAAATAAAAGCATTTATGATAAATTGAGAATAACTATATCTATAGGGAAAAAAGAAAATTTTTTTTTTTTTTTTTGTAATTCTTATGATTTAATTGGGGCTTATCAACAAAAAGAATCAATTTAGATAGTCTTTTGTGTCTTTAGTAGTGACTTGATCAATGCATTATTGTTTCAAGAGTAGGGATGCAACCAGGACAGGTCGTTATAGGATACCCGTCTGCCCGCCCCGCTGAAATCCCTATAGGGTCAGACCCTATAGGGTTTAGGGTTGGGTTTTGAGTTGTACTCATAACTCGTTGGGAAAACCCAACCCGATTTAATTAAAAAAATTAAAAATTTTAGTTTAAGGAATCTACTTGTTCATTAGTTGAATGATGCTTTTCATATAATCATTTTGTTATTCATGTATTGAGTCACATGAGAGGATATAAATTATATTTACAATCAATAATCACTAACCAATTATCCAGAGAAAATCGATTTCCATGTACAACCTCCCCCACTTTTTCAAAATTCATTTCTTTCCTACGCAACACAACAAAATATAAAAATTAAATTTCTCGAATAAAAATAGATATTATATATATAATGACAAATAAATCAAGAATATATGGATCGTCGTGTAGTGTCATCATTTTATTATTATTTTTTTTTTGAGTTGGTATGTATTATATATATATATATATATGTAAGTCTTCTAATAAATAAATAATAGCTAGTGACTCTTTTCTAAAAGCATATATAAATTCCGTCATTGTAATAATGCTTTCTACGATAATGCTATTATTGGTGTTTATATATACACAACACAGCTCGTCAATCCTATTAAGAAGAGTTTCTTTTATATTTATTTGATATTTATCTCAATAATCAATGTACATTATCGGGTCAGGTCGAGTTTCCTAAAAATCGGGTCGGGTTCTGGGACAGAATGACCCGTCCCAGACCCGCCCCATTTACATCCCTATTCAAGAGAAGTCCCCGTTGAGCTTCACTGCAAATGTTTAGGCATCTAGCTATTTAAAATTTGAAATTGTGAAAAAAAATGGCACACCTTACTAAACATATGTAACATGTGCATGCCTATTCTTTCCTTAAGCTTTTTCTATGTGAGACTTGTTTTTTCTTGTGCAATTATCACATTACTTGACACAAGTCCAACATTGTTTACATCTTACTCCATTTTGCCCATCTACAACTATAAAAAGATTCATGCTTCTACTTAGAAGCCAATGCTACATGTGCTACTATTATTATATAAGTGAAGTATGTGCTTAATTTGCTCGTTTATCAAGCCAAGTTTAGTATAATTATTGGTGGAAGCTTGGTTGACTTGGTAGATGAGTCTTGAATAAGCCGAGCTCGAGCTTGAAAATTTTAGGCTTTATTCATGCTCAACTTGATTCGAGCTTGATAATTTTGTTAATAAGCAAAGCTCGAGCTTCTAAAAGGTCAACTTGGTTCGGTTTGTTTGCACTCCTAGTTATTCTATATGATATTCTTAACTCATGATGCAGATATTGTTGATGTACATGAAAAGTGTATTTAAATATTGAATTGATTAATTCTAAAAATTATATGTAGTTGCATATTTTATTAAAATTTAGGTATCGTTCGCAACATTTACCTTTAAAATTTAAGTTTGAGATTGGTTTGGATAGGCTTTAAATCCATCTAATCGAGAGCTGCAAGACGATTCGTTGACATTTGCTTAACTTGAACACAAGTTAATAGTCACATCGAAATTGAGTCTAGGTACAGACTAACTTCAGACAGAAATGGAAAGCCAATTTGACTATATGCACTCACACACACACACTCTCTCTTTTTGTCACTTTTTGCGATGCGCATATTTATCTTGGATGCGAACCTGTTTAGAAGTCACTGAGCCGAACTAATATTGTGAAAGTCAAAAAGATGGAGTAATAATCACTAAATCTAGGAGTACGTCCATTTGATGTCGAGAATAAGGTTGACTCGGATTATATAAGCGACATAATTGTATAGAACTTCGTCATTGGATGGATACTTGTATTTTTGTCGCTAAGTGGCTGGCAATGGCCAATCTAAACCAATCCCAACTACGGCACTAATCGCTTCAATTATAGGATAAGTCTCTTAATTTAGATGAAAAAAATTGTTCCCCGATGATGCATGATTGAATTGGGACCGTTTCCAGATCAACAACATGCTTTTATATCGGAAATTTTATCTTCTTAGAGGCATTAAAAAAATGAAGTTGAATCATTTCCTCCTCCTTTTCACATCGAAAAGATTAGCAAAAACTACAGGAGTAAAGATGTAGATAAGTTGGGAAATAAGGAGTAAAGATGTGGATAAGTTAGGGGGAGAGAGAGAGAAGGATAGTCGGTAGTGTTATAATCTAATGATATTATGATTGATCTTTTAAATGTAATATACATGATTTAAATCAGTTTTTCTATAATAAAAACATATAAATTTTCTAAAATATGGACATATAGTCATCTAGTACCTATTTTGGCGTTTATCTGCACCTATTCTCTTGTTATCTTATGAGATAACTAGTGTGGGTTTATTCTTTAAGGGTTACCCCTAACCTCGATTTTGTGGGCAAATAAGTGTAAAAGGTGCCCAATGGATATGTGTGAAAAGTTATCTTCTAATTTTTTTTTTTCTTTTAAAAGAGTTATTAAGAAAAAATATATATAATATATTTTATTAATGTCACTAATTTTTTTTTCCTTTTGCATTACCAAGTGTGTTAGTGTGTGTGTGTCTATACATATAATTTCTTCTTAATTATGTATTTATGAAAAAAAATGAGTTAAATAGAGGTAAGTATATATGTGTACTTATGGAACATGTACGGATAGTATCTTTATCTTGTGTTTTTTTTTTTTTTCATCGATAACTAATCCTCATGTTATTTGTAAGTACAATAATTTTTATGACCTAATAGAGCTTTCCTCGTTGAGGAATTTTTTTTGTCGAAAAAGAATATAAAAGAATAAATATAGAAAGAAAGGAAAAAAGAAAAACTTTTGACCATTCAAATAAAACTTTTTAGGAGACCCTTTAAATACATACTAACTTGGCCCCATCGACAACAATGGATCGAAGTGTCATGAAGTATATATGTCATATTTCTTTCTTTTGATTCCACGCGTGTTTTCTTTTTCCTCTCTACTTTAATTAGGGTTTGTAAATAGTTGTATAGGATTTTAGTTACCAAGTGAGATGAATATCTTTAATACTTAGTGAGGGATAGAAGCTCTTTTAGAACTTTTGACTCTCTTTTCACTGTAATGAAATTATTGCTTCTCACTCATGGTTTTTTTTTTTTTTTTTTTTTCTTCATGAATTTTCTATGTAATTAGTGAAAATTCTGGCAAAATGGGCGAAACTAAGTGGCCATTTTTGCCTTTTACTCGTAAATAATGCATCCTTTTTGAAAAAGACAAGACTTCCTGCTAGCTTGAGGACTCGGTTTGTATTATTGTTTATACGGTTGGACTATGTTTTCATTTTGATGATACTGCATTTCTACTTTTCAAGACTAAATAAATTTCATACCGAAAATACTATGCACATAAAATTAAAATTACAATTCTATTTCAAATTGTAATAAATTAATCGCACAATATGGATGAATAACTATAGAATTATATAAGTAATAAAATATATATATATCAAATATATTTATAATATAATAACATGTATACATGTAGAATGTATAATATATATTATTATATGTGTTATGTATAATAATATGCTATATATAAATATATGATATTTATACAATAAATATTTATATTATATATTAATTATATAATTTATAATTTGTATATAATATACTATACGTATTAAATTTATTACATTAAGTATTTATATCAATACATATTCATATATAAATTATATATATAATAAAAAATAGATGGCAAGAGAAAAAATTTTAAATTTATGTATAAAGAGAGGCGAAATTCGATTCGCCCCTTCCCTATGTAAACCATTGTGTCCGAATTTATTTGCGTGCCCTCCATTTTCCTACTTCTACTCTCGCTCAGATTCTCTCAACTCACATGGCTCCGACCGGTCAAAATTCCGACAAGTTTATTTCATTTCTATGTATTTGCATAATAATTTAGTAACTAATGATCTTTTCTTGATTTTTCTGGTGTTTGATTAATTGCTATGCAATTTCCCTATAAGAAAACTACTTAATGGTAAAATAATATTTTTACATATATATATATATACACAGTATATTTTTCTATTAAAGAAAACAATGAAAAAAAAAACAAAATAATATATGAATGTCTGGAAAATACAAATAAAAAAAAATTGAAAGAGACGAATTTTACCTCAGTATCTTAATTAGAGGTGAAACTCGCCTCTTAATGCATCTAATGTGACATATTAGATAAAGAGGCGAGTTTTGCCTTTACCTAGTACAAGCAGACGACACATCCGCGATGCATATGCAAATAAAACAACCCAACATATAAATTCGTCCTAAAAATTAGGAAATTAATTACAAATCATTTATAATTATATTTTCCACAGATAACTTCTCCATGTTTGCGGTATTAGAGGTTTAGATTGGTATATAAAGATACATGCTTAAGCTAAAAAAGGAAAAGATTATGTCTATTTAACTCCTGTTTAATTCTATTCAAACCCTATTTAATTTCATGATTTCAGGGATAACAAAAATATTTTATGCTCATATACTTAAGAAAGGAAAAGACCATATCTATTGAAACCTTATTTAATTTCATGATTTCAGGAATACAAAAAATATTTTACGTAGAAAAGACTATGTATTTAACCCCTATTTAATTCTATTCAAACCCTATTTAATTTCATGATTTCAAGAATTCCAAAAATATCTTACGCTCATATGCTAAAAAAGGAAAAGACTATGTATATTCAACTATTATTTAATTATATTTAATCCTTATTTAGTTTTCATGATTTCAAAGCTATAAAAAATATTTTATACCCATATGCTAAAAATATTATATTAAAAACATTTACATTAAAAATATTTACACTTAAGGCACCAAAGAGGATGGTTTTGCTTTAATAGTATAGATATTTCCTCTCCAGTTGTGCTAAAGGAAATATCTATAGTAGGTTGATTCTTGGTGGTTATGCATGTATTGGGATCACAGTGGGTAATTGGCAGTGGTTGCTAAGAACGTGGGATAGACTCACTAATCCATGTTTGATTGTATCCCTCCTGAGTGGTTTAGAGGAATGCATTGAGTGGATGAGGGTGGGACTCGCCTAGTCATAGTATTCAATAGGTTGGTTTTTGAGCTAGTGGAGTTGGTATTCTTGCAAGGCTCTAAGGTGAGTGATAATAGGCTAGGCCTGAACTTGATAGGTCAGCCTAGGTGAGCAATGGATTAGATTGAGCCTAAAAGGCCCATGATCCATTTTTTACCATTAAGAATCATACCTATATTTAAAAAAAAAAAAGATTAATATCGTGAATGGTATTTGACTTACCTCTATGGTATTGATTAGCATAAAAAAAAAAGTTTTTTTAGGTATTAAATTTATCAATTTTAAAGTTCATATACTAAATTGATCAACTTGAAAATTTACGTACCCAGTTGTATATTTTGTTAAAGTTCAAACACTATTCGCAACGTTTACTCTTCAAAAAAAAAAAAAAAAAACTACCTCAGTGTATTTCTATTTTATTAGGTTTTGCTAGCACGTATCTTTCATTTCTTTCTTTCTATGTTAATATTTGTATTTGATCTTCTTAATGATTCACTTTTATTATTCAAGTATATATTTTTAAAATGATTAATAGAAAGCAATAAAAATAATATATATATATATATATATAACGGACTTTTCATGTATATATATCATGTATTCTTTACTAATTATGCTATGGATGGCAGCAGGTGTTCTTCATGTACTTGTTTTATTTACATTTTTCAAGCGTCAATTTTCATAACTCTTGTTTATTAACTTTTCTTATAGCTTTTTATATAGATAATTTTTTTCCTCTTTTTTGGTAGATTTCATTGTTATTATAGTTTTCATATTTAGAACACATTTAACATATATCTATCCGTTTGCAATTATCTTTCTTTTGCATGACTTCATTACTAACACGCTTTCAGTTGTAAATACTTTTGAATCTTTCTACTTTCTTAAGCTATAAAACTCAAAAAATTTTCTCACTTGAATTTATCTTAAGAAATGATAACAATTTGATCATTTCGAAAATTTAAGCAAGTCTAGGGGTTTTTCAAATAATGACATCTAATTTGCAATTTAGGATTTTTTAAATAAAACTAAAGACGTAAAGAATATTAAAGAACACTTTTTTTTTATTAAATAAGAAAGATCAACATATTAAAGGTTTTATAAAAGAAAAAGAAACCATCCTAGTTTGATTTCAACCCAATCATAGGTAGACACCTATAGAGCAACTATAAAAAGATGGAAATTGTTTTCTTGAAAAAGAAAGAATTTTTTTTTAAAAATATATACTTTATTAGTTTTGGATGTCTGTATTTGTTAGAGTTAATGTCATGAATGGTATATGTATTTTGACAAAATATACAACTAGATACTAAAACTTTGAAATTAAACAGTTCAATAGATGAAAGAACTTTTGATATACATCGATAGTATCTCTGTCAAGTTTTTTTAAGTACTAAATTGAGTTATTTCAAAATTTTTCATATACTAAATTAATCAATTTTAAAATTCAGATATCTAATTACATATTTTATTAAAGTACAGATACTAACATTATCCCTATTTGTTATGTTTGTTGTTAGTGATTTTCTCACTTTAGTTTCTTTTCTCAGTTAACCTTCTTCTTCTTATCGTTGTGTGATTCCTTCTAGAAAACTAAAGAAGGGACTGAATTTATAAATAAAGGTCATTTAAATGCTTCAACTTTTAAGAACTCTTACATGGAAATGATATGTTTAAAGGAGATAGCTCTGAATTAATTTTCTTTTTTCTTTTTTTGAAAAATAAACTATTCTTAAAAAGGATTTACACAACTCAAATGATGAAAGTAGCATCACTCTACCTATTTAACCCTAATTTTCATTTTCCCCAACTTCAATCGGATATAAATAAATAAATAATGCATTTTTTGAAAAGGAAAAAACAAATCTATAAATAAGAAATTTTAAATATATCATGAAATATGATACTTAATAGCATTTGTTCAAGACATGATTTTATATTAGTAAAATTTCATGTTTTGACGATATTATTTTAAGTGTTGAAAACTGTAATATACAAATAAATATTTTATATTGAAGAGCAAAGATGTCATTTGATATAAAATAAGAGGGTTTTATGGTCAACCCTAATGTTTAAATTAATTACTTTTATCGGTTATCAGATACGTGAGAGAAGACGAAGAGACGAAGGGGAAATCAAATGGGTACATGGCTAAGCTAGCTAAACACTGTCAGTCTAATTTTCTATACCACGGTGTAGCTTTGTACACTGCTGGTGCACAGTCGGTGTAAAGGCAAAGAAAAAAAAACAACCCAAGAGCTCAAGGTCGCCAGCATTAACACTTACACCACCAACCTTTGACCTCACACCACTGGCATACGATTAACAATTGCCGGCATACATTACAGAAGATGAAAAGTCTCCACAAAATCTCATTATAATCCATCATTTTCTCTTTTTCTAAAATATCTCTTAAACCTAGAAAATCCTCTCTATTCTTATTCCTAGCATCTAAGGATATTTAGAAGATCCAATCAAGGTAATCGCATATCTGCCTTTTGTTTAGGATTTCAAAGATCTATCTTTTCCTTAGGGTTTTCTTCTGGTTTTGAAGGAGCAATCGAAGAAAAACTCTGTTTTGATTTGGAGATCTGGATTTTAGTAATAAAGAAGGATTAAAGATCACATTTTTAGGTAAGTTTATATATTCTTAATCCTTATGATAGTATAAAGATGAATTTTGTTGATTTTTTTGGTTGATTTCATTAAATGGAAATTTGAGGTTTATAAGATCTGTTAAGGGAATGTGATCTTTGGAGAAATTTGTATTTTTGGGGAAATCTTTTCGTTTGGAGATTTTGTTGGATTGAAAGAAGGAGGAAGGTGCGGATTTGTATTTCCTTTTGAAATTAAGGTCTTAGATGATATATGAAATTAGGTTTATTCAATGGTGTATTTTATTGAAATCGTTTCTGTTCATATTATCAGGTTTTGGTGAATTAGGGTTGTGTTATAAAGGAGATATGGTGAATTAGAGTCCCGTTCTTTGGAAATTGATTCAGGTATGACCATTCCTTGTTTGTTGTATGTGCTTGTAGCTTAGATTTGTTTGTTGTATGTGATGTAGGATCAGAATTCTATTGACTTAATTCTTTACGATAATAAGAAACTATGTTTGCTGCTTGTGTTTAGCTTTGGTTAGTAAAGACCATGCAGAGTGTAATACTAACGAGGCACCCGATGATCTATGTGTGAGCTTGTTCCGAGTGGACTCGTGCATAGAAATGATTCTGGTAGATTAAGTTTTGGTAGAGATCGCGGTGTGTGGATGATTCTCCAACACCAATAATGTATATAATTACCTATTTTCAAAAGTTGGTTGACTTTCAAGGGTTTGAGTTACTGCAAGTTTGGAACTAGGGATTCATAGTTCTAAACTGTGTTGTTTGGCTGACTTAATAAAGATAATAATCTGATTGGTTGCATTAGAATAAGTTGCATTTGATATATATATTGCGTATGTATATGCATTTGTTTTATGGATTGGCGTACTAGGAGTTTTCGCTCATTCCATTCATTTTTCAGGAATAGGAGAAGATAAGATGATTTATGGTCATACTGGATATGACATCTTTATAGATCATGGGGATGGCGATAGTGAACTTGACTTTTCTGTTAAGGATCATTAGAGGTTGATTTTGGACACCTAGAGATAGGAAGACAATTTAATAATCTATGAAGTATAATTTGAAAGGTTTTATTTACTTTATGAGTTTAAAATTTTTTTATAGGACTTTTCAGTTAAGTTATAAGTCAAGATGATGTTAGCTTTGATTTATGTCAACAAGTTAATTCAAGAGTATTATTTATACGATGAATTGTTTAATAGAAACCCTTTATATGTGAGTATTGAGTTATATTTTTATATATATGGATTAGTATTTCATAGCCTTGGTATGTTCTTAGAAAGAGAAGAACACGTGGCGGGTTGTAATGTTCTTATTTTAGAGCATTACAAAACTTTGAAAGTTCTCTAGAAATCGTGTTTTAAAGACAGTTTTCCCTAAAATTGTGTAGTGAAGATGCAGTTTCAAGCTTCGATGTTGAAAGTCTACCTAAAAATTATGTCTTTAAAACATAGTTTTTTACTAATATGAAATCGAATATTCAAGCACAATTTCAAGTGTAGTATTTTAGGTTTTATTTCTTTTCAAATTTTTTATTTTGGGTTTTTGAAAAAAAAAATCATTTTCTTATTTTCCCCCTTCAGTTGGGTAGCGAATCTAGGTTTGTAGAAAGTAATTCTATTAGAAATGGCTTTTTCTAATGATTTGCTTTAATTTCTCTTAAGTGACCTATATTAAGTGGGTATTTTAGACACAACAATGATACTTGGTCTCAACCATTTATCATAATGCCATCTAACGATTCAGATCAACCTTGAAACTCTAGAAATAAGAGGCTCTTCTTCTTGTTTGATACATTCTACTTTATATTGCTCAAATTGGGAACAACATGTAAACTCTGCTAAAATATCTCTAGAAGATTAATTCAATAAGTTGATCAGGAATGGTTTAATAATGGTCAAGAACACTAAACTTGATTTAGTGTTGCGTGTGCACACTTGAGAGACTGATTTCTCCATTCCTTCTTCTGCACCACCTCCTAGAACATCTGTATATGTGTCATTATCTCAAGGTTTTTCTAGCATCCATACATGTGCCATCATCTTAAGGTTTCTTCTATGTTGATCAGCATATTGTGAATGTCATCTGTGGCAACTCTCCCATACAATATTTGATAAAATAATTTTCATGGTACTCCATATTTTTAAACTAAGTTTTATACTTACATTTTTCTAAGAAATATATTTAATTGAAACGCTGAAATTACATTTGTATTAAAAATTGAGTTAGAAGACTTATTGCAACTAGTACCTTGTTACAATTAGATGTCTAGCACATGAAACTCTTTCGAGCTTTCTGCAATCAGCCATATTTTTGCAGGAAACCGGCCATTGCAACTCATCTAATGTAGCGAGGATTTTCCTACATTCAATTTTAAATGTCGAAGCTTTGAGTGCAAATCGTTATAATGATAGACAATTTCATAATTGGAACTCAAAAAAAATAAATAAATAAATAAAATAAAGTAACCATATCAAGGAGTAGTCAACAGAGGTCAACTAATATCATATCATCACATTGATATCATATACCCGTATACCATAAGGAAAGATTACACTCAAATGCATATACATTTAAGAGTAAGTTCACTTGAGGTATCATCATTTCAAGTAGTTAGAAAGATGAATCACTATTTTGTAAAATGAATTAGATGGTACTAAGATTTGTAAAGTTTATTTAAAATATCAATGTTTAGATTAACTTTCAAATAATTTATCTTAATTTTTGCTAAAGGTCGACTATTAATATTTTATTTGATTTATTTTACAAAACATTGATACGTCTTTCTAATCTCTCAAATGTGGATACCTTAAATAAATTTACTTTCAAATATTGATTTCTCTTTTTCAATCACTTGAAATATTGGTACCTTAAATGAACTTATTGTCAAATATTAATAGCTTTCAATGCAATTTAACTTACACCATAAACTTTAATATAATTGAAGATAATTTGATTCTTTAACTTTAATACAATTTTCCCCTCATGAATAGCGAAAAAGCTCTAATTAACCCATGACAAATTGTTTCAGCATAGACAACGACTAAGTGGACGCTCGCATGGAAAGGTGCTCTTATTATTTACTCTCTTCATAGGGATGGGATCATTTCCAAGTCTTTTTAGCTGGATTCAATATTCAAAAGGGGGACCCGAGGAGGCAGTATAAATCTGATGATTTTGACTGCCAAGAATAAGACGAATTAACAATCATATATATATAAGTGTCTAAATGAGGGATTATCACATCGTTTTCAATTTGTTTATGTGACTAGAAGCTGATTATGTCTAAAAGAGTAAAAAAATGCGAAGGGCACAAAGATTTTTTTTTTCCCCCTTCTTTTTCACTCCAAAAAGGGCGCACAGTTTAAAGGCTGAAAAGGGAGACATTATCAAAATATTAAACAAAAAAGTGAGATTATAATTTAGTGATATAGTTATCTATGCATCAAGCGTAACAATAACTAGTTGAGAATCGCGAACATTCTCGAGTATATATTTGTAGTTTTGATTTCTATATGCTCCATGCCTCTACCCCTAAAAATGTTTTTGAAGTGGCTACAAGGACAAAGATGTTGAGAGTTCATTTACCTTTGGAAGGTGAGGTGAGGAAGTAGTGTAACTAAGGGAATCAAGCTACTTCAAAATTATTTAATTTTGTTCGATATTTATTTGAGTTTGATTCAAGAAAAATTGGATTAAATTTGAGTTACTTAAGCAGTTTATCAAGCCGAGTTTGAATTTTATTGTTTAGCTAATCAAGCTCAAGTCAAGTATAAATATTAATTGAATTCAAATTGAGTTTAGGTATTAATATTATTTTAATTAGAATTATTTTTTTAAATAAATCGAGTCTAAACGAACTTAACTAAATCGAGGTTGAGTTTATATAGTGTTGCTTCAATTCAAATTCAAGTTTAAAATCTTAAGCTCGATGGAGCTCGAGCCATGCTTCAGTTTTGAAATTTCGAATCATGATCAAGCTCGAGTTCAATGTTGTATCACATTGACTCAACTCATTTGAGGTCCTAAAAGTAACCTAGGGTATAATCAATAAGTGTTAATTTATCGTTGAGTTACCATAATTGAGCTTGATCGGGGCCTCTGATTCTTTTTCTGTTGAAGGTCACAAAATACTATATAATAAATTTGAAATTAAACTTGATTGGGTTAACTCCTAACTCAAATGTAATTACATGAAACCTAAATTTAATTAAATCCCATAACATAAATATTAACCTCAATCCTAAGTTTAAATAGAATAATGAGCCCGTAAAGAATAGCACTATGAAGATAGAGGGTAAGAAAAAATAAAATTAAGCTGTCATAAAGTAATAGGAGCTACAAAGATAGGAGTGGACAAATCTAGTATTAGAGATTCAATCTGGTTGGATTTTGAATAGGTTTTACAAAGTTCGAATCCTTCCAATACCTATAGGTTCTCTCAGAACCAATTCTAAACCTTGTAGGATTTTCTTCTTAAACCCAATTTGATAGATTTTGTAAGATAGTCGAACTTGAACCTGTAAACCTGCTAATCATGTCAAAAATTATACAAAAAAAATGCAATTTATCTCGAAACAAATTATGTCTTATATTATTTTATTTTATTTTTACTTATGCATACCCCTATAGATAGCTTATTTCTAATATTTTCAATCTTAGCTTTTTTGAGATGTTTATTTTAGGGGAAAAAATAGAAATGTGGTAGCTCTTAATTCATTTGATACAATTTTTCGATCTTGATTAAGTAACCAAGAAGAGGGTTTTGGTTACTCTTTTTAAAATAAAAAACTTTTGCACAAATTAAAACTTCTTGATTACTTAAATCAAATAGACGTGAACTTAATGGATGTAATATGAACACTTTAGAACAAAAGTAAAGTATGTGCAAATTAGAGAGAGAGAGAGAGGGAGAGAGGAAAAAGCTAAGACATAGCAATATATAATAGTCTTGTTCCTACGTTCACTTCTCCAGCTCTAAGCTGAGGTCCCAGTAATCCATATGGATATGTTCCATTAATCCAATAAAACTTGATTACAAATACTTGCTAAATACTTAGGATCAATTCCTCTATTTAACCTTCCTAGCTTAACCTTGAGTTATCACTTACTACAAAATCTATTTGTAATACAACCACATATGACATACTGTAGTTCCTTCATTAAACAAAGCAAAGAGAAATGCTAAAAAAGAATTGCAGCAAAGTTATGAGAGCACAATATCATATCAGTAGTTTGCAATAGTATATTTTCGGAGTGCACTTTATTTTTGAATCCTTTGAATATAACAACTTGATATCTTCAACAGTTTTGAATTGATTTATTGATGGATATTATGTTTCGGTTGACATCCTCATCTCTTTATCTTGATGTTAATTTCAAATTTAGAAAAAAAAAACGTTGTGAACTGATTCCAGATATTGAGAACTTGAACTGTCCATTTGATGTCCCTCAAAAATAGGAAAGTTGTAGCCATGATTATCTTCATCTTCTGAACATTATCTTCTAAATATTTCACTGATCTTATCTTCTATCTCCAAGTCTTCTTGAACATATCATAGATAATGTGAAATCAACTTGAGTCTTCATGAAACTGACTTGAATCTGCAGGAGCATTCATGCAAGTGAAAAAGACTTGATAAAACTTGATAATGTTGACTTAATCCCTCTTGATTGTATTCTTACTTAGTAGAATATATAAATATATTACTCAAATGTATTCATCTTTTAGAGTTGGGCCTTGAAAGTCTGTTTGAACTTGATTTGGAAATCATTTAGAATAATCTGTGACAAAGTCGTAACTTTTTGTCTAAAGCATTATTACTCTCTAGAGTTCCCTCTAAATAAGAATTGAACTCTTTTGTTCTTCATTATACTCTCTAGACACCGCTTTGGGTAGCCTTGTACTTTAACAAAACCAGTCTTGTATGCTATGGCTAACATTATAGAATCTTGATACTTATTCTTTTTCATTTTATTCTTAATCTTAAATCTGCACACTTGATATTCATTAGTAATTCTTTTATATGTTTGATATCATCAAAACTTCTTTATAGAGAATATAACACAATTCACTAACATGATATAAATGCTTATGCCATTTAGAATTGAATGAATTAATATTATAAATGAAAAATCAAAATCAATTTATAAATATGTGTGCAAATAGTTCAAGTTCCCAGCGAGTTCTATACTTATTTAGAATCCGACTCAAAACTCTATAATGTTTCGTAAAAAAAATTCAAAACTTGTTACATATTTTATAAAATAATACTTTATAGTGCACAACAAGGACAATTTGCTTATACATGGGATTGGCACAACACAAAAGGTATGTGAAAGAAAAAGACAAAAGTACAAACATGTGCGGGCTAACACGCAGCCACAAACATGCAAAATAAAATGGGTCAGCACGATACAGCACGCAAAGCACTCGAATTAGCATACATACCTTTTTTTTTCAAAAAATAAGATAAAAAATAGTGATTTAAATTTTTTTTATTTCATTGTAAATAATATTTAATTAATATAATTTGTTTTGTTTTCTTAAGTTAAATAAAAATATTTTTTTAAATAATATAATATTTTTAGTATATTTATTTTTTTAAAATGATTTCAGTTGTCTTAACATATTAATGTAAATTTTTTTAAGTAAATAAATCAAATAATTAAATAATTGTAATTAAATTATATTGAATGTTAATTTTTGCTTAATTAATTTATTTAGAATTATTGTAAATTATTGAATAAATGAAATTAATAAATACATTAGGATTGACGGAAAATTAAATTTTATTAATAATTAATAAGACTTTTTGTTTTTACAATGAGAATTAAAAAAAAAAAAAAGTCATGTAGCAAACATCTTCCACCTCATCCTCGATCATCTAATCTTACAATCCTCCGGTCTCATCCCACTATTCTGTCCGTGCTTGTGATTGTGACTTTGGTGACGACAATGACCCTCCAAACCTCGAGTCACTATCCTCGGGTCACTAAAAAGGTGGATTCATCTACTTCTTATCATCAACATCTGCTCAATCCTCCAAGCATACACATGCTTCATTCCATTGTTTTTGCTTTTAGTTTATGGTGGTGCAGATTGAGGACCCACTCGCTTGAATTGAAAGCTTAGTTTGATGAAACTGTTGAAGCCAAAGAAACTAAAACATCCTATGCCACTATAGAAAGCAGTGAATTTTATGAGTGTTCTCTTCTTCTGCTAGCTAAGGACATAGAAATCATCCCTCTTCCTTCTCCCCTCCCTCTTCAGACTTTTCCTCCCTAAATGGCTGGGCCTCGTACACTACAATGTCATTAAAGTTTTCTTAGGAACTCCTATGGCTATTCCCAACATCCTAGACAATTTATTTGCTTCGGTTGGAGAACCCTTAGGATGAGTGACTATTGGTGCGTTATGGTTGTGATGCTGGTAGAGTTGCTTGATTATGACAACAATACAAGTCTTTAAGCAAACTCATTGCTTATGCATTAAGACTTTTGGCAGATGTTTCAAGATTAGCCACATCAACATTCTTATAGAATTCATCGAGGAGTACTTTAGTTACATGGAACTTATACCATGGATCTAGCATTATTGCAAATGAAAGAGTGGAGGAAAGAGGACAAAATATCCCTGAAGCTTACTTGCCATCGCAGACATAATGAAAACTAGACTATGATCGCAACAGTAACTACTTAGCATGTCCAAAATGTCAATCATGTGTGAAAGTACATAATTGCTAATAGGGAAGTAGCAATAAGACAAATGATGCGTTGATCTAAGAAAGGCCTTAGGGGTCTCTTTAATTGAGTATGTTGTTCTCTAATTGCAATCCTCTATTAAACCAATGTTAGGATTGGTAGGATTGAGCATAGTATTGTATAAATAAGTAAGAGTATTGCACTTCAGTACTCGATTGAGCATTTTGAACATAGAATTCCATTTAACATTGTAATCAAATTTATACATCTTTTCTTCTAAGTTGTGTGCCTGGAGAAACTTCTAATACTTTTGTTTATACCTCTTTAAAACACAAAGACAATTGATTGAATATCATATCTTGCCTATGTGCATGTTTAGGGAACAAGATTCAAGACTTGCTTGCACTACCAAATTTAGTATGTGGTAGACACATCAAGCATGGAAGAACTTCCCATTGCATACTACGTTTAATGCCTGCATCAGATGCCAAATGGACATAATGTTGTTTGATGCATTATCATATGATATATTGAATATGCTCTATACATTGTACAATCTAAGGTTTTCTAGGATGTTATTTGCAATTGCCTAGCTAGTATGGCTTCCCAAAATAGTTGGAAAGTGATAATCTAATTCTTGATTAACCACTGACCATCTATCTAGTGAATAAAGATCCATATATAGTTGTCTTCGATAGCTTGGAGTAGAGATTTCCATACATTTGTGGTGATGGAGATGTTGCACAAGTAAAATTGAGTATGATATATGAACCAGAAAAGAATATCATATTCTCCATATGACCTCTAAAATCTCATAATGAGAAATTTATTTTAAAGGATCCTACTTAAAAAGAAGGCTTGACAAAACTTCCTTAAAGGCTTGGTGTTTTCTCAAAAAAAAAAAAAAAAAAGTCCATTGTATTACTTTTCAACATTTGCCACCCCGTATGTTGGTATTGAGGTTGCAATCTTCTTGATGCCCACCTCTCGAAGTAGGATTGGCCGGTCCCATGGAATGATATATTAGTAAGAACTGTCATTTTCACCAGCTCATCCCGTGCTTCTTTGTTGTTGAATTGCCAGTTGGCCAAATTGACTCTCTCGTTATTGATGCAATGGTCACTGATACGCTCTTCAACTTTGTCATGGCCTTTGGCCTTATCTGAGTTGGTGTGGTGGTTTAAATGTTTTGTACCATTGCCGCTCAACATGCCTACATTAGACTCAACATTCAACTTTGTGCCTATGTCTATAATTAGATCTGGAGACGTAGGCTCTTCTATCCACTCTTCAACTCTCCTTCCTCACTTCCAAATATGAAATCCCCTCTTCCATTTCTCTTCAAGCCTTCTACAATATACTATTATTATAAATTAAAGGGTGTTAAGTCTTCACATTATCATAGCAAAAAAACATTCAAAACACCGCCACCGAGAATGTATACCCCTACTACCCCTACCTTCCCCGCCCCAACAACATAATATCCACTTCCCAATACTGAGAACAAAAGTACAAAATGATTAGGAGTTCTGTGCTCGGCTTATCATCGTGGGAAAGGATTACGATTTGGATGAGTTAAACCAATTGTATGACTTCACCGATGCCCTAAGAACCACTAGTGTACTTACCTTGATGTAACTTCTAAATGAGATGTACATTGACCTCATTCAGATATTCTACTTAAATGACATTCTCAATGAGATCGTGTATGATATTGATGAGATTCCTTAAGTAGACATTGAGCACCGAACTTTAGCCTCAATCGCTACTCATAGGTTTAGCATCGTCATCGGCATTACACTAGATTACATTAACGATTTATTGCATCAAAACAGTGAAAATGACAAGTTGTGTAGAAACTGTGATATGATTTACTTGTTCCCCCAAGTATGCAATGCTCCAATATGTGTGGGTGAGACTTAAAGTGACCACTTGAAACATACACAATAGAAACATCTTACCTCGATGTGTAGGCTAATTGAACACATGGTCGACTATGATATATGTCCAAGGAAGAACTTAAGTAATATCTCTGTTGAAGATATCTTCCTCATTAACTCGATGTTGGAGTACTGACCATTTGATGGTGGCTATTTAGTGGTATAATGCATGTGTCAGGTGCTCGGGATAAAGGACACCCCCTAGCATATGGTTGGCTCATTGCTATCATTCTACAATTGTGAGGATTTGACTTTTCAAATTATACAAAAATGGAAGCAAAAGTCAAATTCACAAAAGACTATATAGCAAGGAGGTTGTGTTTTAGGTATGATCCTGAAACCAACTAATACTTTAGACTTGTTGTTAGCCAACCATAACAGAGAGATGGGGATGATTTAGATGGATTGGGCATCGACATCAACATGGAAAATTTTCCCCAAACTTGGCATGATGAAAATTATGGCAGAACAGAGGCAAAGGCAGGGCTAAACATAACAAAAACATCAACCTAGTATGTTTAACATGGGTGAAATAATGGAATGCCTAGATCAGATAGGCAAGGTCCAACAAGAGCATGAGCAAATACTCAAAGACATGAATTCTCGGTTTAATCAAATTTTTCAATGGGTGGGCTATCAAACAAGGTTTCCTCCACCACCATCACCATATCATCTCTTGGGCGATATTGATGGTTAAGGTGGCCAACAAAGTGGCCAATTGTCTCATTCGCCCTATTTTTTTGAAATTAATTAATTTTTGTGTTTTTTTCCAATGATAATGTAATTAATAATTGAGTTACATCATTATTATTATTATTGGAATAACAAATTATGTTTATTCATTCTTTAGACTCAATTTATATAAATTACAAAATTGATTTATTATATTTACATTGCAAATTTTTTAAAACTAGTTTGAGTAATTTCTGTAATTAAAATTCCGAAAGCAATTGAAAAAAAAAATGCTAGTCAGAAATAACAAAAAAAATTGTACAAGTATTGTGAAGCCAGAAGTGAAATGTGAAGGCTCGAAAAAGGAAAAAAGCATGTGAAATACGACACACGAGTACGAACGAATCGGACATACGAAAGCATGTAACGCACAAAATTTAATACGCGATCGATACGGTGCATCACAATTACCATGGCTATGCATACGCATTGCTACCTGTGTAGTTATTTCCCACAATGATGATGTTTTCTTATTTTCTATTGTAAGTTTTTGTTTCAACTTCATTGCGTGTTATTTTAAAGATTCCACTGATTGGTTTTACCTAAAAATGTTTGTTTAGAAAGTAATATCGAAATCCCATGGAGATTCGAAGATCTGTACAACAAATGGAGATTTGGTGCCTGGTTGGTAGGAAAAAAGAAAGTTTTAGTCAACATAAAAAGAAAACCGGGAAAAAAACAAAGGAAGGAGAAAGAGAACTGGGGTAAAACAATAAAATTAGGAAAAAAGACAAAAGGCCATACAGATAATTTCCTTTGGTGGTTTCTGGCATGGTAGTGATGGTAAATTTACAACCACATCACATGGTCTTTAATCACATGCTACTATTAATGGGGATTTAAAAAAAAAAAAAAAAAAAAAAACCTCCTAGTATATATCCTTTATCTTTAAAACCAAGTGTTTGCACTCCTCAAATCTTTTTTTTTTTTTTTTTTTAAGGACACACTCACATTTAAACTCTTAGATGGCCATATTCCCTTAATTTTATGAAATTTTATAATTGTAGGTTTTATTATTATTATTATTTTTTTTTTTTATAGTTAAAAACAAAATCATGTAAAGAAGATCCAAAAGCATATTCTTTAAAAATAATTTGCCCCAACTGCCCACGCTTGACTAGTATCAAATATAAGATACCTACAGGTAATCATAAAAGCTTGACATATACACGAAGCATGTCATGTCGTGTGTCGTAAAAATAATGTGTGGATAGTGTGTGTCTCCCCATTCTATTTATGATGTCTACGTTGTTTTTCTTTACGGTAATTCTACGAATCATGTTTTATAATAAATATGAAGAAAATTAATTAATGTTCATAAAAGGTGAATCATTTTGCTATTTAATTACATATGATTAAATGTATGCCACGGAGTAATATAGATATAAATCCAACTCTTTTCATATATTGAATTTCCTGTTATGGAAACCCATATATGGAGATCACAAATCCAGTTCGAAACACTATTCATATGTAATGCCTAGCAAATGTCATGGTAAAGTTTTTTTTTTTTTTCCCTGTTTATGCTCTTTTTGTAAAATATTGTTCGAAATAATCTTAGTTTTGAGTTAATTATCGAAATAAGCAATAAGAAAAACTAGTTATTAAAATGACCGTATAGACTCATAGATTAACATGCGATTTTTATAAATAAAATTTTCATAAATGGAGATCATATGTTTTATTTCAATTTTTTAATCAAATCGCAATATGAGGATGGTATTTGCTTGTAAACCTAAATCTCATCTTCAACTAGGCTATTTTGGTAATTAATTTAGATTCTGGCCTATTTTACCTTTTTTTTTAAAAAAAAAAAAAAAAGAAGAAGTTAAACTTACCACAAGCTCCATAATAAACAAAGTAATAATCCCTAAAAATGATTAAAACTAGAGGAAGATATTGAAAATTTAAAAAGGTAATATTTACATTCCTTTAAGATTTTCGTAACTAAGGAAAAAAAAAACCTTTCATATAATATAATAACAAATCAATTTTATACAATTGCAAAAATTTGTTGAAGCCTATATATTGCTCGCCTTAACCATATTGACTGATGAGATTTAACTAAGTTAAGACAGCTCTCAAACCACGTGAAGAATTAATTTAAAAATAATTACTTGAATATATGCATGTAAATAAAAATATTATAAAACTTATGATAAGTTTTAGGATAAATTAGAGCATTTTGAAATATTTTAAAATTGCACAAACCCTCCAACTTTAAAAAAAATTATTATTTGGACTGATAATACAATTGTGGTCCCATTTTCTCATGTGAGAATATGCATCCATTTTATGAAAATTAAAGAGGTTAGATGTTGCAAATTAAACAAAATTTTTTATTCTTAGTGTAGATACAAAGTGAATCCCAATCACAGACAACCTGATTAGATCATTTCTTTTCTTTAATTTTTTCAAAGTTATCAAAAGGTCACCTTGTAAGAGCACATTAAAAAAATGCGATCATTAATTATTTTACGAGTTAAGTGTTAACTTTTTAAATGATAAATAATTCTTACAATTTTAAACGAATATGCGTAAAGCAATTTACCTTTTAAGTTTTAAAATATTTGGAAGGCTTTCTTTGTTATATTTTAAAATCCTTAGTAAGCCGATCCTCAAACCTCACATGTTTTTATTATGTATAGTCACATCTCAGTGATCCTAGAGCGGGACAGTCCGTTTGCTTGGAGCGGTGATGAAGCTCATCAACGACAAATGTTTCCAAAGCTGTTGCGTTGTGCCCTGGAGAAAGACTTTATTGCTCCATATGGAAAGCAACTGGGGAAGAAAGACAACTGTACCACAATATTTGCTGCTGCTTAGGTTTTATTTCATTTATTTTTTAATAAAAAAGTCTAAAAATTTATAATAAAATAAATGGCCAAAAAGTAATTATTTATGCCTCAATTTCCTGCAAGAATTAAGCCACCATCAGCAATTTCGTAAGCTGGCGATGTTTTAATTTTATACGACTGGGTCACGTTATGTATAAATATGCCTGTGCTAAGCCGCTTGCCAGCCGATTTCCCTGATTTTTAAAATCCATTTACAAGGAAAAAGTTTCGCTGTTCCAGACGTATCCAATCTTATTACAAATAATAATAACATGACACATATAAATAAAGTGATGATAATAATTTATTATATTTTTAAAATTTATTTAACATGCATCAAGTATTCATTTATTGAAATAGGATGAAGATAGTATTGCTAGGATAGCGAATATTTTTCCCATTTGCCATGCATTAGCACCCGCATTTTACTTTTTACTAATGGGGAAGTTCCTACATAATCGGATTCATTGCCTGTAAATTGCCACTCTACATCTCATGTGTTTCTTGATAAAGTGAGTATATTTTTAATTTTCTAAGTCCTAAACCTTTTCTTTCTTTCTTTCTTTTTTTCCTTTGGACTTCGACCTTTATACTTATTGACAAATTTGGACTAAATCCGGTATGTCTTCCGTCCAATTAATATGGCGTGGAAATTTTTCATATTTACTTGCTTCATGTGTGACCATTTCATTGCCCATATCAGCAACTTAATTACCATGTTACCCAAATGGCTATTCATCAGTGGTGTATAGCATAGTAAGACCCATGTAGTAACAATGGCAGGTAGCACACATTAACTGTTATATGTACCTTTCTCATAGTGCTGTAGGGTTTATATTTGTTGGGGTTTTGTCCATTGAAAGAGAATTTTAATTTTAAGTTTTGTTTCCTTCTCAATTTGGGTTAGGTGAATTTTGAATGGGCTATAATTATCAGGTTGATGGTGATTGAGTTGCTGATATGGATGATGATCTGAAAACACGTGTAGCTAATAAATATGAAAGAATTCCACATCATGAAGCATGCTAATTGGATGGAACATTCCAGGTGAAACTTAATTTACATTTAGATTCGTCAACTGCGTAAAGGTTGAGGATTGGAATAGCAAATATGAAATCAAAATTCAAAGAGTAAAAAATAGTAAACATTAAGGATCAAACAATACCGTATTTTTAAATAAAGAAATACTAAAAATGGAAAATTAACCATAGTTTATCATCACATCTATAATAATAACAATTCTAATTTTAGTAAATATTTGAACCAACCATTTTATCTTACAGTAGCAATACTTTTGTGAATACGAAACAAAGAGCAAATTTGTGATATGAAAACTATTGCAAAACATATGTTAACAGTGCATTATGAGAAAATGGTTGATCTGTGATCAGCATTCAACAATAAGTTATAAGCCATCTGAAAATTAGCTCATTTCTCTAAACCTCATGGATGGGAAGGTCAAATAAGGTAGAATTATCATTTACTTGCACGTATTTACCCAAATTACTGTCTTAAAGTCTTCTCCAAGAATGCCTAAAATTTCATAATTATGGAGAACCTTGTATTATTATTATTTTTTTAAACTACCATGATTAGATGCCATTACTTGTCTTTAATTATTTTTTTCTAAACTACCATGATTGGATGCCATTACTTGTTTAAGTTAAATTTATAATTTGTCATAACCCCTAACCAAACCACCCCCGGTGGTTAACTCAGTGCGGATTCACTTACTAAATTTTTAAGTGCACCTTTTGATCTCTTAAACTTTAAAAAATTGGCTCAGTTGAAGATAGTTGACATTTTTAATTAAAACACAACATGAGGAAAATAACTTTTGGACTTTCACCTACGTACAAATTTACCCCTCAATTTTCATTTATGTGTGAATTTACGACATGTCCCAAAAAAAAAAATCTCCAAAACTTTTAAAGTGTACATGAAAAATGTTAATTATCCTTAATTATATTAAATGTTGAAGGTTTAGGAGGTTAAAAAATGCACTTTGAACTAGAGGTTGGCACGATTCGGATCGGTTCCGGACCTGAATCGGAACCGAAACAACCAGAGCATGGGGCAGTTCACGGTTCCACGGAACCATCGGTTCCGGGGGTTCCGGTTCCGATTCCACGGGAACCGTGAACCTGTTTTTTTTTAAATTAAACGAAAAATGAAAAAAATCCCTAAAATCAACAAAAGCAATTACAACTTATTTATACCCAAAATAAACATTTAAATTTTTTTCAAATAAAATATAATGGTTAGCAAATAATAAACACAATTATGGAACACATAGTAGTTGATTAACATACAGACAAACGATGACGAGTAAATTTCATTACGCTAGACATTACATATTACCTCCACAATAATATGAACACACTAACTACTACAACAACAAATAACTAACTAGAATCACACAATTCATTGACCCTGTCTACAACATCAACACCCATGGTAGAATAATATCAATTGATTAGATATAAACTCAATGCTCATTGGCCAGGACTAGTCCCCGGAGAGATCGCAGCTGTACTTCCCACAGATGAGTTGAAGTTATTGAAATACTTGTCTTCCTGACTTGAGTAATCCTTCAAGTCTTGTTGCCGTCGTTCTGCACGAGTCTAATCATGGTTGCAAGCTAGTGCCTTAACCGTCGCGGGACCATACCAGGACTTATGCTCATCCAATTGCTGCCCAGCAATGCTAAATGCTTGCTCAACTGCCACAGTTGAAGTAGGTGCAGTCAATACTTATCTAGCGATTCGAGATAGTATTAGAAACGTCTCCTGGTGACGTTTCCACCAGTCTAGGATGTCAAAGTTGTATGCATCCACCAAGTCACCAAACTCGAATGCCGTGTTCAAGTACTTGTCAATCTCTGAGTCTAATCCACTGCCGCTTATGCCATGATGCTTTTTGAACAGCCGATGCTGGAGCACAACTCCGGGCTTCTTCACAGTGGTTGATATGGGGGTATTACTTGGGATCGTTGGATTGGTAGGTATTTGTTCACTATATATCTACTAAATTGAGAATATAAGTTTAACAGCACATTACTTGTTTCTTTCACGATATTATTAGCAGAAATTGCATAAATGTCTTGAGTGTCTGACAACTTATCCACATGTTGGTAATAGTAATCCAGGACTTCGTGAAGTCCCTCAACTTTGTTGCGTGGGTCCAACAACCATGCCACATTATATATCATAGGAATTTTCCTATAATACTTCAACCACTTGCGAGTCATATTGTTAACATACATTTGCAAAATTGGATCAGATCTTACCTGTTGGAGTGTTCCGATGATGTTGCAGGCCTCCAGTAAAAAGAGATGGACATTGTGATTGTACACATGGGAGAAAATATTTGTGCAGTCATAGAAGACCTTTAACAGCTGCAATAAGTTGCTACAGATGTTCCATTCATTGGTATGCAATGGTATGTTTGGTACATGTGCAATGACAAAGCTACATAGCAATTCCTTATATGGTACTGTGCTAGCTAGAAGTTCGTACATTGAATTCCATGCGTATTGCACATCCTTTTTGAATTTTCTTGGCTTTTGGCAATGCACACCACACCATTTCCGCTATTCTCTATTAATAGATGGATGGTCGGTAATGTAGTCAACCACGGCTTTTATGAGAGAAGTACGGATTTTTAAAGAATCCATTCTATCCTTCACACATAAATTTAAGATGTGACATGCACATCTTCTATGAAAAAAAGTTCCCCCAAGCGTTGGTTGGCATAACAACTCAAAATCAGAAATACTTGCTGTATTTGCTGCAGCATTGTCGAATCCTACTGAATAAATTTTTTGTGTTAACCCGTATTCATCAAGAATTGCCCGTATTTTGTGCTATATGGGATTCATCCATTTTTCGTAATGCAATCAATCTCTTTTACATTACCTAATGTCTATCAATCCAATGAGATGTAATCCCCATATACGAACTTTTACCCCATCTATTAGTCCATATGTCGGAACAGATGGACACACATGTATCGAGATCAGCAAAAATTGTTTGGAGCTGTCTCTTACCCTTGCGGTACATTTTTAAACAATGTCGTTTCATTTTTGTAGCACTCCATTTAGGTGCTTGTGGCTGCAGAGCTTCTTGGTGGCAATAGACAAGATCTACATTTTCGCTTGCATTAAAACCTAAATACAACCCGCTTATCATTTACACCATAGCATCATGATACTATTCTTCATTGAAATGCCACAGCCTTGCTTCTTTCGTGGAACTTGATCGTGATATTTGTTGTTGTGATGGATCCAAACCATACTCACTAGGATGCTTCGACTTGAGATGTTTGGAACGACTACCATATCCATATCCCTTGGAAAAGGCATAGTTTGCGTTGCAATAATTGCAATGCGCCCTAGTCTTCCCATCTGGCCCTTTGACCTTCCTAAAATGTTTAGTGAATATATTAGACTTATATGGTCGATGTAGCTTTGTGGATGGGTTTACCTCGATGGAGGGGTGTATTTCTTCACGCAAACCGCCATAATCCTCGGCTTCATGTTGTGGTAGTTGCTTCATTGCCGGATCTTGGGAGTCATTATCATCATCCCCTTATTAATGGTAAACTGGATTGACTATCTCGAAACCTAGTGGAATCGGAGGGAATTGGTCAGGTGTGAAATCAAAGTCGGACACCCGAGGCTCATTAAAGTCATAGCAGTCAGCATCCTTGTCTATATTTATAGTAGGCTCTTACTGGCACTCGGGTAGCTTCGCCTTTAATTTGTCTTTCTTTGCAGATTTTTTTGATGAACCACCAAAGAAAAAGGAAGCCATTGATTTTTTCAACAACAAGTAGGTACTAATGTGAGGGGCGGTATTAGAAGGATTGAAAATTTAAGATCAAACATGACAAATAAGTGTTACTGGGTAACCCTCTCTCGTACAAGATAGTCTACAAAATAACAAGCAATATCAAACACATGAATGTCTTATATTTTTCAAACACGGGAATGGTTGATATTTTAGCAAAACTCAATCTATGAAGGTGGTTACAAGCTTTTGAAAGTTTGATAGTTTTTTGAATTAAACTCGTATATTTATAGAGCTCGTTATGTGCGTAAAAAATTGCAAAACAAGTTGGCTGATTTCTCACAGTCCAACAATTTGCAAAAACCATGCAATGAAGTTATCCGATTCGATTACTTTTCAAATTTTCAAAACAATGCACATACGTTCTCCCACCGTTCATGATTTCTCAACCCTGCAAATTTCAGTGGTTTTGCTGTTTTCCTTCTTTTTTTTCGAGCAGAATCCTACACGGTGGAAGGTCCACCTCCTCAATTTGCAAATTTGTCGACAATCTTGACTTTTTTTTTTTAAAATAGTAATTGCTATTAGACTGCAGAACCCCCAAACCCTATCCCTATCCCCCTCCCCCAATAATTCTTTCGAGTTCTGTTTTGTTTATTTGTTTGTTTTTTTTATTGAGTCGGGTAAGAACTGTCGGTTTTGGGTTTGGAATAGCGGTTTCCGACCCGGTTGAACCGTCGGTTCTGCACGGATGAATCGCTAGGACCCACCAGTTCATAACTATCCTCGACGCGGCAGTTTTCGTCAAGGACGGTTCTGGGCAGTTCGCGGTTCAAAATCACCCTGTGCTGACGTCTACTTTGAACATTCAGAAAATGAATCAACACCAAGATAAAAGTTTGATAGGAGGTATTTTGCAATTATTCCTTAAATTTAAATTTGCTTATCAAATTTGGATTTTTAATTTATGAGTTTTTCATACAAATTATTCCAATTAACATAAGAAATTTTTATAGTCTCGTCAATCATCTAACCATCAAAGTATATGTAGTATAGATATATTAAATATTTTAGTTGTAGGATTATAATTGTGTATATATTTAAGCCATTAAATAGCATATTAGACTTGTCCTATTAAAAAAAATGACACACCAGAGAATTTTCCATTAAAATAATACTCTTGGCTCATTAAGATATCGAATTAGGGTTTTAGTTTCTAGTTTTACGCTTTAGGCTCTATAAGATATGATTTGAACAGTAACATATAGTTCCTCGTGATCTTGGGGTAGTCCTCCTTAATCCTCTCTCCTCTTGTAGTAGCTAGTCTCATGTTATGGCCGAAAAAAAAAAAAAAAACACTAGTCTCTTGCTGCAATGATGGGAATAGGACCAAAAGTCAAATATATAGTGTTAGTAATGGGATTAGGCTTCGTCATCTTTTGGTTGTTTTTAGTGTTACTTAAATTCTCTTTAATTGATTCTCACATGTCCTCAAAAAATTATTTTCCTTGTTAAGAGTCATTTAATTTAACAAAACCATGTATATATATTTATATGTCTATAATTTGAAATTTGTACTTTTTGGAATATCAAAGGCATATAGGTAGATGAATAAGTAGCAGTTAACCATTCATTCCCTGAAAAAAATTGGGATAATGATGTTAATCAAACACGTGTGTTTATGAAACCCCATGTGAACGATGCCTCCTATGAATTGTGAAAAAGAATTTGTATTGGTTTATAAGGCTGTAATAATAAAGACCAATTAAGACAACACTAACTAAATTAAGGTAAGTGTTAAAAGAAGTTCATTATTGTTTATTGGCTTAGCTATTCACTAGTTTTAACTTAGGGCTGTACAAATAATATCATAATTGATTTTTTGTAAGTATATAGATTATTTGCAGATGAACCAAGATTATTTTGATCCATTTAAAGAACAGATTGAGAATCCCATCAAGGTAGAAGTTGGGGTAACTATTTTGACTTCATTTAGAGAATAGATTGTGAATCTCCCTATAAGTGAAATACGCAGAAAAGAATTTGTATTGGTTTGACAACAATAAAAACTTATGAGTCAAGTGGTTACAAAAACTCTTATTGCATGTTCATGTAGGGTGAACAACTATCTCATTCTCTTCTCATTCTGTGTAAAGCTACTTACACATAAATTACAATTATATATAAAATGACAATTAACGATTCATATCTCGATTTCATGAATTAATATTCAATCGTTTATTTCACTATCTTTTCATACATACCCCTCTCATAAATGCAAAAGATATTTTGCTCATAATACATATATTACATTACTATTTTTATATATTTTTTTTTTTTTTTTCATATATGAACTAAGCATTATTGAACATTTATTACATTTAGTTAAATTCCCCTTTATTGACTACTTTTAGCATGAGCAATACATATGTTAAAAACCATAATTCATTCATTCAATTATAATTTATTAGTTGCCTCAATTTTATTTAGATAATTTTAGTCATGTTCTTAAGGAACAATTAGTTCCTAAATTAAAAAAGAAAAGGATTTAGCTCTGGGAACGATCTAAATTGAGCTTTGTAAAATCACTTGCAAAAGCTCTCGATTGCTCTAAAACATTGCTCAACTCCACATAAAAATTTGTCAAACTCTAGGCAGGCAGGCCACTTGAGTGGCCTTGAAATATATTGGTTTCGGCTACAACAGCAGTGAGAGTTGTCAACTGCGTCCTAAGCTCTTTGCCTCTAATCCTTAGAAGGGTAATGATTGCATTCATCTCCTTCATAAGCCTTTATTCTGACTTTAAAAGTACTGGTCTAGTCTTCACACCAGAGGCTCCAATTTTTTCTTCAAAACATCATTTCACTTGATAAGGTTACGCATCTCCTTTGTCTAGCTTTGGGGCTCGTCAAACCTTTCCTTTACTTTGGCAATACCTAATTCTTCTTTTTTTTAAGCCTAGAGTCAATGCCTTCAGGCTTCAAGCGGGCCTTCTACTTGCTATTGGTATGATTTTCATGGATGATCTTCTCATCAACAACTCGAACATTGTTCTCCACACATCATGACAACAGTTCACATGAATGATAAAACAAGCTCAGACAGAAGCTTTTGAGATATAATATAGGATTAATGCCTCATTTGGTACCTAAACTTTGACCAAAGATCAATTAACTACCTGAACTTTTAATTTGTTTAATTTCATATCCCAAATGAACTTTTTATGCCCTAAGCACAACCTCATTCAATCATTGTTTGACACGTGTCATTATTTTGAAGAGACAATAAAAGAGTAAGGTAGTGTTTAGGGTACGAAAAATTCATTTGGGGCATGAAATTGAATAAATTAAAAGTTCAAATAGTTAATTGATCTTTTGATCAAAGTTCAGGTACCAAATAAAAGTATTTACCCTATAATATATTACTTAATTAGGATCCAATTATAAGTAAGAGAATATTTATTCTATCTGCAAATGGTTCTCAAATGAATAATTGAGATCCTTATGATTTAACGATTTAACATTTTATTAAACATACCGACGTATCATTATCGTTAATGGATTTTTCTACTTCTCATTTAGTTTTAGAGAATGGAATGATGAATTGAGCTCCAAGGATGGACACAGAACAATTCTAGTGTGAATGGTTTCAACAAAATCCAACATTTTTCCCATCTAATGACGTGGATAGATGTTGTGTTATTGCTTGCTATATGAAGGATGGCCCGAAGTTTCAGCAAATGAAAATTCAGTAATTCGAAATTCCAAAATACTTTTGACCAAATTGGCTGTTTCAAATTTATTGCAGTTTCCTTTAACGAGAATACTTTAATCTTTAGATACAAGATGTCAGAAATAATTGGAGATGAAGACTTTTGTACGAGAAACTAATAAGGAGAGAGCGACCAAATTTGAATTTGAATTTTTTCTACTAAAGTCAATGAAATATGTAGTCTCCAGCTTCTTGTTTCCAACATACGGACTAAAGACAGTACTATACTATGGTTCAGCATTTGTTTTGTTTTAGTTCATTCCATTTACAAACAGCTCGGGAATCTTTTTTCAACATTTTGGATTATTTTTTCAAATTTTTATTTTGGTTTGCTATAAGTGATCAGTACTAAGAAAAATTATTTTTACTTTCCTTTAAAAGCACTAAAATTAATCATAAGAAATTATATGATTTTGAAATTAGTATTAAACTAGCAAGTTTTATTCAGTACTTGTTAATTGGTTCGGCACCTCTTCATATTATGTTATCTTCTAAAGTAAGCTCTTGAACTTTTAAATATAATAAGTTAATAAATTATTCCTAGCTAAGTTCAAAAAGCAAAAAAAGAGTTGCAAAATGACCTATACCCTTGATTAAAGATCAATTAGATCTTTCTTATTGGAAATCAAAGGTCATCGGTGCTTAATTAAGGGTTTTTTAGATGGTGTATCTTATCTGTATCTGTATTTTATTTGTATCTAATTTGTATCTGGTACGTTTGATCATTTTGTAAGTAAAATTATTTTTTTTTTATTAATATGTTTCTTGATAAACATATCCTAAGCATTTTGTTGGTATTTTATTTGTATTTAATCTGCATCTAGTCTGTTTAATAATTTTATGAGTAAAATCATCTATTTTTTTTTAATCTATATATGTTTCTTGACAAACATATCCTTAGCATTTTGTTGGTAAAAACTTTTCAATGTGTTGCAGTCAAAAAATTAACGGGCTCAATGTAAAAGGATCGGGACAGAGTTAAAAATAACAAGTGATATTTTGTGATAGGAAGTCTTTTAATTCACATGAGTGGAAGTTTCCTTTTTTTTTTATTTATTTTTCTTAAAAAATATTGTAATGGATTGACGAAATATTGAAGTGAACTCTGTAATACCTAAAATTAGGGCTTTAACATAATCATACAAAAGCCAAGTTCTTTATTAAAAACAGAAAAAAGCCGAAAACGATAAAATCATATTTTTATAATTCAATAATCTAATACAAATGGTCATACCAATCTACTTCTCATATCCGGCTTTAATTGTAGCAAAATAGTTAATTATACACTTTATAACCGAAAAAAATGAAAAATCAACTAATATTTTTCCTAAAAGCATTTTTTTTAAAGGAAAAACATAACAAAGAGGAGTGGAGGACATAGGATGGAGAATTTTTTAGGGAAGCCTCCGTTAACTTTTTCTATTTCATTATTGGATAAAAATTCAAATGTGCTTTTATTAAAATGAGTGGAGAATTATAATATGATAGTATCCAAGGATAAAAAAGAAAAGGGATTGATGAAAAGTTTAATGATCACTGTAAAACTTTAAAATCCAACTTGAATATGGATTAATTGATACTGAATTTGAATGACCAAAAGATAAAAGAGTTCATGGAAAGAGAGATTTACTTGATAGAAGATGGCTTGCCAATGTTATCACAATAGAAAATTTCCAAGAGAGATTTGAATTACGTAAATTTAAAAGAGGATTATTTCAGTGGTGTAGGTTTAGAAGGAGAAATGTTTAAGGGGAAAGGGAAAGTGCAAGAGTAGCAAAACAGAGGAAAACAAATGAAAATCTCTATATTATCCTTGGGAACAGCAGCTATTGTTGCTTTTAAGCACATGCTCTATCCGGAGAGAAAAGATTTAGTAGGCATTATGCGGCACGTGTAATATACACGTAGTATGTAATTTTCAATAGTTTTTTAATATCTGAGTATGTGGGTGGTGGTGACTTTAAAAACAACCCACTATATTATTCATGTGTTAACATATAGATTTATGGGCTTATTTGTATTTTTCTTAAATGGATTTATTGTTTCAAAGTTGTGGAAAAAAATGAAAGTTTTCCCTTAATATAATTGAAATAAAAAAATCAAATAGAAATAAATAGATGATATTATTATGCTTGGTTCATAAATGATAAATAAAACCCTAAGAAGTCATTCATTGAATCAATTAAACTATAATGAATTACAATTATTAAGAAATAGAATAGAGTTAAGATAAAACTTTCATGTGTTAATTAATGGGTGTTTTTCAAGGAAAAATTAATTACAATATTGAAATGCTATTTATATGTTTGAGTAATGAATGTTTATTTATTATTATTTTTTGTTTTCCTTATAAAATTGCTATTATGTTTAACTAAACGTCATATTAACTCTTTATAAAGAATAAGATTGTAGTAAAATTACTATTACAATGAAGTTAACAAGCTATATTGGCATTAACTAGTGTTGTTAGACTCAAGTTGACCCACCTATTTAAATTGGTTAAAGCTAACCTGGCGTTGGGAATAGTTCGTTTCAACCGCAATTCAACCCTCGGTTGAACCCTATTTTACCTATTGACCCTTTACTCTCAAGCATGTTGATGTGCTTGTTTAATCAATTAAAATGCCTATCCTTAATCCTACCCTACAACCAACTAAGCAAGTATACCTATTGTTTATATAATATGGCAATACTTCCCAAAAGAATCTTTAATCACTAGTACTAATTAGTTCCCTACTGTCAAATTGATAATAATAAATTTGGATTAATCTATAAACTACTGTTACTAATCTAAAAATTAATATTACACTAATAATCCAAGTGAATTTATAGTGATACCTTGTTTTTAATTCACTACTAATCCTACATTGTAACTTATTAATCTTGATAGATACACCATATTAATCCCTAAAGCTACAAAGTTCCTTTAGCAAATTAGTATCTTTTTGATAAATACCAATTCCTAATCCAAAGTTAATTAATCAAAATTTGTTCTAAACTAGTAGCAACTTAAAACCACATTAAATACATGAACTCTTCACAAAACCTAATTATTGCAAAGATGTTTGTTACTTTATTTCTATAACTACACATAAATCCCTCTAATTGCATAGATTTCTTCATTAACTCTTATGAATTGGATTTAAGGAAACTAATAATCATGCATTAAAATTAATTGTCGTTACAAGTCAAGGCTAGGTTCCTTGATATCTAGATACTAATTTCTACTCCTCTATAAATTTGATAATAAATACAAATAAATAGGAAGAATATAATGAATTCAGAATCACAATCCTTTCAATTGACAAAATCTCACAATTCTTCATTCACAAGGCTTTTGACTTGTTTTTCAATTATCCTTCCACGGCTATTTTCAACAAAGTTGGCTAAAAAGGTTAGGGTTTTAATAAAAGATTGATATATATATATATATATATATATATAAGTTTGATAACCCTCAAAGTGTCTCTTAGAAAGGATACATGTCAAATTGATACAATCAATTGCATGAGCCATAGCATAGAGCATTGTTCTCTTTGGACAACATTTTAGTCTAGTTGTGGACAACATTTTATTCAATAGCCATAGCTAGACGCAAAGGTTGTGAAAATCTCTGTTCTCTTCATGACTTCTCCATATGTGCTTTCACATGGGCCATGTAAGAGGGTGTTGGAGTCTCTGAACTCTTTTCTAGGTCACTACGGTCTTCCATATAGGTCATGTCTATTGGTGTATCCCTTTTATTTTTTCTTAAACTCCACCAACACCTAAGGCATGGGCCATGGCAACTCCTATGCTAATCCAACTTTGATTTTATTCATCAATTTCAAGAGCTTTCTTCATCAAACTTCATTTTCTTCTCATCATAATCCTTGACATTGAAATCAACAATTTAACTCATTAAGTATCAAATTCTCATAGTTATCTATTGAATTCTATTACTCAAAGCTAAGAAGTATTTGGTGCTTTGAACACCTAAGTCACATGTTTGGGTCAAATTCCCCGAGTTAAGTCTGAAAACATTGGTATTAACATGTTATTGATTAAAATAAAATAGGATAAATTATACAAAAAGCAATGGTAGATATAAATAAGGCATGAACATTTTAAGTATTGAAAAAATGAATCAATATTTTAAATGATTAATAAAAGTAATTAATGAATCCAACATTTCACAAAGTAAATCAAATAAAGAATATTTTAAATGATTAATAAAAGAAATTAATGTTTAAGCCAATGAACATAAAATGTTGATTTTAATTGTTAATGCCTTCTGTAAAGGGGTGGATCTAGTTGTAGTAATCACGTGTGTGCAACATGCATCTTGCACTATATGTGACCTCAGAAGAGTGACATGGAAGTACACACAATGAATGACTGAAAGTGACAATATTCTTTACCATGAGCTCTATTTGATCTATTGTGAGAGTATTTTGACGACATGACATTATTTTTGTTAATTTCTCTATCCTTTGAATGAGGAGGAGCTCAAGGTATTTATAGAACTTGGCTCCTGATGACGTCTGTGGAATCATATCAACCATCAACGAGCGAGATAGATCCTTTTAATGATGGATTTTTTCATAGGCTCTTTAACCCGTGGAAGACCTCTTTAAGTGCATAAGTTCTCTAAAAAGGGTTGAGAATAGACAGGTTAATCCGATCCAACTGTCTTTGATCCAAGTCCACTATACTAAAATTCGCTTAGTCATCCTAATTTCTTGAATTTGACTCTTTAGGCTTTGTTACTTAGTTTAGAGGGTCAAACCCAAGTCATTGCTGGACTTTAAAACTCAAAATCTAAATTTAGCCCTCTACACCTTCTTACTTATTTAACTCAAATATGATAACATAATGATTAGGATACTAATATGGATACATCATTTTATAATATAAAATACCTATCAAATTTCTATATAATTAAAATCATCTATTGTTTACTTTATTTGTTTTTCTGGAAATAAAAACCAAATGAAATTCCTTTTTCAAATGCATAAAATGTATTTTTTTTAACCATTTTACTTTCTAGTTTTTATTCTTTAATTTTCATTTTTATTGTAATTACTAAATAGAAACATATAAAATATATATAATCATTTTTCAAACATTATCCTATTTTAAACGTGAACCTAAAATCCATATTACTCCAAAGGTTGTGAGTATATGGACTATTTGCTTTAAATAATGCTCCACTTGTCATAGTTCAAGAGTTGAGGACTTGGGGGAGATGTTTAACTTGAGCGTATAGTGTTGTGAGTGACATCAACATAGTGGTTTACTCATAGTGTGGGTTAACTTTGAAGGTAGGTTTTGTTGGGAATTTAGATATCCAAAATTCAAATCTTTAAGTGGAAATTTGTTTTTTTTTTTTTTAGTTGAAACCTAAATCCCCAAGACGGATCTATGCAATTCAATTAAATTAAAAAATATATAGGATTATACCTTTTTCGAATCTTAATTTTGTCGAATATAAGCATTGCTATCTCAAAACTTTCTCTAAGGTATCCACACAAATGACCATGTCTTCAAAAAATCCTTTATGTGCTAGCGTTATCTAGAACACTTCTAGATTGATTAGGAAAATTTTACTTACTACTCTTGTATTTCTTCTTTTAGGGTTCACAAATTTTCTCTATTAATTTAATGTTGACAGCTTATGTCATTCACCATAAAAGAATCCTCTTATGTCTTACTTATAATAATGTCAATATGAATAATGACATTAGTGCAACTAATCTTATTATGGAAAAATTAATTATAAGTTAATTTATTAACATAAAATTTCTTAGTCCAATTAAGAATTATTATTATTCTTAACAAATTATATTTATCTATTATTCTTAACAAATTAAGATTAATAGTAAATAAATTTATTATTCCCGCTGGATTTATTTAAATTTAGTCCATGATCATTTTTGTTCATTCTTTTGTATGACCCCATAGGTTCACTTAATGTTGGCCATTAATCTAACACCATTTTTGTCAGCAAAACATAAACGGCCTCTAGCATGACATTATATTTTCCCAAATTAAGTGAAGATTGGTGATTTGATTTTTACCTGATCCATAACTTATGTCATTATCTTTTTATCATATGATATCTAGATTTAACATAAGGTATGGATAGTGTCATCCTTATATCGTTCAATCTTATCATTTCTCGATCTTCAAGTGAAGTAAAAAACCAAATAAAATTGATCACACTATTAATTCATTTGAGCACAACTATGTATTTCTCAGTTTCACTTATTAAGAGGCCTAGAAATATCTCTCTCATAACGAGAGCGACAAATCTCATCTTAATCACTCAACGTTGTTTACATGATTCACATTATGCCCCAATCACAACCTTTATAATTATCTGGTTAAAGACAATATTTGATTTAGTTGAATCATAATGTTCTTCATGTTGGAACCTATAATGATATAGGTTTAACGATACACTGACATTGTTATTGGGAGAATCACTTATGGTACTAATCCATATAATGATCTCATAGCAGGTCAGTCTAGTACATAATTCTTTAATATGTACTTGTGAGTTTGATTTGTATCCCCATACAAATAGATATCTCATGACTTTCAATTAAAAACTTATACTAGATTTAATTCATTACCATGCCCATAAAAATGAGCATCTAGGGATATTTAGAATAATTAAATTATTCATAGATTCTATTATAAAGTAAACATACAAATAATATAATAGAAACATCTCTGTATCAATAATACATATAAAATAACAATATTTAGTAATTGACTTAGGGCACAATCACTAACAGGTTTAGTCTCCTTTGAGCAAATTGATTAGGAGTTGGTGCCACTCTCTTGATGAGGCCAAGATAGGTCAAAACCAGTTGAAACAATTGAGCCTCCCAAATATATGAAGGACTATTGCAAAGCTAAGTAAACACTTCTTATGAGAATGTGGGGCTCGAAACAAACCTAAGAATTAGAAAGGATAAAGTTGGCTTGCCTTCCAGAACAATAGTTAACAATGATATAAAGAATATTCGAGCGCTGCATGGGACACTTTAGGAGGGGAGAACTTTCTATCCCATGATAAGTGGTATTAGAGCTAAAGTTTCCAACTCCATCAGACCGCATAAATACTACTTAGTATACTTGATGAGTGAGTAGTTCTTATTGCTGATGCAGCTTATGTGGGCGAAGCTTAGGCAGAGCAACTATCAGAAGGAGCACATCATTTCTAAGTAAGCAGCTGTGTCACAAGTTGTGAAGACAAAAATTTTCCTAAATCTTGTTGTCAATTTAGCTTGTGTTGATGAAGCTTAAACAGAGCGGCCACCTGAGGTAGTTATGTCGCAAGTTGGGGTTGAAGCAACAATATATGCTCAAACCTACTTCTAGATAACTTAATAAGAGACGATCTCAGAGGATGAAGATGGGTGACGGCGAGAGGAAGCCTAAAGTCCTAGTAGGATGATCTTAGGTGTGTTGATAATAGGTGTGAAGTAGGGTTATTTGAAGGAGTGGGTAGTGACAACAGCAGATTTACCTCATGATGAGGGCATCATGAATTTAAGTGGAGGAGAATGTCACGGTCTAAGAGTTAATGACTTGGTGCGGATGTTCAACTTGGGCGTGTAGTGTTGTGAGTGGTATCTGTAAGGTGGTTTGTTTGTAGTACGGTTTCACACTGAAGGTGGGTTTCACCTTTCGTAAGCAAATTGGTTAAGAGATAATGCCGCTTTCCTGATGAGGTCAAGGTAAGCTGAAACTAGTTGAAATAGTTAAGCCTCCCAAATATATGTAGGACTATGGCAAATTCAAGTGGACGCTCTTTATGAGAATGCAAGGCTTGGAATAGACCTAGGAAATAAGGAAAGATAAGGTTGGTTCGCCATCAAGGACAGTAGTAAATGATGATATGAAATGGGAGGTTTTCCCCTCCTGGAGTACCTATGTGGCGCTTGACCATCATTTATATCATCATTTACTATTGTTTTGAATGGTGAGCCAGCTTTATCTTTCCTGATTTTCTAAGTCTATTTCGAGCCTACATTTTCATAAGAAAGTGCATACTTGGCTTTACCATAGTCTTCTATATATTTGGAAAGCTCAATTGTTCCAATTGGTTTTGACCTACCTTAGTCTCATCAGGAGAGCGGTATCAACTTTCAACGAGATTGCTTACATAAGGCCAAACCTGCCTTCAAAGTTAACCCACACCACGAACAAACCACCCTACTAATGCCACGAACAACACTACATGCTTAAGTTGAGCAACCACACTAAGTCCTCAACTCTCGGACTGTGACACTACTAGCATTCTCATTAATGTATATTAGGTTATCTTAATTTTTTTTTTCAACATCAGTTACCTATTTTTGGAAGGGTTTCATTGATGTATATTAGATTATTTATAAAAAAATTACTTTTTAACAATATATATATATATATTTTGTAATATGAGCAAGAGGATATATAAAGGCGAGCTTTTTCTCTTTTTTTTTTTTTCTTTTCTTTTCTTGACGTCGATACTTCAAATGTGCAATTTCCACTCAAAATAGCACAAACAAAAATTGTCCCACATTAGGGAAAAAAATATCAACTAGCATTATATATAATATATGATTGGATAAATGGATGATTGAAGAAGTAAAACCTATAAGGTAAATAAGGTCTCCATATAGGTTTGGTGCCTTGACTTTATTGAGCTAGTGAATCAACAAGCCCATACTTCTTTTATGAATAAAATAACAATTTTAATCATAAAATGATTAAAACATAATAAGATGCCATGTCAATTGAGAGCTACGAAGGACATAACAATAAAACTTTGTAGTAGGCATCGGCATGGTTCGAGTCGGTTCCGGACCCGAACCGGAACCGCCGGTTCACGGTTCCAAGGAACCGCGGTTCTGGAGGTTCCGGTTCCGGTTCCACGTGAACCTTTTTTTTTTTTTTTTTTTTTTTTTTCTGGTGAAAAAAATGGAAAGAACCAAAACCTTAACAGAAACAGTTCTGAGAAACCTGCATTTGTTTTTCTTTTTTTTTTCTTTTTTTATAGATGGCGGTTCCGGACCCGTTGGAACCGCCTGTTCCGCCACACGAACGGCGGGGTCCTTAGACGGTTCGGAACCGTCACCGACGGGGCGGTTCCCGGGTCAGGAACCTCCGGTGACGGTTCGGGGCGGTTCCCGGTTCGGAATCGCCCCGTGATGATGTCTACTTTGTAGGCTATTAGAAATACTTCTCCAAACTATTTATAAGATATGGTTATATTTTTAAAACTTTATAGTGTACTTTTATCTCTTGATATTATTTAAAAATACTTCTACAAATCGACAACTATTACTATATTCCCACAATAGTCTTATTTATAGTATTTTTAACGTATGTCAGTTTTGGTTTATTGACAATATGAAAGATATATATATGTGTGTGTGTTTTAAAAGCTTGGAATTAGCAAACTAATATTATAAGCACGTGCGCACCCACACACATATATACATCTATATAGAGGTAGATGATTGTATAATTTTGGTATAGTTTTTCCAGTATGAATTAATTTATATGAAATAAAAATAGTGAACTAAAGGCTATTTTCTCCTATTCCTTTTAAGAATAACCTGTAAATACCGCACTTATGTTTTTGGCGTCTAAAAATAATAAACAATTAAATAAAGACATTAAGTATGAGATTATTTTAAAATTTATGACATATATATATTTTATGTTTGAGTTCTAGAAATTGTACTAATTGAGAAAAAAAATTAACAATATTAGGAAGTTGTGTAATTAAATAACCAATAAGATATACGTAAAATAAATAGATTTAAAAAATAAAAGTAAAATATTATCACTTCAATAATATAGATTTTCATATTGGCAACAGTGGCCATATATATGTTAAATATTTACCTACTTCTGTTTATAAAATTGTCACCCGTATTTATAACTATTTTACGTTGGCTCTTCGAAAAATTTATGACAACCTTAGAGTTTTAGAAACGGTATAAACGTTTTTCGCTCGTACATACTCTCATCCTACGATTCACACACACATACACATATTCCGGGCTAAAGCCACACTCTACTCTTTTTTTTCGCCTTCACTCTCTTTCTCTCTCTCCTCCATGGCTTAGAAGAAGGCACGCCCCTTCCCCTTCCTTCCTCCCTCACTCCTTTCTCATTGCTCCAAAAATGGCAGTATCCTCATCTGGGTCGTCTCAAAATACCATCTTTCGCACTCTCTTCTTCCTTTGGGCGGTGAGTTTGATGCTACCGAGTCGCCGAGTCAACTCAGAGCCGACTCAGGACAAGCAAGCCCTCCTTGCATTCATCCGACAAACCCCACATGCCAATCGCCTCCAGTGGAACGAGTCTGCCTCGGCTTGCAACTGGGTCGGAGTCGTTTGCGATCCGAGCCGCTCTTTTGTCTCATTGCTGCGTTTGCCTGCGGTTGGCCTCCTCGGTCCCATCCCGCCCAACACAATCGGTAGGCTGACTCAGCTACGAGTCCTGAGTCTGCGCTCCAACGGATTGACGGGTTCGATCCCTTCCGATTTCACGAACCTCACTCACCTACGGAGTCTTTATTTGCAGGACAACTCGCTCTCCGGTGAGTTCCCACCGACTGTAACTCAGCTGACTCGGCTGGGCCGGCTCGATTTGTCATCCAACAATCTCACCGGTCGCATCCCGTTTGCGCTCAACAATCTGACCCAGTTAACGGGACTGTTTTTACAAAACAACAATTTTTCCGGACCCATCCCGAACATCAATTCCGGGGGTAATTTAGGGGATTTCAATGTTGCAAATAACTCTCTAAACGGTTCCATCCCGGCAAGCCTAGCAAAGTTTCCTGCTTCGGACTTTGCGGGGAACCTCGAGCTCTGCGGGGGTCCACTACAGCCCTGTACCCCTTTTTTTCCATCTCCTGCTCCCGCTCCGTCCGTCACTCCGCCAGTCATCCCGAGCCATGGGAAAAAGTCCCGAAGTCTTTCAACCGGAGCCATCATTGCGATCGCGGTCGGGGGCGCTGTAGCGGCATTACTTCTGTTAGCTCTGCTTCTCATATGCTGCCTACGGCGGAGAACGAGCCGTTCTCCGAAGTCTCCAAAGAGCATGCCCGGGGCGCCGCAGCGTGCCGCGGCAGCCGGAGCGGAAGCGGGAACATCGTCTTCGAAGGACGACATCACGGGTGCGTCGATGGAAGCGGAAAGGAATAAGCTCGTGTTCGTAGAAGGCGGGGTGTATAGTTTTGACCTGGAGGATCTGCTCAGGCTTCGGCGGAAGTGTTGGGTAAAGGAAGTGTGGGGACGTCGTACAAGGCTGTCCTTGAGGACGGGACGACGGTCGTGGTTAAGAGATTGAAAGATGTTGTGGTTGCGAAAAGAGAATTCGAAATGCAAATGGATGTTCTGGGGAAAATCCACCACGATAATGTGGTTCCGTTTAGGGCTTATTATTATTCCAAAGATGAGAAATTGCTTGTCTACGATTACATGCCTTCTGGGAGTTTATCGGCTCTTCTTCACGGTGCGTCAATCTTTCCCTTTAATTTTAATTTTATTTTTTGGGTTAATTCATGAATTGAATTTCTCAAAATTGAATTATGTTTTTGATTTTATGTTATTAAAAATGAAAATTTAATTAGATATTATACAGATTACAGAATGAGTAAATATCACCAGTAAAACAAATAGTAACAGCCAAGAGCAGCAGTCGAATGATGGTAATAGCGGTTTTCAACTGAACTGACCGGGTAGTAATTAGAAAAAGAAAAAAATAATAGTAATAAAATTAGGTAATTCCTCTGATTGGTTCATTCCGTGTTTTCTGGCACTCCACGTGTGAAAAATAGATATATTTTTACTTATAAATAGATTAAATATAAATTGAATAGATACAGATGAAAATCGAACAATTAGGAATCCACCGAGATTCTAACATTTGACTTTATTAAATTGAAAATTGTGTATGATACATAGATAATTAATTGTTAATGTAAATAATGATGATGTTGTGTTGGGGGGTGAGGAGAGTAGGACTAGGACTAAAGCGAATGTTGTGGCCAAAATCCTGCGCATCAGTTTGCACGAAGGAAACGGATGGGTCATTTTGATAAAGTCTGAATTGTTTGACTCTTTTGATGCATGTGAGCTGTAATTGTCACAGACATCTTTTTTTTTTTTTTTTTTAAATTATTCCTTTGATACAATTTTTAAAGGTAAAGGGTCGTGGGATACTGTGTTCTTGCATTCCACGAGCCTGATTGGCTTTTATGTCTTTGAGGGTATTGTTGGTATTAAATACGGTGGACAGACCTTAAATCTTTTGAGGACCTTAAGGTATTGGGAAGTAATTTTTTTTTTTTTTGAAAAAAGATAACTCTATTTTGATAAATTAACAATCTGATTTCCAAGTTCCAATAGCAAATTTAGATTTTTTTTCCTTTTTTTGTTTTAATGATGCAACATTGAGAAAGGGAGTGAGATTTCTTATTATTTCTTTCCCATTTAATTTTTTAGTTTATCACCTACCAAATTTGATTGTGGGTTTTTAGAAAACGAATCAACTCCAAGAATATCTTTATTTGTTTTTTTGCCACTGCAATAGATAAAAACTGAGTCGAACCTTAAATTGAGAAATAAGAGGAAATGTTTTTAGGTTACAAACCATTGGTTAAACTTAAAGACTATCTTGAATCTTTCAATTTTTTTTTATTCTTATTTTTATGTTTTTTTTTTAAAAAATCTTTAGGTGGGAAAATAAATGCAAATCAAATTAGACAAAATAATCTTATTTACTATCAAGGAATTGAAGATTCACTAATACATAAATATATGTTTATTTCTTGATATGCATTTGTTTATTACTTTCCATAACAAATTATACTTCATTCTAATTTGCATCTTGCCAATGGCGATGAACTCTAGTGCAAAAATAGTAGACTCCCAATGAGAAGGATTGGTTGATCCCTCGTTAAATATTATGTATAATAATTGGAATAGAAAGTAATAAATCTTAAAAAAAAAAAATTAGAACTTTATGTGATAAAGACAAGCTTCTGTTTAATAATACATTTTACCCCTGAACATAGAAGAGCCACATGAGATCATGATTTAGTCACCGACAGCTTTCTTTTTTTTTCTTTTTTTGGTCCTACTTTTTCTGTGAGGATTTAAATGGTGGACGAGAAGACATTATAAAAGGAAAAAAAGAAATATATATTATATTATATAAATAATAACAATGATAAAAAGATAAAGGTGATGATGAACAGCACACTCATACTGGCACTAGAGTGCATTGGAGTGTAATGTCTTGGCTTTCACTACATCTTTTCTCTTTCCCCGATATAATGGACCTTCTTTATTTGCATTTCAAGCTTACATATATTATCAAATCTCACTCTTGCAATTTTTCTCATATTAACAGTAATATAATATGATTATAATGTTTCTCTTTGTTTAATTTTTCAATATGATGGAGAAATTATTGACGTACACGAAAAGTTTTTTTTAAGTACTAAATTGACAAATTTCAATATTTAGGTGTCTAATTGCATATTTTGTCGAAGTTCAGATATCATTGATGACTTTAACTGTTTATTTATTGTAAGTTGTAACTTTTGAAGTAAAAATAGCTCAACTTCTTGTGTTTCTTACCTAGAGTACATGGGATGCTTCTTTTTAATGCCTTCATCATGCTTGCCACTGTGTGCATGCAATCATGAGTAAAGAGAAAAGTAAAGAGGAATTTTGCTAGCTAGCACCAAAAAAGTCACTAACTAGGGCATCTTTATCCTTGGAACTGAGTACCTAAGTTAACAACCTTTGCATGGAAGTTATTAGCAAATAATGCACACTCATAGACTCATTAGCAAAAGGGGGAAAAAAATAAACTTTAATTGAGTATTAGTATTTGGTACAATTTCCTTTCTTGTATGGTTCAACTTGTATGCATATGAAAGTAATGATCGTAGAAGACTTGCAAAAACTTAAAAAGGACCCCTTATAAAGGAAAATATCTTCCGTTTCCCTGTTCCAATTAGTGTCTTTTTTGGTGTCACAATTCATCGCATTCTATCATATGTGGAGAATATCGAGTGTTGATTTCTCATGGTGGTACAGTTGTGTTTGGATGGGATATAAGTGCAATCAAATAAGGAATTCACGTGTTCATAAATTTATGTGAACCAAATGCCGGAAGTGTTGCTAGTAACATATTTTATAAAAATATGGTTGAAGAGAAAGTCTTACTGTTTTATAAAATAGTTTTTCAAAATGTTGGTCATAGATAGTGTAAGATTGTTTCTGTTTGCTCCGAATTCTTCTTTTACAATTTCAATAAAAGAGGTAACTACTGCTTTGATGTCCGACAAGAGTCAATCTTCCGTATAAGATGGGCCACTTCCTGGAGCTCGTCCTTGTTAAATAGTAGGGGAAAACGCAAACCGAAAGTGACTGAGATTACTTTTCCTTTTCTGTATTCAACATTCAAAATTTCATTTTCAGTTGTCTTCAATTCATTATCAACAACAGAAAACATGTTAAATTATCATAAAATTAATTTTTAACTAAGTCCAAAAATATATAATAGTGATTGTGATGCAAGAATAGCTTGGTTATGACTCACATAGGAAATATTATGATTGATGCTGGGTTTGTCCAATTATTACTGCTACACAAAATAATTTGCAAATTATGTTGCTATTTAAAATTTTAGATTAACGACATGTCCTAGTTAAGAAAAGAGAGAGTAAGCGACAAGGTATGACCAGGCACTGCCTTTGTCCATTTGTAATTAGACATAAATCATTGTAATTATTTGTAACAAACGACCAGCTTTGGATGTTTTATGTCACGATTATTTGTTAAATTATCCTGTTGATTGTGTCACAGGCAGCCGGGGCTCAGGACGGACACCACTAGACTGGGAGAACCGGCTCAAAATCGCTATGGGCACGGGGCGGGGCCTAGCGCACCTCCATGTATCGGGCAAGGTGGTCCATGGTAACATCAAATCCTCAAATATCCTGCTCCGGCCTGACCACACTGCTTGTGTCTCTGATTTCGGGCTCAACCCGCTTTTCGGGAACACATCCCCACCTAACCGGGTGGCGGGTTACCGTGCCCCTGAAGTGCTAGAGACCCGAAAGGTCACATTTAAATCAGACGTCTACAGCTTTGGTGTGGTGCTCCTAGAGCTGCTTACTGGGAAGTCGCCCAATCAGGCTTCGCTAGGAGAGGAGGGCATTGACCTGCCTAGGTGGGTCCAGTCAGTGGTCCGGGAGGAGTGGACCGCTGAGGTTTTCGATGCGGAGCTAATGAGGTACCACAACATTGAGGATGAGATGGTGCAGTTGCTGCAGATCGCAATGGCGTGCGTCGCGACCGTGCCCGACCAGAGACCGCCCATGGCGGAGGTGGTGCGGATGATGGAGGATTTGAATAGAGGTGGTGATACTACGGATGACGGGTTGAGGCAATCGTCCGATGACCCGTCTAAAGGATCCGATGGACAGACTCCACCCACGGAATCTAGGACCCCGTCTTGAAAAATTATGCATAAAAATTTAAATTCTTTGTGAAAAATTATTGATTTGGTCTCCATCAAAAGTATATGCACATGCACATGCACATGCACGGGTGGTGAGTAAATAACAGGGATTTAAATGTGCATAGTATGATTGGAGATGGGTAGATTCAATACCTCTTTTTAAATTTTACTTTAATTTTTTTCCTTTTTCAAATTGCATGGATTTTTAATTTTTTTTAATGGTAAGTAAAATTGCATGGATTTTACAAGTGGGAAATTTGTGAATTTTAAATTTGTTTAATGTTTAGGGGGAGTTGTCTTTGTGAAGTGACCAAATGGTGAATCTAGTTGGGTTTAATTTAATTCTTTTTTTTAATGATTGTTTATTATTATTTATTATCTTATTCAAAGATGGGTTTTGTCCTGTACTTTTGTCTCTGCCAGTATTTTCTTTCTATGTACGAGTTTTTTCACGTCGACAATTATTCAATGTTTGGTTTTATAGTTGTAGCCAACCAGGTTTGAAAAAATCACTAAAACTTCCAACCGGTTGTTTTGTTATTCCAAGGTTACATGCCGAATGCGTTGTTTCTCCCGTTTCTTTGAATTTTGTTTGTTGTTTTCTACACGAGGACGGCACTGGCTTCTTAAAACGGATTGCGTCCACGGTGGTTTTTCATCAAATGTACGTAAGGAAAACTCTTTCCAAGGAAACAATAAAATTGTTGTTAACAGCGTTTTCCATTGGTACATCGTCTTTTATCTTTGATATCCGTTTAAAATTAATACTAAAAACATAATCGGAAAGTGGAGGTGAGTAAGTAATTCTATTATAATATTTGGTCTAAATTATATATATATTTGTACCATCCTAGTTAATCAAGTAGGTCTCTAGTAGATAATGAAGGTTGGTTTTATAATTTTAAAATTTTATAAAACCCTGCACAATATGTAATTATGCTCTAATGGCATATTTCATACGCACAAATAAGTTTGAAATGGAATTATGATTTTATGTTCTATTTTCGTTCTTATGTTTGGAAAAATTATAATAGAAGCCAAAATTGTCATTTCTTGGATCATGGTTCTTCAGAATGGCGGAAATTTCATTGCGTTTGGTACCAGATTTGATTTGGAATGAAATGAAATGGGTTTTGGAATGATAATTCTATTCCTATAATTGGAAGTATATATGGAATTGAATAGTTATAGGACGTATTTATCAGACATGTCCTAATAATAAATGCAAGTTATAAATATGTAATAGGATAAAAGAGTAATTATATTACATGTAATTAATAAAGCTCGAATGGAATCGTGATTCTACCTTCTCAAAGGCAAAATTAAATCCCTTTCAAAGTTGAAATTGTTGATATGAAGGAATCGAGATTCTAGCTTCTAAAAGTGCATTCAAACATAGGAAAAAGAATGAAACCTGGAATTGCAATATTTTCAATTTTGTGATGTTTTCAAATATAAGAATGGATTCGTCCTTTCTCCTACTTATTTTATTCTAACCTATTCCATTATAGATCATTTCTACGTACTAAAAAGTAACATATAGGCATACGCATTGGGTGCTCAGAATAAAGAACACAATATTAAATTTTAGTTGACTGTGATAAATTGGTGACCAAGTGTAAGTGGGTAGTGTTTGATGTTCAACTGGTGTGATTGTACCATATTTTATAGGTATGGATTCCTAATTTTGAAATTGTAAGCTATTCTATAACACTTTAGAACTTATTTTGGAACTTGTACCTTAGAGGACCTACAGGTATAAGGTGCTTCATAAAATCGACATAAAACATCGTCTTCATTCAAATGGCATAAGGATACATTCTCCACAAGTTTAAAGAGTCAGCTTTTTAAAATGTACCTTATATAATATCTTATTACATGTTATGAACAAAAGTAACAAATAAACACATCTATGAAGAGTCCACATATTGCCACTTGTGAATACCTTACAATTTACTAAAAATTTTATTCCACTTGCTAAAAATATATAATGCCAAATTGAGGAAAGATAGATAGAATGAGTCAAGTGAGTGAAAAAAGGAAAAAAAAAAAAAAAACAATGTACAAATAAGACAAGAGAAAGGAAGAAGAGCTAGAACAGGAAGTACTTCATAGTTTTTAATGAATGACGGGTTCGGGATATAACATATATGTTCATGTTCTTTTTTTCCCCTTTTAGTAGATCTTAGAAGATTAAAGGATCAATGTCACAAATGGTACTTGAACTTTAATAAAATATGCAATTAGGTACCTGAATTTTGAAATTGATTTATTTAGTACCTAAACCTTGAAATTGATCAATTTAGTATCTGAAAGAACTTTTATACATGCAAATAATACATTCGTCAAGTTCTTTTAGTACTTACTTGATCAATTTCAAAGTTTAGCTATTTAATTGCATATTTTGCTAATGTTCAGGTATCATTCGTAATATTCTCTTAAGAAAAATAAGGCAACTATCGTGAACGGTATCTAAATTTTAGCATATTATGTAATTTCGTATGTGTCTTAAAATTGATCAATTTTCTACTTTAAAAAACTTTTCGTGTATGCTAATCAATATTACAAAGGTGTTGTTGATGTCTACAAAAGTAGGTATTAAATTGATCAATATCAAAGCTTAAGTATTAAATGGATCAATTTTAAAGATCAGCACTAAATCAATCAATTTTAAAGTTTATGTACCTAATTACATATTTTAACAAAGTTCATGTACCATTTGCAACAATAACCCATAAAAATATAAATTTGTTTCAATTTTTATTATTAGTTGATAGTTGTTATAAATTGGGAATAGGACACCTTAACCACAATCCTATGTATTTTGGGCAACATTTTTAAAGATACGTACAAAATACGAAGATATCATACCCGTATCTATCCACTTGTTTCTAACATTTATCCTTCATACCCATTTAAAATCTATCACCTAGAGTAGAGTATTATAATGAATAAGATATAATAGAGCTAGTCTCTTACCATTATAATATAGGATTTTGATAATATCAAAGTTGAATTAGATATGATAACCAGCAATGTCAAAGTTCATATAATATTGCTAACAAGTAAAATTTCATGTTAGTATATAACATTTAATAATCTCAAATTTCAAATACATATATGAAAAATAAACCTTACAACCCATGTAATCATCTTGATATTCTATGTCTACAATTTTAGATTGTATAAAGTATCGGTATTATACATTTACTTAAACTTCAAAGTATGAGATGTAGCTAATGAGTTTAATGAAGTATTTTGTATACGTATAACTGAAGATAGAATCATTATTTCTCTACCATCTCCATATTATCTATAAATAAAAATCAGACCATGCATCACGGTGTCAATTAGTAGTGGTAGGTGTATGGCATGGATTATTGTGTAAATCATTGGGGAATGGGGATGTGGGTCTAATTTTTACTAACCAATAAAATCTATAGAAACATGCAACAGCCACAAGATGCAAATAGGCAAAGGGGCCGGATTTGCCGAGGTAGGACCATAACGTAGGAATAACTTGGAATTTGTCCGTTATGAAGGGAGGTCCATTCCATTCGATTACTTTGAAAACACGAGAATAGAACAGCCTGGCGTAGCCACAGGTCCTCTCTTTGTTGTGAGGACATGTGGATGGGGACAGTTTAGGCTTGGTATATAAAAATCCTAAAAGGGATCCCGCAGTTATGGCCCGACTGACCTCCATCATCCCTTTCTTTCTTTGTTCTTCTGTCTCTTTATTTATTTATCTATTTCTTATTATTATCTTTTATAAATTAGGAAAATGAAATCATATTAACTGCAAAACACATTATGATCGTTGATTTCGAATCGCTTTGCAATTTTTTAATGCTGTTTACAAATAAGTTGTTTGTAAAAAAATAGATATAAATAAGATAATATATGCATTATATATAAATATAAATACAGATGAAAAATCATAAAATCTAAATAGACCTATATAAGAGTTGTGCCTCAAAAGCATTGGCATGTTAAGGAGAGCTTAATAAATATGTCTTTATATAAAAGTTTACGAGTGGCCATGAACGGGACAAACAAACACTAACAAGGACCTGCATGGTTGCACTTGATTTGCTGGATAATATACTTATTCCCAATTACTTTTCTGAGAATCGTTGTCAATGTTCCATTGGATGAAATGCTGTATACGGTGGAAAAACTATAATTGGTTGATCATGTGCGATAAATATGGCGGTCAATCTGAGAGAAGTTTTGAACTGATAACACGTATAGAATATCATAGAGAGAGGCATGGGAGGAGAAACAGGCAAACCCAGTTTCTCGAGTATGCGAGGGTGATAGAAGATCAAATCAAATAGATTTAATTGTTCTTGATTCGTTCTTTGTAGAATAAGTACTTTGATATTTCTTAAAACCTGAAAAAACACTATAAAATACTCAAGAGGAGGGGTGAATTGAGTATTTGCCCTAAAAACTCAAACAATTAATTTTAATGCAATAGATTAATTTTCACTTTAATTGTAGCGAATAATGCAATAGTAGATTTCAATATGAAATATAAAAGAGATAGGCATAAAAAAATATTGGTCTAGATTTAACGTGAACTTCGACCCACTTCCTACTCTTTACGATCCATTAATGTCTCCAATCGATGACTTCACCACTAATTTATTTATAACTAAAAACACATGCTCAAGCAGAGAAAATAAACTATTTCCTTTCTCTTTGTAGATGTTCTCATATAGATAGCAAATAGAAGAACAAAGCACTAAAATATTTTTCTCTCTTTATAGATATTTTTCAAATTAATGAATAAGAGAACAAGAAAATTAATGATTTGTTCGTTCGCAGGTAAAAGCTTGTTTAAATTCACACTTCCTCGCCAATCTCCTAAGGACAAAGTATTTATAGCCTTCATAAATTTAAATATCTATTAGAATAACGTCTTTAAGTCGCAAAGCATTAAATACGCTTCAACGCCTCTTTTTACTATGTCGGCAAGTATTTAAACAATTGCGCCTTAAAGACTGGTCACATCTCAAAGTGTCATGCCTCACCCTTGCCCACAATAAGTCTTTGCTCACTTAAACTCCATCGAGTCTTGAATTCAAACTTGTCACGCTTTAATGTGTCACACCTTAATGTGTAGCGCCTTAAATTTACCCTCGACCAATACTTTGTTTCTTTAATCTTGTCAAGTCTTAGACTTTGAACTCGTTACGCCTTGAACAATGGCTCGACAAATCCCTCGATCAAGGCTGTGCATTTTTTTTTCGAACTTGTTGAGCTTTGGTCTTGAGTTTGTCATGCCTTAATGAATGAAGCTATCTAGCTCCCGACTTGACCCTCGAACTGATACTATTCATCACTAATTTTGTTCTTGTTAAAAACTTGCAGAATCTTCACAAAAATGCACAACATACACATATATATTATAACATATTATTTGACTAATTATGTGCAATTTATCATAATTAAATAGTTAATTGTGCATCATGCTCTCTCATTAAAATCCACATTGAATATAAAAGTTTAACAATCTTTCTTTTTTTTTTTTATGAGGGTAATTATGCCCAATTACCTTCATTTCAATTCAATATACCCTCCCTCAATTAACCATCTGGGTTTCAAAGGATTTTTTTCAATTTTAATTCAAAGATTTGATGCTTAATTCTAGAATGCTACATGCTACATGCTACATGCTACATGCTACATGCTACACTTAATAAGTCATTTAGCTCCCCCTTTATACTTATCTGAACAAACTACATGCATGCTTTTTAATTGTGCATTTTACACTTATCTCCCTTTGTACTCATAAAAAAAATGATAAACTTATAATATTATAAATAAGGAGAGATACACAGATGACATACAAGGAGGATTTAACGCATTTTATTTAACACAAAACATTTATCTCAAAAAGAGAACTTTAAAATAAGTGCCTCATAATAGAGAATTTCATATATGTGCCTCAACAATGAAGGACTTCACATTGCCTCACAATAGAGGACTTCACACATGTGCCTCAATACATGAAGACTTCACTCACTACCTTAACAGAGCTCTTCACATATCCGCTTCAATACATGGGGACTTGACTCACTACTTCAACAGAGGACTTCACAAATGCCTTGACACGAGGACTTCACTCACCACCTTATACACATATAACAGATTTTTGCAAGCAAAACAAATTCGAACCATCATAGAAGCATATATGAACATTTAATAGCTTCTTTTATCCTTATATCAAGTTCTAAATCTTCTTGGATCTATGGTATTTTAGCACCCATATTGCTTGATCATGCTTAATTCTCTTCGTAAAGTGCAAAAACGATCCTCACTTAAGTGTTTTATAAAAATATTAGCAATTTGATTATTTGTATCAATAAATTCCAAGTTGATATATCTATTTAGAAATGATCTCTAATAAAATGATGTCTAATTTCAATATGCTTGGTCCTTGAGTGTTGAATAAGATTTTTTGTTAAATTTATAGCACTTGTGTTATCTTAGCGATTTAGAACATTTTCATATTTCAAACTATAATCAAGAAAAGTTTGTTTCATCCATAAAAATTTGTTTACAACAACTACCAATAGCAATACACTCAGCTTCGGTATTAAAAGTGCAACCAAATTTTGCTTCTTTGAGTGCTAATATATTAGGGAATTTTCAAGAAAGTGGCATGTGTCGCTTGTGTTTTCTTAATCTACTTTGCATCCAGCAAAGTCAGCACGCAGTATCCAATAAGATCAAAAGAGGTAAATTTCGGATACCACAAGCCAATTTCAATTGTGTCTTTAAGATACTCGAATATATGTTTTACTGCACTCAAGTGTGATTCTTTTGGCAAGATTAAAATCGTGCACATATACACATTGAGAACATGATATCAGGTCTGGAAGTGTTAAATACAACAAACTACCTATCATGCCTCTATAAAAATTTTTACACACATTGTTTCATTTTCATCTTTATTAAGTTTTACATTTGTGCTCATAGGTGTAGGTCTCATTTTACAATTATCCATTTTAAACCTTTTCAATAGATCTCTTGTATTTTTTTATTAATTGATGAAATTTCCATTTTCAAATTGCTTTATTTGAAAACCTAGAAAATAATTGAATTATCTCATCATACTCATTTCAAATTCTTTCTTCATGATTCAAAAAATTCATTTAGAAAACTCATATTAGTAGCTCCAAACACAATGTTATCCATATAGATTTGCATATTCAATGTGTCTAACTTGTGATTTTTGATAAATAAAGTTGTATTAAATTTTCTCTATAAAATCCATTGTTAAAAAGGAAGCTACTAAATCTTTCATACCAAACTCTAGGAGCTTACTTGAGACCATAAAGAGTTTTGTTTAATTTAAAGACATGATCAGGGAATTCATTGTTCTCAAAGCTTGATGGTTGCCCTATATAGACTTTTTCTTTTATAAAACTATTTAAGAAAGCGCTTTTGACATCCATTTGAAAAAGAGAGAAATTTTTTAAAACAACAAATGCCAAAAGCATTCTTATAGGTTCTAGTTTCGTAACCAGGGCAAAGGTCTCATGAAAATTTATGCCTTCTTCTTGATTATATCTTTTACAATTAATGTAGCTTTATTTATTATTATTTTTTTTTTTGTCATCCCAGATTCATCAAGTTTGTTTTCTATAAACCCATTTGGTTCAAATAATAAGTCTACTATCAAGTCTAGGAACCAATTTCTAAACATTATTTCTTGTGAACTGATTTAATTCTTCTTGCATAGCATCATCCAAAAATCATCTTTTAAGGCTTCTTTAATGTTTTTAGACTTGGTTTGAGATAAGAAAACAAAATTACTTATTTTCCTTTAAGATGATCTTGTTTATACTTTATTAGAAGGTTCACCAATAATTAGATCTTTTGGGTGTGATCTTACATATTTCCATTCTTTAGGAATATCATAATTAATATATTCATGCATAACATCCATTTTATGTTCATTATCTTCTTTATTATTTTTTTCAAGAGAGAATTTATTCAAATTAGCACAAACAACATCCACATCATCTTTTAAGCATAAATGAGGTAGAGAGTCATCAAAAGCAATATGTATAGATTCTTCTACAACTAATGCTCTTTTAATAAATACTCTATATGCCTTACTAGTTAAAGAATAACTTAGAAAGATTCTTTCATCACTTTTAGCATCAATTTTTACCAATTATTCTTTTCAATTGTTTATATTGTAACATTTAGTGCCAAATGGATGAAAATAAGTATGTTAGATCTTTTTCCTTTCCAAACTCATAGGGGGTTTTCTTGAAAATTAGTCTTATAAAAACTCTATTTGATAATAGCAAGTAGTATTTATAGCTTCAACCCAAAAATATTTTGGTAAATTATTTTCACACAACATGATTTTAGCCATTTTAATTAAAGTTATGTTTTTCATTTTGGCTACACCATTTTATTGTGGAGTTCTAGGTGCTGAAAAAAATATGTTCAATGTTCATAATTTTAAATTCACCCCATTGATCACTTCGAATAGAGACAATATTAAGAACTTTTTTCATTTTGGACTTTCTTATAATATCTAAAAGAGACATGAGTTGTTTCGTCTTTAGATGCAAGAAAGAAAGTCCATGTATATCTAGTGAAATAATCAACAATAACCAATGTATGTTTTTTGCCTCCCAAGCTTAAAGATTGAGTAGGATCAAATAAGTTTATATGCAATAGTTTAAATGGCCTAAAAATGGAAATAGCATCCTTAGCCTTAAAAGAAGTCTTAGTTTTCTTTCCTTGTTTACATGCTTAACAAATCTTATCCTTTTAAAAATTTATTTTTGACAAACCTTTGATAAGATTGTTTTTAACAATTTTTCAAATTATATTCATACTAACATGTTCCAATTTTCTATGACATAGCTAACTATTGTCATTTTGAGAATATAGACAAGTTTCATTTGATGATTTAAAATCATATAAATTGATTTTGTAAATATTTCTTTATTTATATCCTTCAAAATGTGCTTAGTTATTGCTAATTCTTTTAATAGAACACTCATTGGCAAGAAGTGTTACTCTAAAACTATTATCACACAACTGACTTATACCAAGCAGATTATGTTTTAGATCATCAACAAGCATCAGATTTTTAATAATTAAATCTTTGTTTATAGGAAAGTTACCTTCACCAAAAACAGTTGATTTGTGATTATCTCCAAAGGTAACTTTGCTTTGATCTTTCAAGTTTAGAGATGCGAACTTAGGGGCATCTCTAGTCATGTGTGTAATGCATCTACTATCCAAGTACCATTTGTTGTTTCCACTTGAAGATCCCTATAAAACAGAGTATTTTTGTTTTGATACACATTTAAGTTTGGGTCCTTTTTGGTTAGGCTGAATAAGAATCTTTCTCTTAGGAACCCAAACCAGCTTGCTTCTATGATTCAAATGCATGGTTTTTCTTATTGTACAGTTGTGTGCAATATGACTAGATTTGCCACAGTAGTTGCATGTCCCATGTGTGGCTTTTACAAAGCGATTTTTATGGGACTTATAACTAGGGGTGTTCATGGTTTGGTTTGGTTCGGTTCAGTTTAGGGGTCAAATCGAACTGAACCTCATTTGAAACGGTTCGGTTCAAATCCTTGATGAATTGACCGCTTTTAACGGTTTGGGGTTTTGAACTGAACCGTTTCAAATGCAGTCGGTTTGGCTCAGTCGGTTCGAACTACTTTTAAAAATATTTAGTTCTAATGAATAATATTAATAGTCTTTTGAGTTTTCAAGAAAAATAAAAGATGTTTAGATTGAGGAATATTCTACAAGAATTAAAGTTACTTATCACTACATTAGGTCGTGTATTTAATAATTTCATATACACATATTATCCCATCTTAAAAATATTTTCTAATGCAAGTTTAAAGTAACATATATTTTTAATAAATCTACAATACTAATTAAAGATAATTATTCTCTTATATTAATTCCTTATTTTTTTGTAATATTCTTCCATTATAATGTATTTAAATTTCTGTTGTATCATTAAAATGATTGTGCATGTTCTAAACTCAATTATATTATTTTTTTAATTTGATGCAGTTCTAGGAAGAATATAAAATTAATAAAATAGGAAAACATATTGGGAATGTTTTGAGACAAGTAAAAGATTGCTTGTTTAATATTATTAGATATACAATATATTTAACGATGTATTATGTAAAATATATAATATGAAATATATATACAATATTTATATTTATAAATAATATTAATGTGGTTAAAAATGTAATTTATATTTCATAAATTGGAATGGAATCACAATTTCTCTTAATAAATCTAAAAATTGAAATCTTAATCAATTCACTTTCAAAGATGCACATAAATGCAATAATGGTATAAAATTTCAGAATTGTGATTCCATTTTAAGTCTATTTTAACATACTACATACACAAGTGACATTAAAGTGAAATGTTATATGTAACCCTAATATCTAATGTTTAAGAGTTATAAATAAATAAAATAGCTCTTTTTTTTTTTTATTTCTTTTAATATGAAGCAGCTCGATTCAAGTTCAAATAGTTTCGGTTTGATTTGTGGTTCAGTTTATGAAGAGTCTAAATTGTAATGGTTCAATTTGGTCCAACGAACAGCCTTGTAACTATCTTCTCTACTATAGCCAATTCCATATTTATTAACTCACACCTTTGATTTCCATGAAGTATGTTCAAATTCTTTTTACCATTTATGAACTTGGCTATAGTTGCTTTCAAATAATTTAAGCTAGCTTTTAATAAAATATTTTCATTTTTTAGTTCTTCTAGTTCTTTTTGAATTTCATTACTATTGTTGGTACATTCAACTCTATCATTATTGATTGTTTTCAATTTTGAGACCAAGCAAATAATTTTCAATTGTTAATTTTTCATTGATCTTACTTAATTCATCATTATTACTTTTTAACTTCTTACACTTATTATTCATCTTATTATTTTCCAATTTTAGACTTTTTATTTCTTCATGTAGTTTTTCATTTTCTGATTTAATCTCCTCAAGCTTATTTTGAAAATTTTCTAGTTCTTCTCCTACTTTCATAGTTAAAGATTTAAGCATGCGGTTTTTTTTCTCTACTTTTTCTAATTTATAGCATACTTTATGATACATGACATACAACTCATCATAAGAAGGTGAAGAAGGGGAATTTATCCTATCGTCCAGTACCATGAAGCACACTTTCTCATCTAATTCACTTGAGTCATCATCACTCCAAGTGGTAATGAGTACTTCCTTTTTGGATCCTTTGGACGCCTTTTTGAGTAGTGGACAATATTGTCGGACGTGTCTTGACTTATAACATTTAAAGCACGTTATCACATCCTTCTTTTTGTATCTTAATGAGTTATAGTCATCATCCACTCTTTTTGCTTGTTATTGGGCCTTATGAACTTTTTAACAAGCTACACCATGTAAGAAGTGTAGAACAATTAGTTCATAAGGACCGCCATTGTATAACCATTCATCAACAGATGCCGCTTCCCATATTGGGTAAAAATGCAACCCTATAGCTGCACAGGTTACATTAATTTCTTGACCAAGAGTATCTCGACCTTTAACTACCAGAGTGTTATAAATATTAGGCATTAGCCATCAAGATAAGTTTCTCATTTTCATCTTTATCATCATCATCATCATCTCTAGAATCTTGACTTGTGAATTTTAAGGCAATCGCCTTATTGTTAGATTTGTCTCCTTACTTTTTTATGAGCTTATGTGTTTTGAGCTCTACAAGGAATTTTTCTTTGGTCATTGCACTTAATTCTCATGCTTCTTTTATGGCAGTTCTTTTTGCTTCCCAATCCTTGGGTAATGACCTAAGAAGTTTAGAATTTATTTCTAAGTTAGAAAAATTCTTCCCAAGTACACTTAAATGGGTTTACGATATTAATGAATCTATTATGCATTTCATCTATAGATTCATTAGGAAGCATTTTGAAATTTTCGAATTGTCCACATAAAAGACTCATTTTTATGTCTCGAACTCTGGAAGTTCCTTTATAAGTCTTTTCTAGTTCATCCCATATTTCTTTAGTAGATTTACATGTACATGTTCTATTGAAATTGCTTTCATTTAGACCACAATGCAAAATATTTATAGCAATTTCATTTAAATCTATTTTTTTTTCAGTCTACCCTATTGTAATATTTTTCTTCTTTTCCTTCTATTTTTAAAGGCCTATTTTCTATAACATTCCAAATTAATCTATTTTGGGTTTTAAGAAAAAATTTCATGCTGTACTTCCAATATGGATGGTTCATCCTGTACTTCCAATATGGATAGTTACTCCCACTTAGAAGTAGTGGTCTATTTATGGCTTGCCCCTCTAGAAATCCTAGTGCATTTGATGCCATGATCTTTGCTTTATATGCAATTAAGCACAGAAAAAATAGAGACGAGGCTTTGATACCAAATCAAAACGTTAAAAAAGCACTATAAAATACTCAAGAGAAGGGGAGGGGGAGAGGGGCGTGAATTAAGTATTTGCCTTAAAAACTTAACTAATTAATTTTAACGCAACAGATTAATTTTACTTTAATTGTAGCGGATAATGCAACAACAGATTTCAATATAAAATATAAAAGAAATAGGGATAAAAAATATTAGTCCAGATTTAACGGTGAGTTTGACTCACTTCCTATTTTCCATGATCCACCAATGCCTCCAATCGAGGACTTCACCACCAATTTATTTATGACAAAAAACACGTGTTTGAGCTAAGTAATACAATGCTTTACAACGCACATGAAAAAAACTATTTCCTTTCTCTCTCCATATGCTCTTAGATACATAGCAAATACAAAAAACAGAGCACTAGAATATTTTTCTCTCTCTCTCTTTATAGATATTTTTCAAATTAATGAAGGAAAGAACAAGAAAATTAATGATTTGTTTGTTCATAAGTGAAAGCTCTTTTTAATCCACACCTCTTTGTCAATTTCTCAAGGATAGAGTATTTATAGCCTTCAAAAATACATATGTCCGTTAGTGATAACATCTTTAAGTCACCAAGCATTAAATGTGCTTCTTTGTGCCATATCGGCTACAGTATTTAAACTATCGCGCCTTGAAGACTCATCGTGTCTCAAAGTGTTACGCCTCATTTTTAGCCTCGACAAGTCTTTGCTCTCTTGAACTCCATCGAGTCTTAGATTCAAACTTGTTGTGCCTTAAGACTTGTCATAACTTAATGTGTCACACCTCAAATTTACCATCGATCAATACTGTGCTTCTTTGATTTTATCGAGTCTTAGACTTTGAACTCGTCTTAGACTTTGAACTCGTCTGCCTTGAACAATGGATTCGTCAAGCCCTTGACAAACCCCTCGACCAAGGTTGTGCATTTTTTTGAACTTGTCGAGCTTCAATCTTAAATTTGTCGTACTTTGATAAATGAAGTTGTCTAACTCTTGATATGACCCTCGATTGATACTGTTTATCACTAATTTTGTTCTGATAAAAAACTTGCACAAACTCCACAAAGATGCACAACATTCACATATATATTCTAACATATTATTTGACTAATTAAGTGTAATTTATCATAATTGAATAGTTAATCATGCATCATATTGTCTCATCAAAATCCACATTGAACATACAAGTTCAACACTTTTTTGAAGATATTCTAGCAGAGTTTCCACGTTACTCCCGATTTTAGCAATGTGTCATATTCCCCCAAATGAGAGGAGTAGCCTCTTATTTATAGATGTTGGAACTGATGCTAGCCTTTGGATTGTTCTGAAAGATCCAGCAACTGAGATTGAAGCCTTCTTTTCATTAGTAATGGGTTGGGCTTGCAAATGCGCTTGAAAAAAACCTAAGGCTTTTATAATATAAAAAAGCCTATTATTTATTTAAAATAGCCTTTTTCAATAAAAAAGAGCTTAAGACTTATTTTAGTTAAATAAAGCCCAAATTAACCCAAGAAGATATTTTTAGACTCTACTTTTCGTGCAAGAGAAAACTAAATGAGGCCGAAAGTGGAATGAATAGGTTCGACGATCCCTGATCTGAGTCTACCAAGCCAAATCTCCTTACGACCGTTATTGGACTCTGTCTCTAAGCGTTGTCACTAACCCAGAAGACTGGCCTGTGGCATTAAATTGGGATAAAAGCCTAATTACCGAAATGACTCTCTACAATTGCCTTTGAAGGACTTCTATTTGTTTTTTTTTCCAAAGTGTATCAAAATCAAAATTTCATTCAAAGCTTAGATTTATGCATCATGGAGGATGAGCTTCATAATAATTGGATTTTTTGTATATTCTTTTTTTTTAGGATTTGATTCATCTGGTAAGCTATGTTAATTTGAATGTGTTACAGCTTGATGAGGTGACAATGGCATTGCTCGACCAACAACTCTTATCGTTGGTTGGAAAATTGATAAAAAGAGAAGCAATATGAGCAATTTTTTTGTCCAGTTCAACCTGATGTCAAGCAAATTTGGTTTCAGTTTTTTTGCTTGATGTGGTGCTTGTAATGGACTTTGATAGGTCTACGTTGGTGCTTATAATGGATTTCAATGTTGCGTTTGCTGAACAATATGCTTCTTTTATCAAAGAAATTGTAGAGAGGGGTTTGAGTAGTAAAAAACTCATCTTCTCTAACATATTTTTTTTGGATAATCTTGAAATTTTATGCCAAAATCAACCATGGATTTAGGATGTTTAGACCTTGATTGCATATATTCTTTTCGTAGTCTTGAATTCAAATAGGTGATTTTTTTTCCTAACGATTTTTCCTTTTTTTTTTTTAATGTGTTTTGCATGAATTTTTTTCCTTAATGGGTTTTGATCCCCTTGTAAGTTTGCAAAATCATGTTTTGTTGTTCTCGAGCTTTCATTATGGGCTCGAGTGTTTCTCTAGACTTTTCCGTTCTCTGTTAGATTTAGCATGGGCCTACAGGTAATCTTGTGTCACTTTGGCACCGACCTTTTGGTACAGCCCATGAGTAGACTTGTGTTACTTTGGCACCCAGCCTCTTCTAGCATTGATATGGGCCTATGGATCTTTAAGTCCATTCATACTAGGCTTCATATCAGGCTTGTATGTTATTCTACCTCTCTAGTTCTCTGCTAGACTTAGCACGGGTCTATGAATAATCTTGTGTTACTTTAGCACCGACCTTTTGGCACGACCCATGAATGGACTTATGTTATTTTGGCACGTTAACCCTTCTAGCATTAATATAGATCACTGCTACCATGCTGATCTCCTCTACACTTGGTATGGCCCCCATGAGTAATCCTACATTACTCTAGCATCCGGTCTCTATTAGACTTAGTATGGGCCCACGGCTATTCTTGTATCACTATGGTACCGACCTTTTGGCATGGCCTATAAGTGATCTTGTGTTGTTCTAGCAACCTGCCTCTCTTATAATGATATGTGTCCATGGATGATCTTAATCTTTACTCCGCATCTCTAAGTCCTATTGGAATTCCACAAAGTAATAGGCCTCAAATTATTCTCATAAAAGAGTTAGGGTTTCACTACATCAACAAAGTATTACTACTCAGGTAGTGAGTGTTTACTAGTGTTCACTTCACATTGTCATTCTACCATCTCAGTGGGTGCTTACTCCACAAATGGGTGTTTGCTTCACATTGTCATTCTACCATCACAGTAGGTGCTTACTCTACCAATGAACATTCGCCCCACATTGTCATGAATACTATGTCAAGATGTGTTCATTTTAGTAGTGAGGCATCATCACTCTACCATCAAGGATCAACTCTACTTGTAAAGCGTATCACCATGTCTGTAAGGATTTACTCCACCATCACTCTACAACAAACATGCTTCACTCGATCATCATGTATGCTTTAAATGTTCTTGACAACACTAAGTGACACAGTACCTTTTAAGGTATGCAGGACTCATGCCTATCATCATCAACTAAACATCGTATTAGCATGTGTATCAATTCCTCTTCACAATGTGTTGTTCTTTTTGCATTGGAGTACATCGCCAATGAATTCCAAGATGGATACATCACTTATGAGTATTAAGATAGGTCCACTACTTAAGCATGCTTCACACTCAAGTGTTGATGTCAAGAAATTGTTTTCTAAGATAGGAAGATACTTCCTATACTAATCATGTTTGAGAAAACCATAGAAAGTTCATCTATCAACTTCTTCTCCCCCAATTGATGGTGGATCATTACATGATGGGGTAGCAACTCATATCAAATCATTACTTCTTATTTATGCATTTTGACAAGACAAAATGCTTGAGGTACTCTGGCTATCATAGGTGCGCTTCCAGCCTACAAGCCGATGTTGCATTGACCCCGTAGCTAGATGAACTGCAAAAGGAAAAGGGTATTGCTCTCACTGCTTGTTCAAAGTTAGATGTCTTCAATGGGTATTTATGAATGAGGTCGCTTCAACCTCATGTCCTTCTATAGCAAGGTGTTATAATTTTCAAGGTTGTTGTGGAGCTGTTTCAACTCATCACAACTGAAAATTATGTTGATCTCATCAAAATAATGAGCATCACACTTCATGCGTATTCATGAGCTAAGGTTTTTACTAAGTAGACATTCATATAGTGTATGAGGTCACTTCAACCTTAATCTTGTGTAAAAGTGATAAAACTAGCAAGCCTATTATCGTTCTTTGATTTGTCACAACTGAGATTGCTTTCATTCCACAGAAGGATTGTTGTGAGAGTTAGCATCGTGTCTGTCGATCGGATATGTCAACTAAGCGAGTGTAGCTATCAGGACATGAGGTCTTCTATCATTCATAGTTGAGGTCACTTCAACCTTCACTTTGCCCCATGCTTAAGAATTGATGCTTCTACTGAGTAGTTGCGGCTACCATGAAGTGATTGCTTCAATCACCATAGTGGAGGTTGCTTTGACTTTGATACTACAAAATGAAGTTATGATTTCCATGAGGTGATTACTTCGATCATCCATGGATGAGTTCGCTTCGACCTTGATTTTATGAAATGGCATTATGGCTGTCAAGCCTAATGTGGGGTCACTTTGACTTGTCACAGCTGAGATCACTTTCATCTCATGAACACTATAGTAGAAATGGGTATTACATTCGTCGTACACTCAGAAGCAAACACTTCTATTAGATGATTACGACTACCATGAAGTGATCACTTTGATCAATCATAGATGAGGTTGTTTCGACCTCATCTCTACAAAATGGCATTATGATGCCAGGCTTGCTGTGGAGTTGCTTCAACTCATTACAGCCGAGACCACTTTGATCTCATAAATAATGAAATAAAAATGGGTATTACACTCATTGTATGCTCAAGACTAGATGCTTCTACCAAGTGATAGCGACTACCATGAAGTGATCGCTTTGATCTACCATGGATGATGTCACTTTGACCTTAATTTTGCAAAATGTCATTACAGTTTCCAAGCCTACTATGGAGTCTCTTCCACTTATCACAACTGAGATCGCTTCGATCTCGTAAATAATGGTGTAGAAATGGGTATTGCACCCATCGCATGCTTAGGAGCATATGCTTCTACTGAATAATTGTGACTACCTTGAAGTGACCACCTCGATCAACCATGGATGAGGTTGCTTTGACCTTGATTATGTGAAATGGTGTTATGGCTACCAAGCCTACTGTGGAGTCGCTTCGACTCATTACAGCTAAGATAACTTCGATCTCCTAAACAATGTAGTAGAAAATGGGTACTGCACTCGTTGCGTGCTTAGGAGCAGATGCTTTAACCAAATGATCGTGACTACCATGATGTGATTACTTCGATCAACCATGGATGTGATCACGTTGACCTCGATTACACGAGATAGCTTTATAGCTACCAAGCTTACTATGGAGTCGCTTCGACTCATCACAGCTAAGATCGCTTCGATCTTGCAAATAATGTAGCAAAAATGGGTATGTGGTGGCAATGTTAGCTAAACTATAACTTGAAGAGAATTGCCCCCAACCATTACAAATTTTCTTTCTTTGTCATGCTTATGAAAAAAATGTCACATACAATAATACAAGCGGTTATGAAAGAAGATTGATGGAAGAAAAAAAATATTGCATTTTTCATTATTATTTGCTTTATTTCTCTTTCTTATTACAAGATAAGGGTAAGTAATAGGCAGTTTCTGCTTTTAGTACATAGCTAATATCATCTAAACAAGAAATGTTATTCATTATTTGTGCCTTCATCATCCATCATCTGCACATCGTTGTCTTCAAATTCTAGTTTACCAATGCAAACCTCCTCATTAAAGATCCTCTTTATCATCTAGTAATCTTTTGTTGGCTGCTACACTATCCCGTAGAACCTATAGAACTTTGCATCTCCTTCCTCTTATGTAATAGGTTCCCGCTTAACCCTTGGCAATATGAGGAAACCATCCTTTAAGCATCAGTCAAGGATAGCATGGACTTTATTCATAATGCATAGGAAAGGTGAAACTTCCTAAGAGCTATTTCTTATAGGTTTCTTGCTACCCTTGAAGCTTCTTCCTTGAATAGTGCTCACTGATGGGTGCCTTTTCTTATTTGGGTCACCCTTTTGCTTGATAATAGAATTATTGGTCCTTCAAGCATTTTCAACTAACATCGAGAAGGACTTAAGTGACAAGTTCTCCAGGTGCACAACATATTCTGTGAACATACCTAGGATGTAGATTTTGACGAGTTTGCTTTCATCACATATATCCTGGATGTCCAAGGAGTGTTCCCCAAAGCGCTGAATTAAATCCATAAGGTCTTCCTTTGGGTGTTATCTGATACGCCCCATGTTGATCAACATTACTCGTTCTTGAGTTTCAAAAAATTTAAGAAACAATCTGCCCATAGTCCCTCATGAGTTAATGGAGCCAGGGGTGAGATTGACATGCTAAGTGTATGCCTTCTCTATTGGTGACTTCGAGAATCCCATGAGCCTTGGGTCATCATCCAGTCCACAGGCTTCAAGAGTCTCAATAAACTTGATAAGATGCTCCTTAGCGCTACCCTATTTCCCATTAAATTTGATAAACTTTGGACTAATGTAGTCCTTGGTATAGGGTTTCCCTATAATCCTTTATGGGTATGGAAGCGTTAGGTTGATGACACTAATGGCAGATGTAGCTTGCACTTGTCTCATGTACTTTTTAAGGTCTTCGTTTGTCACATATAAGGCAGAAGCAGATGATGTATTAACTTCTACCTAAGGAGCAGGAGTAATGTTGTGAGACATAGCTATAACAGATGTAAGTGGCTAGACATTGCATCCAGAGGAGAAGGAGTCTTTGAGATGGGCCCTTCCCCCTTCTTCGATAGCAGGTGTAGGATTTCTTAAAGTTGGAGGTAGCAAAGGCTGCAATAGCTCCTGCTAATGTCCTCTATCATTTTCAGCAGTGCGAACGTTGGTTTGTTCGTGTTGAGCATCATGTAGGGCTTCACATCGAGTACCCTCTGGGACATCAATAGTTAGCGCAACACCAGCCACTTGCACTCCTAGTGTAGGTAAAGTTATCTTGGGAAGCATGCTTCCGAAATAATGGCAGTTCTGGTTATATTGAGTAGAAACTACATGAAGACATTCAAGAATTGGTTAAAAGCTTGGGTGTACTCCTGTATGGTGTGTGTCATGAGCACACTATCAGTTGTAAGAGTTTACATGGCTATAGGATCAGCATTGTCCTTAATCGCGTGAGTTTGGTCAATCACATCAGGATGGTTCTCCTGATTTGGGGGTTTGTTTTCTTTCTATCTCTCTTGCGTGGAGATGTCATTCTTGTAAAAAACTTACCATCTTCCTAGTGGAGTCGCCAAATAATGTATGGTGAGGTTATTGTAGCTGGTTGATTATGTACGATAGGTATAGCAATCGACCTGAGAGAAGTCCTGCACTAATGACATCTGTAGGATGTCGTGGAAAGAGGCGTAAGAGGAGGAAAAGGCAAAACCTCGTTTCTCGAGTGTGTGAGTGTGAGAAAATATCAAATTAAATAGATTTAATCGCTTTTGACTCGTTCTTCATAGAATAAATGCTTTGACCATGCTTTTTCTATATGTGTTTTTTAAAACTTTTTTTGGTTATATTCTATTTTCTTTAGAAGCGCAATTTTTAACCCGCAATGTACCAGATGCGTGTGCAACAATAATATATCGGTGAATGCCGAGTCAAGTCTACTGGGAGGGAGGACTAGCTATCAAATATATCAGTCTAAATTGCAGCTAAGCAAATCAAACTTTGTTCCTCTTTTTGGTTCTTCTTTTATATTTAACTAAACTACAAAAAAATTTTGGATTTCCAATACCTGTAATTGATTAGGTAATGAGCCAAACGTTTCGAACATTCAATCAATGTATGCTACTAACTAGAAATGCACTTGTCAATTCAAATTATCAATGGGTTCAATTTTTCAAACAATAAGCACTAGATAGACATCATCACGGGGCGGTTCCGAACCGGAAACCGCCCCGAACCGTCACCGGCGGTTCCTGACCTGGGAACCGCCCCGTCGGTGACGGTTCCGAACCATCTAAGGACCCGCCGTAACGGCGGGTCAGCGGTTCGTGTGGCGGAACTGGCGGTTCCAACGGGTCCGGAACCGCCTTATATATTTTAATTTAAAAAAAAAAAAAAAGAGAAGAGTAAATGCAAGTTCTTGGCGTGGGGATTGGGGGGGGGGGGGGGGGGGGGGAGGGCTGGGGGTGTGGGGTAGGGGGTAAGGTTTTGGGTTTTTTCATTTATTTCACCAGAAAAAAAAAACCGGTTCGTGGAACCGGAACCGGAACCGCCAGAACCGGCGGTTCCTTGGAACCGTGAACCGCCCCGGCTCTGGCGGTTCCGGTTTCGGTTCGGGTCCGGAACCAACCCGAACCGTGCCGATGTCTAGCACTAGATAATAACTCCTTCTAAAGTAAGTGATTACCCTAGATTAACCAATCAATTTTCCCTATTCCTAGGAAAATGATCAATTGACAAATCTATTCAATTTACCAAACCTTAATTGAATTACAAACCATATGTCTACGTGAAATATAATCTTGATTAGCTATTCAAAGAATCAATTAGAAAGGAATTTTCCAATTTCAATCCTAATCTATCATGAATTCTAGATCTAAGCCAAAATTGCATGAACTGTGAATTAACATCAACAATTCAAATATAAACAAGGATTCAATCAATAATAGGAATCATCAATCATATATTTCATATCAAAAATTCAAAAACAAATTAAGCACAAAAAGAAATCAAGTTTAAACACCATCCAATAAATGGATGTAGAAAAAGAACAAAATCACCTGTAAAAGAAATCTTGTTCTTGAAATCCATACACAAATGATGTTGTCTACTTAGATCCCAGTGTGGAATCGTTATGCAATCAAGAAGATAAGATCTCTAATGCTCAAGCCCTAATCATATCTAGGATGCAATGGAGAGAAAAAGAATTTTCGTGCTAAGGTTTCTGTTTTTTCTTTTCTTTTTTTTTTTTTTTTCAAATGATACAACAAGAAGAATATATATGGAGGGATGTAGGGGAGTTACGCTAGCATTAAAGGCCGGCGGCCTTAATTAAATTTGGCTAGCCTTTAATGCGAAAATTAATTTCCTAGAGTAGCAATGAATATACGCTGTCCTTAACACCGACGGCCTTGATCTCTCCCAGTATCGGTGTACGATGAAAATATGCAAAGCTTGCTAAATTTCTATCTATGTTAGCAGTGCTTGAACCGACTTTAATATTTTTGCTTTTATGGACATCCAACATCGCCTCTAAACCGGTAGCATAGACATACCATTTGCCGACGTATGATAAAAAATTGTAGGGTGTTGCTGCTGTCGCGAACGCTGGCTGTGTTGCTTCCTGTTTTTCCAGCCTTCTTTTTTTCCTTTGCCAAATTTTGCACAAATCTTTTCTATTTTGCTTGGATTTGTTATATAAGTCCTCAATGACCAGAAATAACAATTTAAGCACACTTAAGTACCAAGTACATTCGATTTCTATAATATCTCTAATAGATAAACATGTTTTGATTAATGAAAATTGAGCGAAATATGACTTTATCATGCTTTGATCTTTCTTGAAGATATCTTAGTAGAGTTTCCATGTTACTCTTGATCTTAGCAATGTGTCGAATTTGTAAACTATAAGAATTTTTATACTAGTAAAAATAAATAAAAATACATATATAAAAATAGAAGGTTAGGGTAGAACTCAACAAAGACCCTAGAATAAAACTACAAGTAGTAATGAACTTATATATAACTTCAAACCCTAAAACGATGTTCCCTAGATACTAACAGATACCAAAGATAAGATTTCGTAGTTGGTGTTGAAAACTTAAAATATAGAAATAACTAAGATAAGAGTTCAAGTGCATTAAAAAGTAAATAACCAATAAAACTTATAGTTGGAAAATGATAATTTAAGGATGAATTGTTATGATTATAAATATACAATAATAACAAAAACATATTCATAACTAACAATTTAGACTTCAAATAAATGTTTGGATGACGCCATTGTTCTAATTAGAGAATTTTCAAGCTCTTAGAGACTGCAATCAAAATTGGTCTATGAAGCTTAGAAAACCCAAATATGTGAGATAAAACTCTAAAAATAATTAATTGTGTAAACTTTAAACTATAAATTGAACTTAATGATAATCTAGAAAATTTATAAGGGCTTTATATAAATTTTTGGAGACATAATTCCTAAGTAACTGATATTAATATACTTGATTAACTTGATAAACTATCATAAACTAAAATAATTAATTAATTATATAAAATTAAATTTTAGTTGTACAATTTCAATGGAAAATGGCATGAATTTACAGCTGAAATAATTCGAAAATCTCCCAGCCGAAATTAAAAAACAAATAGGTCAAATTGAGTTAACAAAAGTCAAGATAATAAGTTATAAATCTAATCAAATTTGCCCAAATATATAACTCATTTAATGCAGTGAAAATCATGCAAACACAGGTGGATTTTTGGTGGAGAATTCATCTCCTCTTGGTCGAAATTTTTTCTGGGAAGTCACGCTTTCTTTTTGCCTACAAATATACTACATTAATGAATAAAGAAACAAGACACTTAAACATACTTTGCGTTGCATCTTTTCTACTTACCCGTAAAATGCAAACAGACCAAAACAGCAACACAACACACACAAACACAACTCCACTTAATCAAGCTACAACAATGCACAAATAGAGACTTAGGAAACCAACATCTAAGGTAAGTTAAGCTTGTTTCAAATTAGTAGATTCTTAGTTCATTAACTTAACAAATGATCTTACTAAACTTGGGTTCGTATCAAGTCTGGGGGAGGGTTAAACATATCCATAACAGCTCCAAACAAGGTAATATCTAACTTTAAAACTCCATTTATACATTATTATATGTATAGAAGCTAGGAAATCATATATTATAAGGATTATGAGATGTTATATGTGTTGATATATCATGAACAATAGTTGAGGATCACTAAAAAACACTAAAAAATAGCTAAAACACTAGAATAATACATGTATGGTATAATGAAAATGAAATATGAATCGGAGAAAAATGAAGAAGATGATGAATAGTGTGTACATCGGCCCTACACCAGCGGTGTACATGGCAAAACTGGTGGCGTACGTAGGTAAGTTAGCAGCCTTCGAGCCAGCTTACACTGGAACAATGCTATATAAAATTTTTATTACAAGTAAAAATGCATGAACATTGGTGGCGTACATTGCCAAGGCTGACAATGTATATGGAAAGGCCGACATCTTTCATGCTAGCATTCTTTGGAACGTGTTACGCAAAATTTTGGTTCACATGAAAATGCATGAAGGCCTGCAGTCTAAGATTCAATGCCAGTGGCATTGATTGTCGGCGTACAGGCAAATTTTTCCTCGGATAAAATTTGTTTCGTTTGTAACTATAATACACACACATATATAAAGAAGAAATAGAACATTAAACTTAGTAAATAAATATAAATATTTTAAAGATTAGTATGATTAAATATTTGTTAAGTGTTAAGCTTTGATAACCATTACAAATAAGAAACAGTTTTATATTAAACAAGAAGATTAGATTACGATAATTGTCTAATAATTATGCTATATAAGTGAATATGTAAGAATAGAAAATGAGAATAAGTTATAATTAAGAGTAATGTAATTTCTATATATAACAGATATTAACATGAAATGAGATTAAGAGAAACATGATGAAAATAAATGATAGAAAATAATATCAATTACCATATGGTAAGCAACTAAAGAATAATATAAAAATAATAATGATGATGATAATAAAATTCTAAATTATTGAATACAAACTCTATAATTACCGATAAAAATAAAATATTTTATAATTATTATTTATTGGTAAATAATAGCTCAGAAAAGATAATATAGATCTAGAAAAAATATAAATTGGTTTTAGGATACTTAGACAACCGGTAGGATTTATTTATATAGATCTACATATATATCTGATTAGAAATTATTTATTCATCCAATAAGTAATACTGATCAGCTCGTGGATTTTCCTGAGGACTATTACGACTAATCATCATGAGCGAGTAAGCATCTCAAATCTATTACATGGTCTGTGTTGGTAACTAGTGGCATATGTAATGCAAAGATAATAAAATGGTTAATGTGGAAGTCTGTTGAGTATGTGATATGAGTTGTTTGTTCGTGTTGATAAACTAACATAATAAAAGTGATAATACAAATTATCTGATGAGATAAGAAAGGCATGATATATGTTTGTGTGTAATATATCATCAACTTAAGCCTAATTAAGAAATGTTAGCTATATAATTAAAACAAACATGCATTACATGAATTGCATTATTGCATATTTTAAAAGTGTGACAGCCTACAACCTGTTGTATTTTGGTTCTCTATTAATACTTAGTTTTTCTAAAACTATTAGTTCTACACAAGATTATATTTGTTCCATTGGTTCTATGGGAACTAAGTGGCAACGAAGGGCACTACCCGTGGTATCACTTTGAAATTACCAATACTTCGAGAGTTTCTAAAGATTGATACGAGAAATGGTCAGTTAAAATATCCTTAAATTAAAGTGATAATCTAAAATGAGAAATCGTTGATTTTCCTATATACGTAGTTTCTCTTAAGCAAGTGGGTCATTAAGTAATTGTCCTTCAACCTTGATGAGAGGGGGTAAATCTTTGACCTGTTTGGATTCTAGATCATCCAAGCTTATATATGTACATATGATTGATTGTTGCATTACATATGATTGTTAATTAACTTGCTTGATGTGTAACATATCTAGTTATTCATTAAGCCCATGGTTTCGCTCACACTCCTAAAGACTTTTCAGGCTTATTCTACGACCATGGCTCTTTTCTTATAGGATCATGACTTTCGTGAGATTTAGAAGCTAGAAGGATTTTGGACATTTAGGATAAGTTATTTATTTTATTTTCTAGTTATAAAATAGTTAGTATTTGAAATATTAGTTTATGTATTTAGAGACTTATGAAATAGGAATACGACCTGTAATATTATAATATTCAAGACTTGTGATGTTAGTTATTTTACTAAATTATGACTTACATGTATTTGTCTTTTCTTATCGATGCAACTAAAAGATCTTGTTTATTTGAAAATATGTCATCTTTAAAGGTATAACTAGTAACAGTATACATGGTGGATTGTGTGTTACTCTTATGGTACCCTCGAGGCATGACAAAATCCCCCCTAAATAAGAAGAGCAGGTCCGAAGATTGAGATTGAAGCCTTCTTTATTTTAGTAATGGATTGGGCTTGCAAATGTACTTAAAAAGAGCCTAAAGGCTTTTATAATATAAAAGAAGCCTATTATTTATTTAAAATAGCCTCTTTCAATATAAAAGGGCATAAGAATTATTTTAGTCAAATAAAGCCCAAATTAACCTAAGAAGATGTTTTTGGAGTCTACTTTTTGTATATGAGAAAATCGAATTAGGCTGAGAGTGGAATGAATTGTCTAACGATCCATGTTCTAAGCCTACTAAGCCAAATGTCCCTATGAATTCTCTTATTGGACTCGGTATTTTAAGCTTGTCACTAGTCCAGAAGACTGGCTCGTGGCATTAAATTGGGCCAAAATCCCAATTACTGAAATTACTCTCTACATGTTGTAACCTTTTTAAAAAAAAAAAAAATATATAAAATATACTCCTAAGTGTATTGTGTAGGAGTTCACTATAAATAATGCAATCTTTGAGTCTACATTTATCTATACTTTTTGTAACCCATTCACATGCATAAAATTAGTTCTTATACTGGGCCCCACAACTCCATTTTTAGCATATCCAGATCTGGTCTTTGTTTAAATCTTATTTTGTAACCCATTCACATGCATAATCTTGTCCATGTTCATCTGTTACCATATTTCATGTAACATCTGAATCAAAAGGTAAGTAATGGCTAATCTTAAAATGATTAATAGATATTTTTCAAATTCATTTTAACCATTTTTACTTATATCTTAAAAGCCTGCAAGGAATTTCACCTAGTGCCATACCTCACCATCTTCAAACCTAACATCCCATCAACTTGTCTCTTGGTTTGTTATTACATTGTCCACTTACTAGTAAGGGGTTTGCTTTGATACCATTTGCAACACTTTATTCAATAGTCAAACTAATAATTGACTAATGAATCTTTTAACCAACAACCCAAAATTGCTAAGGTAGTGTTGATTTAGTTAACATTACCTTGCCTTATAAATTATTGGTAATATGCTTCCACAATCCATATGAAATTTTAACGGTATGGGGTATTGATGCTGCTAGTAAATTATGGTTTGTTATCTCAATCTGTTGATTCTAAGAATACCTAGAAAACAATCCTCAACTATCTATTGATTTTGTAAATACCTAGATAACTGGCATAAAAAATTCGAATACAGTGAATAAATTCGAAAATTTTGGAAAATAAAGAGCAAGATGGCTCAAACTATGTAATTTTGATGATAATTGATTTTCTTTTTGCCTCAAGGCATATATATATATATATATAAGAAGGCTAGAAATTTGCCAAAAAAAAAATAGAAATAAAAAGAATTAAAAAAAAACTTCCTAAAACTTAAGGACACAAAATACATAAAAATATGGATAAAATGCTATAGACAACATATAAAACTGAAGTATCTACTAGAAGTTGTAGTGAATCTCATACTTGCCTAAAATATAAAAAATGCCTATTTGAGGCTTAAATGAAGGAATTACCCTAATACTGACGTAGCTCCTTGCCAAAGGTAATGAATTCATCCTGTTGGTTCCTTTCCTTCAAGATAAGGACCTAGAATTATGGAAACGCCACTGGTTAGTCTTTACTCTACTTTTTTAGGCACCTATTGGCCATTTCTTCCGCCTCATCAACCTCCCCAGGGTAGATAGAATTCACCCTCGAATTCTCATTATCGAATTATCCTTGGTGTAAGGAATAAGATATTTCACATTAAATATATTAGCAGTTCAAATGTGGCTAGACAGTTTCAATTTGTATGCATTAGGTTTAATCTTTTGAATGACCTCAATCGAAGTAATCTTCCTAACTGAATGTTTGGTGTATCCACCTGTAGAAAGTTGATCCTCTGTAGAAACAACCCACACAAAATCTCCTATAGCAAATTCTTCATCTCCACATTTCCTGTTAGCACTTTCTTTGACTAGCTCCTTTGCCATAATGACACAAATAGCTTTTGAATACTATAGCTCTTCTTCAAATTTGGCCATAGAAAACATACTGCCACTACTATTTTGTTTTATAATCCTGGACTCAATAGTCTCTTTATCAGGAATCAACACAATTTTTACTTGCTTATACACAAATTTATTAGTATTAGTATCACGCCCCAACGGGTACCCTAAACGTGATAGCCCGCCGTACATAATATTAAAACTTGAGAATGACTACCTTAGTCACTTGGAAGCTTTCATATTGGTACAAGGCGTACGTTCAAAACAAAGGGAGATTGGTGGAGTTATGCATTTTAAGATAATGGCAGCGGAATATTCAAGCAATACGATTATGATCCATCAAAATAAAAGGTCTTACAACTTCTATGGGGCATTACCCTGATAAATCTCCATAATAACATAGTCTTACTAAGACAAATAACTAAAACGAGAAGATTTTAAAGGAAATCTAATATAAGTCTTCAAATAGAATTCATCTAAAAGCTTTCCAAAACGTAGGTTCTACCCAGACAATCAAGGTGGTCTCGAGTACAAAATAAGGATCCTGCAACATCAAATCTATTAAGGACTAAGCATAACTAGCTTAGTTAGTTAGATAATCCTTACGCAAAAGAACTAATAACAAACATTCAAACAAGTCCATTAAACAATCCATTAAACAAGCATATAACATGCAAACAACAATATGATCAAACAATACATACGACTATCCGGTTTCGTATGTAGAATGGATTTATCCCTCCATTGTGGGTTAGGAAATGTTTTGAATGGGTCATAATCGACCTCCTTGAAATTTGCGCATGTCTTGGGGTTCTAATCAACCATACTACTAGTCCCCGGGCTTTTCTTACCCAAAGCGATCGATCCGGCTCGGCTACACCATGATGTCGTATTCCTTGAACGTTTTAATTCCTCAAGATGTAGTTAGGTAGCTTACCTTTTCAATCTCACATTGAGGAATAGCAGCGAAATGCAAAGATGATATTCTAAGTAATATACATAAGCAATTTAGTTTTAAGGGATTTCCAATCCAACATTAATTCATTTTAGGTGATCAATCATTATTTGCACACACAACAATATACATAGAGACAACTTATATTAATAAATCAATTGAGCTCCGATATACTTATTGTTTATTTATCACACAAAACGAATCACACACATAGCTCCCATGACAACCAGCATACATATCAATTTTTATCTTATTCCTAACATCTAGTGCTTTATTATATAAACACATATGCAAATACATAAAATGTGAAGAAAACTCATTCGGTCATGGCGATCTTCTAATAGTCGAAGTAATCCTTGAAAAAGAGAATATCTTGGTCCTCATCACCTAAATAAAAGAAATACCCAAAATGAGTATTCTATGGAATTTCTAATCAAATTTTCTAATTCTATCTTCTAGTTATGGTAAAATTCTTATTGGTGGAAATTTCAATTTAAAATGACCATAATTTGCTCATTTTAACTTGAAATTTCACATATTATATACCACTTTCTACCTACTTAAAAAGATCTATCAATTTTTAAGGTTATTTTTGGCATAAAAATTCGTTTGGGTCCAGAAATAGCGATGTACAGAATTACCAGGAAAATCCGAGCTATAAAAAACACAATTTTTCAAACTTATCCCCATCCAAAAATTTTTGTACAAAAATATAAATAATTGTATAGTTGAAAAATCTTTTGAATATATATGTACACTCATATTGTATGCATGAATTTAGTGGTGTTGTCTCAACAATAATTTTTGTAAAACAATGTGTCTTAAAAGTTGGAAAAAGCTAAGACTTGAAAAATTCACTTTAGTTTATTAGAAAATTTTTCTTAAATTATTATGAGTGAGTGTTCCCCCCTTTTAACTTTTTGAGAATAAGTTAATTTCCAAAAATAAATTTAGTCCTTTTAAGATTTCTACCAATTTTATTTCTAGTAGTTGAAAAGTGAAGTTTCCCTAAGTATTTCTTGGTAGTGACTAAAATTCCTTAAAGTAGTTATGTTTAGATGTTCTTAATTTTTCTAAGGTTAGTTTTGCATTAATATAATTATTAATGACCTTTTAACTTATTTGTTAATTTTTATTTCTTAAGCAAGATTTGTTTCTAGAAAGTTAATTTTTAGATGATCTTAAAAAACATATCTAATTCTTAGTATTCTAGAGTGTTGGTGAAAATTTCACAAATAAGTTTAAGAAAAACCTTTGTTAACCAAAGAATTAGCAACATTGAGTTTTAAAAAAATTTTCTTATTTTATTGGTTTGAAAAGAGTATATGTGATAAATCTACTTTATGTATTCTTTGATGAAATCTAATGTACTATTATTACTTAAAACTTGTGATGGACTTATCAAAATTTTGAAAAAGACTTGTTAAGATAAAACTTTAAGTCTTTATGGAAAAATCATTTTTTAAGTGCCAAAAATTTATTTTAGAAATAGTTTACTCTCACTTTATTGAAGAAAAACTTCTTCTTCTTTTTTTTTTTTTTTTTTTTTGAGGCAAAATCAATATGTTAATGTATGCATGAGAATATATAGTTATAAGAAAGATGAGAATATCATGTAAGATAGATAGAGACATAAGAAGAAGCAAATAATTATAATAATAATAAGGTCAAGTATTAGAAGCCTTAACTTTATTAAGGTTTCTCGAGACTAAGAATAGACTAGTCCTAAAAAGAAAAGAAAAAGTATAATAATAAGAGCAATAATAATAAGATGTTAGGTTAGTGATCACTTAGGCTCTAAGAAATATATATATATATATATATATGTAATAGCATATGGAAGTTAGATTAAAGCAATAATAATAACAATAACAATAACAACAACAATATAACAACAATGATATATAATAACATAAAGAAAATTTTGTGCATGAACAAGAACAAAACATAAACATATTGTTGCTTCATTAACACTATGGTCTTAGAAAACACATACTAAGCTCATGTTAAGTTACATGAACATGAAAAGTAAATATGAGAAGTTTTGCCTAAGGTTATATATTTGTTGAAGAAGAAAAGAGGTGGTTGTAGTAATATGTGGGCAGTGGTTTTGTGGAGACAAGAGAAAGTTTGGAAGAGAAACTTCGAGAGAGAATTCGTGGAGTGAGTTTGGTAGAGTTTAGGTAGAAAAAATGAGATGTGTGAAAGAATGAAGAAAAGAGGGGGTATTTATAGAATTTTGGAGTAGAAATTAGATATAATTAAATAAAATGAAAAAGGAAAATAATTGTAATGAAAAGTAATAATGTGTAAGGTGTGATGTGAATAAAGTTGTACAGAGAAGGTAAATTATAAGAAATAGGTATGGTAGAGTATAATAATAGGTTATAAGAAAAAGTAGAGATAATGAAATAATAATGAATAGTATAAATAGTACTATGAATAGTAGAGCAGACAATTAAAATACAAGTAGTAAAGAAAATATGCATAAATAACCTATATCTAATATTTTTAGTTATCGAAAAATTCTAACACTTATATTTTTGAAATCCTTATATTTTTATGAGTTTAATGGTATTATCGGAATATTTTCACTATTTTACTTGTTGGGATCTTAATTTTAGAAATTGATCCTGTTCGAGCCCGAAACGAATTAAATTTTAGCGAATCTGATCTTTTTAAGCTTTCTTATATAATTCCGAACTATAATTTATCTCATTTTTATTGTTTATAGGTTTCGCGCACGAGATTATCGGATCTAGATTCACTAGACTAAATATAGAACTAGGTTGACTTTAGGGTTCTGATTTGACTTCCAGTTTTTAGGGTTTACTTATATTTATCAAAAAATCTAAGGGCTTACAATTAGCCCTACCATCATGCATTACACTCTTATCAAATTGCCAAGGTCTCCCTAATGGTAAGTGGTAAGTGTCCATTGCAACTACATCACATTGCACAAAATCTTTATATATAGAACCTATGGAAAATGAAACTAGTACCTCTTTAAAGACAGTTATCTCACTTTCCTTCTTTAGCCATGCCAGCTTATATGGCTTAGGGTGTTACTTAGGTTTATTGCCCAGCTTCTATACTACTTCTGTTGATATGATGTTCTCAATGCTGCTAGAATCTATTATGAACTTATGCACTTTGCCTTGAATTGTGCAGGTGGAATGAAAGATGATAATTCTTAGCCAATCTTCCTCACTAGCTTTTGGATTTATATGAGACCTCCTCACCACTAGAGTCTCCTTTCCATCCTTGTAAAAACTCTTCTTCTATATATTTTGTATAAAAACTGGACCCCCCTCATCAACAAACTCAAAAATAGCCTCGTTATCCTCTTCTTTGTTCTCAAGGACAGGGTTTTCAAAAGAACAAAACACATTTTTTTATGCTTTCCTACACTCAGACTACCTATGACTAGTCTCACCATACTTAAAGTAGTTAACCTTACTAATGCTAGGACTACTAGTGTTAGGTTTATTAAAATGACGACTCACATGATTCACCTCATCACTACTACCACTACCCCCGCTATCGAACATACGACTACTGGTCACACCACTCCTTGATCGTTGTTACTGCTTCTCTACAATTAGCACTCTCTAGTGCATGGCTGACATACTCATTGGATCAAATAAATTCACAGTATCCATAATCTGCAACTTCAACCCTCTAATTTATCTCGCAGCTAATTGATCCTCTATCTCTTGAATCTCATTCTTAGCTACTAATAATAAAATTCAAAAGTGTACTTGTTAACAGACCTATTTCCCTATTTCAAATTCTATAGCCTCTGAAACATGATGTGCTAGAAATTGTAGGGTAGAAATGCTACTCACAGGTGCTTCTTCATCTTCTCTTATGAGGTAATTTTCAATTTCCTTAATCTACATTGGGTCAGTCTTGCCTGTTGCTACCATGCTATGGCTCTACCACGGAGTTTGCTCATTACTAATTGCACCCGTTTATCATCTAAAACCCCTTTAAACTCTAGATCTCTTCTATTGTAGCCAACCAATCTACGAACTCCTTTAGTTGAAGGCTTCCATGAAACTATGGAATCTCTATCCTCATTTTTAATCCCCAACTTTTCAGGTCTTTCCCAACACGAAGCTTACCATGCCTACATGGTACTTCATCATACTGCTCGTCATCCTTAATAGAAGAGGAATCATCCTCTACTTATCAGGTTCTGGTATCGGTGTAAGGTCTCTTGCACATCTAGGGTTTACGTTCTGGTTTTGATTACCCATCAATGCTCATATTCTCTTTGCCAATTGATCCACAACTACATCCAATCAGCATTTTAGCACTGCTTTCAGCCGCTTGTCAATCATTTTTCTGATTCTCTGATTCGGATTGTCACGATAGTAGATCTCATCTACTGTATTGGTCTATTTGTGAGGTGCCATGATAATCCAAGAGCGAACATAGCTCTGATACTAACTGATGCAATAGGTAAATTAGGGTTTATTATCTCAATCCATTGATTCTAAGAATACCGAGAAAACAATTATTGTTATCTATGGATTCTATGAATCCCTAGATAATTAGCATCCGAAATTTGAATATAACAAATAAATTAAAAAAAATTTGATAATAAGAAGCAAGACGGCTTAAACTTTGTAATTCTAATGACAACTTATTTTCTTTTTGCCCAAGGGCGTACATATATAAGTAAGTTAGAAAGCTGCTAAAAATAGAACTTGAAAAAATTCCAAAAATAGAGAATTCTTAAAACTTAAAGACTAAAATACATAAAAAGATGAATAAAATGCCACAGAAAACATATGAAATTGAAGTGTGTATAAGAAGTTATAGCAAATCTTAAACCTACCCAAAATATAAAAGATACCTTGTTTGAGGGTCTAAATGAAGGAAATTGCTCTAAAACTGATGTAGCTCACCGCCAAAGGCGGTGAATTCCTCCTGTTCATTAATTTCCTTTAAGATATGAACCTATAATTATGAAACCACTACTAGCCAGTCTTTACCTCACTTTCTTAGGTATTTGTTAGCCACTTCTTCCATCTCATCAAGTATCATGATCTTTCATCCTAAAATACATATTCTCTCACAGTTTAAATGGGATTGTACATGGTGTATTACACCCCTTACACTTGTTTGTCATGTAATGAGAAGACCACCTAATATTCAACTTCACATATCCTATGTTTTATAGTTTCACTAATCTTGACATTTTCTAGATCATCTTTCATCCCAATGATATGATAATGTCCCTTAAAATGTCATGTCAATGTTTCAAGGAATTTTCACTTTTATAACTTCTTAGCTTCATCTTTAAGAACCATACGTTGTGAACTCTAATGTGTGTGTGTATATGTATTTTCAAGAAAAACATTTTTTTTTAATTTAAACAAAAATGTAAAACAATTTAAGAAGAAAGAAGATGTTGTTGTGGGGCTTTTTTCATTGGAAACAAGTGTAATAATCAATGGATGCAAGATAATTTATTTTCCTTACAAATACCCCTACGACATAGAAGATAAGAGTGCTCTCTTGGTCTCAACACATATCGACTAATTGTTTAGTTTATATAATTGAGAAAACTATACTTTCTCATACCTTCATCTCTCTTGTGGTTATATTCCCATACATTTTCTAATCCTTCATAAACTTGAGTGTCAGAGTGCATACTTTAGAGATATCCTCAACACTTAACTCATATTTGCTTATTTTTGTAGATCCTCTTCACCCGTTCTTCACAAGGATCCATTGGGCTAAGCTTAAGACACCCTTGTAGGAATATACCATTTACAACATAAGCCACTCTAAGTCTTAATATGTCATTGTTATGCTATATGCAAAACCTATCTCAAGATAATAACCTATGGATGATACCTTAGGCCTTAAATCACATGCGATATGTTTGCATAACATACGTGACTATTTATGGTGATTATGTATCCCTAAAATATCCGTATTTCTGTTTTAACAAGTACTTTGAATAAATTCATTATTGGTATTCTCCCCTCTATATGTAAGTGAAATTGAAAACGTAAAATGGAAGCAAAACATTAGCAAAAAAGGGCTTACATAAACCTCGATAAAAATTCATTGCTTACAAAAGGAAAAAAAAAGAGTAGTAAATGCTATAAATGGTAACTAAACTTTATTAATTTGTACAATTAACTACTTGAAATTTAAAAGTATTAATCCATAACCTATGAACTATTCAAATTCATTTATAGTACCTAAATAAGGTAGAAAATTGCAAAAATAAGTAAACTTTAGGTAGTTAATTGCAAAATTTAGCATAGTTTAAGTAGTAAATTATAAAAATGAGCAAAGTTTAGGAAGTAAATTGACATTTTAAAATTTCAAATAGTTAATTGCACAAATTTGTACAGTTTAGTATCAAATGTGATATTAAAAGGGCAAAAAAAAAAAAAAAAAAAGGAAGAGATACTTTTTATTTTGGTGCTATTGGCTTGAACTCTTATATTGTTCCTTGGAGATGCATTCTCGTTTTGTTATTTCCATCTCTAGTGGAGTAAACAAAATGTGACGTAAACACTCACTTCATATGATATTGATGGGCATTGTGCTTTCACTAAAGAGAAGGAGTAGGGAGAGATTATGAAAATATAATCTTAGCAAACCTTTATAATGATGTGACAAGTGATGGAGAATTGAAATATCAAAAGTAAGCTATAATTGGGTTTATTGATTAAATTGAACGCTAAAATGAAGTGAATATAGAAACTAGTAAAACTCAATAGAAAAGAATGATACCACTGTTGGAATGCTTTGATTATTAATGGTCTAGGCTATTTAAATTTGTTATCATGGATAAGATGAGCTTTGAAAGGTGTACATTAGAAATAAGAGTCCATAAAAAATCTTTGTGAATATGAAAGTGCCATTAAACCCATAAGTGACTTTATGTAATTTAAGTTAGTTAGAATAGGTTAAGGATTAGGAATTAATCTATTAAGGCTTTAGCTAGGCCTATCATTAAAAATTAAAGTTGAAATTTATCATAATTGAATTATATTTGAGTCAAATTGGACTTGAATTACAAAATTTTTCTTTTCAAAGCCAATAATGAGTATTAGAGCAATGGGTTTGGTGCGAATGCAAGCCTAACTTGGTGAATTTAAGCTTGAATTGATTCTGCATCAATTACAATATCTAAGATAATTTTAATTAGAAGGATTAATTTTAATATAATAGTAGTTAAAAATAAAGTTTAATTGAGTAAAACTCGATTATATAAATGGACATATCTAATATAGTTTAAACTTAAGCATATAAATTCAAACTAAATTAAAACAGAGCCTCAATGTTTTATCAAACATGAACTCAACTTGAATATTGACATCGATTACACTTGTTGAGTTTTGTTTACTAGAATGAATTTGTCATTTTGCCTTTATTATTACAAAACTATTTATTTATTTGATTGGTAAAAAGAATATATCATTAGAAATGTCTGTTTCATTTAATATAGAATAAATAAAGAATTTTTATTAAATTCTTTTTACTAGAGGAGATAGTTACTCATTACATAATGCAATTTTTCTCTAAAAATACTTCTAATCATGACATGAAATAAAATCTGAAGAAGAATTGTTGTTGTTGTTGTTGTTCAATGAATTAAGTACGATAACGTAGTTACAATACTAGAGAAAAACTTAGTTTAAGTCGCATTTGACAAACTAAAATTAGAAGTGATAATTTATTGTATTTTCGTAAGTTTTATCGAATTATAATAGAATTATCATCGGATTAGAGTAGTTTGATATCTTGAGTCAAGTGTATCCCTACAAGACTAGACTGACTAGACGGAGCAGCTAATATAAACTGTGTTAGCTCCATCGAAATATACGGTTTCTTTTATCGATCGTACAAATGTAAGCCAAAAGCGAGGGCAAGTGGCTTCCTGTGCTGCCCATCACAGAAAAAAGAGATGCATAATTAGTCCATCACATGCCAATGGACTCACGTGATGCTCCATGGACCATGTAAAGCAAAATCTTTGAAGTTCGATGCACCGAAAGTTGACGGACCTATCATTTTTTTTTTTTTCCTTTGTCGTTACAAACCTAATGTATACGAGTTTACCGTTTACGTGACGCCTAAAATAGGGAACAAGAAGAAGAAAAATAATATGAAAAATTCTACAGGAAAAATATGTTTTATTCCTTTTTTTTCCATAGAAAAGGCTATTTTATCTTGTCCGATTTCTTTATTTTGACAAAAGAAAATACAATAAATATTATGCTTGGTTTACTAAAATAAAATTAAATTAAACAATATAATAATTCTAGTATTATTTATATGATAATTGGTTGTGTTTTAAGAGAAGAAATAGAAGTTTCATATCTATATCACGTTTTACTAAATAGACATCGATCTAATTAGATTAGGAACAAAAAAATTCGTTGCTTTAGAAGGATGATGATTTTATTTTAGTGAACCAACCACAAAATTAAAAATCCTTGTTTTATTATATTTTAGTCTAGATATCTAAAGCATTCATTCCCAACAATCAAAGGACAAGTCGATTTTAAAAGCATGTGACCGATTTTTATATATCATGTGGCACAATTTAACAGATTTCACTTTTCAAACCGTCTGCAAAAATTATGAAATTCAATAATTGTACAACTTTTACTTAAAAATGATATAAAAAGAAAAAAGAAATTAAAAAAAAAAAAAAAACCATATATATGTAGTGGAGTCGCTGGCCACCTAGAAGGGATAGTGATACGGGCCATTTAAAAAGGGTGGTGTCGTTCATTAATCGTTGAAGTGGTTTTTATAATTCATGGAGGATTTACATGGAATATAAAAGAACATTCATAGTTCGGTTGAGGGGGAATAAAAAGGTGGTGTGTCTTCATTAGTAAGACCTTTATTAGAAAGATGTAAATAAGGTTTTGTATAGATTTAGGATAGACTCCTTTAATAAATTAACAAGAGGAGTTAAACTTTTAATAAGTCTTAAAAGTTGGAGTTTGAGTTTGTCAAGAATTTGTGAGTCTGAACTCGATTTGCAGGCTAATTTAGCTTAATAAACCTGAACTCAGGCTTATTTAAATAAATAATTATATAAATATTATATTAATTATGTATAATATTAGATTATATATTAACATAAATAATCATATAATAATATTACAAAAAATTTATTCATGAGTTTAGCTTGTGAGCCATTAACGAGTCTATTCGCGAATTAGATTGCAGCTTAAGTTCGATTTATTCAACTACACAAGTTTTATTTTGAGTTTGAACTCGACTTTTTTATTCGAATGAGCTCAAGTCGAATCATGCTTGAAATGAGCCAAACTCGAATAACTGTGAATAACTCAACGTGTTTTATCCCTAGTAATATTATCACATCGCTGAAGACTATGTTTAGTGTGATTGCAGACGTGAGAACATGGTTAATGGTAGTGTTTGCTGAACTAACTATTGGATGGGTCTAGTATAGTTAATATGTTACAATACATAGGTTGTGGGTTTTTTCTTTCTTTTTGTAAGCACTGAATCTTTGCAAAATCATATAATAACATGAGCATGGGAACGATTTGGTGCATGATCACTCATTGAAAATTTTCATATTAGAATTTGCATTTTAATAAACTTTGTTCTTTTTTTTTTAAAGAAAAATGGAAATTTCCTATAGTTTCATGCCTGTATTGTCACACTGCTGTTGTGCAAAATATTAAAATGTGTTACATTAGCATAATATAATTTAAAATAAGTTTTTCTTTTTTTCCTAAACATTCTTTCTTCTTCATCTTATAATTATATTGTTGATGTTGTTGTTGTTGAAATTGAAACTTTTAAGTGTTTATTCGAAAGATAAAAATACCAATAATTTTGATACTTCCATTGCAATGTTTCCTATTTTCATTAAATGCTAAATATGGGAAGAAAACCGCCGTTTTAGACACAACCTAGTGGTGGACCATGAACTTTTGAGTCGTAAAGCATCTTTCGTACACATTTTACAGTGGCTCTTCCATCCTTTCTTTGATCACTTTCTAGGAGGGACTTCCAACGTGGATGACTTTCACAAATCACATGTAACATTACACATGTTTCATGTCGAAAGAAGGGATTATTTGGGATAAGTATAACTATTTGGGCCCTAATGAACAAACGAAACATAAACAAGTAGACTAGAAATGGCATAATAAGAAAGAATTCGCTTTATCAACTTACTAATCATATCCTAATTAAGTTCCAATCAATCGTAAATACTAGAGATGTTTGCATACTCGCATGCAAGTCCACATAGACATTGACCGACTAGAGTCTTTCCACTACCATGCCACCATTTTTTTTTTTGAATTAATATATCCATCTCGTTTATTTTATTTTGTTTTATTAGTATTATATGCATTTTATTTCAATATATATAATATATATCTAAGAGAGTTCTACAGTCTCGTTGATGGGACCGTCCCGCCATTAATTTAATTGTTAAACTAAATATAATAAATGTAATATTAACTATTTCAGTGATTCGATCATGGTTGGATATAGTGTGAGCTATTAGATGGTGATGGGACTGGTCTGGTCAAAATTAATGGAATAACGATAAAATTTTCATATAGCTAAAAGGGTTAATGTCATAAATGATACCTAAACTTTGAAATTAATCAATTTAGTACCTAAACTTTAAAATTAATTAATTTGGTATTTAAAAAAACTTTTCATGAATGCCAATAATATCTTCATTAAGTTCATTTAGTTACTAATTAAATTGATCAATTTCAAAGTTTTTTTAAGTATTGAATTGATCGATTTCAAAGTTCAGATATCTAATTGCATATTTTATCAAAGTTCAGACAACATTCGTGATACTAATCCTATATAGAATTCAGGTTCTTCTGTGGGAGAAACAGAGTGATTAATTTGTTGGTTTATCGATTTATGATCTATCTTAGAGTTATTTTCTCTTTGGTACTTCCATTCTCCATGTGCCGGCCACCTAATTGAGAATATTATTAAAGCGTGATTAGCTGTTGTATCGTGATGATTATTACTTCAATAAGCAATTCACCTCATTTCAATGCAATGACAGTTCACCTAATTCCTCCCTTCATAACATACACACTTACCTTTTTCACAACCACTTCACCGTTCATGCTATTTGAGCGGGCTGCATATGCCATTGGCATATATTTTTAAAAATGATGATATTGATCAAAACATTAATTAAGTTTTTTTCCTTCTGGTTCTAGCTTGCATTTGATATAGAAAATTTTATTTCATTATCATTGATTGAAAAATATTCACCTGAATGGCACATCCTTGTATTTGGAACTTGGAAGGGGGGATTTTAAATTGCCTTGGTTACTGTAGCGCCAAAAATAAGGCTATAAGCAACCTCAAGAAAATGTAAAAAATAATATAAAATAAAATAAGAAAGGTGTAGGCAAATTTTTATTGGTAAGATACTTAGGTAATTTTGTAAAAATGCTGTATCAACATTGTAATTAAAGAACTTTTGCTACTAAGAATTCTTTACTTTAGAATACAATATGAAGAGCTCTTAAAGTTTAGACTCAAACTCAACTAGTTTTGATAAATAAGGTTTATTTCGAATTCTCAAGATCATGTAGCTCATAAGCGACTTGATATGCAGGTAACTTTAGGATATGATATATGGTTAATTCCGTGATGATAAATTATAAAATGATTAGATATATAACTAGATAAATGAGGCACAATAATCAAGAATTGAAAATTCTATCAACTTTTCCATATCTTAAATTCTATTGAACCTAAAAAAAAAAAAAAAAATAGATAAGAGTTGTAGAACATATAAACACATACTGAATAGAAATTAGGTTTTGGTTTTATTTAATACATTATAATATATATATATATATATATATATTTCACAAGGTTACTCAAGAGTATAAACGAACTTGTTCGTGAATCTAAGTGAAGCTTAAATTTGACTCATTTAGATAAACAACTTTTATTTTGACTTCAAACTTGGCTGGACATGAAATCATGCCTATTTTAGCTAAAATTTCAACCTATTAAAAATTGTGGCACTCGTTACATTTCAAAAGTATGCCTAAATTTACATATGTTCACTTACACCTACTTATACAAAATAAAAGGAAGTTCTATCATATGTCTTCCTTCTCATGAAGAATCATCACACTCCTCAATCAAGCTCTGGCTATGGCTCTGCTTGTGATGTGGCTAAGTATCTAGCTGAGTGAACTTGGGTAAGACCTATATGAACTCATGCATTAAGGTGGGATCGGGATTAAATTAAGTAAGACTCTCCTCCATATCATCAATGGGAGCTGCTAGGTATCTCTTATATGGAGTTGGTAGGCACCTCTTATGTGAAGCTGGTGGAGTCTATAGCGTTGCTTAGAGTTCTCACTAAAAGGTGTCATGAATGAAGCTAAAAATGGCATTGAAGGTTCTACATCTTCAAAACGAAAAGATATAAGGAAACATATGAGTGGGTGAGGATTCTTTAGACTTTTTCAATGGCCTTTTACTTTGCCTCCCTAATTTGCTTTATATAAACAATAGAACCAAATAGATTGAAGGTAGATGCCGTAGGGGTTTCGTGCTCTAACAATAGAGGAGTCTTGGATCTCATTAACAAGGGTGCAGCCCCTCAAACCTAGTGATTGAAAGTGTCCATCACACTTCGTGAAGCATGCTTAAACTTCCACTAGCAACCCTTATCAAATGTTGTATACTTAATCAACTACACCTCTTTATTTAGCTTCACCACATTGCAGTCGCAATGGCTAGTTGTATGGTGTATCTTAAATGCTCATAGGTATTTTTGGTCTTAAATTGAACTTACTTTGAATTCATTCCTAAAGTTCCAATGGTCATTGCATATTAGTTGCTTATCTTCAAATGTTGCATATCCACTACCTATGCTCCCTTTGAAGAATGACATACACTTTGAACTCTCGATTGTATCTGCGTCCCTTAGAGCCAATAACAATGCTAATCATTCTTGCTTTGTGAAGGACGAGGCTCATCAAGTGTGCAGATCTAACCTTCAGTCTTACTACTCTCATAACCACAATCCTTATCATTTGAATTCTTAGATAGAAAGCAAGCAAATGCATTGGTATCACTAGCCTTTGAGCTCCTTACTACATCTACATCTCTTCAAGCTAGTAAACAATGTCAGTCAGTCTTGCCTTGTTCGACATGGTGCTCATCAAGTGTAGATCCAACCCTCACTTTTACCACTCTCATCATTACAATCATAATCATCTAAATTCCTAGATGGCATGTTAACAAATACATTGGTATCACTATCATTATCCCTACTAGGTTCATTTTGGTTGAAAGCTAAACCTTAGAGGTTGACTACTGCTTACTTCTTTAGATGCGGGAAAAGCTTGTGATTTGTACATCACTTAACTTTCAACTGGACCACTACATCCTATATCATGTGCTTAAGTGGCCTCATTCATAGTTGACATCTCATTTTCATATATCTCTGCATATCTAGTTGAGCTCGAGCTTATTAGTGTTACAATAAGTAGAACTCAAGCTTAAAATCTTAAGCTTATTTGGGCTCCAGCTTTGTAATTTCAAGTCCAGTTCGGGCTCAAGATTAACAATGTACCATGTTGACTCCATTTGTTTATAGTCTTAGTGTAATATGGCTTTAAAAACTCAGATGGTTTTGTTAGGTTCAACTGTCCAGGTCAATTTTAATATCGTAAATGTCTCTCTCTCTAGGTCTTAAGTTGGCTTGCATTTTTTATTAGTTTACAATTCAACTTGCAAGTCTGGCCTATTTTGGTAATATTGTTACATACAAGATACAAACCTCAATACGGAAATAAGGTATATTGATTCAATTGAACCAATGGTAGACACCAATATAAGAGTCTAATACACATGCAATTAAGAGAAATTTCTTGGTTCAATGGGGAAAAAAAAAGTATAACTAGCAATAAGATCAAAACAAAGTCTAACCAAGAAGTAAAATAAAAAACTATCTTTGAAAATTTGTTCTTGACTTAATAAAGCTCCATGCTCAAGTTAGTCCAAATAGCATTTTACCACATTAAATCAATTATATTACTTTTCTATTGTTTTTGCTTCATCTTTTCATCATTTTCAAACGAACTGTTTGTCAAAAATAGATATTACTGAAAACAGACATTTTTAGTTATAAATGAATCAAACATACCAGATACTGATATGATACAAATACCGATGAAAAATAGACCCATAGTCATCACACAAAAATGGCTAAAAAGTTTGAAACTTTACCTTGTATAGTTTGAATGAAGATAAAAAAAAATAAAAATAATGACTTTGCTTGAGATCATTAATTAAATTTAATGTAAATGAAGGACAAAGAAAACAAAGAGTAGAAAAGGAAAAAAAAATGAAAGTAGATGGAGGGATACAATCATGCGTAGAGATTGGAAAGTAGAAGCAAATAGAGGGAGATGCACGTGTAGTGCTTGGAAGAGAAGTGACTTAAACTCTATTCTAATTGATTGCAATTTGTGTTGTACAATATAAGAAAAAATAATGTAAATATATTAACATCAAACGGGGTCACCGGTCAAACTAATGAGCTATTTAATCAGACTTGTATAATAAATGAGCTACAAATTTAGATGATGGACCTGCAATTTAGATAAGATTTCAATGAAAATAATTTCATGTTTAGGGTCTCAATTGAAATTAATTACTTATTTAAGGTTAAAATGAAAATAATTACCTAAATACAGTTGCAAAATCACATGTAGTAAACAAGTTATACAAAGATTTATACGTGTACGTATAACTAGTGCTATATTGTGAAAGGAAGGAAAAATTTATGTTTTATTACCAAACAAATATCGCGATTGGTAATCGTAATATGCACCCTATAACGTGATTCTAAATGGCAATACACGTGTAACACTTTTCACGGTTGCCATACACATGATATCATAGGTGTAACATGTGATTTACATACAAAAAATGATGTCTTGTTTTTCAAATGCGAGTTTGCTACAAGATATTGGTAATTATTTTGATCTAACTGGTATATTGGTAATTGTTTTGTATAGGAATGAATAAATGTGTTGAACTTGATTTAGTGTGTTGTGTGTGATTTTAATTCATTACAATTTTTGCTCATCCAAATCCATTCATTATGTTGTGTATGAATTCATATGTTGGATCCTATTTTGTTAATATTAGTATAAATATGAGTCATTTAACAATTTATAGATCCGTGTTGTAGGTCCTATAATAAAATGGATATGACCATTTTAAATAAATAATGACAATTTTGACATTTATCCATAAAAGTCAACTTTTCTTTCTTCTTCTTCTTTTTCTTCTTCTTCTTTTTTCTATTTGCAATGATCTATTATCTTTTTCCTTTTACTTTCTTGCAACAAAATCACAAAAGCATAAGCATTTTCTTCTATTCTTTCCTTTCATAATTATTTATTTATGGAAAATTCTATTGTCTCTTCATATTTTTTTAACGAGATCAGTTTTGTTGGTTATTTAATGACTCAAATTTATATACAGCCGTGATTGCACCACTCAAATACTTAATAACTATATATTATATTTATTTTAATAGTTAAATAATTGACTACACAATCTTATTCATAGGATTGTAGAAATTTTCGTTGTGCATTTTCAAAGTAATACTCTACAAAACAAAGCATTTCCTTCTTCTTCTTTTTTGGATTTTAACTTATAGTCTAATATATAAAACTTATTTTTTTCCTTGTTCTTTTGTTTTTCCTATTATATATGAACATATAAATTATATACAACTTATATTTTTATCAATACTTTATTTATTTGACATTTATAAAATATTTATAGTACCTATATTACATACTTATATTTTTTAGACATCCATATATATGTATATAAATCATAACTTATATATATATATATTATATAACTTATGACTTATATATATATGAATTATAGCATATATATATAATATATTACTTATCACTTATAAACATGAAACATATAATTTATATACACAAATATAACTTATATGTATAACTTATAACTATATACAACTATGTATTTTATTAATACACTATTTATTTGTCATATATATGACACATATAATACATAGTTGATATATTCGTAATCTCTTGATTATGTATTTATATTTTTTAGACTGAGCTATATATATACATATATATATAACTAATATATTATATAACTTCTAACTCATCCCTTATATATTTAATAAATTATATATACAAGTTATAAGTTATACATATATATATATATAATATAACTTATAATATAATTTATAAAATATAACCTATATGTATAAATTATAACTTATATATTTTATCAATGTACTTTATTTTTCATATATACAACATATATATTTCATATATTATATATTCATAATCTCTAGATCATGTATTCATATTTTTTTGACATATATCTGTGTGTGTATAACTCATAATGTAAATGATATATTATATAAATACCTTATATATAATATAACTTATATATGTATAAAACACAAAACATATATTACTTATAAGTTATATATACAAGTTATAACTTATATGTAACTTATATAATATATAAATTATATATTTGTGTATCGATATGAGTATTTTTGTCATGATTAAATTTACGAGAGGTAAAATAGTAACATCATTTAAATTTTTAATCAGATGGGAGAGGGAATAGAGATGTAACAAAAAAAACTATATGATAAGTGGTTTTTGTATTCTCTCTGCATGGAATAGAAAGATTATTGATCATAATTATGCTTGATTTATTTGCAAATAAACGAGACAATAGATTGATGCTTACGAATAGTTATTTTATTTTCTCTCTATCACTTATGGCTTGTTTACTTCACTAAATGAATAAGGCTATAATAGAATTCCAATTAATGTAATAGAATTATAATATGAATTTTTTATTGATTTTTTAATTTAAATTGGGGTATTTTAGAAAAAAGATATTTCTAGTGTCGAATTGTCATTTATAGGTTTGAAAAAGGAATGTCTATTCGATGCTTTTTGTAATAATTCCTTATAGAATTGCTATTACATCCAAGTGAGCACCGATAATGAAATAGTCATTCATAAGGAATAAAGTTGTAATAAAATTACAATTATAACAAAGTGAAGGAGCAATAAGTAAATTGAAAGATTCTTCTGATACTGTTGCACATGAAAAGATTATCTTAGGATTCATAATTGTTAAATTTATTTCAATAAGACAAGAGGTGAATAAAAGTGCAAATTAGGCTGTACCCACATCTTCTCCCCCCTTTATTTTGTTGATGGCTGGTTGGAGAAATTGTCTCCTGGTTGGATGTAAATAATTTAATGGGATAATGTATTTACGATCTGTTTGATCTATGATAATGTAAATAATTTAATGTGATAATATAGTTATGACACATTTTATCTTGAGAATGTATTTATGACGCATTTGATATATGAGGATGAAATTTAGGACCCGGTTCACAGAATCGTATGTTTAATTATCTATTTATTAACATAAATATACGATTGATATATTAAATATATGAGTGATGCAATCATGATTGGATATAAATCTAAACTATTAAATAAGTTACAGTATAAATCTGTTAAAAAGATTTATTTTTTAACTGGCCTTGTACAAGAAACCTACTGTTTATCTCTTCTGGAAGTTTATTGCTTTTGTCGAGAAGATGTACACAGAGACAAAAAGTAGAGCAAAACCAATTAACACAAGTGGTGCTTGCCAAAGGTTGCCATACTCGAATCCATAGAAGTTGCTCATAAACTCTGCAACAGTCTCACCAGAATTTAGCTTGTCTTGAATGTCCCCGAAATGCGAAGTGGCCACACCATACAAGCTCCAAGAAATTGGGCATATCCAAGCATACCATCTCCACCATACAGGAATACTCTATAGTTCCAAAAAAAAAGAAAAAAGACAAATGGAATCAATGCAAATGTAATTGAAGAGCATTCAAATGCTATATTTGGCATTCTTTGGCGAACAAAAAGGATATGACAGATGGAGATTGAAAGAGAAGTAGGCACCTTGCGAGGAATGACAAATCCCGCGAAGAGAGTCCATATATTGTAAAGGAAACCGGTCAATATAGCACCAGTTTCCTGATTAGGACTGACAGCTAGGACCATCATTCCATAGTATATGAAGTTAAGGACGGAAATCCACATGAAGAAGAAGTACATAAGAAACTTGGAGGCTATCCATTCGTATCCCATCATGCCATAAACTATGAGCGCATAAAACAAAACTTGGATAGTTGCATATGGGATTTCAATAACAACCTATAGAAGCACAAGAATCAATAAAATGATGTGAATCATAGATCCTTTATATGCACCATTTGTATGTTCTATTCTCCAGTTAATGAGGAAAATAACAACTATAGCTAGGTGAAAATTAAGGATTATTGATAAATGGAAAACGAGGCTTCTGCAACGTTTTGAGAGACAGGTACACATTACCAAACGTAATAATGGACAGGTAAAGGTATGTTTTAGGAGTTTGAAGGGTCGATCCATACCTGTGCAAGTGTGTATGGGAGACTAGAATACATGCCAGCCGCTCTCTCCCTATAATAAACTATTCTTTCAGCTATTAAGACTGGCCTCAGTGAAGCAGCACCTTGTGCCCCCATGAACAGAACTGCTGTTTGCATAGCACCTAATGCATTTGACACATCTTGCCTTGTTTGCCTACATATGAAATAACACATTTCACATTTAGTTAAATTATACGACAAAAATCATTATAAGATCCTTGTGACTGATTGCATACCTTCTAGAGCCAACACCCAGAATGCAATTCCTATAATTATTGCTATCAAGAAGGTAAATATAAATCGAAAACCATTGTATCGTGTATTTCGCCAATAGGACTTGTTTAGTCTCCAAAGGCAAGCTATGAACTGAGAAAGGTAGGACACAGAGTATTTTGAATGGAAATGGAGATCCTGGCAACCTGGGGAAGGCGCACTTAATTCCTTGATCAAAGCTTTATTTCTCCTGCATTAGTGGTCAGATAATTTTAGATATAACTCAATGACAGAAGGTGTAGCTTTCTATTGACGAAGATAACTTGAAATTCTCCACCAACAAACCTATAAAGTTCTGATTGTTTGTATATTTCTGCAAATTGTACACCTAATCGCTCTTCTTGTGCTCTTGTAGTCACCTCCAACATCCAATTTGATGCATTATAGTTATTTTCCATTTTTCTTACTCCCCTAATACTCTTTACAGCCAAAGACAAGTTGAAATAAGAAAAAAGAACCAAAGATGTGATACTTATAGGATAATGCAACATAAGGAAGACTAATGCTTGATTCAAGATTTATTAAATTCATGCACACCCAAAGTATTTGATCATCTTGCAAGAATGTTTTCCCAAAGGACCAAAATATATTTCTTCGCCCCTTGTCAATAAAAATAACTACATTGAAATGGAAAAGGAAAAGTGTTATCTCATTCTGATAAAAAGCTACTAAAGATAAGCAACTTAGTTGCGCCAACAGTCTTATACCTCATCAAAAGCTTCAAATACATCGATACTAGGTTGATGAATTGTGCACACAACGGTTCTTCCAGTGTCCACTGTACTTCTTATGGTTCTCATTACAACCGCAGCTGATCGAGAATCTAATCCTGAAGTTGGCTCATCCATGAATATTATTGATGGGTTAGCTACAAGCTCAACAGCTATAGTAAGCCTTTTCCTTTGCTCAAGTGAAACTCCATTTGGGGGATGTCCAACTAAGGCATCTTTCCATGGTGCTAATTCAACTAAATCCATGACCTGCTCAACGAACAACTGCAATATTCAACAGCATTATTAACATAGGGAAATAAGTTTCAGTATTAATCAATAAATCAACAAACCTTTCGAGTCTTTTCATCAACCTCTACAGGGAGACGAAGCCATGCTGAGTATATAACGGACTCGTAGATGGTGACATAAGGAGAGTGAATGTCATTCTGTTCACAATAACCAGAAACTCTAAGAAATGTTTCCTGCCTTTTTGGGTAACCAGCCACAGTGATCCTGCCGTCTATGTATCCAGTGTTCTTCCTTCCAGCCAATACATCCATTAAGGTAGTTTTACCAGCACCACTAACGCCCATCAAGGCTGTAAGAACACCAGGTCTAAAAGCTCCACTTACTTCCTTCAAAAGGAGTAACCGATCCTCTGTAGCACCTAGAAATTTGATCTCCTACATGCACAACACAATGAGCTATAATTAATTCAATTCAAAATGTCCTCTATATGATGTTGCAATGGTTGCTTTAATACATGCTATTACCTTTGGCATGTCCACTGAATATGATACATTCTCGAATGTAATGAAAAGTGGCTTAAAGGGAAGAAGCAAGCCTTCTGTTCTATTATTTCCTGGAAATTTAAGCAAGGTCTTAGTGACACGAGTACATTTTATCCTCTACACAGAAATAGCTAAGCGGAGTCTTTATTACTTGGTGACTGATTGTTGAGTGTGGCCTCGTTATCTTTCATTATCCTCGTTGCCTTTGTCTTACCTAGACTATCCCTATGTTTATCCTCCACACCCTCTTCAGGTAATAAATGGGCCTGTGATCCTTGCTCTTCTGTGAGAAGTCCAAAATAACTGCAATTAATCCTTTGTGCAGATGTATCAGCATTGTTTTGATTTTTTTTTCCCCTTTTTGTTTCTGTTTTGTCAAACCAAGTTATGATCCAGAACCCTAACCTTTGAGATATGTAAGTGCCAAGGTGAAGATTACATTGAACAATAGCATAAAGCCAATGAGAGAGCCGGCACCTATCCAAAACCAGCTCGAATCTGTGTACATGCCATGTGATTTCAAAACAGTTACCCCCAGTGTTTCCTTTGTTCCGTTAAGTACCTAGTTCCAATGTCCAAGATGGTGAAGTTTTCCATATCAATTTTTAAGTGCTGAAAAGTTGAAAGGACATAGGTTTGGGAGATGAATCACCTTATTCCATGAACTCCCAAGGAATTCATTTATTGAAAGTGCATTTTGTGAATACATCAAAGGAGATGTCCAAAAGGCCCATGCCATCTTCATATTTTCTAATAAATTGGAAAAAGTTGTCATTAACAGAATAATTAACTGTATGATCATAAACCAAATTTAATGCATAATCTGTAGACTATGTCGGGATTGAAGATCCAGTAAAAAATGGAAAATATTCCTACCTTTTGACAGAATAAATCCTCCGAATAGAAAAAGCCACACCAACAAAATGGCTGCACTGATGTTTGCTACAACATCATGCCTACTTAGCACAGCTATGCACCTAAAAAGTGCATATGACATATGCCCAGTCAAGGATAGCAGATATAGTGTTTCAGAAAACTGAAAATAAAGAAGGATGGATCAGTGAGACGGATCTTCTACAAGTAAAAGGATGCAACTGAAAATTATTTAGCAACTAGAAGAAGTGTCATATGACCTTACAAAACTTGGATCATATCCTGCTACATGATAAATTGTGATAACCCAAAGTGCAACTTCAATCATGGAGACAGGAATTCCAACCAACATGGAAGGTAGTGCATATACCCATGCTGGATAAAATTGAAGGTCCCTTTGCTTGTAGAAAACTGGAAGCCTACTAATAGCCACTGGGAGCTCGCTAAATCCACTAATTATTATCAAATAGATCCCAATATAAATTGCTCCTAGACGAACTGTTCCATCTTCAGTCGAATCATGATGCTTCCCCATTTGTATGAAGATTGTTGCAACAACAATTGCAGAAAACTCTATCTGAATTGAGATTGGCATACCAAAAGAATCAGAAATGATTATTTCCATTAAAATCCAAGGTAAAAGCAAATTATTATACTGAATCATACTCACTTGGATTAATTTAAAGATAGTAAAATATGCATTCCTCTTCATCAATTTAAGTTCTCTCAGAAAGCAAGATTTGAACAATTCTCTCTTATTTTCACCATATTTAGACGTCACCAAAGCTGCAGGATGGTTCTTAGATCGGTCAAATGGTGTGGCAAGCTCACACTCAATGGCTTTTCCCATGTAAAATGCCCTGAATGCTTTTGCAAACTCTGGCACAGAGATGTAGCGGTAATGGCTCTCTTCTTCAATCCAATATTGTCTTTGATCTTTTCTTGATATCACCTTTAAATTTTACAGCATATAAGGAAAAGGAATGTGGACATCATATATTTATTCAAGAGATGTCTTGAACTCATCATGAGAGTATATTTTAATTGATAAGTTGTAATCACTGCATTGATATTGAGAAAAGATCGATAAAACTTGGTTTATGGATGCTTTAATTTGGATTACACTTGCCTCTTGAAGGAAGTCTGCAATAGCTTTCCTTTCAGGACATCTGAAGCCCATAGATTCAAAAAATTCAAGGACATGCTCCTTTGGTCCCTGATAGACAATTTCTCCCTCCGAAATAAGAATGATGTCATCAAACAATTCAAAGGTTTCAGGTGGAGGTTGGAGTAGAGAGATCAAAGCTGTTTTCCTGAATATGTGTATGGATTGCTTGATTGAATTCACAATCTGGAAGGTCGTCGAACTATCAAGACCAGTTGAAATTTCATCCATGAAAAGCACATTTACTGGACCGACCAGCAGCTCTCCTAAAACAGGTAAAATCCGATTGCATTATCAATAAGATATAAGTTTATTATCCTAAAGGTTTTAGTTCTTTAAACTACTACTTTTTGTCTACCTGTAGTAACACGTTTCTTTTGGCCCCCTGAAATTCCTCTCACCATTGCATTTCCTATCTTGGTATCAGCACAAACATCAAGACCTAAAATCTGTGTGAAATCCAACCAAACATCATTCATGCAATGTCTATCGTGTATATGTTTAACATAATAATTGAGATAATGTTTATCTAGAAATTTACCCTTATAGTATATTCTGTAGCTATGTCTTCCTTGTTTCCTTCCAAAACTGATGCCTACAATAGCAAGGCAAAACTAGTTAAATGCTGGTAAGCTCTTTTTTAACAAGGCATTGTTTGGTTTTTCATAAAACAGGGTTAAGTGATTCCAGAATTTTATTGCATATGGAGAAGTGCTTGATGAAAGGGTCAGATAGAGTTTCTCTTTCTCACTAGTTATTAGGATTCCAAGTCATTAAAAGCTATCTTACACCGAACATTTTCGAATGCTTATAAGAAGTTGTGAAAATTTGTATTCTTTGAATCCTACACCATGTATTAGCAAACAAGGCTTAAAAACTTGAGTTCTAACACCATAATTTCAAGCAAATAAATTATGCTCTTTAACTTCATTTGTGTTGCATTTTCAGTAGAAATGGAGTATATTTTCGGGAAAAATAGAGATGGATTTTAGGAGACGGTAAAACTCCTTAAAAGTTGCACATGAGGGAGAGTACAAATTATGGTATCGAAATTCAAATTAGTTCGTGCTTTAATTACCTTCATATAGGCATCGATGTAAGGGTCAGGCTTAACATTTAGCAACTTCTCCTTCTCAAGAGCTCAACAAGCATATCTGCAATGCAATTATCAACCCATGGAAAATCAACATTGATAGATAGATCCCGGTGGTAAAGGCACAATGATATGAAGAACAGGATAAAGGAAGGAATGAATCAAGTGTCTACCATTCGATATATAGTTAAAAGGAAATCAACATAAAAGCACAAGATTAATAGCTTCCCTAATAACAAGTAATTTCAAATAATAGGGAGGAGCTTTGGTGTAACATACCATAAGTACTACCAACACCTTGGCATTTTGCAGCAAAGGCCAAAGTTTCTCTGACCGTCAACTGGGGAATGTGAATATCATACTGGTCTACATATGCTGAGGTTCTTTGTGGTGCAAACTCACGCATGCTATGTCCATTATATGTCACCTCTCCGGAAAACTAAATGTATCCCATGAAGAATTGACATGAGATATAGAAAATAAGATTCACTTACTTTTAGGATTCAACCACATACTTATGGCCAGTAATTACCTTGAGGGATGAATCTAATCTGCCCGACAATGCCTTGAGCAATGTGGTTTTCCCAGAGCTTGGTGGTCCTAACAATAAGGTCATTCTACAAACACATGTTAATGCTAAGAATATATTGCCATGAACAAAGTAGGGTCAATTACCTGCCAGGCTTGACAATGCCACTCATATCGGAAAGAATTGAGAACCTCTTCTTATGGCTTGGAATTATGTGGAGAAGATTACCAAAACTCTACATAAAACACAAGTAAAACTCAAAAACAAACAGTCGGCTTCTGATAAAAAACATTCTTCACGCCAAAGAGATCTTACCTCAAAAATGTTGACAAGGAAGTTGGGAATCGAGGGTAAAGCTCTACTTCCCACATAAGCGTCCGCTTCAACATCAAGATCATGGAATCTAACTTCAATTGTTGGCAACTTGAGACATACTCTGATTCACAAAGAGATTTTAGCATTGGAAAAACTTGTAACAATGTTATGAAAGTAGAACTCATTTTCATTTTTGAACCTTGTTTTACAAAAAAAGAAAAAAAAATGCAAATTTTAGTGCTTCCACAACAAAGACTCATCATGTGTACTTTTAAAGACAAACACAAATAGGTAATACCGATGCATAGTCCATAACACAAACAATCACAATAAGATCTGCCATAATACAACAAAATAAAACTGGTGGCAAAAATTAGATCGGTAATACATGCCACGTATAATATATAAATGGTGTGTGGCTATTAATAATTTTCTAACACGTGGTGGTATATATGGTAATTACTTTAAAAACTATCCACTACTTTATCTACATGTTAAAATGTAATTCGTAATTACTATCGCATCACATGTACACACACGAAACATGTACTACTGTCGTATATTTTTCCCCAAGAGTAAAGATTGAAACACAACCCCAATTTATATAGGCAGTAGTATTTATCAGAACATTTTAATTCTAATATGCTTATCATGATATAGGTTCTAAATTTGAATCTTGCACCTCATTCCCCTCCATTTCCAGCAATCCAGAGGTAATAGGTATCAAAGTGGAAGAAATGAGTTCAATCTTGTATTATCAATCCATAGGATATTCAACGAACTCCTTAAAATAGTTAGAAGTCGTACAGATTCCAAAAATTACGAATGCATCATTGTCTAATTCCTCATCACTACAACGTTAACACAAATTTATAAAAACATATTAGAAGTCACAATGAAGTGAAGTATATTATAGTATAAAATAATATCACTATGAGTGTATAATCTCGATTTCGCTTTGTATTATCATTATTATTAGGATGAAACATGTCTAATGTTATTTAAAAAAATTACACAAATATAAATTATAGAAAAAAATACTAAATTAGTATTATTAAGTCACATGTTGATTATGAGATATCAAAAATTCTATTTGTATCGTATGAACAAGATACGATATAGCAACCTAGGCTGAAAAAGTTTGTTGGCTGCAGTATTGCGCATAGATTATATGACACATGTATTGCTTCTATCATATGTGATATACGGTAGATACTTCATCTCCACATTTAATTATTCAGACTAATTCCTCTGATAAATATGGATGACCCAAAAATGCAAAGCACTAAGGAAGCTGAAGCGATTGTTAGAGAATGGACTCATCAACAATTTTGGAAGATTCACCAATTTTCGGAAGATTCACTCCATGTATTCAGAACTATTACCCATTCTGTGGGCGAAGTGGCTACTTGGTCCCGATTCCCTGGAAGATGAATTGGAGTCCTTGGAAACCTCGGATGAACTTTTGAATTTTTTGAACGTTAGTATCAATGACTTCGCTCCTTTCACTCCATGCTCCAATATGGAAAAAGTGATGAATGATTTTTTTCTAGCGACTGAAGTCGAGTGAACGGGATGAAGTCGGGTAATGGTCACCTATGTATCGCACCTTAGAGGCACGATACTCATAAAAAGCTGTATGACATCCCTCTATACGATATTGTGATACTAGTTACGTGATATTTTTTTATAATTTCATTTTGCATAATTTTTAAGATATATTAAACAAGTAATATTCTCTTATTATTATTATTATTGGTTTTTTCAGTTACTACTTCCAAGTAAAGATTTTCATTTCTAGTAGTTTATTTATCTCTGTTAAAAAAGTCATGTTGATTGTTTATGTAAATTGACATCATTTACGTTGTTCTTCGTTTTCATTCAAACAATTTCATATATAAATAACACTCATTCTAGACATAGGCATGGTTCAGTTCCAAATCGAAAAACAAACCGAAACTAGACAGCTTGATTGGTTTTAGAACCGGTTAAGGAACTTTCGGTTTTCCAATTACTAAGCAGTTCTACGGTCTAGAATTGGATAGAATCAATGGTTCCAACCGGTTCTATTGAAAAAAAAAAATTAGAGAAAAATTTTAAAATTATATTAAATATATAATTATTAATATTTACACTATTCCATATGAATATAAAAATTTATTACCTATTCACAATATTTAATACATTACTATCAATAACACAGATAAACATAACTTAAAATCATATAAAATTTAATTTATAATAAATTATCCTAAAAGAAAAATCTATTTTCTTAATAACGTGAAATTATTTTTTATTGTAATTTTCTTTTCATCCTATGGAGTATTTTGGCGATCTCATTTTACTAATTGCAATTGATATTGATTGTGTTTGTCTATAAATAAATATACATTCTAAACAAATTTTAAAAAAAATTGTTAAATAATTTAATACTTTTAGACCCAATAATTAATTGTTTTGAGTTAAAAATTTATTTTATTAAAAACTAAATATATATATTTTTACTTTACTGAAAAAATGGGACGGTTCTATAGAACCGATTAGAATCGTGAGAGACGATTTCAGCTTTGATTCCTCATTTTCAAGACTGAAAGAAACCACATTTGGTTCAGCTCTGAAACCGTGTCTATGTCTAATCCATCCATAACGGATGCATCTCTTTTATAAGCAAGATTCAAGGATCCCTTTACAATAACTATTACAAAGAGGATGCACTCTAACCGATAAAAATATTATATAAGAGATAGACAATAACAAACAAAAAATAGCAGGAAAAAAAATCCCACTCATGCAAATACTATCGATAAAGTAATATCTGCTTGATTACAGTGGTTTTGAACTATCTAGATCTGTCGGTGTTAACTTGTAAATGTGAGTATACAATTCTAATGGTGAGAATAATAGAAAAGGTCAAAACTGAGATCAAAAGCAGCTGATCTATAGGTTTTAATATCAATAGTGGCAAATATATGGATTTAAGATCAATAATAAAGGAGGAAAAATTTTAAAAACGATGGACAGCCAGGGTTGCGTGGCCATCTCCCTGTACCAAGGTCTATTAAGAAGTTTAACAAGTGATATCATTTGAATGCCACATCTGGAAACATAAATGAATCAAAATAGATTTCACACATATATATATAAATAACTTAAAAACAAAAAGGTAGTTAAAACATAGGCCTTCTTACTGCATTTATCGCGCGGCAGTTTTCTACCTGTCAATTCTCTTTTTGAGCTTCTTCAAGAACGCTTCATTGCTTTCAGCATTCTTGATTAATCTGTCCAATAATTCTCTCCTATCTTCAAACCCAAGTCTCCTTAGGTCATATTCTTTATAGTCACCTGCAGCTCCATGCAAAATGCCAGTGTAAACCCTCTTATATGTAGGCAATCTCTCAATAGCAGCCCACTCAACAAGTGCTTCTTCATCATTATTTTCGCTATCACTAGTGACACTAACAGCAGAAGGAGCCCTTGAATGTGGCCCGAGTAACCAAAATCCATTGACATCTCTGTCCTCCAATCTGGCCTCTTAAAACAAGTTGTTACTGACAATAGTGTACACATAAACAAATTTTACTTATCTTTTAACGTTTCAGTATGACCTTAGGAGTAGTGGACTACAAGAATATGAATTGCATGTCTGAATTTATAATGTAGTATGACAAACGTAGGAAGTTATGCAAGAATTATTATTAACGGTTAAGATTTTTGTCGTGATATATATCCGATTTTTCTCCTGATATAATTAAATCTTAATTTCATTCATTATCAGTAAGATAATCTGGAATGTGGCTGTGCAATTAATTCTGTGTGATACGTTTTTTTTTTGGCCAATCTATGTGCTTAGGTGATTTTATTTTGTTGATTTTACTCTCCATTTTGGGTTTGGATTAACATAATGTTAGATGGTAATGAAGGGTGGTACAATATAAGGTATCTCAATCCAAGAAAAAGGAAAGCCTGGATACTAGGTGCACACTAGGTATACAGTGGCAGATTATTTTCCATTTGGCACCGAATTCAATTGATCCATACCTAAACAAAATTTACAAATCTCCTCCATTATATACTCAGTGTAAATAGTGCCGAAGATTAGGCAGCTTTTTTTTTTTTTTTTTTTCTTTTTATAGGAGGAAAATGTATCATATGATTGGTATTTTTTATTTTTATTCGTTTAGACTTTATTTGGGTAGCCTAGAAACTTGCTTTGTACAGACAGTGATAGATTTTCAATGAATGAGTCTTGTTTTGTTTGGGAAAAAGAAAAAGAAAAAGAAATACTGCGTGTAAGTAAACTTTATCTTATTTGTAAACCATTTTAACTCAATTTCATCTATAAGAAAAAACCGTAAAATATTAAGTTATTGATTATAATATGAATATAAAGAGTAATAATCCTTAAAGTTATAAATCTTAAAATTGATAAAACATACCATTATGGCTAACTTATCATTTCATAGGGATTGAGGCAGGAATTAAAGGGAAGGGCGGCCATTGTTAATGTAATCAAAACCATTTCCATATTATTATATAAATAAAAAAAAGGGTATTTAAATTTGCTAAATAAAAATCACCAAAGTCTAACTAGTTGTTCTTTCTTGTCATAGAATTTCTATGATGGAATTTGTATCAATTTTTTCAACAATACCTTTTTCTATGTAAATTGAATGACAATAAGAGAGTAAGAGAGAAAAATAAATTTAAAAAATTACTTTTTTTTGTCAACATATCATTGATATCCTTAAGATAAATTATGATAAGTTGTAATTGTTAAATTAGCTATGAGTAAATTCAAAAATGAAAAAAAATTATTCGTTTTAAGAAAAAGGAAAAACTGAAACAAATCGATGAATTTTAAACTTATGTAATTGGAAATTTTTAATTTTCAAATCTTAATAATAAAATTTGTTTCCTTGAATATTGTAATGTAATAAATATAAAATTGATAGAAAGACAAAAAATTAATGAGTATCATAAATTTGTGATGTGAAATGAAAAAAAAAAATCTGTAAATATAGTAACTTGGACAGAGAGAGTTGCCAATAAAAAAAGCTTGGTATAAACTAATAAAAGTCTAAATTATTTGAGATTGCTTTCAATAATATTTTCTATAATATTCAATATATGATATGATAGAAAAAGAAAAAGCGAAATTTTTCTTTTTGTCAATTACAATATATATATATATATATATATATGATGTTTGATGTACTAGCAGTCATAATTGTATTTGCATAATTAGCCATATCTCTGGATTGGGTCCAAACCAAGAGTCACCGTGGCTCGGGGGGACCCACAGTTGTCCGCGAGTCCAAGGTGGGTCCACTAGCCGAGCCGGTGGACCCAAAGGGTCCTTAAAGATCTCTCATAAAAAAATAAAAATAATAAATAATAAAAAATTAATACAATGTTATTATTATCAAAATAAAAAATAAAATATGTATAGAATAAAAAATAATTAAAATTTAAAATAAAATAAATAATATTTAATTTTTAAACTATTTTCATATAAATAAAAATTATTAATTATCTATTCACAATATTCAATGCGTTGTTGACAACAATACATGTAATAAATACAATTCAAAACCATCATGTCTCATACTTTATATAAAGTTCCACCAAGAGAAGGTTTACACATCTAAATAATGTGACACTTTTTTTCTTTTCTAAACTCTATTCTTTTGAAGTGTTACTAGTTCCAAATTGCTAATATTTCAACTCTATAGGATGTGCTTGTGTATAAATAATTGCAAATTCTTATTAGTGTTAATTGAATATGGGCTAAAGAGTAGTATATTCCCATGCCCATTTTATATATTTAAACTTAAAAATCTATTATTTTAATAAAAAAAATTCAAGTAGACATAAGCGCAGGTCAAGTCTAACTCATGACCCAGCTCGAACTGCTACTGGCGGGTCAAACCCATTACCCTGGATTGGCCATACAGGTCATGACATGTCAGGTTGGTGGGTCAAAACTAAAAAAAAAAAAAAAAACAAATACAAAATTTGAAAATGTGAAATATTGTGTGTGATGTGTGTTTGTGTGTGTGTATGTGTCTAACTGTGTATAATTTGTGTTTGAAAGAAAGAGAGATCAACCAAAAAGTAAAAAAAGATAAGACAGGATGTAAAGTTAAAAAAAAAAAACAATGAAGAAACAGGATTTCTCAAATATATATTTTAAATGAATCTCATGGTAGGGAGCGCATTGAAAACATGTGAGAGCACTAGATTTAAAAAGAAATAAAAAAATTCCACGAGTGAATGAGCCATAATTCGACTTGGCATGGTTCGTGTCAATCCGGGCCAATTCCGAGTCATCATAATCCCGACCTATGAACCGAAAGTCTAAACTAGTTTTGGGCTCCGCCTATTCATAAGTCGGGTTAACCCCATGTCGATGTCTAGTGTCAAGGTTATCCAACCCTGAAAACAAGCAATGTATAGATCTGTGGCCTGACATATAGACCAAAAATCAAAATCAAAATCAAAACCTCTTCTCTAGAGGTCGCCACATTCTGATTCGGATCAAAATCAAACTAGAATCAGAACTATAAGACTAGTTCGATTTTTGGTTTTCTCAGTTCAATTTTGGTTCATTAGGAACTAGCAACCATGACAATTTAAAAAATATATATAAGAAACTCAAAGAAGTTTACTTAATTTAAGTAAAAAAAATGACAGAAGTCAAATATTTAACTTAAATAAAATTGGGAGTAAAAAATAATTGTTTTGGCCCATTTGTTAGAAGATTTTTTTTTTTTTTTAAAGAAATGTGCATCCATTTATACACAAGCACATCACTTTTAATTGTAATATTACCAACATGGACTATAAATATTCAAGATATAAATACAAGTCTCATAAAAACAAAAAGAAAACCACATTGTTGAAAATGAAAAATTCTCTTTAATTAGAAATTCATATAACAAACAACACATGTTTTCAAATATTTCAATCATGTAAGTTATTAAAAGTAACACATTCATAAGAATATATTTTGATTATTTATTTAATATTTGTTTTTATTTACATTTATTTTGTTTTTCTAATTTTTTTCTTTCTTTTACCTCCCCTTTTTATTTCTTTGTATGAAACCACCAGAACCTGTCGGTTCAACCGCTTCCCATGGTGATGCATACGTGATGATGCTCACTGGTGAATTTGGATGTTTTTTTTTTTTTTCAATAATAATAACTGGGTAAATTAAACTGATACAATTTTGTGTTTATTTCATCTCCTGCCCATCTTACATGATAAAACAGGTGATTCAATTTAAACACAATGGCATTGCTTAACTACGGGCTTTTTATTAGTTGAAATTATTTATGATCCGTAGTCTCCACATGATACGACAAAAAATATAGAGATTCTAGGATGGCGGTTAAAATCACGATTTTATTGTTTAATAGAATATATAAAATCAATAAAATTATACAAAATCATATAAAATCAGTAAAATCGTAAACGTGGAATATTATATATCTAAATTTATAATTTAACATAAAACCTGCACCTAAACATTTTTATATCTATTTTAATTAAGAAAAAACATAAAATCATAAACTCGTACGGTCGTATATTTAACTCCCAATTTTTACAACTATGCATTCTAGCATTTTATCTTTTTACCCGATCGAAAAGTTGCACACAATTACATTTCACCGATTAGCCAAAATTTATATAAAAAGAAATAAATAAAAGATATATATGTTACATTTTACCTAAAAAAGTGTGACAGATTGAAAACGGAGACTCAACGGACCTATTACACTAGGAGAGAAGAAATAAGAGTAGTAAAATATCCTTCTACACGCATCAGAATCAGAATTCTGCATGAAGAACCAACCATAAAAAAAAAAAAAAAAAATCCGAAGTTACTTGAGAGTTAAGAGATATATACAGAAATCTGCCTTTATATCATAAGACAAGTTTGCAACTGTCGCACTACTTCCTGATTCTTGAAATTACACTCAACAACTCCGGTCAGACATCACCGTTAATCAGAACTCCTTGCCTCAAGCCAGTGTCATCTCTAATATCGGTGTCGATGAGAGCTGAATCAATAAGAGACTGCAAGAAGAAGAGGTATGAGGTGACAATCATTCCTGAGCAAGTGCGTTAAAGGAAAAAGGTGCTTGTTTACAAAAAATCAGCCATGCACTTGTTGAAAGACAAGCTAAAGAATAATACAATCAACATTAAACAAAATGTACATGAGCACATGCAGGAGCCAGGAACAAAGCAGGGGATGGAGTAGAAGTCACCATGAATCCGAAAATGTCTACATGCAAGAACAATTTGATTCTGACCAGTCTGTTTGAAAAAGCAGAGTTGTGGTATGCCCAATGGGTTTTCGCTTGTAAAGATAATTGAAAGCATCCTCAAGAAAATATGCTTCAGAAGAAAAATTTGGGCAAACAATTCCAAAAGGAGGGGATACGCATGTGCACACACATGTAAAAACTACTAATCCAGCTGCTCAAAGCTGAGTCCAAGCGATAACATATGGTACAGGGCTCATAACATGGCTATCAAACACGAAGGAATGTGCACATATTTGTGGAAAGATTACTAAAACATCGTTTAATTCGTCCAGAAGAAGACAATTAAGAAGGCTAACCTGAAGATCCTGCTCACAGTGTTTGAGTTTCTCACTGTAGTCTCTCATACGAAGGTAACATTTGTGCAGCTGAAGATCACAAAATCAACCATTAATAGAAGAAATATAACAGCAATTATCTGGAAAGCCCATATGGAAACTTTAGTGATACCTTCAACAATTGCATTTTACGCTGCGTGGTTAGCTTCTTAGCAGCAGTAAAGGAATCTTCCAATTTCTGCAGTCAGCCAGATGATTATGAGAATTTGGGCCAATACCCAAAACTCATGACCATAAGAAAGAGTCTTCAGGAAAGTAACAAAATATCACCTTAGACTTTTTTTTCAAATTTGAGACATGTTCTTGGTTCTCATCTAACTTCCCTTCAATTCGGGCAATCTGAAAGGAAGAAGTAAATGTTGTTTATGTTTATTTGAGCAACAGAAATCAACTCATATCATGCAGTACGAGACTTTCAGTTTCCATCGAAACCCTTCTTGAAGGTCTGTATAAAGTACAAAAACTAAATAACAGGTTCATCTGTATATTACGGGTGATTTATCTGTGTCAGGATAGTTGGGCCAATTACATTCATGCCCCCTCCATTAACAAATAAATAAGTGGTACAATACCTCTGCTTGAAGATCTTCACGCTGCTGAATTGCCAAGTCCACTTGCTCTTTTGCCTGCTAACAGTAAACAATTCGTTGAAGGAGAAAAGCTTTGTTAGCTTAACTACTATGGACAAAATGCTATTTTACTTTCTCGGAGAAAGAAATCAATACCACCTAAATTACCTGATCATAAGGAGTGGAGTCAGATGAAAGCTCCCTATCGTAATAGTCATCAAGATCTGACCTGAAATGAAAGAAGTACCAAGAATGATCGTATTTCTCAATTTTATTTTATATTTAGATTAAATAATAGAAAGCTTAGAAAGCAGGTATTTTAATTAGAGTGGAGTTAATAGCCTCATTCAACATAACTCGCTACATGACATGGGCATCAAACTTGCAGAAGATATCAGAGGTAAGGTCCCAAAAAACTCTTAGTGAATTTTGATATGTATATTTGAGTCTATAGACATTGGTTCAGTAAATGGTAGAACTCCTAACACTGGAAGTAGTACGGTTGATGCAGAGGATTCTAATTAAGTTAGATTGAAAGAGGACAAGAAACCTAATAAGAAGGAATGTGATCTGCAATTGTAAAGTCACCATAGAAGCCGAGAAACCACATATGCAGATAAGAGAAAATAAATTCTAAACTCAGAATGCTTTACCCCTTCCGCTTCCCTTTCTGTTCATCATTATCACGATCATCTCTTCTGTCCATCTCCCTTCTTCCATCCAAATCCATATCACGGTCCTTCCTAAGGTCCATGCCACGTTGGTGCTCGTTTTCTGCTGTATCTCTACCAAGGTCTTGATCTCCCTCAACTAAATGATCCCTTGCTCTGTCTTGATCATGCATGCGAAGATGGCCCCTCTCATCATCAGCATCATCCAAGCTTATATATGTACATATGATTGATTGTTGCATTACATGTGATTGTTAATTAACTTGCTTGATGTGTAATATATCTGGTTATTCATTAAGCCCATGGTTTCGCTCACACTCCTAAAGACTTTTCGGGCTTATTCTACGACCATGGCTCTTTTCTTATAGGATCATGACTTTGGTAAGATTTAGAAGCTAGAAGGATTTGGGACATTTAGGATAAGTTATTCATTTTATTTCCTAGTTATGAAATAGTTAGTATTTGAAATATTAGTTTATGTATGTAGAGACTCATGAAATAGGAATACGACCTGTAATATTATATATTCTTGACTTGTGATGTTAGTTATTTTACTAAATTATGGCTTACATGTATTTCTTTTCTTATTGATGCAACTAAAAGATTTTGTTTATTTGAAAATATGTCATCTTTAAAGGTATAACTAGTAACAGTATACATGGTGGATTGTATGTTACTCCTATAGTACCCTCGAGGCATGACAGAATTCCCCTAAATGAGAAGAGCAGACTCTTATTTATAGATGTTAGAAGCTGATGCTAGCCTTTGGATCATTCATAAGGATCCGAAGATTAAGATTGAAGCCTTCTTTATTTTAGTAATGGATTGGGCTTGCAAATGTACTTAAAAAGAGCCTAAAGGCTTTTATAATATAAAAGAAGCCCATTATTTATTTAAAATAGCCTTTTCAATATAAAAGGGCATAAGAATTATTTTAGTCAAATAAAGCCCAAATTAACCTAAGAAGATGTTTTTGGAGTCCACTTATTGTACATGAGAAAATCGAATTAGGCTGAGAGTGGAATGAATTGTCTAACGATCCATGTTCTAAGCCTACTAAGCCAAATGTCCCTATGAATCTCTTATTGGACTCGGTCTTTTAAGCTTCACTAGTCTAGAAGACTGGCCGTGGCATTAAATTGGGCCAAAATCCCAATTACTGAAATTACTCTCTACATGTTGTAACCTTTTTTTTTTAAATAAAATATACTCCTAAGTGTATTGTGTGGGACTTCACTATAAATAATGCAATCTTGAGTCTACATTTATCTAGACTTTTTGTAACCCATTCACATGCATAAAATTAGTTCTTATACTGGGCCCCACAACTCCATTTTTAGCATATACAGATCTGGTCTTTGTTTAAATCTTATTATCTCTTGTCCATGTTCATCTGTTACCATATTTCATGTAACATCTGAATCAAAGGTAAGTAATGGCTAATCTTAAAATGATTAATAGATATTTTCAAATTCATTTTAACCATTTTTACTTATATCTTAAAAGCCTACAAGGAATTTCACCTAGTGCCATACCTCACCATCTTCAAACCTAACATCCCATCAACTTGTCTCTTGGTTTGTTATTACATGTCCACTTACTAGTAAGGGGTTTGCTTTGATACCATTTGCAACACTTTATTCAATAGTCAAACTAATAATTGACTAATGAATCTTTTAACCAACAACCCAAAATTGCTAAGGTAGTGTTGATTTAGTTAACATTACCTTGCCTTATAAATTACCAGTAATATGCTTCCACAATCCACATGAAACTTTAATGGTATGGGGTATTGATGCTGCTAGTAAATTATGGTTTGTTATCTCAATCCGTTGATTCTAAGAATACCTAGAAAACAACCCTCAACTATGTATTGATTTTGTAAATACCTAGATAACTGGCATAAAAAATTCGAATACAGTGAATAAATTCGAAAATTTTGGAAAATAAAGAGCAAGATGGCTCAAACTGTGTAATTTTGATGATAACTGATTTTCTTTTTGCCTCAAGGCATATATATATAAGAAGGCTAGAATTTGCAAAAAAAAAAAAAAAATAGAAATAAAAAGAATTAAAAAAACTTCCTAAAACTTAAGGACACAAAATACATAAAAATATGGATAAAATGCTATAGACGACATATAAAACTGAAGTATCTACTAGAAGTTGTAGTGAATCTATAAAAATGCCCATTTGAGGCTTAAATGAAGGAATTACCCTAATACTGACGTAGCTCCTTGCCAAAGGTAATGAATTCATCCTGTTGGTTCCTTTCCTTCAAGATAAGGACCTGGAATTATGGAACCGACATTGGTAGTTTTACTCTACTTTTTCAGGCACCTATTGGCCATTTCTTCCGCCTCATCAACCTCCCCAGGGTAGATAGAATTCACCCTCGAATCCTCATTGTCGAATTATCCTTGGTGTAAGGAATAAGATATTTCACATTAAATATATCAGCAGTTCAAATGTGGCTAGACAGTGTCAAGTTGTATGCATTAGGTTTAATCTTTTGAATGACCTCAATCGAAGCAATCTTCCTAACTAAATGTTTGGTGTATCCACCTGTAGAAAGTTGATCCTCTGTAGAAACAACCCACACAAAATCTCTTATAGAAAATTCTTCATCTCCCATTTCCTGTCAGCACTTTCTTTGACTAGCTCCTTTGCCACAATGACACAAATAGCTTTTGAATACTATAGCTCTTCTTCAAATTTGGCCATAGAAAACATACTGCCACTACTATTTTGTTTTATAATCCTGACTCAATAGTCTCTTTATCAGGAATCAACACAATTTTTACTTGCTTATACACAAATTTATTAGTATTAGTATCACGCCCCAACGGGTACCCTAAACGTGAACACCCCCGTACATAATATTAAAACTTGAGAATGACTACCTTAGTCACTTGGAAGCTTTCATATTGGTACAAGGCGTACGTTCAAAACAAAGGGAGACTGGTGGAGTTATACATTTTAAGATAATGGCAGCGGAATATTCAAGCAATACGATTATGATCCATCAAAATAAAAGGTCTTACAACTTCTATAGGGCTTCCCCTGATAAATCTCCATAATAACATAGTCTTACTAAGACAAATAACTAAAAGGAGAAGATTTTAAAGGAAATCTAATATAAGTCTTCAAATATAATTCATCTAAAAGCTTTCCAAAACGTAGGTTCTACCCAGACGATCAAGGTGGTCTCGAGTACAAAATAAGGATCCTGCAACATCATAAATCTATTAAGGACTAAGCATAACTAGCTTAGTTAGATAATCCTTACGCAAAATAACTAATAACAAACATTCAAACAAGTCCATTAAACAATCCATTAAACAAGCATATGACATGCAAACAACAATATGATCAAACAATACATACGACTATCCGGTTTCATATGTAGAATGGATTTATCCCTCCATTGTGGGTTAGGAAATGTTTTGAATGGGTCATAATCGACCTCTTGAAATTTGCGCATGTCTTGGGGTTTCAATCAACCATACTACTAGTCCCCAGGCTTTCCTTACCCAAAGCGATCGATCCGGCTCGCTACACCATGATGTCGTATTCCTTGAACGTTTTAATTCCTCAAGATGTAGTTAGGTAGCTTACCTTTTCAATCTCACATTGAGAAGTAGCAGCGAAATGCAAAGATGATATTCTAAGTGATATGCATGAGCAATTTAGTTTTAAAGGATTTCCAATCCAACATTAATTCATTTTAGGTGATCAATCATTATTTGCACACACAACAATATACATAGAGACAACTTATATTAATCAATCAATTGAGCTCCGATATACTTATTGTTTATTGATCACACAAAACGAATCACACACATAGCTCCCATGACAACCAGCATACATATCAATTTTTATCTTATTCCTAACATCTAGTGCTTCATTATATAAAACATGTGCAAATACATAAAATGTAAAGGAAAACTCATTTGGTCATGGAGATCTTCTAATAGTCGAAGTAATCCTTGGGAAAGAGAATATCTTGTCCTCATCACCTAAATAAAATAAATACCCAAAATGAGTATTCCATGGAATTTCTAATCAAATTTTCTAATCTATCTTCTAGTTGTGGTAAAATTCATATTGGTGGAAATTTCAATTTAAAATGACCATAATTTGCTCATTTTAACTTGAAATTTCACATTTTATATACCTTTCTACCTACTTAAAAAGATCTATCAATTTTTAAGGTTATTTTTGTCATAAAAATTCGTTTGGGTCCCGAAATAGCGATGTACAAATTACCAAGAAAATCCGAGCTTTAAAAAACACAATTTTTCAAGCTTATCCCCATCCAAAAATTCTTGTACAAAAATATAAATAATTGTATAGTTGAAAAATCTTTTGAATATATATATATATATATATACTCATATTGTATTCATGAATTTAGTGGTGTTGTCTCAACAATAATTTTTGTAAAACAATATGTCTTAAAAGTTGAAAAAATCTAAGACTTGAAAAATTCACTTTAGTTTATTGGAAAAATTTTCTTAAATTATTATGAGTGAGTGTTCCCCCCTTTTAACTTTCTGAGAATAAGTTAGTTTCCAAAAATAAATTTAGTCCTTTTAAGATTTCTACCAATTTTATTTCTAGTGGTTGAAAAGTGAAGTTTCCCTAAGTATTTCTTGGCAGTGACTAAAATTCCTTAAAGTAGTTATGTTTAGATGTTCTTAATTTTTCTAAGGTTAGTTTTGCATTAAGATAATTATTAATAATCTTTTAACTTATTTACTAATTTTTATTTCTTAAGCAAGATTTGTTTCTAGAAAGTTAATTTTTAGATGATCTTAAAAAACATATCTAATTCTTAGTATTCTAGAGTGTTGATGAAAATTTCACAAATAAGTTTAAGAAAAACCTTTGTTAACCAAAGAATTAGCAACATTAAGTTTTAAAAAAATTTTCTTATTTTATTGGTTTGAAAAGAGTATGTGTGATAAATCTACTTTATGTATTCTTTGATGAAATCTAATGTACTATTATTACTTAAAACTTGTGATGGACTTATCAAAATTTTGAAAAAGACTTGTTAAGATAAAACTTTAAGTTTTATGAAAAATCATTTTTTAAGTGCCAAAAATTTATTTTAGAAATAGTTTACTCTCACTTTATTAAAGAAAAACTTCTTCTTCTTTTTTTTTTTTTTTTTTTTTTTTGTTAAGGCAAAATCAATATGTTAATGTATGCATGAGAATATATAGTTATGAGAGAAGATGAGAATATCATGTAAGATAGATAGAGATATAAGAAGCAAATAATTATAATAATAATAAGGTCAAGTATTAGAAGCCTTAGCTTTATTAAGGTTTTCCGAGACTAAGAATAGACTAGTCCCAAAAAGAAAAGAAAAAGTATAATAATAAGAGCAATAATAATAAGATGTTAGGTTAGTGATCACTTAGGCTCTAAGAAATATTTATATATATATATATATATATGTAATAGCATATGGAAGTTAGATTAAAGCAATAATAATAATAACAACAACAACAACAATATAACAACAATGATATATAATAACATAAAGAAAATTTTGTGCAAGAAGAACAAAACATAAACATATTGTTGCTTCCTTAACACTGTGGTCTTAGGAAACACACACTAAGCTCATGTTAAGTTACATGAACATGAAAAGTAAATATGAGAATTTTGCCTAAGGTTATATATTTGTTGAAGAAGAAAAGAGGTGGTTGTAGTAATATGTGGGCAGTGGTTTTGTGAGAGAACAGAAAGTTTGGAAGAGAAACTTCGAGAGAGAATTCGTGGAGTGAGTTTGGTAAAGTTTTGGTAGAAAAAAATGAGATGTGTGAAAGAATGAAGGAGAGAGGGGTATTTATAGATTTTGGAGTAGAAATTAGATATAATTAAATAAAATGAACAAGGAAAATAATTGTAATGAAAAGTAATAATGTGTAAGGTGTGATGTGAATAAAGTTGTACAGAGAAGGTAAATTGTAAGAAATAGGTATGGTAGAGTATAATAATAGGTTGTAAGAAAAAGTAGAGATAATGAAATAATAATGAATAGTATAAATAGTACTATGAATAGTAGAGCAGACAGTTAAAATACAAGTAGTAAAGAAAATACGCATAAATAAGCTATATCTAATGTTTTTAGTTATCGACAAATTCTAACACTTATATTTTTGACATCCTTATATTTTTATGAGTTTAATGGTATTATCAGAATATTTTCACTATTTTACTTGTTGGGATCTTAATTTTAGATATTGATCATGTTCGGGTCTGAAACGAATTAAATTTTAGCGAATCTAATCTTTTTAAGCTTTCTTATATAATTCCGAACTAAAATTTATCTCATTTTTATTGTTTAGAGGTTTCGCGCACGGGATTATCGGATCTAGATTCACTAGACTAAATATAGAACTAGGTTGACTTTAGGGTTCCGATTTGACTTCCAGTTCTTAGGGTTTACTTATATTTATCGAAAAATCTAAGGGCTTACAATCTACCCTAGCATCATGCATTACACTTCTATCAAATTGCCATGGTCTCCCTAATGGTAAGTGGTAAGTGTCCATTGCAACTACATCACATTGCACAAAATCTTTATATATAGAACCTATGGAAAATGAAACTAATACCCATTTAGAGACAGTTATCTCACTTTCCTTCTTTAGCCATGCCAACTTATATGGCTTAGGGTGTTGCTCAGGTTTATTGCCCAGCTTCTATACTACTTCTGTTGATATGTGTTCTCAATGCTGCCAGAATCTATTATGAACTTATGCACTTTGCCTTGAATTGTGCAGGTGGAATGAAAGATGATAATTCTTAGCTAATCTTCCTCAATAGCTTTGGGATTTATATGAGACCTCCTCACCACTAGAGTTTCCTTTCCATCCCTATAAAAACTCTTCTTCTATATATTTTGTATAAAAACTGGACCCCCCCTCATCAACAACCTCAAAAATAGCCTCGTCTTCCTCTTCTTTGTTCTCAAAGACAGGGTTTTCGTAAGAACAAAACACATTTTTGTATGATTTCCTACACTTAGACTGCCTATGACTAGTCTCACCATAATTAAAGTAGTTAACCCTACTAGTGCAAGGATTACTAGTGTTAGGTTTATTAAAATGACGACTCATAGGATTCACCTCATCACTATTACCACCACCCCCCTACCGAACATACAGCTACTGGTCACACCACTCCTTGATCGTTGTTACTGCTTCTCTACAATCAACGCTTTCTAGTGGATGGCTGACATACTCATTGGATCAAATAAATTCACAGTATCCATAATGCGCAACTTCAACCCTCCAATTTATACAGTATCCATAATGTGCAACTTCAACCCTCCAATTTATCTTGCAGCTAATTGATCATCTATCTCTTGAATCTCATTCTTAGCTACTAATGATAAAATTAAAAAGTGTACTTGTTAACAGACCTATTTCCCTATTTCAAATTCTATAGCCTCTAAACATGATGTGCTGAAATTGTAGGGTAGAAATGCTACTCACAGGTGCTTCTTCATCTTCTCTATGAGGTAATTTTCAATTTCCTTAATCTACATTGGGTCAGTCTTGCCTGTTGCTACCATGCTATGGCTCTACCACGGAGTTTGCTCGTTACTAATTGCACCCGTTTATCATCTAAAACCCCTTTAAACTCTAGATCTCTTCTATTGTAGCCAACCAATCTATGAACCCTTTAGTTGAAGGCTTCCATGAAACTATGGAATCTTTCCTCATTTTTAATCCCCAACTTTTCGGTCTTCCCAACACGAAGCTTACCACGCCTACATGGTACTTCATCATACTACTCGCCTTCCTTAATAGAAGAGGAATCATCCTCTACTTATCAGGTTCTGCATCGGTGTAAGGTCTCTCGCACATCTAGGGTTCGTTCTGGTTTTATTACCCATCAATGCTCATACTCTCTTTGCCAATCGATCCACAACTACATCCAATCAGCATTTAGCACTGCTTTCAGCTGCTTGTCAATCATTTTTATTCTCTGATTCGGATTGTCACGATAGTAGATCTCATCTACTATATTGGTTATTTGTGAGGTGCCATGATAATCCAAGAGCAACATAGCTCTGATACTAACTGATGCAATAGGTAAATTAGGGTTTATTATCTCAATCCATTGATTCTAAGAATACCGAGAAAAAATTATTGATCTATGGATTCTATGAATCCCTAGATAATTGCATCCGAAATTTGAATATAACAAATAAATTAAAAAATTGATAATAAGAAGCAAGACGGCTTAAACTTTGTAATTCTAATGACAACTTATTTTCTTTTTGCCCAAGGGCGTACATATATAAGTAAGTTAGAAAGCTGCTAAAAATAGAACTTGAAAAAATTCCAAAAATAGAGAATTCTTAAAACTTAAAGACTAAAATACATAAAAAAGAATAAATACCATAGAAAACATATGAAATTGAAGTGTGTATAAAAGTTATAGCAAATCTTAAACCTACCCAAAATATAAAAGATACCTTGTTTGAGGGTCTAAATGAAGGAAATTGCTCTAAAACTGATGTAGCTCACGCCAAAGGCGATGAATTCCTCCTGTTCATTAATTTCTTTAAGATATGAACCTATAATTATGAACCACTACTAGCCAGTCTTTACCTCACTTTCTTAGGTATTTGTTAGCCACTTCTTCCATCTCATCAAGTATCATGATCTTTCATCCTAAAATACATATTCTCTCACAGTTTAAATGGGATTGTACATGGCGTATTACACCCCTTACACTTGTTTGTCATGTAATGAGAAGACCACCTAATATTCAACTTCACATATCTATGTTTTATAGTTTCACTAATCTTGACATTTTCTATATCATCTTTCATCCCAATGATATGATAATGTCCCTTAAAATGTCATGTCAATGTTTCAAGGAATTTTCACTTTTATAATTCTTAGCTTCATCTTTAAGAACCATACGTTGTGAACTCTAATGTGTGTGTATATGTATTTTCAAGAAAAACATTTTTTTTTAATTTAAACAAAAATGTAAAACAATTTAAGAAGAAAGAAGATGTTGTTGTGGGGCTTTTTTCATTGGAAACAAGTGTAATAATCAATGGATGCAAGATAATTTATTTTCCTTATAAATACCCCTACGACATAGAAGATAAGAGTGCTCTCTTGGTCTCAACACATATCGACTAATTGTTTAGTTTATATAATTGAGAAAACTATACTTTCTCATACCTTCATCTCTCTTGTGGTTATATTCCCATACATTTTCTAATCCTCATAAACTTGAGTGTCAGAGTGCATACTTTAGAGATATCCTCAACACTTAACTCATATTTGCTTATTTTTGTAGATCCTCTTCACCCGTTCTTCACAAGGATCCATTGGGCTAAGCTTAAGACACCTTGTAGGAATATACCATTTACAACATAAGCCACTCTAAGTCTTAATATGTCATTGTTATGCTATATGCAAAACCTATCTCAAGATAATAACCTATGGATGATACCTTAGGCCTTAAATCACATGCGATATGTTTGCATAACATACGTGACTATTTATGGTGATTATGTATCCCTAAAATATCCGTATTTCTGTTTTAACAAGTACTTTGAATAAATTCATTATTGGTATTCTCCCCTCCATATGTAAGTGAAATTGAAAACGTAAAATGGAAGCAAAACATTAGCAAAAAAGGGCTTACATAAACCTCGATAAAAATTCATTGCTTACAAAAGGAAAAAAAAAAGTAGTAAATGCATATATGGTAACTAAACTTTATTAATTTGTACAATTAACTACTTGAAATTTAAAAGTATTAATCCATACCTATGAACTATTCAAATTCATTTATAGTACCTAAATAAGGTAGAAAATTGCAAAAATAAGTAAACTTTAGGTAGTTAATTGCAAAATTTAGCATAGTTTAAGTAGTAAATTATAAAAATGAGCAAAGTTTAGGAAATAAATTGACATTTTAAAATTTCAATAGTTAATTGCACAAATTTGTACAGTTTAGTATCAAATGTGAATTAAAAGGGCAAAAAAAAAAAAAAAAAAAGGAAGAGATACTTTTTATTTTGGTGCTATTGGCTTGAACTCTTATATTGTTCCTTGGAGATGCATTCTCGTTTTGTTATTTCCATCTCTAGTGGAGTAAACAAAATGTGACGTAAACAACTCACTTCATATGATATTGATGGGCATTGTGCTTTCACTAAAGAGAAGGAGTAGGGAGAGATTATGAAAATATAATCTTAGCAAACCTTTATAATGATGTGACAAGTGATGGAGAATTGAAATATCAAAAGTAAGCTATAATTGGGTTTATTGATTAAATTGAACGCTAAAATGAAGTGAATATAGAAACTAGTAAAACTCAATAGAAAAGAATGATACCACTGGAATGCTTTGATTATTAATGGTCTAGGCTATTTAAATTTGTTATCATGGATAAGATGAGCTTTGAAAGGTGTACATTAGAAATAAGAGTCCATAAAAATCTTTGTGAATATGAAAGTGCCATTAAACCCATAAGTGACTTTATGTAATTTAAGTTAGTTAGAATAGGTTAAGGATTAGGAATTAATCTATTAAGGCTTTAGCTAGGCCTATCATTAAAAATTAAGTTGAAATTTATCATAATTGAATTATATTTGAGTCAAATTGGACTTGAATTACAAATTTTTCTTTTCAAAGCCAAGAATGAGTATTAGAGCAATGGGTTTGGTGCGAATGCAAGCCTAACTTGGTGAATTTAAGCTTGAATTGATTCTGCATCAATTACAATATCTAAGATAATTTTAATTAGAAGGATTAATTTTAATATAATAGTAGTTAAAAATAAAGTTTAATTGAGTAAAACTCGATTATATAAATGGACATATCTAATATAGTTTAAACTTAAGCATATAAATTCAAACTAAATTAAAACAGAGCCTCAAGTTTATCAAACATGAACTCAACTTGAATATTGACATCGATTACACTTGTTGAGTTTTGTTTACTAGAATGAATTTGTCATTTTGCCTTTATTATTACAAAAATATTTATTTATTTGATTGGTAAAAAGAATATACATTAGAAATGTCTGTTTCATTTAATATAGAATAAATAAAGAATTTTTATTAAATTCTTTTTACTAGAGGAGATAGTTACTCATTACATAATGTAATTTTTCTCTAAAAATATTTCTAATCATGACATGAAATAAAATCCGAAGAAGAATTGTTGTTGTTGTTGTTCAATGAATTAAGTATGATAATGTAGTTACAATACTAGGAAAAACTTAGTTCAAGTCGTCATTTGACAAACTAAAATTAGAACGTGATAATTTTATTGTATTTTCGTAAGTTTTATCGAATTATAATAGAATTATCATCGGATTAGAGTAGTTTGATTATCTTGAGTCAAGTGTATCCCTACAAGACTAGACTAGACTAGACGGAGCAGCTAATATACTGTGTTTCCATTATACGGTTTCTTTTATCGATCGTACAAATGTAAGCCAAAAGCGAGGGCAAGTGGCTTCCTGTGCTGCCCATCACAGAAAAAGAGATGCATAATTAGTCCATCACATGCCAATGGACTCACGTGATGCTCCATGGACCATGTAAAGCAAAATCTTTGAAGTTCGATGCACCGAAAGTTGACGGACCTATCATTTTTTTTTCCTTTTGACGTTACAAACCTAATGTATACGAGTTTACCGTTTACGTGACGCCTAAAATAGGGAACAAGAAGAAGAAAAATAATATGAAAAATTCTACAGGAAAAATATGTTTTATTCCTTTTTTTTCCATAGAAAAGGCTATTTTTTCTTGTCCAATTTCTTTGTTTGACAAAAGAAAATACAATAAATATTATGCTTGGTTTACTAAAATAAAATTAAATTAAACAATATAATAATTCTAGTATTATTTATATGATAATTGGTTGTGTTTTAAGAGAAGAAATAGAAGTTTCATATCTATATCACGTTTTACTAAATAGACATTGATCTAATTAGATTAGGGAACAAAAAAATTTGTTGCTTTACGAAGGATGATGATTTTATTTTAGTGAACCAACCACAAAATTAAAAATCCTTGTTTTATTGTATTTTAGTCTAGATATCTAAAGCATTCATTCCCAACAATCAAAGGACAAGTCGATTTTAAAAGCATGTGACCGATTTTTATATATCATGTGGCACAATTTAACAGATTTCACTTTTCAAACCGTCTGCAAAAATTATGAAATTCAATAATTGTACAACTTTTACTTAAAAATGATATAAAAAGAAAAAAGAAATTAAAAAAAAAAGAAAAACCATGCATATATGTTAGTGGAGTCGCTGGCCACCTAGAAGGGATAGTGATACGGGCCATTTGAAAAGGGGGGTGTCGTTCATTAATCGTTGAAGTGGTTTTTATAATTCATGGAGGATTTACATGGAATATAAAAGAACATTCATGGTTCGGTTGAGGGGAAAAAAAAGGTGGTGTCGTAGCCTATTCATTTTAGTAAGACCTTTATTAGAAAGATAGTAGATAAGGTTTTGTATAGGTTTAGGATAGACTCCTTTAATAAATTAACAAGAAGAGTTAAACTTTTAACAAGTCTTAAAAGAATAGGTTGGAGTTTGAGTTTGTTAAGAATTTGTGAGTCTGAACTCGACTTGTAGGCTAGTTTAGCTCAACAAGCCTGAATTTAGGCTTATTTAAATAAATAATTACCTATATAATATAATATTAATTATTTATAATATTATATTAACATATTAATACAAATAATTATATATAATAATATTATAAAAAAATTTATTCATGAGTTAGGCTTGTGAGTCATTAATAAGTCTATTTGTAAGTTAGCTTGCGAACCTAAAAAAAAGCATAGATTCGGTTTATTTAACTAAACTAATTTTATTTTGAGCTTGAACTCGACTTTTTCATTCGAATGAGCTCGAGTCATATCGTACCTAAAATAAGCCAAACTCAAATAACTCAACTTGTTTGCAATCCTAGTAATATTACCACATCGCTAAAGACTATTTTTAGTGTGATTGCAGACGCGAGAACATGGTTAATGGTAGTGTTTGCTGAACTAACTATTGGATGGGTCTACTATAGTCAATATGTTATAATACATTTGTTGTGGGTTTTTTCTTTCTTTTTGTAAGCACTGAATCTTTGCAAAATCATATAATAACATGAGCAGGCGAACGATTTGGTGCATGATCACTCATTGAAAATTTTCATATTAGAATTTGCATTTTACTAAACTTTGTTCTTTTTTTTTTTTTTTATAAAGGAAAATGGAAATTTCCTATAGTTTCATGCATGTATTGTCACATTGCTTTAGTGAAAAATATTAAAATGTGTTACATTAGCATAATATAATTTAAAATAAGTTTTTCTTTTTTTCCTAAACATTCTTTCTTCTTCATCTTATAATTATTGTTGTTGTTGTTGAAATTGAAACTTTTAAGTGTTAATTCGAAAAATAAAAATACCAATAATTTTGACACTTCCATTGCAATGTTTCCTATTTTCATTAAATGCTAAATATGGGAAGAAAACCCGCCATGTTTTTAGACACAACCTAGTGGTGGACCATGAACTTTTGAGTCGTAAAGCATCTTTCGTACACATTTTACAGTGGCTCTTCCATCCTTTCTTTGATCACTTTCTAGGAGGGACTTCCAACGTGGATGACTTTCACAAATCACATGTAACATTACACATGTTTCATGTCGAAAGAAGGGGATTATTTGGGATAAGTATAACTATTTGGGCCCTAATGAACAAACGAAACATAAACAAGTAGACTAGAAATGGCATAAATCTAAGAAAGAATTCGTTTTATCAACTTACTAATCATATCCTAATTAAGTTCCAATCAATCATAAATACTAGAGATGTTTGCATACTCGCATGCAAGTCGACAAAGACATTGACCGACTGGAGTCTTTCCACTACCACGCCATCATTTTTTTTTTTGAATTAATATAATCCATCTCGTTTATTTTATTTTGTTTTATTAGTATTATATGCATCTTTATTTCAATATATATATACATATATATCTAAGAGAGCTTCTATAGTCCCGTTGATGGGACCGTCCTGCCATTAATTTAATTGTTAAACTAAATATAATAAATGGAATATTAACTATTTCAGTGATTCGATCACGGTTGGATATGGTGTGAACTGTTAGATGGTGATGGGACTGGTCTGGTCAAAATTAATGGAATAACGATAAAATTTTCCATATACCTAAAAGGGTTAATGTCATAAATGATACATAAACTTTGAAATTAATCAATTTAGTACTTAAACTTTTAAAATTAATTAATTTGGTGTTTAAAAAAACTTTTCATGAATGCCAATAATATCTTCATTAAGTTCTTTTAGTTACTGATTAAATTGATCAATTTCAAAGTTTAGATATCTAATTACATATTTTATCAAAGTTCAGACAACATTCATGATACTAACCTATATAGAAGTCAGGTCTTTTTTGGGAGAAATAGAGTGATTAATTTGTTGGTTGATCGATTTATGATCTATCTTAGAGTTATTTTCTCTTTGGTACTTCCATGGGCCACCTAATTGAGAATATTATTAAAGCGTGATTAGCTGTTGTATGACTAGTGATGATTATTACTTCAATAAGCAATTCACCTCATTTCAATGCAATGACAGTTCACCTAATTCCTCCCTTCATAACATACACACTTACCTTTTTCACAACCACTTCACCGTTCATGCTATTTGAGCGGGCTGCATATGCCATTGGCATATATTGTTAAAATTGATAATATTGATCAAAACATTAATTAAAGTTTTTTCCTTCTGGTTCTAGCTTGCATTTGATATAGAAAATTTTATTTCATTATCATTGATTGAAAAATATTCACCTGAATGGCACATCCTTGTATTTGGAACTTGGAAGGAGGGATTTTAAATTTTGGAAGGATTCATTGCAAAGAACGTGAGAGTAAAAATTGCCTTGGTTACTGTGGCGCCAAAAATAAGGCTATAAGCAACAGCGGGAAAAGGGCAAAAAGGAAAAAAGAAAAAAAAAAAAAGGTGTAGGCAAATTTTTATTGGTAAGATACTTAGGTAATTTTTTAAAATTGTCGTATCAACATTGTAATTAAAAAACTTTTTCTACTAAAGAATTCTTTACTTTAGGATATGATACGAAGAGCTTTTAAAATTTAGACTCAAACTCAACTGGTTTAGATAAATGAGGTTTATTTAAAATTCTCAAGATCATGTAGCTCATAAGCAACTTGGTATGCAGGTAACTTTAGGATATGATATATGGTTAATTCCAAGATGATAAATATATAAAATGATTAGATATATAAATAGATAAATGGGGCGCAATAATTAAGAATAGAAAATTCTATAAAGTTTTCCATATCTTAAATCTATTGAACCTTAAAAAAAAAAATTAGAGTTGTAGAATATATAGACACATACTGAATAGAAATTAGGTTTTGATTTTAAATATAAATATATATATATATATATAATTCACAAGTTGCTCAAGAGTATAAACAAACTTGTTTGTGAACCTAAGTGAAAATCGTGCGTTAGACATGAAATCATGTCTATTTTAGCTAAAATTTCAACCTGTTAAAAATTGTGGTAGTCATATCATTTTGAAACTATGCTTAAATTTACATATGTTCACTTGCACCTACGAATACAAAATAAAAGGAAGTTCTATGATAGGCTCTAATTCATATTTGGGCCAAACAATCCAATTTATTCTACTTTTAAGTTTGCAGTCCTCGTGCGTAAGTGAATCCAACAAAAACAAAAACGGTTTTCACAAAGTAAAGTCTCAGAATGTCCAGTATACAATAGCTAGGGTTACTTTAACTTAGTCCATTTGTATAAAATCATATTAACAACTTCTATTCAGGAAAACCCTAGCATGCAATTTGAAAATCACAGAGGAGAAACTAATCCTCTTTACTTCACAAAGAAAACCTGGTTCAAGAAGACTTCTCCTGGAAATGACAGATCTCAAACCCTCCATAAGTTACCACTCCTTCAACTTGTTGTCTTGTACTCAGTTTTCACGTGATTGGCAATTCCAAATCTAGAACTTCAAAAAGGTAATGTCTTTTCACTCGTTAAAAGTTTTCTTCTTACACAATGCAAAATCTTGAGCTCAATCTCTAAAAAAGAATTTAAATTTTATTATGAATGATTACTATTGACAAAATCTGAGATCTAATCTAAGGTTTATGAAACATGCTTGTAAGGTAGCAAAATGAAGAGAGGGTGTCACGCCCTGAGGGGTACCTTAAACGTGGCAATCCGCCGTACACAATACTAAAGCCTAGGAATGACTACCTTAGTCACGCAAAGGCTTTCATATCATGTACAAGGCGTACATCATAACCAAGGGAACGCATCGGAGTAGCGCAATTTATATTGATAATAAATAAGTAACAAGACAAATAGAATACTTATCATAAAACATACATATTGCATTTCAATTCTTAGGGGCATATCCACTTCAAATAAATATACATAACTTATCATATAGGTCATTTTATATAAAGATCCTTACAACATTACTTCATCTTATGATCCCATTTCCTTCATAGAAGCTTAACCATCCATCCATGACTTCCTTAATGTCATGATCCTCAATTTAAGCTACGGGTATACCTATTTCAACAAAATCTATAGGGGTATAAGCTACAACTAGCTTAGTGAGATATTCCTTTTCATTCGCATCATATTTTCAAACAAGTTTATTTATTTATCACACATATGTTATGCATACAATGCAACAATCACATGATTACGCAAATATATATAGTTATCTGGAAACCATATATAGAACAGATTTACCCCTCCATATCAAAGGTTAGGGAATGGGGTTGAAGGTCCTCGACCTTCTACTGCTAGTCCCCAAGTCCTTACCCACAACGTTCGGTTGGCTCGGCTTCGAACCTAGAGTTGCTTTCCCTGAGCGATTTGGATTCTCCAGGAAGGAACATGGCCCGTGGCACCGCACGATCACAGCCAATCCAACTCTACGCGTAGGAGTAGCAGCCTTCCGAAATAGATGTGACTCGATGGATGCTATGCGCGAGCGTTTTATTTTTCTTAAGCCAATACTTATTAAGGTTTATTAGGGGCGACCAATCAATTTAGCAAACAATAAACAGTTATACAAGTAAGTAAACAAAATTATTAAACAAGCAATTCGAAGTTGCGATATTCTTAATTCTCATTTCATACATAAACATAGAATCACACATACATAATCCCGAATTCCCCAAATATATATCCATTTTTATCTTTTCTTAGTATACTAATGCCGCTACTTTACAAGCACAAACAAGGTAACGAAATTAGGAGGAATAACTCACTCGTCCATTTCGCAATCTTCTTAATTGTAGTAATCCTCGGGTAGGGTATTCTCATATTTTTCGTCACCTAGTCAAGAGAAATACCCGGGATGAGTCTTTCATGGAATCTCTATCCTTGGAGATTCTAAACTTTACTTAAAATCGCGGTAAAATCGTATAAGAGGAAATTCCAACTTAAAATGACCATAACTTGCTCATTTTAACTCGGAATTTCAAATATAATATACCGTTTTCTACCTATTCGAAAAGATCTATCTATTTCTAAACTTATCTTTGTCATAAAAGGTCATTTGGGTTCCAAAAACGTCAGGTACATATTTAAAACGAATTATTTCTAAACTTTTGCAAATCCATTTCTAACTCAACTTCATTTTAAAAAAAAAAATCCTTTTGTAATTATATATATATATATGAACATATATTTGATAAATACTTTTAGTATATAGATAAGCTCACTTTATATGCAAAGTTTCTAATGGTAGTGTCTCAACAATTTATTTCATAAAACAATTCAATTTGAGTTTAAAACTTTAACCTTGATAATTTCTTTTCAAGTATTTAAAGAAACTTTATATTTTCTTAGTTCGTTATAAATGGGTATATTACTTTATTTTCTTCATTTTTTTTCAAAACAAGTAAATTTTTCTTTTAAATTTAGTCTTTCATAATTTTCACTTTTAGTAACAAAAGATCAATTTTTATCAAAAAGTATATTAGTTTGTTGAAAACCTTTTTATAATCTTGTATTTAGGATGGTTTTAGAAAATGAATTTGTCTTTATATTTATTTCTAAAATATAAGTTTTTGCTTTCTAAAACTTGTTCTTTTATTTCTTTTGAAAAGAATCATCTTTATTGATAAAATCCATTATTATTAATCTTACTTTTTATTATATTCTTTTGAAAATGAGTTCCTTCTTTTAGAAATTTGAAAATCATTATTTTTCCTAAGTGGGTTTGTAATTTTATTGGTTGAATTAACTTTAAAAACTAGTTTGTTTTTTCGTTTTGTTATGGAGTTAAAAAGAGTTTATTCTTAAGCTTTTTGTGAAAATTTGAAAACTAACAAATTATTTTACTAAAACTTAGGTTAACATAATATAATGAAAATATCTATTTCTTAAGTTTCCTTGGTAAAAACATCTTTGTTATTTAAGGAAACGTTTGAGAAAAACTCTATTTATGTGTTGTTGATAATAACTCCATGATTTTATGAAAAATTACATAATCGAAAATCTAGTCTTGAGTTCCTTTAATAAAAATGAAATTCTATTTTTTTTTTATTAGTTGAGACATTAACATTATGTAGATGCAAGTATTATGAGCATATAAAATAATAAGAACATAAGAAAATACTAGAAATAAATAATAAGCAAGAAAATAAAATATCAAGTATTAGGAACCTTAGCTTCATCAAGGTATCCTGGTCAAGTATTGAAGCCTTAGCTTTATCAAGGCGTCCCGGGACTAAGAATGGACTAGTCCTAAAAGATTAAAGAAAACAATCAAAAGGTTGTTTTGACTTGATATGGACAAGTCTAAGACTAGAAAGACTAGTTTTAATAACAACATAAATAAATAAATTGCATAACTTTGAAGTAAATAAATAACAAATGAGCTTATATGCTCTAAATAAATATATATACATAATACTATATATATATGTTAGATTAGAAACAAATAATAACAATAATAATAACAACATAATAAAATAGAAAGCTTATGTACAAGAACAAAACATAAACATGTTGTTGTTTTTACTACTCATATGAGTTTCAAAACAACACCATAGTCATGTTAAGTTACATGACATGAGTGAATAATAGTTGGAAGAAATTTTTACCTAAAGTATTTATGTGGTATGGTAGTGAATGTATGGTTATGTGGTTATGGAGAGATGATAGTTATATTGTATAAAGAGAAATTTTTATGGGTATTTGGTGAAAGAGAGTTTTGAAAAGTTTATGGAGAGTGTTTGTGTAGACAATTTGAGAGAGTTTTGGTAGTGAAATGAATTGTGTGAAAGAATGAAAGAGGAAGGGGGTATTTATAGAATTTTTGGAGTGAATTTTGGATGTAATGAAATAATTTGAAAAAGAAAAATAATTGAGATGAAGAGGGGAGGGGATGGCGCCGGTTTTGCTTTATGGGAGAGGGGGAAATTGATTTTATTTTATTTGTTTGTGTACTAAAGAAGTAATGTGTAAAGTTGATGTGAATAAAATTGTATTGGGAATGAAAAAAGTAAGAAAATAGGTATGTAAATGTAAGAAATAGGTGTAAGAAAAAGTAGAGATAGTGAAATAGTAATGAATAGTAGAAAAGTACTATGAATAGTAAACTAGACAATTAAAGTACTGGTAGTAATAAAAATACGCGTAATAATGCGATATCTGTAATTTTTAGCTATCGAAAAATTCTAAAACTGATATTTTTGGAATCCTTATATTTTTATGAGTCTATTGGTATAAACAAAATATTTTTAATATTCCGAGCTCCGGGACACGCTTTTCAAGCACTGATCTCGTTTGAGTCCGAAGGACACTCAAAATTCACGGATCTGATATTTTTATGTTACCTTATATTATTACGAACTATTTTAAGCTATTGGCTTAATTTCGTTTTCTAGGGTTTGAGATTGCGGGATTACCAGATCTTTAATCTTAGGGTTCGTTATAGGCTTTGTTGACTTTTAGGGTTCCGTTTTGACTTCCGATTTTATTGAATTATTCGTAAGACCGTATAATTTTCGAGTTGTGATCGATTTATATTTTTAGCTCGACATCTATGGTTTATCTTATTTCAAATAGTTTTTAGTTCTCGAAATCGTTTAACCGAGTTTAGGGTTAAGAGTTAACTCAGTTTGACTTTTGGTGAAAATTGAAAATTATGATTCTAAAATTTTATCGAAGGATTTAAGATTTTATCATTTCGCTGTTAAGCGGTATTTGGATCTATCATTTTGATTCGCATTTTAGGAATTGGGTAGATAATTGGCGTATGGACGTTGATTATACCAGTAGTTGGATTTTATATTTTGTTTCAAGGGTTCTCGTTTTCTCAAGATTCAGAAAGCTCGTTTTTTATCTTATTTGGAATTAAGTTTTAACTTGGTTCGATTTTTAGGGTTTCGTTTTCGGTATTTGATTGGGTTTTTATCTTGAGTCAATTTTTTCCGCGATTTGAATTTTGATTTTAGACTTCTAGGATTATTTTTAAGAATTATGAAATTTTCGGGAGTTTACAGAGGGCTTACTGGATTCGAGTTCCAGCCACTCTTAAATCTCAAGTTTGAGACCAACAACTAGGGAATCCTCTTCCTCTTTTCCCACATACTCCTTTTATATACTGTTTGTTATCCAACTATTGCTGTTTAATTTTGTTATTTTAATTGATCTAGTTGTCGTCTCTGTTATGGCTGTTATGGCTTTTAATTGTCTATTTCTACCAGATGTATCATTCTATCATATGTCTTCCTTCTCATGAAGAACCATCACACTTCTCGATCAAGCTTTGGCTATGGCTTTGCTTGTGATGTAGCTAAGTATCTAGCTTAGTGAACTTGAGTAAGACCCATATGAAGTCATGCATTAGGGTGGGATCGAGATTAACTTAAGCAAGACTCTCTAGCATATCATCAGTGTGAGGTGCTTAGTATCTCTTATGTGGAGTTGGTAGGCGCCTCTTATGTGGAGCTGGTGGAATCTGTAGTGTGCTTTAGAGCTTTCACCAAAAGGTGTCATGAATGAAGCTGAAAATGGCATTGGAGCTTCTACATCTTCAAACTGAAAAGATCCAAGGAACATATGAGTGGATGAGGATTCTTCAAACTTTTTCAGTGGCCTTTTATTTTGCCTCCCCAGTTTGCTTTATATAAACAGCAAAACCAAAGAGATTGAAGGTGGATGCCTAGGGATCTCGTGCTTTAACAATAGAGGAGTCTTAGATCACATCAATGACACATCTAAACATAATAATTGTATCCAGTTGAGGATTATCATGTGTAACTACATTCAAACAAGTGTGCAGTCCCTCAAACCTAGTGATTGAAAGTATCTAACATACTTCTTGAAGCATGCTTCAAACTTCCACTTGCAACCCTTATCAAATGTTGTATATTTAATCAGCCCACCTCTTTTTTTGGCTCCACCACATTACAGTCACAACGGTTAGTTGTATGGTGTGTCTTAAATGCTCCTATGAGGTATTTTTTATCTTAAATTGCGTACCTACTTTGAATTCATTCCTAAAGTTCTAATGGTTATTGCACATTAGTTGCTTATCTTTAGATGTTTCATGTCTACTACCTATGCTCCCTTTGAAGAATGACATGCACTCTAAACTTTCAGCCATATCTGTGTTTTTTGGAGCCAATAACAACACCAATCATTCTTGCTCTACGAAGGATGGGGCTCATCAAGTGTGTGGATCTAACCTTTACTCCTACCACTCTCATAACCACTTTCCTTATCATTTGAATTCTTAATAGAATGCTAACAAGTGGATTGGTATCACTGGCCTTTAAGCTCCTTACCACATCTACGTCTCTTCAAGCTAGTAAATAATGTCAATCAGTCTTGCCTTGTTCGGCATGGAGCTCATCAAGTGTGTGGATCCAACCCCCACTTTTACCACTCTCATCATTACAATCCTTATCATCTAAATTCTTAGATGGGATGCTAATAAATACATCCGTATCACTATCATCATCCCTATTAAGTTCATTTTGGTTCAAAGCTAAACCTTGGAGGTTGACTACTGCCTACTTCTTTGGATGCAGGAAAAGCTTGTGATTTGTACATCACTTAACTTTCAACTAGACCACCACACCCTATACATATGGTTAACTAGCTTCATTTATAATTGATATCTCATTTTCATATATCTCTAAATTCTTAGATGGGATGCTAACAAATACATTGGTATCACTATCATCATCCCTATTAAGTTCATTTTGGTTCAAACTAAACCTTGGAGGTTGACTACTGCCTACTTCTTTGGATGCAGGAAAAGCTTGTGATTTGTACATCACTTAACTTTCAACTGGACCACCACACCCTATATCATGTGGTTAACTAGCTTCATTTATAATTGATATCTCATTTTCATATATCTCTACATATTGAGTAGAGCTCGAGCTTATTATATGGTGTTACTATGAGAAGAACTCAAGCTTAAAATATTAAGCTTATTTGAGCTTGAGCTTTGTAATTTCAAGTCGAGTTTGAGCTCAAGCTTAACATTGTAACATGTTGACTCCATTTGTTTATATTCTTAGTGTAATATGGCTTTAAAAACTCAAATGGTTTCTTACTATGTTCAAATGTCTAAGTCAATTTTAATATTGTAAATGTCTCTCTCTTTAGGTCTTAGGTCGGCCTACAATTTTTATTAGTTTACAATTCAACTTGCAAGTCTAGTCTAATTTTGATAATATTGTTACATACAAGATATAAACCTTAATATGGACATAAGGTATATTGATTCAATTGAAGCAATGGTAGAAACCAATATAAGAATCTAATACACATGCAATTAAGAGAAATTCCCTAGTTCAATGGAAAATATATATATATATTTATAAACACAAACAACATGACGAAAACAAAGTCTAACCAAGAAAGGTAAAAATAACTATTTTCTTTGAAAATTTGTTCTTGACCTAATAAGGCTCCATACTTAAATTAGTCCAAAGAGTATTTCACCACACTAAATCAATTATATTACTAAAATAAAAAAAAAAAACACACTTCATAATATATATATATATATATATAGAAGGTCGATTTGTCTTATTCTCTTTCTATTGTTTTGGCTTCATCTTTTTGTCGTTTTCAAATGGACTATTTGTTAAAAACAGATACAAAAAAAATAGACATTTTTATTTATAAATAAATCAAACAAATCAGATACCGATATGATATAGATACCAATACAGATATCAATGAAAAACAAAACCATAGTCATAACACAAAAATAGCTAAAAAGTTTGAAACTTCACTTTTGTATAGTTTGAATGAAGATAAAAAAACTAATGACTTTTGCGTGACATCATTAATTAAGTTTAATGTAAATGAAGAACAAAGAAACGAAGAGTAAAAAGGAAAAAAAAAATGAAAGTAGATGGAGAGACAGTCGTATGTAGAGATTGGAAAGTAGAAGAAAATAAAGGGCGATGTATGCGTAGTGCTTAGAAGAAAAGTTAGTTAAACTCTTTTCTAATTGATTGCAATTTGTGTTGTGCAATATAGGAAAAAATAATGTAAATATTTTAACATCAAATGGGTTTACCAGTCAAACCAATGAGCTATTTATCAAACTTGTATCATAAATGAGCTACAAATTTAGATGATGGACCTATAATTTAGATAAGATTTCAATGAAGATAATTTCATGTTTAAGGTCCTAATTGAAATTAATTATTTATTTAAGGTCCAAAATGAAAATAATTACTTGAATACAGTTGCAAAATCACGTGTAGTAAACAAGTTATACAAGGATTTATACGTGTACATATAACTAGTACTATATTGCGAAAGAAAGGAGTGATATATGTTTTATTACCAGATGAATATTGCAATTAGTAATGGCGATAAGCACCCTATATCATGATTCTAAATGGCGATACATGTGTATCACTTTTCACAGCTGCGATATAGTGATGGTGTTCAAACATGATATCGTAGGTGTAACATTTGATTTACATACAAAAAATGATGTCTCGTTTCCTAAATGCGATTTTGCTATGGGATATTAGTAATTAATTTGATCTAACTTATATATTGGTAATTGTTTTGTATATGAATGATATACATGTGTTGAACCTGATTTAGTGTGTGTGTGATTTTAATTCATTTACTATTCATTACAATTTTTGCTAATCCAAATCCATTAATTATGTTGTTTATGGAGTTCATATGTGGATCCTATTTTGTCAATATTAGTATAAATATGAGTCATTTAACAATATATAGACCGATGTTGTAGGCCCTTTAATAAAATGGACAGGACCGTTTTAAATAAATAATGACAATTTGTACATTTATCCACAAAGTCAACTTTTCTTTCTTTCTTCTTCTTCTTTTTTCTTTTTCTTTTTTTTTTAAATTTATTTCCAATGACCTATTATCTTCTTTCCTTTTACTTTCTTGCAACAAAATAAAAAAAGCATCATGATTTTCTTCTATCTTTTCCTTCCATGATTATTCTATTTATAGAAAATTCTATTGTCTCTTCATAATTTTTTAACGAGATCAGTTTTATTGGTTATTTAATGGCTCAAATTTATATTTAGCTGTGATCATACCATTGAAATACTTTATATATCACATACTATATTTATTTTAATAATCATATGACTAATTGCATAATCTTATCCATTGGAATGTAGAAATTTTCGCTTTGCATTATCGAAGTAATACTTTACGAAACAAAGCATTTCCTTCTTTTTTTGGATTTAAATTTATAGTCAAATATATATAACTTATTTTTTTCCTCGTTTTTTTGTTCTTCCTATTATATAAATAAATATATAAACATATAATTTATATACAACTTATATTTTTAACAATACCTTATTTATTTGCCATTTATAAAATATTTATAATATCTAGATTATATACTTATATTTTCTATACATCTATATATATGTATATAAATCATAGCTTATATATATAATATTATATATATAACTTATGACTTATATCTATATGAATTATAGCATATATATATATATTTACTTATCACTTATAAACATAAAACATATATAACTTATACAAACAAAATGTAACTTATATGTACAACTTATAACTTATATAATATATATATATATATACACAACTTACATATTCTATCAATACCCTATTTACTTGTTATATATATAACATATATAATACATAGCATTAATATTTAAAATCTCTAGGTTATATATTTATATTTTGTACATAATTTTATAACTTATATATAACGTATTACTTATATCATGTATATATATATATATATATAAACTATTACTTATACATATGAAATATAGCTAGTAACTTACAGAACAAAAAACATATACAACTTACAACTTATATATACAAGTTTAAAGTTACATATATAAAATCTAACTTATAAAATATAACGTACATGTATAACTTATAACTTATGTATACAACTATGAATTTTATTAATACACTATTTATTTGTCATATATATAACATATATAACACATAGCTAATATATTCATAATCTCTAGATTATGTATTTATATTTTAGATTAAGCAATATATATATATATATATATAACTCGCCACTTATATATATAACTAATATTGTATAACTTCTAACTCATAACTTATATATTTACATAAATTATATACACAAGTTATGATTAAACTTATAAATATAATATAACTTATAATATAATTTATAAATGTAACCTATATGTATAAATTATAACTTATATATACAACTTATATTTTATCAATGCACTTTATTTTTCATATATTATATTCATAATCTCTAGATCATGTATTTATATATTTTTTTGACATATATATATATATATAACTCATAATATAAATGATATATTATATAAATACCTTATATATATAAGATAACTTATATATGTATGAAATATAACTTTTGTGTGTGTGTGTGTGTGTGTGTAAAACTTATAAAGCACAAAACATATATTACTTATAATTTGTATACACAAGTTATAACTTATATGTAACTTATATAATATATAAATTATATATTTGCGTACCGATATGAGTATTTTGGTCAATAATTAAATTTACTAGGGGTAAAATAATAACGTTATTTAAATTTTTAATCACACGAGAGAGGGAATAGAGATGTAACAAAAAAAATCCATATGGTACAAATAGATTGATTCTTGGGAATAGTTATTCTATTATCCCTCTAAGGCTAAGTAAATTGAGAGATTCTCTTGGTAGTGTTAAGTAAATTGAGAGATTCTTTTGATAGTGCTGCACATTAAAAGACTATCTTTGGATTCATAATTGTTAAATTTTTAATAAGACAAGAGGTGAATAAAAGTGCTAATTGGCTTGTCCCTACATTGGCTGGTTGGAGAAATTGTCTCCTGGTTGGATGTGAATAATTCAATGGGATAATGTCTCCTGGTTGGATGTGAATAATTTAATGGGATAATGTATTAATGATCCCTTTGATCTATGATAACGTGAATAATTTAATGTGACAATGTACTTATGATACATTTTACCCATGAGAATGTGTTTATGACATATTTGGTTTATGTGAATGAAACTTCTAGAAATCCATTGATAGAATTGTATATTTGATTATCTATTTATACGATTGATATATTAAGTATATGAGTAGTGTAATCTTAGTTGAATATGAATCTAAATCATTAAATAAATCGCAGCATCAATCCCTTAAAAGAGTTTTATTTTTCAACTGGCCTTGTACATGAAACCTACGGTTTATCTCTTCTGGAAGTTTATTGCTTTTGTCGAGAAGATGTATACAGATACAAAAAGTAGAGCAAAACCGATTAACACAAGTGGTGCTTGCCAAAGGTTGCCATACTCGAATCCATAGAAGTTGCTCAGAAACTCTGCAACAGTCTCACCAGAATTTAGCTTGTCTTGAATATCCCCGAAATGCGAAGTGGCCACACCATACAAGCTCCAAGAAACTGGGCATATCCAAGCATACCATCTCCACCATACAGGAATACTCTTTAGTTTCAAGAAAAAATAATAAATGGAATCAATGCATGTAATTGAAGAGCATACAAATGCTATATTTAGCTTTTTTCTGGCAAACAAAAAGGATATGACAGATGGAGATTGAAAGAGAAGTACGTACCCTGCGAGGAATGACAAATCCCGCGAAGATAGTCCATATATTGTAAAGGAAACCAGTTAGTATAGCACCAGTTTCCTGATTAGGACTGACAGCTAGGACCATCATTCCATAGTATATGAAGTTAAGGACGGAAATCCACATGAAGAAGAAGTACATAAGAAACTTAGAGGCTATCCATTCGTATCCCATCATGCCATAAACTATGAGCGCATAAAACAACACTTGATAGTTGCATATGGGATTTCAATAACAACCTATAGAAGCACAAGAATCAATAAAATGATGAGAATCATAGATCCTTTATATGCACCATTTGTATGTTCTATTCTCTAGTTAATGAGGAAAATAACAACTATAGCTAGGTGAAAATTAAGGATTATTGATAAATGGAAACGAGGCTTCTGCAACGTTTTAAGAGACAGGTACACATTACCAAACGTAATAATGGACAGGTAAAGGTATGTTTTAGGAGTTTGAAGGGTCGATCCATACCTGTGCAAGTGTGTATGGGAGACTAGAATACATGCCAGCCGCTCTCTCCCTATAATAAACTATTCTTTCAGCTATTAAGACTGGCCTCAGTGAAGCAGCACCTTGTGCCCCCATGAACAGAACTGCTGTTTGCATAGCACCTAATGCATTTGACACATCTTGCCTTGTTTGCCTACATATGAAATAACACATTTCACATTTAGTTAAATTATACGACAAAAATCATTATAAGATCCTTGTGACTGATTGCATACCTTCTAGAGCCAACACCCGAGAATGCAATTCCTATAATTATTGCTATCAAGAAGGTAAATATAAATCGAAAACCATTGTATCGTGTATTTCGCCAATAGGACTTGTTTAGTCTCCAAAGGCAAGCTATGAACTGAGAAAGGTAGGACACAGAGTATTTTGAATGGAAATGGAGATCCTGGCAACCTGGGGAAGGCGCACTTAATTCCTTGATCAAAGCTTTATTTCTCCTGCATTAGTGGTCAGATAATTTTAGATATAACTCAATGACAGAAGGTGTAGCTTTCTATTGACGAAGATAACTTGAAATTCTCCACCAACAAACCTATAAAGTTCTGATTGTTTGTATATTTCTGCAAATTGTACACCTAATCGCTCTTCTTGTGCTCTTGTAGTCACCTCCAACATCCAATTTGATGCATTATAGTTATTTTCCATTTTTCTTACTCCCCTAATACTCTTTACAGCCAAAGACAAGTTGAAATAAGAAAAAAGAACCAAGATGTGATACTTATAGGATAATGCAACATAAGGAAGACTAATGCTTGATTCAAGATTTATTAAATTCATGCACACCTCAAAGTATTTGATCATCTTGCAAGAATGTTTTCCCAAAGGACCAAAATATATTTTTCGCCACCTTGTGTCAATAAAAATAACTACATTGAAATGGAAAAGGAAAAGTGTTATCTCATTCTGATAAAAAGCTACTAAAGATAAGCAACTTAGTTGCGCCAACAGTCTTATACCTCATCAAAAGCTTCAATACATCGATACTAGGTTGATGAATTGTGCACACAACGGTTCTTCCAGTGTCCACTGTACTTCTTATGGTTCTCATTACAACCGCAGCTGATCGAGAATCTAATCCTGAAGTTGGCTCATCCATGAATATTATTGATGGGTTAGCTACAAGCTCAACAGGTATAGTAAGCCTTTTCCTTTGCTCAAGTGAAACTCCATTTGGGCGATGTCCAACTAAATCCATGACCTGCTCAACGAACAACTGCAATATTCAACAGCGTTATTAACATTGGGGAAATAAGTTTCAGTATTAATCAATAAATCAACAAACCTTTCGAGTCTTTTCATCAACCTCTACAGGGAGACGAAGCCATGCTGAGTATATAACGGACTCGTAGATAGTGACATAAGGAGAGTGAATGTCATTCTGTTCACAATAACCAGAAACTCTAAGAAATGTTTCCTGCCTTTTTGGGTAACCAGCCACAGTGATCCTGCCGTCTATGTATCCAGTGTTCTTCCTTCCAGCCAATACATCCATTAAGGTAGTTTTACCAGCACCACTAACGCCCATCAAGGCTGTAAGAACACCAGGTCTAAAAGCTCCACTTACTTCCTTCAAAAGGAGTAACCGATCCTCTGTAGCACCTTGTAATTTGATTTCCTACATGCACAACACAATGAGCTATAATTAATTCAATTCAAAATGTCCTCTATATGATGTTGCAATGGTTGCTTTAATACATGCTATTACCTTTGGCATGTCCACTGAATATGATACATTCTCGAATGTAATGAAAAGTGGCTGAAAGGGAAGAAGCAAGCCTTCTCTTCTCTTATTTCCTGGAAATTTAAGCAAGGTCTTAGTGACACGAGTGCATTTTATCCTCTACACAGAAATAGCTAAGCGGAGTCTTTATTACTTGATGACTGATTGTTGAGTGTGGCCTCGTTATCTTTCATTATCCTCGTTGCCTTTGTCTTACCTAGACTATCCCTATGTTTATCCTCCACAACCTCTTCAGGTAATAAATGGGCCTGTGATCCTTGCTCTTCTGTGAGAAGTCCAAAATAACTGCAATTAATCCTTTGTGCAGATGTATCAGCATTGTTTTGATTTTTTTTTCCCCTTTTTGTTTCTGTTTTGTCAAACCAAGTTATGATCCAGAACCCTAACCTTTGAGATATGTAAGTGCCAAGGTGAAGATTACATTGAACAATAGCATAAAGCCAATGAGAGAGCCGGCACCTATCCAAAACCAGCTCGAATCTGTGTACATGCCATGTGATTTCAAAACAGTTACCCCCAGTGTTTCCTTTGTTCCGTTAAGTACCTAGTTCCAATGTCCAAGATGGTGAAGTTTTCCATATCAATTTTTAAGTGCTGAAAAGTTGAAAGGACATAGGTTTGGGAGATGAATCACCTTATTCCATGAACTCCCAAGGAATTCATTTATTGAAAGTGCATTTTGTGAATACATCAAAGGAGATGTCCAAAAGGCCCATGCCATCTTCATATTTTCTAATAAATTGGAAAAAGTTGTCATTAACAGAATAATTAACTGTATGATCATAAACCAAATTTAATGCATAATCTGTAGACTATATGTCGGGATTGAAGATCCAGTAAAAAATGGAAAATATTCCTACCTTTTGACAGAATAAATCCTCCGAATAGAAAAAGCCACACCAACAAAATGGCTGCACTGATGTTTGCTACAACATCATGCCTACTTAGCACAGCTATGCACCTAAAAAGTGCATATGACATATGCCCAGTCAAGGATAGCAGGATATAGTGTTTCAGAAAACTGAAAATAAAGAAGGATGGATCAGTGAGACGGATCTTCTACAAGTAAAAGGATGCAACTGAAAATTATTTAGCAACTAGAAGAAGTGTCATATGACCTTACAAAACTTGGATCATATCCTGCTACATGATAAATTGTGATAACCCAAAGTGCAACTTCAATCATGGAGACAGGAATTCCAACCAACATGGAAGGTAGTGCATATACCGCTGGATAAAATTGAAGGTCCCTTTGCTTGTAGAAAACTGAAGCCTACTAATAGCCACTGGGAGCTCGCTAAATCCACTAATTATTATCAAATAGATCCCAATATAAATTGCTCCTAGACGAACTGTTCCATCTTCAGTCGAATCATGATGCTTCCCCATTTGTATGAAGATTGTTGCAACAACAATTGCAGAAAACTCTATCTGAATTGAGATTGGCATACCAAAAGAATCAGAAATGATTATTTCCATTAAAATCCAAGGTAAAAGCAAATTATTATACTGAATCATACTCACTTGGATTAATTTAAAGATAGTAAAATATGCATTCCTCTTCATCAATTTAAGTTCTCTCAGAAAGCAAGATTTGAACAATTCTCTCTTATTTTCACCATATTTAGACGTCACCAAAGCTGCAGGATGGTTCTTAGATCGGTCAAATGGTGTGGCAAGCTCACACTCAATGGCTTTTCCCATGTAAAATGCCCTGAATGCTTTTGCAAACTCTGGCACAGAGATGTAGCGGTAATGGCTCTCTTCTTCAATCCAATATTGTCTTTGATCTTTTCTTGATATCACCTTTAAATTTTACAGCATATAAGGAAAAGGAATGTGGACATCATATATTTATTCAAGAGATGTCTTGAACTCATCATGAGAGTATATTTTAATTGATAAGTTGTAATCACTGCATTGATATTGAAAAGATCGATAAAACTTGGTTATGGATGCTTTAATTTGGATTACACTTGCCTCTTGAAGGAAGTCTGCAATAGCTTTCCTTTCAGGACATCTGAAGCCCATAGATTCAAAAAATTCAAGGACATGCTCCTTTGGTCCCTGATAGACAATTTCTCCCTCCGAAATAAGAATGATGTCATCAAACAATTCAAAGGTTTCAGGTGGAGGTTGGAGTAGAGAGATCAAAGCTGTTTTCCTGAATATGTGTATGGATTGCTTGATTGAATTCACAATCTGGAAGGTCGTCGAACTATCAAGACCAGTTGAAATTTCATCCATGAAAAGCACATTTACTGGACCGACCAGCAGCTCTCCTAAAACAGGTAAAATCCGATTGCATTATCAATAAGATATAAGTTTATTATCCTAAAGGTTTTAGTTCTTTAAACTACTACTTTTTGTCTACCTGTAGTAACACGTTTCTTTTGGCCCCCTGAAATTCCTCTCACCATTGCATTTCCTATCTTGGTATCAGCACAAACATCAAGACCTAAAATCTGTGTGAAATCCAACCAAAACATCATTCATGCAATGTCTATCGTGTATATGTTTTAACATAATAATTGAGATAATGTTTATCTAGAAATTTACCCTTATAGTATATTCTGTAGCTATGTCTTCCTTGTTTCCTTCCAAAACTGATGCCTACAATAGCAAGGCAAAACTAGTTAAATGCTGGTAAGCTCTTTTTTAACAAGGCATTGTTTGGTTTTTCATAAAACAGGGTTAAGTGATTCCAGAATTTTATTGCATATGGAGAAGTGCTTGATGAAAGGGTCAGATAGAGTTTCTCTTTCTCACTAGTTATTAGGATTCCAAGTCATTAAAAGCTATCTTACACCGAACATTTTCGAATGCTTATAAGAAGTTGTGAAAATTTGTATTCTTTGAATCCTACACCATGTATTAGCAAACAAGGCTTAAAAACTTGAGTTCTAACACCATAATTTCAAGCAAATAAATTATGCTCTCTTTAACTTCATTTGTGTTGCATTTTCAGTAGAAATGGAGTATATTTTCGGGAAAAATAGAGATGGATTTTAGGAGACGGTAAAACTCCTTAAAAGTTGCACATGAGGGAGAGTACAAATTATGGTATTCGAAATTCAAATTAGTTCGTGCTTTAATTACCTTCATATAGGCATCGATGTAAGGGTCAGGCTTAACATTTAGCAACTTCTCCCTTCTCAAGAGCTCAACAAGCATATCTGCAATGCAATTATCAACCCATGGAAAATCAACATTGATAGATAGATCCCGGTGGTAAAGGCACAATGATATGAAGAACAGGATAAAGGAAGGAATGAATCAAGTGTCTACCATTCGATATATAGTTAAAAGGAAATCAACATAAAAGCACAAGATTAATAGCTTCCCTAATAACAAGTAATTTGAAATAATAGGGAGGAGCTTTGGTGTAACATACCTGGCATTTTGCAGCAAAGGCCAAAGTTTCTCGGACTGTCAACTGGGGAATGTGAATATCATACTGGTCTACATATGCTGAGGTTCTTTGCGGTGAAAACTCACGCATGCTATGTCCATTATATGTCACCTCTCCGGAAAACTAAATGTATCCCATGAAGAATTGACATGAGATATAGAAAATAAGATTCACTTACTTTTAGGATTCAACCACATACTTATGGCCAGTAATTACCTTGAGGGATGAATCTAATCTGCCCGACAATGCCTTGAGCAATGTGGTTTTCCCAGAGCTTGGTGGTCCTAACAATAAGGTCATTCTACAAACACATGTTAATGCTAAGAATATATTGCCATGAACAAAGTAGGGTCAATTTACCTGCCAGGCTTGACAATGCCACTCATATCGGAAAGAATTGAGAACCTCTTCTTATGGCTTGGAATTATGTGGAGAAGATTACCAAAACTCTACATAACAACACAAGTAAAACTCAAAAACAAACAATCGGCTTCTGATAAAAAACATTCTTCACGCCAAAGAGATCTTACCTCAAAAATGTTGACAAGGAAGTTGGGAATCGAGGGTAAAGCTCTACTTCCCACATAAGCGTCCGCTTCAACATCAAGATCATGGAATCTAACTTCAATTGTTGGCAACTTGAGACATACTCTGATTCACAAAGAGATTTTAGCATTGGAAAAACTTGTAAATGTTATGAAAGTAGAACTCATTTTCATTTTTGAACCTTGTTTTACAAAAAAAGAAAAAAAAAATGCAAATTTTAGTGCTTCCACAACAAAGACTCATCATGTGTACTTTTAAAGACAAACACAAATAGGTAATACCGATGCATAGTCCATAACACAAACAATCACAATAAGATCTGCCATAATACAACAAAATAAAACTGGTGGCAAAAATTAGATCGGTAATACATGCCACGTATAATATATAAATGGTGTGTGGCTATTAATAATTTTCTAACACGTGGTATATATGGTAATTACTTTAAAAACTATCCACTACTTTATCTACATGTTAAAATG